>CM070545.1:21617821-22217821 GCA_036346405.1 Phyllostachys edulis | reverse complement strand
CATCCGCCAAAGCCAAACAAAATCTAGTGAGGCCTTGTACAATGCTATAATTTTTGAGTGGTTCATCGAAATCGATACAAGACTTTGCTTAAACAATTTCCAAGAAATTGCAGTTCCACTACATAGGAATACATAACATATTTACGACCTAGTTGTATGCGGGTCCGACAGGTACCTAGCATCTGCATAGCCAGTCATAGTTAAATCTTGGTTCTTTCTGTAGGACAGACCAAGATCTTTACTTCCTTAGAGGTATCGGAAGATGTCCTTTATTCCCTGCCAATGCCTTTTGGTAGGTTCTGTACTATACATTGCTAATAGGTTCACAGCAAATGCAATGTCCGGTCTAGTACAGTTTGCTAAATACATGAGTGCTCCTACTGCACTTAAGCACGAGAATTCCAGTCTCAGGACCTCTTCCCCCTCTTCTCTAGGTCTGTACGAATCCTTGTCTTGCCACAGTGATCTCCCGACTATTGGTACTTTCGAAGGGTATGCCTTTTCAAAGTTGAACCTTTCTAACACCTTTTGAGTGTAGGTTGACTGATGCACAAATAACCCTTTAGGGGCATACTCAAGCTGCAAGCCTAAGCAATATTTGGTATTACCTAAATCTTTCATTTCAAACTCCGACTTCATGTAAAAGCTTGCTTTCTTAATATCTTCCAGGATCCTGATGATATTCAAATCATCTACATATGCTGAGATTATACAAAATCCATCATGGGACCGTCGTATAAATACACAGGGACAATCCTCATTATTCGTGTAGCCTTTCTTGCATAGAAAGTCGTTTAAGCGATTATACCACATCCTATCTAATTACTTAAGTCCGTACAATGATTTTTTGAGTTGCACACTGTACAGATTTCTATTTGCTCTGTCTTGATTCGGGATAGTGATACCTTTAGGTACCCTTGTATAAATATCTGAATCCAAGTTTCCATAAAGGTATGTAGTTACCACATCCATCAACTTCATTTCTAAATTCAAGTTTACTGCCATTGGGATTAAATATCTAAAGGTAGTTCTACCCATGACTGGGGAATATGTTTCTTCATAATCAACTCCTAGACGTCGAGTGAAACCTTGTACAACAAGCCTTGCTTACAAGTTCACTATTTTCATTTCTCTTTCGAACAAATACTCACTTATGCCCTACGAGGTGCACATGGAGAGACGTGCGGCTTATAGGCCCAAACACCTCTCTTTTATTCAGAGATAATAATTCAATTGCTATTGCCTTCTTCCAATCTCCCCAATCTGATCTTTTCTTACATTCAACGAGTGATGCAGGCTTTGGATCAAGATCGATGATTGTGGCAATTTTCTTTGCAAAATAAATATAGTCATTGGCTGTTGTCCTATTTATAGATTCTCCCGTGGTCACATATTTTATAACTATTTCTTCATGGGACGATTCTTTTAATGCTTCTACTTGCTCACCGCTGCTTCCAATTATGGAGACAAGTCTGTCGGGGCCTCGGATATACAACTCTGAGACCCTCTGTGTACTCTGAACTAGTCACAAATCAGTAGCTAGCTCACACAGTTGCAACATTAATGTAATCATATCCATACAACAAAACAACGAATGAAGCAGACAAATTAATACTTAGTAGCAAAAGGGACCATATGGTCAAGTCTTACAAAGTTTGCCACGCAGGGCTTAACAACGAAAGATAACTTGCAGCGGAACCAAAATATCTCGTGGTGGCCGTCCGACATGCCCATAGGCAAT
This sequence comes from Phyllostachys edulis, assembly GCA_036346405.1. Classification (NCBI taxonomy): domain Eukaryota; kingdom Viridiplantae; phylum Streptophyta; class Magnoliopsida; order Poales; family Poaceae; genus Phyllostachys; species Phyllostachys edulis. Next base: position 22,216,080 of record CM070545.1, on the reverse strand, counting down.
CGAGTGGAGGACACGACCTAATTCGCATAGTCTTTGAAATAGTCTTCCTTGTAGAACTCGGTGTTCCCTAGTTCTTCTTCGACGACTGATCAACAAATGACGCAAAGTCGTGAGTACTTTAAAGTACTCAGCAAGTCGTAGGGAAATGTATGCAAATAATATTCATGCAAGGCTTGACAAGGATAGCTTTACGGCTATTTTGCAGAAAGCGATATTGACAGTAGATACAATAAGTAGATTGTAAGACACAATTTAAAAGATTAATACATAAGTATCAAGTTTCTTTAAAGCAACTAGTGAACGCCCCGTTCACTTCCCAACCATCAGCCAAAACCAACTACTCAGATCCATCCGAACCAATCCAACATTTTTTATAAAGTCTACCCCTCGTGTGAAATCACCAGACATTGTCCATAACCAAGGACACAGCTATTCGAATAGTTCTTAACACTCTGCAGTAGGTTGTACAGCTTGACCCACAAGAGATAATCACTTGATAAAACACACGTTTCCTTAGACATGTGAATCAAGAAGAGACTATCACAAGGCTTTTACAAAAGCTTCGTTTTGACTTGGTTCTGCTCACTAAGGATTTGCCAACCTGGCCCCCTCTTGCACCATAATCAACCAATCACATAACCGACTCAAAACATTGCTAATTAGTTGGCCAGGTCCACCCCATATATGTACTTGTGGTTGCACGACATGGCCCAGATCAATGGCGCACAAAGTTAAATCCTTAGAGACTACTCAGGCGAGACTTTCCGCATCCCAATGTGTTTTCTGCACCCACCTTTTCCACCGACCACTCATCCGAGCACGAAATTATTTTTGGTTCATCCTGACCAAATGGCAACCCTTGCCATGGCACAACAAAATTTATCAACAGTGGCTCCGCCACAATTCTATATATCATTTAGTCAAATTCAATCATTCTTTGAGTATATGATCGTGAATCCATCGCGACTAAGCATGGCTAAGCATAATATGACCCAAGTTGGTAGTACAATAATGTCCAACTAATAATTAACCATCCTACGGTGTCAAAGGATTTATGTCATTCAAGGATACATGTCATTCACAATTTATCAATGATGCATAATAGCAATTAGGTAATTAACTATTCCCAAAACCATTATTATAAAACTAGCAATGCATGTTGATATAAAACAATTTAATTTTTTAAAATGGGTTCAACATGATCAAAGGTCTACGACTTGCCTTCATTGAAGAGTTGAGATGCTTCGGTCGTCGGGTCCAAGAATTCTTCCGAAACGCTAGTATCTATACGTGCGAACAAAGCCAAATAAATAAAACAATTCCAAATAAAATCCAAATAATTATCAAATAAGCACCAATAGAAAGTTAATGAATTTTGAATCACTTGAATCGGAGTTCGAATGAAGAAGATATGGCCTTCGAAAGTTTGAAAACACATGAAATGATAAAAACAGAGATTTTCCTGATTTTTAGATTTATTTTTATAAAGGAAAAGGGTTTACTGCGTCATGCTGATGTCAGCCCTGGGGATAATGATTTCTGCCGAATTTATTTTCAATAGGAAAAGGAAGAAAAAGCCACAACAGTGCCACTGGACTGCCACGTAGGTGGAAGGGTCTACGTGGTCGTGACGTGGCGCCATGTGGGCACCCGAGCAGCGGAGGCACAAGAGCTGAGGGCTTGCCGGCGTTTGGTCGGGAGTTGGCCGGCGGTGAGGGCACCGGTGGGGAGAGGAGGACACGGCTAGTCTAAGGCTCACGGTTTTGACGACGCGGCACCAAGGGATGGCCAGCGGCGGCGGCTGAAGGTGGCGGTGGCGGTCCGGTGGGCTTCCGGCGACGGGGAGGCGTGCACGGGGAAGGCCGCGAGCTTGCAATGTCGTTGGTGAAGGCGCGGGAAACGGAGGAGGCTTGCCGGGGTTTTCGCGCGGAGAAGAAGGGATGGGACGGCACGGGCGAGGTCAGCGGAGAACAAGGAGATTAATGCACGCATTTTCAAGCAAGGAAGGGGAGGAAATCGGGGATGCGACGAGAGCTTGTTAACGATGGCCATGGTGGTCTGAGGCGCTACGCACAGGGGGTAAAAGGGGGGCGCGAGGAAGAAGGAAGGGGCAGAGGTTGACGGTGTGGCCCGCCTGCAAAGAGAGGGGGAGGAAGGGGCACGACTGGGCTGGTGAGGAGCTGGGCCTACGCGGGCTGCGTGAGGAGGAAAAAGGAGGTGGGTTGAAGGTAAGAATTCGGCCCAAGGCGAGGAGGAGGATTAAAATGCGTTTTTGAATTAAAGAAATTCTAGAAAACTAAAAAGGCTTTTAGAAATTAGTTAATATAGTCCAAAATTTCTAGGAAAATGCACAGAAATCCCTTAAGCCATTTGGAATTTAATAAAAATACTTTTAACTTAACTTTAGCTTTTAATTTTTTGCATCTAAATTATTTTTAACTTCGGATACAAAGGAAAACCCTTTTTAAAATCCAATAAAATACTTAAAATATTACTTTTGACTTTAAATTCAAATAAAATTCAAAAAACTTAAATAAACCAACCTTTGAATTAATTGAAGTTGGATTAATTCAAATCAACTGTTTTTATTTCGAAATTTCAAGTTAAGCTTTGGCAACTTAGTAAAATCAAATGGTTAATTTTAAAATTTGATTTTTTTTAAAAGCCCAGAAAATTAGGATGTTACAAACCTACACCCCTTAATTAAAATCTCGACCCCGAGATTCAAGCTGACTAGAGAATAGGTGCGGAAACTCGGCCTTTGCTCACTGGACTGAACATAGTTCCCTTCTGGATGAGGCAAAGCCGAAACAGAAACTGAACTGACTCGATCTTACCTGGAATGAAGTTCTGAGCTGGTTGGGTTGGCCTGACAGTGACATGATTCACTTGTCCTCTTGTAGAAGGAGGTGGAGTCCGGATGGCTTGGCTTGGAGTCTGAGGTGCTCCTCATTCTGCTCTTGGTATGGGGGTCCTGATCGAGTAGCTCCCAAGTTGAATGGAATTGGTGTCGGGGCTTGCTTTCGTGGGAGATGTTGTGGGCAATTGTTGGCGTAGTGCCCATTTGATGGCAGTCGAAACATGTAACTCCTGCAGCAGGATTGTTGTTTCTTGACGGCTGGTTGGTGTTGTTGTCAAAGATGCGGATTCCTGGAGTAGCTGGGCGAGGTGCTGTCGCAGGGGTCCTAAAGGCGACAGGAGGAACAGATCGAGCAAGGTGCTGCACATCCATTCTGGCTCTCTACGGATGACCTTGATGATACCATGCTGCATCATCTTCCTCTTACGGGATTTTTCAAGCTCATGACGAGACTCTTCTATGAGTATAACCTTGTTTACTAGATGCTGGAAATCTGCATAATCGTTGCTAATGACTTGAACCTTAAAGCTAGGGTTGAGTCCCCGCTTGAAATGCTTCTGACGTGCATCATCTGTGGCAACGTCATCTTGAACATAACGAGAGAGTTGAGTGAACTTATTGAGGTATTCACTCACTAACATGTTTCCTTGTTGTAGCTCACGAAACTCGTTCTTCTTCATTTCCACCTTTCCATCGGGAATATGACAGTGGTGGAAAGCTTCTGAAAACTCAACGCAACTGATGTACTGGTGGTTCTCATGGGCGGCGTAGTAATTCTCCCACCATTCTGCGGTGGTGCCTTCAAGTTGGTGTGCGGCATAAAGAACCTTCTCACGGTCGTCACACCAGGTGATGGCAAGCTTCTTCTCTATAGAGCGCAGCCAGTTGTCTACGTCCAAAGGCTTGAAGGAGCTGGAGAAAGTAGGTGGATGGGTCCTCATGAACTCCGCCAGCCTTGACTGAGGGAAAGCTGGTGGCGGTGGCGGTGGCATGGTAGTTGCTTGATTGTTCTGATTCAGCATCGTGACTAAAGCAGCAGCGGTCTGGTTCTGTTGAGTCATCATTTGGTTCATATTCTGCATCATTGCGTTCATGAACTGCGCTTGAGCTGCCATGAACCGACTCAAACCTTGATCTGCGGTTGTGGCTGGAGGAGATGGGGCATTGGGCTCCATGGATTCACCTTGACTTGCCGTGTTGCAGGTCTGAACCATCTGCACAAATCTCCCCAGGTTTAATAGACGATAGGAAGAAAGCACGATGGGTGAGAGGGAAAAGCACAAAGAGTAATTAATTTTTCGGTGGCACATGCGGGGCACATAAAATCTTCCTGATTCGAGAAATTCTTTACATTGATATTATGTCCCTGAGAATTGTTAATTATATTTCTCATCATCCTAAGACCTGGGTGGCCTAATCTATTATGCCAGAGACAAAAAAGTTCAAAGCTTCTAAATACGGTTTTCAGGACAGTATAGGCTGCAGGTGCCTTAATATTAGTGTAGTATAGCCCAGTTTTATATGAAGGAAGTCATTCTAATACCCATTTTCTACTTTCTTCATGCTTTGTAATGAGTAGGTATTCCTTACCATACTCTTCTTCAGTCTCTACGTGGAAACCGTTAGCACGAATATCCTTAAAATTTAAGAGAGTTCTAATCGATTCTGGGTACAACAAGGCTTCTTCAATGACCAAAGTTGTGCCTATCGGGAGTATAATTGTGGCCCTTCCTGAGCCTATTATACAAGTATTGCTGCCCGCGATTGTCGTAAGATTACCATCATTCTTGCTGATCGATTGAAAGAATTTCGTCTCTCTCAAGATGGTATTCGTTATGCCGCTATCCGCTAAGCACACTTTTTCCATAGGGCGCCACACGCGTTCTGATATAAAGTATTTATTAATATGAGGTAGGAAACAATCCACACATAAATAAAATACTTCAAAAACAAAACATAACTTGCTATTATAAATATAGGAAAATTAAGTCTTGTAGGACTCATCATAAGAATTTAAAGTTTTGCTCTTCTAAATCTTACAATCATTATTTAATAATTCAATGTTCCATAACCACAAACTGCAAGTGACTATAAAAATATCTAAGTAAAATGCGTGCACTAGATCAAATCAGCGAAGTACGAAGAAACTTTTGCCTGAATCTGCTCCATGGCGATGTTCTCCTCTTAGGCAACTATGGTTGCGGTCGTTGTGATGTCCAAAGGAGGGGGCGGGTGGGGGTTGCTACAGGGCTGTCCACATCCATGAATACAACTAATGGATGTGGATCCTTCGTGCCTGCAATGGCGAGGTGTGTCTCATGCTGTCCTTTGCCCTTCTTCTTAGACTAGAAAGCATTAATCATGTGTTGCGGCTCATGGCAAACGCTTGACCAATGCCCCCATATGCCACATTTGTACCATCCTTGGTCCTGTTGGCTATAGGGCTTGTCATCGCGCTTCGTTTGTCCGTCCTTCTTGACTTGAGCAGTTGGCTTGGCCTTGCGACCCACGACCTTACCCTTCTTGCCTCTTTCCTTTGAGTGAGGCTTCCTCACATTGTAGCTGTTAGCATTGGCTTCATGGCCAACATCACTACTAGGCGGCTGTGAGATGTAATTCTTCCTTAAAACATTATCTTGAGCTTCCGCAACTTGCATGATATTAATCAATTCAGCATACTCCTTGTAGCCATCTTAACGATAGTTGCGTGTGGATTACACCGCATTCGGGTGGAAGGTAGAGAGAGTTTTCCCAATCTTCTGCTCATCTGTGATTACCTTACCATAGAGTTGAAGACTGGTACAAATTCTGTGTAAGACAGAATTGTACTCTCCCACGGTCTTGTAGTTAGCAAAACGCAGTTAGGTCCACTCCTGTTCTGCCCGAGGAAGAATGGTGTACTTCAGCTTCGCGAACCGCTTCTTCAGTGTGGTCCACAAAGCTAGTGCGTTCTTTTTCGCCATATACTCATTCTTGAGCAGTAGGTAGAGATGGTGTCTAAAGAAATGAAGTGCCTGATCATTTTCCTCAGCAGTGGGATTGGCATCCTTTGAGGTGCCAAATCCGATAACAGCACGGAGCTTCTTGGCCCCAAGTACGTTCTCGACGTCTGATGCCCAAGTCAAGTAATTTTGGTCATGCTGGGCCAGCTCTTCGAACTTCCGGTTCGTGATGCCAGTCATCTGCATATTTATGCAAAGAGTTCATAAGATTACTACAGATAATTTGCATAAAATGGTTGCAAAATTCTCATAATGTTCCCGTATTTTTCTATGCATTTTCATGATTTACTGTTGTTTTCAGTGATTAAAAGTAATATAAACAATCACAGATAATCAAAAAAGTAAATATAATATATAAATTGCATATAAATAATAATAACAAAGTTAAACATGCTTCAAATGCTCAAAATGATTCAAAATTTGAATTTCTGAGGCCCTTTTTTACTCGAATATGAATTTTCAGTGAATTTTGCAATTTTTAGGGGCTAAAACGCTAAATTTCAATTCTGAGATTTTTTTTGCGCAATTTTCAGAAAAACCGAGTGGTTATTTGCAAAATCTGGGATTTTATTTTCCCTCCCTCCTTTTTTTCTTTTTTCTTTTCGGAATTTCATTGGGCCGGGCCTATTATTCCTTGGCCCAAACGGGCCTAAGACGGCTCGGGCAAAACCGGCATGTGGGGTAGGGTTCCCTACCCTATCCCCTAAGGTGGCGGCTGCTCTAGTTTGGGGAGGCGCAGGGATGGCTGGTACGGTGGCGCTGTGCGTCTTGCGCGACTTTTGGGTTGTTTGAAGACGTCTTTGAAGCGCTGCTGCTGCATAAGGGTTCATGGAGCTGCGCATGGCAGAGCCTATGTTGGGGAGACGATGCATGCGCGTGGGGTGGTGTGGCTTTGGCGGCGTGGAAGCGATCTTTGGCGCAAGGGCTACGGAGCCACGGCGTGGAGCTTCGTGCGCGGGCGGCGGGGCGGTGGCAGTTTGCGCAGCCGGTGGCGTGCATGCGCGAGGCGACGCCGATTTTAGGCAAGACATGGTCGGGCGGCGCGGCCAGCGGCGATGGTGGTTTCAGTCGGGCGAGTTCGATGGCGGGCTGCAGTAACGCGGCAACCATGCAGTATCGGCATGCGCGCGGCGGCGACGATTTTTTTCTTTGTGCATCAATGAACAGTGCAATCAACCGTCCTTCTTTTCAACCAATCATCCAATTGGCATTATTCCGGCGACTACAAGTCGGCTCGCGAAGATTAGAGGAAATTTGCAATCTACAATCCAAAGTGTAATCGACATCTACTCCTTCATGCAATCTACTGATCGGCATTGTGCTGGTGACTTCAAGTCGTCTCGCGGTAGATTAGAGTGGATTTGCACCGTAGAAAATAATCTAGAAAGCCAAATTTGTGTAATTGAAAGCGATCTAGAAAATACGATTCGATCTACGAGCGTCGTGCTACGACGGTTACCTTTCGATTTGAGTATAGTAGGCCTAGAGGTAGGCTAGAGTCGATCGTATAGATAACGTGTTGAGGAACCGTCGCTGATAAGTCTAGTTTGATCGATCACCTTATAGACAAGCGTAGAATCGCATAAAACAATGCAAGAACAAATAGTAGATTGAACACATATATATAGGCGGACTTCTTTCTTCTCTTTATTTCTCTTCTCAAAACACGTATAATGGTTGGCAGTCTCGAAGCCCATCATAGACCAGATTTGCACCAGGTTTCTTAACAGTACCTACCAAAGGCATGTGTAAGACTAAACGAACTGCGACGCAGTACTCAAGGCAGAGCTGGGCTAGATAGACTATAGGCCCAATTTCTTACGAGGCGCTCGGCCTACGGCTGAGCGTGGCCCAATGAGAGTCAGGCCTACCAAGATAGTTTGGTTTTTTTAGATGGGCCATCATGCCTTATTAGTTCATTATTCCAGGTCACTTGGTCAGGGTTTGGCCAACAATTGGGTTTTAAGGGCTCTTTTGGAATTTCCTAATTTTGATTTTGTAAATTCATAATTGGAAATGGAAGGTAAGGATGGATCGGTCCGATCCCCACACCACACCCGGTGAGACTAGGACGTCCGCTCAACGGGTGCCGCCTCCTCCACTCCTTATATGCAGCACACATCCTCACCTCAAGAGCGGATCAGAGAGCTTATACTCCCCTCCAACATCTTCTTCTTCCACTCAACATTAATTCATCTATTTCAGGCAAATTCTGCTCCATGACGCCATCATTGTCGACCTCTGTGCTTGACTGTGGTTCGGTGGTGCTTGTGGTCGCAGTCGTATTCGGTTGTGATTTTTGGTGTGTGGTTTTCCTGTTCGTGCACTTGGCCGGTGTGCGATTCCATCTCTAGCCTTGTGCGACACTTCTTGGACCTCGTGATGTGGCCCAAGTGCCCCCTACTAACTCAACTCGTGTTTTTGATTTTTTGTGCGTGCCACCTGTGTTGCATAAAGGATTGGACATGCTGCCTGAGAAAGAACAGAAAGATGGACAAGTGTTTCACACGTATTCCATTGAGTCAGGCATGAAAACAAACGATCATGCATGTGACAAGGAGATTAATTCAGAAGCCTCCTACTTCTGTGCACCACTAGTAAAGGTAAAGGAAACCAAGACTCGTGTGGATCCATGCAAGCTATTTTCAAGGGCAGGTTTGTTTCCTTTTGGAACCAACAAGAAGTCCCAATCCTACACGTCCTTAGGAGAGAAATCAAGAGATAAGAGGAAAGGTTATCTATCTGTTGGGAACGCAAGAAATCAGAGGCACTTCTCAAGTTGGTTTCAGTCGGTGCATGAAAAGTTTGGCCTACGTGATTTTCTTTCCTTGTGTGCAATGGGATGGCCCCCACCTGCATGGAGTCTGAATAAACAGCAAGAAGTGGCATACGGCGGCAGTGATTTTTATTTGGGGCAATTTGCACAGTAACATTACTCAAACACCACGAATTAAAAAATAACATCGGTGTGAGGATGACATGTGGCCCTATGGCCCACCTGTCATCCTCACATTGGATGTTATTTTCCAATTTACACATCAACGCAATGTTACTGACCAAATTAATCCTTAAAAAATTTAGGAGTCTTTTTATTTTTAGTAGGTTCTAGTGTCGCACCGAGATGTAAAAAGTGTACATGTTGATTTTAGATTTCGTTTGAGTCGAGATAGGCCCTTAGATCCAATGTTGGAGTCGGCTATAAAAGCCAAGGGGGTAGTGCCCAATGTAAGGGATAGAGTTAAATTATGAATTGAAAACACGTGTGTATTTCAGCTATGTGTCGTTAGGGTTTATCCATGTCTATTGTGTGTTGAGGTTTTCTCATCTAGGGTTTGTGAGAGTTGGCGCAGATCACGGACGTGTTGTTCTTGAGATTGTCTATGAAATATATATGATTTCATCTTTTCATTCATGATCAATCCTTTGTTCACGGTTTGGGAGGCTGCGACTGATCACTTCTACTTCGATTCCTACTAATATAGTGCGATTCAATCACGTTATCAAATTCGTTACTATGCCACGAAAGCCATGTTATTGAATGAAAGACGTAGTGTTACTACACTACCGCCGGAGCAATACTGCACACAAGACATAGTGTTACCACATCACCGTCGGAGTGTTACTGCACGCAAGATATAGTGTTACTATACTACCGCAAGATCATTACTGCACTTTTACCCATGCTCTACCGTGAAAGATCCACTACTACAAAAAGGCTAATACTAGACGCCTCATCACAGACGGTTGTCCAAAACCGTCTGTATTACATGCAATCACAGGCGGTTTTGGTTTTGCTACCGCTCAGGTTATCGGGTGCGCTTAAAACCATTTGTGAAGAGTAATATCACGCACGGTTCATGTTGAAAACCGTCGTTAAAGTATCATAGACGGTTCCATAATAGAACCGCTCGTGATATTACTAAAATATCACTGACGGTTTCAACAAACAACCGCTCAGGATGCTTTACGACGGTTTTAATAATGAACCGCTCAGGATAAGTATCACCGACGGTTCCATAATAGAACCGACCGTGATAAGTCTCTTTATTAGTAGGAGCCCGCTAGGGTTTGCACTCTAACTCGCCACTCCCTCCCCACCCGAAAGTGACCCGTCGCCGACGCCGCCATGCATTCTTCCGTGCCGCCGACGGTTGCCAGACACCACGGTTCACTGAACAAGACACTCGTACGATAAGAGTGTGTTTTTCAGTGTCACCGTTGTGCCACTGCTACGGTGATGTTGCGCGCCTTCCCCTCTTCCCCCTCCCCGGCTACCTCTCCACCGGCGATGTCGAGGTAAGACAGATCTAGCACCTATTGGTTTGTGCTGTTGGTATTCATGTGAACCGAGCTCCTCCTCCCTCTCGCCGCCAGCTCCCGCACCTTCGGATCAAGCTCCCTCCTCCCTGCGCCACCGGATCAAGCTCCTAGTCCTCCCTCGCTACGCTGCCGGCCCTGGCTCCTCCTCCCTACGCCGCAGCTCCAGCTTCTCCTCCCTCTCGCCGTCGGCTCGCTGCACCACCTCGGACCTCCCTCGCGCCTCCAACCTCTCCGGCTTTAGCTCCCACTAACGCGTAAGTCTCCTTCTTGTCTTCTTGATGTTGTCTGGTTGTTGGTTGATGCTGATGGTGATGGCAGAGAAGTACTGTAAATGTGTAATACATACATGTAGAGAGAAGTAGAGAAATCATAAATATAAATGAATGTAATGATCATGCAGATGCTTGTTGTCTAGTGGCACCTTGCTAGCTGTTGAATTGCTCAATGATGTTAATAGTCTTATGCTGAAATTGAATTGATAATTAGATCATATTAATAGTCCCCTTGCTCTGTGATGTAAACTGAGGGCTATTGGTGTATGTGCATTCTATGCATCTTGCTTAGTTCATGCTGTGGATTCAGATTGACAAAAATGAATGGGGATGGTGGGTTTGGTTAATGCTCTCTGATGGATACTGAGGGTTATTGATGCCGGTTCTAGCTTTGTGCTTGGTTGGCTTACATTGGATGTGGTTCGGATGGGGCTTGGCTGCAATTAACTTTTCAGATTTGTAAAAGTTAGGCTAATTTGTAAAGCTACAATTCACATACAAATTATTTATTAATTGGTGCATATTGTATTCGAAAACAGACCAAATGAGCCAAAAACTACTACAACACCTCTTCACTTGTCTCTCGCCATTCATTTCACCTTTGTCTGTGTAATTGTGTTCATGCCGGTCAAATTCTCCTACCTTGCGTCCCAGGTACATCCTACTATTTCATTCATAATCTCTCTTCTCTATAAAGTCTCCAAGCAGTGGCTGCTTGTGCCATTAAAACCGGCATCATATATATTATATATATATATTGTTAAATGATCCCTCGGCCACTTTAGGAAATTAGTCACGCATGACATGAGAAGGATGACGGTAGCCCGCAGGCGAGTTTCATCGAGCCCATGTAGGTTTAAGAAGTATGGATGCAAGGATAGCGTCAGGACATCCAATTACCTAGATGTTGTTGATAGGTAATTGGGCGTCGCTATGTGAGAAAAGTGGCGTTGTGTTCTTGTTACTTAAAGACTTGGAAGTGGCATCATCTATCGACAACCAACAATTCTTGAGCATGTAATCATCTTTAAACCCAACAAGAACACCAAGCAACAAGTTGAGAATTCTTTTGAAATGTGAGAATGGTTGCTTTGTGTTCTTGTTGGGTTTAAAGTGACATTAACAATATATTATATGCTCAATATATATATATATATATATATATATATATATATATAATATATATATATATAATCGATACATGATGCCACTTTTCAATATGGAATACTTGCGGTTCTCGCTAATGTCTGTGATAGTATGCACCATAGCGGTTTGAAAACCGCCCAGGATGACCTCGTGTCATCATCGACGATAAACTCATCCGAAATTGATGATGTTTTTCCCGAAGACCTTCCTAGTAGTGATCGGACAACCTACAAGATTTAATCTCATCTCGAACTTGACATGGCGATTGCGAAGGAGGACATTGTATTGAAGTATAGCGTGGCAATAGGTTTTCGGGACAACATCGCCGATGCACCTTATCTTGATGTCTCTATTATTCTCAGTTCTCTTTAGATTTAAAACAACAGTAGTATTGGGTGACTTTGCATAATAGACCTTGGGCTTTGGATTTCTCAGTGACGATATTGGTCATAGTGAGATTAGTGTAGTGAGATTAGTGTGACAATTTATAGACAAAGGCTAGGCTTTGATTTATCTTGTTGCCTATATATATATATATATATATATATATAGTATATATATATATATATATATATATATATATATATATATATATATATATAATGCCGTTTTAATGGCACAAGTACCACCGCTGGACGCTTTATAGAGAAAAGTCATCATGCATTTATTTCACCACAAACCATATGTGATAGTTGCCTATCACAATCGGTTCTCGCTAATAACCGCTCGTGATAGTATGCACTATAGACGGTTTGAAAACCGCTCGTGATGACCTCGTGTCATCATCGACCTGATAAACTCGCACGCCCACTAAACCGCTCGTGATGATGTTTTTGAACTGTCTGTGAAGACCTTTTCTGTAGTAGTGATCGGACAACCTACAAGATTTAATCTCATCTCGAGGTTCGATCTGCGTCACCTTGATTTCGCGATTTGGTGTGCCCCTGATTGCGAAGGAGGACATTGTATTACAGCGCGGTATAGCGGTGGCAATAGGTTTTCTGGGACAACATCGTCGATGCACCTTATCTTGATGTCTCTATTGTGCTTAGTGTGTCATACACCTGAAATTTTAGTTTCCCTCTTTAGATTTAAAACAACAGTAGTATTGGGTGACTTTGCATAATAGACCTTGGGCTTTGGATTTCTCAGTGACGATATTGGTCATAGTGAGATTAGTGTAGTGAGATTAGTGTGACAATTTAGAGACAAAGGCTAGGCTTTGATTTATCTTGTTGCCTATTACAGTCTTTTTACTTGCCATATATTGCTTCTTTACTTCTCTGTTACAGCAATTTTCCTTGTGGCAGTAAATTGCTAGCTGTTGTTTGAATCTGGTAAGCAGTAGTAGCAGTAGAGCTCTAAGCCTAACTTATTACTTAGAAATTGTCACACGTAATCAGTGATCAAACCCTACGCGGTTACTCCCTAGATAGGCCCAGCAATGTCTGATCTCTAAAAAAAAGAGAGGGAATCGCTCAGCTCCCCCCCAAAAAAACTTTATAGCTTTACAATTGCTAGCCAATATGGTCACTAATCATCCGTCATCGCCCTGAGTTTTTTTTTGTTTACAAATATCATTGGAAAATGCAGACTTTATTTCGTGAGTATACTAATAGAAAGGACAGAAGTAACACAGAACAAAATATGCGTCTGAATACAGTATGATAAAGCTGCGAAATGCAATCACTGAACCATCGCAAACAGGAGAGCAACTCTCTAGGGATTTATTACACGTTTCATACTGCACACAATGCATTACCTGAATATGGAGCGAAATGTCTCAATCTAAGGCAAAATACGTAATACCCAGGGTCCAAAACACTGAATGGAAATGCAGATTAACACGGTCCTGAGTTTCTTCAATCCTTCTTCAGTTCTTCTGGAGCCTGAGTGTGAAGGCCTGAAGGGATAAGAGCACTTGCTTGAGCCGCTCCCTGATTTCGGCATTAATCAGATTTCCATCACTGTCGAACTTTGGTGGCTGCTGAAATGCTTGGACGAACAGTTCTGGCTTATTGATGAAGTGAAGATCTAAGAATACCCCAACCTGACGGAGATGGTACTGCGATCTACCTCCTCCAAAGCCACCTCCTGCACTGACAATTGCAGCAGGTTTGTCTGCCCAGCAATTCTTTCCTCTAGAAGCCCAATCAAGTGCATTCTTCAGCGGGCCTGTGAAGCAAGCACCTAGATGTCAGCACATCCGTTTTGCTCTAGATGTTAGAATATCCATTTAATCAGATTTGTTGCCGGCGTAAGAAAAGTGGACATGATTGATATTCTAACGTGTCTAGTCTACGTATCAATAACCAACCAGCTGCGCACAGTAATCAACTTATCATAGGGGAATAAAGCTAAAAGGAGCACGTACTTGTGATGGAGTAGTTGTACTCGGGCGAGCCGAAGAGGAAGCAGTCGGCGTGGCGGATCTTGTCGCGGAATACCTCGACGGCGGGCGGGAAGCCGTTGCCGTCGTCGGTCTCGAGGTCGGGGTTGAGCATTGGCAGGTCGGAGATGTCGACGTGCTCGATGCGCAGCCCCGGGATGCAGTCCTCGCACACCTCCGCGGCTTCACAGTGAAACAACGCAAGCGCAGTCAGTGTAGCTAAAACTGATGAATAACGCAAACAAGCGATATATACTTTCGCGGTGATTTGGTGAATGGTGTGGTGCGTGCATGGGACTACGGGAGTATGAAGCATGCGTGTCCGTACCGGCGCGGATGAGGCCTCGGTGGTAGGAGTCCTTGCGGAGGGAGCCGCAGATGGCGGCCACGCGGAGGGTGGGCTTCGCTGCCGCCGCTTCCATGTTGCTTCCTTTTGTTTCGGGGTTTGGGATGTTTCGGGGTTTGGGATGCTTCCTTTTAGCGGGGTGGGTGGTAGTGGAGTGCCTCGTTCGGCGGGGGTGTAACGGAATAAATAGGGGAAATGCTTTGGGCCGATACGCCGGGACGGTCTATCTACCTATTAAAAGGTATCGGACTACCTACATCCAGCGAGGCAAAGCCTCAAACTTTCCTGTTGCTCCCAACCACACACCTCCAGTGAAGGCCAGTAAACCTTCCCATTGCTCCTTCGTGAGAGACTCGTTCCCATCGCTTCCAACCACCCACCTCCAGTGAAGGCGAGTGAACCTTCCCATCACTCCTTCGTGAGGGACTCCACCTCCGCCACCTTCTCCCCACAACATCCCAGTCTTAGATCTCAGATCCCACTACACCCCATCCCCACCTCGCGCGTCGCCGCCCGTTGCTAGAGGCGTCCCCAGGGGCGGGAGCCGGCGACGAGGGGTTGTCCTCGTCCCCACCTAAGATTGCGTCGCCCCAGCCGTTTACGCCGTCGCCTCCTCGACTCCTGCAGCTGCATTGCTCCTCCGATGGCTCGCCACCCGCCGCCAATCTAGATACGAGGCCGTCCCATTCCAACCCCCTCCCCTCCATTTGATTGTTTCTTTCTTTTGAACTTTGTTTTGATATGTTGCGGCTCGTTGAAAAAATTGTTGCAATCCGTTGAAAAGAATGTTGCATACTGTTCTTTGAGATGTTACGCCCTTTAGAAAAAAAAATATTGCATTTGTAGAAAAAAATGTTGCATCTGTAGAAAAAAAAATATTGCATACTGTTCACGGTGATGTTGCAAGATTTTTCAACGCGTTTTTTCCAAATGCTTTGTTTTGATTCTGAGCTTTTTTGAGATGATGTTCACAGTAATGTTCTTTGAGATGATGTAGACGGTTTTGTTCACAGTGATGTTCATTGAATAATGTGTATGCATTTTTGATAAATTGCGCACGTTCTGAATTTTGTTACGTTTAGCATACAACGATATTGCAATCGGACCGAACGGGCGGTACGTCTGAGCCATAGTTGCTCCCAATAAATAAAGATGGCTTGATTTGCTCCAGGTAAGCGTGATCGTCAGACTTTCCGATGTCACGGCTGCCAGTTTATTTTACTACGATATGCAAATGTACAACCTACTCTTTCGCGAATCAAAATATACGATCCTACTTTGTGTGCAAATCATTTTAAATTTTGCATACAAACGGAGGCTCCTTGATCTAGACTTGTAGTGGAAGAGTATGAGAGCGTCATTGCTACCACCATCTTTAATATGGACACCTAAACTAGCAATTTGTTAATATGGACACCTGCGCCAAATGGTCACGGGTTGGTGCTTTAGCCATGGCTGCTTGTCCCTAAACTAGCAATTTGTTAATCGGGGCACCTGCGCCAACGAGGCAACTACCGTTGGATAGAGACAATAGTCAGCAGCCGTGATGAGGAGCGAGACATCATCGATGGCGTCACTTACCTCGCCGGCTCCCACAGCAATTTTTTTTTTTTTTTGCCGCACAGCTATGTGCGGTGCAGAGGGGCACCCTGCACAATTTTG
Organism: Phyllostachys edulis; assembly: GCA_036346405.1. Taxonomy (NCBI): domain Eukaryota; kingdom Viridiplantae; phylum Streptophyta; class Magnoliopsida; order Poales; family Poaceae; genus Phyllostachys; species Phyllostachys edulis. The sequence continues at coordinate 22,200,083 of CM070545.1, read as the reverse complement.
CCATGGCATGAGATCATATATGTCATATCTATCTACATTATTTAATCGTACACTGCCGAGAGGGTGTTCGCCCGTGCACCCAATATTGTTCAGCCAGTCCACACGAGACTCTGCCTATTGGCTCACGCGGAGTTGTTTGGTGCACGATGTGTATGTGGAGGCATACTCCGTCCATCGGGTGATGAGGCAGTTCAATCCATGGTTCGTTTAGGTGGTGGGCCGTGATGTGTCTGGGCCGGACCAACAGTATCATGCTTCAGGCTATCTTGGCTAGCATGACCCATTTGGCCACCTCTACCGTGGGGCTCCTCGCGCTAGCGGATTCCTTTCGCTTATATTAAAGGTAGAGAATTGCCATGTTCGGTTGCGTTTGTTATAAAACCTAATTATAAGCAAAAGATTAAACCGCCCCTGGAGGGCTTCCACCCCTTTGGGTTATAAATATGATGAGCTCACATGTACAAGTTACAGATGGATGAATAAAGAATTAGATCTCTTCTATACATTGTGTCTCTCTTGGTGTTCACTGTGTGATTGGATTGATTGTCTCCTGACTATGGCATCGATTATCTAATACGTTATCAGCACGAATCGTTCTTCTGACAAATCGGTATGTCATCCGGGATTCCCTCTTATCCAATCCCTTGATTAATCTGTGAGAACCAAGATTAGATCGGATAATCACGTACTGCTAATTGTGGCAATTCGTTTTAAAATACTAAGAAAATTATGGAAAATGTATAAAATTATTTACTAAATAGATAAAATTAATTTTTACTATTTTGCACTCGTTTCATGCACTTAAAATATTTTACCAACTGTAAGCATATAGAAAGTTGCATAAATTATGTGGGATATGTTATACATCACTAAATGGAAATTTGCTTGCCCCGGATGACAACAACTATATCACCTTGGTTTATCTCCATGTCATACCATTGCTGAGCCTAGCGCTGGCATACCCGAACCTGCTGCTGCTGAAAAGGCAAAGGCTTTGCAATTTATGAGGTACCGCCTCTACTTTGCTATTAAGAATGATGACGTGGTGACTAAGCGTGATCTGTTGGCTCTATGGTTTTTTATTTCTAAAAGAACGCATGTAAAGTCCAATTGTGCTCCTACAGACACACGTACCTAGGACTAGAAGTTCGTAGATGAGTATAACTCTATCCTATACCATGTTATCTCTCGACTATGTCTATGTAATCAGAATTTATTTAATGTTGGTTTGATTGATAAGTATGTGCAATAAATGGCAATGATAAGCCTATGGTATGTTCTATGGAGACCTGTTGAAATCTCTTAGTTATCCATTAGCTTTGTAAAGATGTCAATTTCCAACATTAGTAGTATAGATTCAGCTCCTGTCGAGCTTGGTTCTGCTCATGATGAGTATCTCTTATCTTTTGCTTTAGGCTGAAACCTTATGCATTAGATGATTTTTTTAATAATCTATTTTTATTCAGAATTACAGAAATAACACTATTTTGTTTTTTTTGTCAGAAATAATCATGTATAGCTCCACAGTTGGGCGACTTGGGCTAGTTATCCAACAGGTGAGCGACAGATGTCCAAATCGCTTAACCGTGGGGCGACTGGACCTTTCGCCTCCTAGTCGCCATACGGTGGAGTGACTAGGTCCTAGTCGCCGAACGGTAGAGCGACTAAGACACCTGTCGCTCACCGCTGGGCCCTAGTCGCCCAACCGTTGGGCGACTAGGGCGCTCTCTATAACCATGTCACATAGTGAACAATCACCATTTCTTTCCAGAGAGCGATGGTGTAAGGAGAAGAGAGGAGAGAAAGAGAGGAGAGGGAGAGGGAAAGAGAGGAAAGGAAGAGGGTGAGGGGGAAAGAAAGTGTCTTCGCATCGACGATGACGGCGGTGAGTCTCTAACATTATTTTGTATGCGTGTATTTTCGAAACCATGGTAGGTTAGCAAGCAACATCATGTCTATTGACATATTGTTAGAAAATGAAATAATAGTAGGTTAATTTGAAAAATCTTTAGATGCGTACTGTGTAGTGTCATGTTATTAGTGGCGAAGCTAGAAAATTTGTGTGGGGGTGTAGCAGTGATGGTAAAGATTAGGCTATTAAGAAACTATCGGCTGAACGAATGTTAGGGTTGGGTAAACGAGGCATTGTAAATATTGTATTTAGATGATACTTAATGTTTATATATAATTAGTTGCACTTTTTTCCCAATCGGGCGACTACTTCACATATTTAGTTGCGAAAATAACTTAATTTTATGGAGTGTTGATGATAACAATTGCTAATATCGGTAAATAAGTTTTAAATATGTGTGAACATATTATTAAAAACTTCGTAGTCATTACATAATATTTTGTTAGAAAATGGTGGTGCCTGTGCATACCGGGCAACCCACCTGGACAAGATCCATGCATATTATTAATAGTTGTAAATAGTGTAGTCGTAGGTTTGCATATAAAATCATAGTAGGTTACTTTCGAAAGCATGGTAGGCTATTATCGACGATCAAGTTGCCGATCTTACGAAATGAAAAGATAAAAATGACAAAGAGTTCTTGGGAGAGAATGGGACTGCTCTTTTATTGCTATGAACTGGCTATTACAGAGGGTGCCTTCGACAAGGCAGTGGACTAATCCTAATTACGCTGAGCGTAATGCTTGCTATATTGCAGAATCAGACTTGAAACATGAATCTAATGTCGATTGCTATGCCTCAATCCGATGCAATCTAATCCCCTCATTCCTCTGCACTCCATCTTTAAGTAACCGTCAAAGAGGTGGCAGTTGCTTCTTAAAGAGGCGCCTATTGGAAGTGCCACGACTGGTCAGAGCGAGGCAACGGTTGATAAAGTATCAACCGTTCAGCAGTTGTGCGTCTGTGAGACATACAACCGTAGGGTGGTTGTTGTTAGAGTCTTTGGATTATGAATCGTCGCGTGGTATGGAACAAATATGACATGTGTTTTATTCATCACACGGTAAGAAATATACTCAGAGTTGGATCCGAATGCCAGTTCATTGCTTCTATGAGCAGTTATTTGGTCGGGGACTAGGTACAGGACCTCATCCAACCAGGGTTTCCCATGATGTAACCACTGGAATCCTTACGACCACGGGGGTCGTGAGCCTTAGAGGTTACGACCATAAAGACATATGATCTTTTATTATGTATTAAAGTAATACATAAAGATTTTAATCCTCGTCAGCTAGCCCTCGAACTTTAAATGAATTGGCTGTGTGAACACTTTTCCCAATGAAGTCATATCGGGCAGACCCTCATTTAATGCCGTGACACACGAGGTAGTCTGTATTCACTTTAAAGTTGAGAAACTGCCTTGGAACTCGAAGAGTTTTTCTGTTCGTTGAAAAAAAGGTTTTGTCCGTTGGACTTTTGAGTAACTCCCAATTGCAGTTAAGGAACTATGGCTATAAAATCCCTTTAGCACTGGGCTTTAGGATTTTATGTCTCTTGCTTTCTCTTTTCATCTCCTGAGAGAAAAATCGCCTTCGACCTCCTTTTGTCCGCAACTTTCTACGACCTCCTTTCTTCCTCCATCCAAAACTCCGCCATGTCGGATCGTATCACCAACTAGTCAGCTTCTGATCTGAGCGAGAAGAAGCTTGAGAGTTTGGAGAAGATCAGGTTGCTTCATGACAAGGACCTAATTTCTTGGAGATCAGCAGCCGGAGAGCATTCTCCGAGTGGCGAAGATGGAGAAATTCATGTTTTCCTCTCATATATCGAATGCGGATTCAGGTTGCCAGTCCACTCCTTTCTTCCCAAGGTTTTGGAGCATTACATAGTTGAACTGGTGAATCTTGCCCCCAATGCCATCGCCAACCTCAGTGTCTTCGTCTACCTCTGCGAAGCGTACTTGGGGATTTCCGCAGATCTGGATCTTTTCAAGTACTACTACAGAATGGTGAAGTCGGGGAAGATGACCGGGACGCCTGGAGAGTGCACTTTGCTCCTCCACGATGGAAAGGCTGATGAGTACATTCGCATGTATTCGAAGTCTTCGTGGTCGTCATGGAAGAAGAGTTGGTTCTACATTATGGTCACTCAAAAAGACAACCTTTATTATACTGGTAAGAAGGCGACCGAGAATCCAGAATGACGTTCCTCTGTGGAGAAGGAAGGAAAAGTGGGGAGATAGGTTGATGCCATCCAACTCCTTAGTGTCAAGGGTTTAACTTCCTAGCACGTAGTAAGGGATTTTTTTCCATACGTCGGATCAGCCCCTTGAAGGCCCGAGCACATCCGATGCTCTGGTACATTGGTCGTGATGATGCGACCAAAGAATCCAAGGAGGGTAAGTTCTGAAGGATTCCGACCAGTTTGCTTACATTGGTTTATTATTTCTGTGATCCTAAAGTTTCTTATTTATTCTTACATCTCTGTCTCCTGATGAGATCAGAAGCCGGATCAAAATGATCTGCGCCGGAGAGCCTGGCGAAAAGGCTAATTTCCCTCGGATCTTAGCGTTTGTTTCCGCAGAAGAGAGGGCTGAGAGACATAGGGTAAAAAATATCAACCACCTTTCATCACTTATATGTTTTCCGATGGGTTTTACCGTAAATCCTCTTTGATGTACAGTCGGTCGGATTGAGAATCAATGAGGCCATTGAAAGTTGTGAGCCGATTGACGCTCCGACCACTCCTACGACCATCCAAGATGGTGGTCTTACAGAGGTAGGTAATCGAACAGAAATGTACATTTTGGATGAAGGATTTTTATCATCTAACTAACTTGGATTGTTAATTAGGCGGTTATCGTGGACCCCAATGTGGTCACTCAGGACCAGCTAGTTGTTACTGAAGCAATTGTTTTGGAAGTCGACGAATCCACACCTTCCGACCGGATGGTCAAGGATCTTATTCTCGATCAACTGGTCGAGAATATTTCTTCTGATCTCCAGTTGGAGGATGTGAGGGGTTTGACCAGCCCTACCGGTTTAGGACTGGTGAAGTTGGTCGAACAGAAAAAAAGAATAGCGAGCGCGACTAATTTTGCTTTAGCGCGCTTCGAACTAAAGACCTAGAAAATGACCAAGTACGTATACATGAAAGAATGACTTATGTAAGTACTTTGCATATGGTGTTTTTAGAGTCTTGAACTTCTTTTCTTCTTGTTATTGTAGATTCTCTGGTATTCCGGTTGATTCCGACCAGAGCACCCTGCAGGAGAAAGCTTCTAAAGAGGTCGAGCCAGCCCCCGAGCAGGTGGCAGCACCAGTGCCTACTTAGGAACTCGTGGTGGCTCCAACCGCATCTGTAGAGGTGGTGGTTCCAACCCCACCTGCAGAGGTAGTGATTCCAACCCCATCTGCAGGGGTGGTGATTCTTAAGGAATCTGTCACGCCCCGGGTAACAATCCCCGAGACTTCTTGTGCAAACTAGACTAGTTCCACGATCAGTCGCTAGTCCACACAGAACAAAAAAGGAAGTGATCATAGCCATACAACAAACTAAAGAAGAAGCAGATAAATTAACAAAAGACCTTATGGTCAAGCTTCTTACAGAGGTGCCACGCAGGGCTACAATACAGCGGAAAAAGCAAAAGAACACGTGGAAGCCACACGACCTGCCCACAAGCAATCGAGTGGAGGACGTCCTAGCACAGGAGGTCTTCAATGACCACCTCTTCAAAGAGGTCGGAGCTCCCTGGGAGGTCTTCATCAACTGCTGATCAACCAGAGGGCATAAGCCATGAGTACTTTGAATGTACTCAACAAGCCGTAGGGAATTGAATGCAGATAATATTTATGCAAGGCTCAACAAGGTTAGCTTTATGGTTACTTTGCAGAAAGCAGTATTGACATGAAATACATTAAGTAGATTGCAAGGCACAAGTTGAAAGATTAGCACATAAGTAACAAGTTTTCTTTAGAAAACAGCTCGTGACCACCCTGGACACGCCCCAAACCTCTCACGACCACCCCAGTCATGAGCCAGACCACTCACAACCACCCAGGTCGTGAGCCAAACCACTCGAAACCAACCAAGACCAACAAGTTTTAGAAAGATCTACCCCTTGCGTGAAATCACCAGGTATGTCCATAACCGGGGATACGGCTATTCGAATAGATTCTTTCCTCTGCAGAGGTGTACAATGTTACCCACAAGACACAAATTCTCTAGTTTATTTGGCACCCGTCGATGCACCTGCTCACTTCCTTAGGTAAGCAAGCTAGAGCACGTGACAAGGCCTTTACAAGGTTCTGCTTTGACTTGGTTGCGCTCGCTAAGATTTCGCCTTACTGGCCCCCTCTTGCGCCAAATGTGGGCATAAACCCAGGTCCTTCCACACTTCCACTAAAACGGAACCGAATCAGAGTATTGCCAATTAGTTGGTTAGGTCCACCCCATCCTGGACATGTGGTTACACAGTAAGGCCTGGATCAAACTCTTACGAGGTCCTTAGTGGGTGCTCAGGCAAGACCTCCCCATCCCAATGTGCTTCCTGAACCTCCTTTACTGCACGATCAATCGCTCGATCAAAACATTTTTGGGTTCAACTCGGCCAAATGACCACCCTGGTCTTGGCACAACAAATTTTATTAGCGGCCACACAGGCCGGCTGCAATGCTTGCAAGACAACACATGCCAAGACAAATACGTGCCACAAATTCCATAATCTCTTAGTCAAATTTAACTTCTTTTAGACAGGTGATCGAGACAACACATAACTAAGCGGTCTAAGCAAGAGTACGCACCCATGTTTGTTATCACAATAAGAATGTCCAACTAAGATTACCCACCTAAGGTGTCCAAAGGTACATGACAACATGTCGAACACAAGTATTCAAGGAGTCATAATGTCAAGTAGGTGTTTAGTTAATTCCCAAACCATTGTTATACAAATAGCCATGCATGTTGGTATGAAACAATATACTTTTTGCAAACTGGGAACAACATGATCAAAGGTCTACGACTTGCCTTCGATGAAGAGCTGGGATTCTTCTGTAGAGGTCGCCGGATCCATGAACTCTTTAGAGAAGTCGGAATTTACACGTGCGAAAAGAGCCAAATAAATACAACGAATTCAAATGAAACCAACACTACCAAACAAGAACCAAAATAAAAACATAGAATTAAAAATGGCTCTCGGGAGGAGGTCCAACTGACAGGGAAAGGTCGAAGGAGGTCCACACGAGGAGGTCCTGAGGAGGAGGTCTGAGCAGAGCAAGAAAGTTGGGGAAGGCTAAAGGAGATAAAAGAGGGCTGCTCAGGCTTTTATAGCCAGGGAGAATGGGAAGAGCAGCTAAGAAACTCTGAAGCACACGAGATCAAGGGTAGGTGGCGACAGGATAGGGTATGGCACGAACGTGCGCAAACAGCTGCCCGGGGACAACGGGAACTGCGGAGGTGGCAGCATTTAATGCGCGAGGCCTCCGACGAGAGCGGCGAGGTCTCTGGCGAGAGCAGCACCATGTTGAGTGGGAGAAGAGGGTAAGCAAGGTTGACGGGTGGGGCCGGTCAAAGGGGGGTTGTGACCCAAAGGGTGCACGTGACCAAGGGGTGCACGTGACCAAGGGGAGGTCGCAGCCACAAAGGGAGGTCGCGGCCCAAGGGGTGGTCGCAAACTAGGAGGGTGGTGTTTGCAAAAAGATCAAGAGGGTGGTCGTGGCCTACGGGGAGGTCGCGACCTAAAGGGAGGTCGTGACCAAAGAGAGTGGTCTTTGCAAAAAGACCAAGAGGGTGGTCTTTGCAAAAATACCAGGAGGGTGGTCACGGCCTAAGGGGAGGTCGTGGCACAAAGAGGTGGTCGTGGCCTAAAGGTAGGTCGTGACCAAAGAAGGTGGTCTTTGCAAAAAGACCAAGAGGGTGGTCGCGGCACAAAGAGGTGGTCGCGGCCTAAAGGGAGGTCGTGACCAAAGAAAATGGTTTTTGCAAAAAGACCAAGAGGGTGGTCTTTGCAAAAAGACCAGGAGGGTGGTCGTAGCCCAAAGGGAGGTCGCGACTAAAGGACAAAAAGGAGGTCGTGACCCAAAGGGGAGGTCTGGACCCTCAGATCCAAACAAAGGGAGGTTTGGACCCAAAGATCCAAACGAGGGGAGGTTTGGGGAGGAAAGAGCTGAGCCGAGGGAAACACAAAGCGAATAGAGAAAGGGGAAAAACAACACTCGAGAACTCCAACAAACTCGAAAGAAACCCAACTCGAATTAGTTGAAGTTAGATTTAGTCATTTTAAATACCTTAATTCTAAAATCTTCAAGTTAAGCTTTAGAACTCTCATCAAAACCAAATGGTTTTTTTTATTTTGGAAAACTTAGAAAACTCGAAAAAACTTGGGACGTTACAGAATCTCAGTAGGTTCTGACCCCTGCTGAGAGTTCTGCTCGCAGAGTCGTCTTTCCTCATCGCTTCCGAATCTTCAAAGATGAAGAGCTTAATGAAGCGTGGGGAAGAATTTTGGACCGTCAAGCAAAGACGAGTCCCGACTCTATTTTTGCCGAATATAACAACATGGCAATCGAGGTAATCTTCCACGACAACTTTTAATAGTATTTTCCTTAGAAAATACTTAAAGGAGTTTGCTATTTTTGGTGGAATTTTGTGGAGAACGTCGCTGTGGCCGAATGACTAACCCAGTGAATAAAGCTCTTGGAGAAAAAGAACTCTGAATTAGAAAGTAAGCACCCTTTTAGTGTCTTCTTCTCCCCTTCTTTACCATTTGGTTCTTTTTCTTTTAACTAATTCTCCCTTTTATCATGTTTGATAGATTTAGAGAAGCTTAAAGAAGTTATGACTAAAGAAGCCATAATTACCAAGTACAAAGAGGAATGTCAAAACAAGGATCGGTCGATCGAATACCTAACGACCAAACACAAGGAGGTTCTTGAGACTATTGAGAAGAAGTGCGAAGGTAACCGGTCGTAAAATTGACTAATATGCTTCCTTTTTCTAGTCGTATGTATTTATCTTTTGGTTTACTCATATAGAGCAAACTCAAGCATTAAAGATAATAGAAAAAGCTCTAGAGTTCGGGCGTGGCAAGGAGGCAGCGTTCGGGCAACATCATGAAGAAAATGTCAAAGCTTTCAACAAGATGCTCTTCGATATGGGATCGGGAATGCAATTGCCCAATTTAGGAGATCTCACAGAGAAGATCAACTACCTTGGCCAACAGCTCAAAGATCTCACAGAGAAGATCAACTACCTTGGCCAACAGCTCGAAGATCTTAGGAGTGTCCTCAAGACAACTTGGGAGAACCATGTGCAGACCATGTTTGAAGCTGTCAAGAATGGAGTTAGTTTTACTTTGGCAAAACTGAAAGTCTCCGACCCTTCCATAAATCTCCAAGTTGTTGAGGAAAACTTCAACTGCTTGGGAGAGTAAGCAACCAAAGTGTTCGAGGAAATGACACCTCTCGTACACAAGGTTGCGGAGGAAATGGAGATCGGGTCTCCAATACGCAGCGACTAGTCTAGTGGCTCTGAGAAGTAAAAGATTGTAATATTTTGACAATTGTAAATAAAACTTACCTTTTATCATCAATGAAGTCTTTGTTTTGTCTTCCTAAATTCACTGAATACTCATATATTTCCTAGCCCCCGACTACTTGTATAGTAGAACTTTACTAAAGAAGCAGTAGACCAAGAAAATGGGCAATAGCTACGACCACGGTACAGAGCATATGCTGATTATATTATAAAAAATGGTCTAAGTATCACTAGAAAATCAGTGTGATCGGAACCAGCGTGTGATTTTGACTAGTTTTAGGTCATTTCCATAATCAAAACACCGTGAAGTACCTTGTGTGGTTAGAAGATGGATAAGACTTGTATTGACTGATAAGAAAATATGCAAACATGTATGCAAAAAACGACAAGTGAACTTGTTTATATATCTTATCCAAAACTGGTTGTAAGGGTTGCTAAGAACTAGGGACTAAAAGAAACACTTTGCGAAACGTGTTCTTGTTCAATTTCTGACTGGCAGCGAGGATCGTGAGAAATGGACCGTCGCTAGGAAGCTCCTTCCAGTGGGCAGGACTTCGACTAGGAGGCTTTCCGTGTCCTGACCAGTAGCCAAAACAGTAGTGAAACAAATTGTTGAAGGTAAGAAATGTAGTCCCTAAAATCTATATCATGTAAAGTACTATATGTAATTGCCTGTACGGTGCTCCTGTTACTCGTATATTTCTTTAACAAAAGGGTGTTGGTCGCATGTGAGAACCATTGTTTGAATGGTCACTGACGAGGATATATAAATTCTTATTTAATTATTTATCTGTAATTCATATTATGGATAATAATGACGTCATATGGTTCTTGAGTATACCCCTTAATATTCATAAGGGAGAAGCTAGAGGTTGTAAGTCCTTCTACGACTACCCCATAGTCGTAAGTCTTTCTACGACTATGTCTTGATCATAAGCTCTTCTACGATCAGTTCATGGTCGTAAGCTATTCTACGACCACCACCTGGTCGTAAGCTCTTCTACGACCAGTCTCTAGTCGATGTAGCTTACAGACGTGTGGGCCTGATCGACCAGGGAATCTTTTGCACCATATTTAAAGATATGGGCAGTAAACTACGTTGTTATTCTCTGAATAACGGCACGAATCAACTCCCTGTCATGGTGATAACTGCCTCGCAATGTGGGAACGTTACTACTCCCACAATAATCTCCAGTAACGGCTCCATAATCTGAAGCATTAAGGCACCCTTTGAACTGGAAGAACAGCAGCACACTCCAAGTACTATAAAAGGCAGAATCATCAGAAGGATCAAGAGAGCGGGATCAAGAGCACAAGGCATATCATTCTAGTCTTTCTCTTGATATTGTAATCCAGCATACTCAATACATACATACAGGTATAGGGTTGTTATTCTCCTAGGGAGAAGGCCCGAACCTGTATAAAAATCCCCATGTCGCCTCTCTCTACGTGATTTGAGCATAGGGGAACCCCTGAATCAAACAATCTTTACGTAAGTTCTGTTCTAAAATACGGACAGTTGGCGCCGACCGTGGGGATCTTCGAGTCACCAGCTTTCTTTGCTCTTTTCCAATTCTAATGCTCTCATGGCAGGAGAGTGGAATGAGGAGAACTGGTTCGACTTGACCGATTACACAGATATCGACATGGATGCTGGTTTCAACTATGAGCCGAGTATTGCATCATCTGATGGTGATACTGCCTCCGGAGATCATTCTCCAGGAGACCATATCGCCGATGGAGTTGAGGAGGGATCCTTATCCCCCGCAACATTACGTCCGAATGAGGAACCAGCTTCCTCAGAGGGCAAGGGTCAATGCGACCACAATCAGGGCTGCACCAGGACAGACTCAGAGCATGGTGATGGTTCTCTCTCCAAGTGTTTGAGTCCGTCTGAGACAGTCCAACCTGGCACGACAAGTCCTGGAGGCAATCATTCTGGAGCTTCATCAGCACCTGGTGGTCGTCTTTCTCAGGTTAGCCCCACCAAGAAGGGGGTTGAACATGCTTTTCCTGCGGGTTCGACCATCCCATCGCAAGGCTCACTTGTGGACAGAGACGGTTATAACCCAGAATTCCCCTTCCCGGAGGGGTTTGCTCCAAGTTGCTAGATGGTGTCTCTCGACTACTCCTCAAGCGAGGAGGCCTCAAGCGCAGGTGGAGATTGTCGAACCCGGGAGCGAAGGATCCCGAATTCTCTGTGTTCATACACTAGTCCAGGATTTCTAGTGTACACAGTTAAACAAAAGTGATAATCAAACATATCACGCATTTTATTAATAATTATTCAGAGTTGATTACAAACGGGCCTGAGGCCAAATAAAGTAAAACACAGCGGAAATAAATTAGTAGTAGTAGACCCAACGATTCACCACAGGCAATCGTCTGGGGGAGCGTGGCCTAAGCATCGATGTCCTCACCGTCTTGATAGAAGTCTTCTCTAATAAAGATTATTCAAAGAAGAGTAAGCACTACCACTGTGCTTGCAAGCTACACCCGTAAAGTAACAGATTGAATGCATGCATAAAGTGAGCAAAGGGTAATGGCAGGGTTTATTTGCATAAGACAACATTTTCAGTTTAAATACTCTTAGTGATTTCCAAGGCCATTTTTAAATTAATTAAGATCAAAATCATATTTTGATTTATCAATGTCAAAGTGTAGGATGAACCTCCATACACAAATGGTGAAGGACTACCCCCCTTACACCAGGCTTCTGCCCAATCCCATTTTCATAGACCAGGTGACAAAGTCTTTTCAAACAAAACCAGAGACTAACTTTGAGTGGCTTACATTAAGCATGTCCATGACCGTGACACGGCTATTGAATAGATTAATACTCTGCAGAGTTGGTACAGCTTTACCCACAAGAGATAGTTTGCTTATTATGTCGGCCAATACACGCGCTCAGTAGGCGTGCGACTAAGCGACTATCACGAGGCCTTTACCCTACATTATTTCAACATAATTATGCCCGCTAAGGTTTCAGAATCGAAGGCTTCGCACCAAACGACTACCCCTCTTGCGCCATGTGGGTATCATCAATAAGTCTTCACGACTCCCACATGTTTCCAGACATAAACATGGTGAAATGATATAGCTTATTTGGCCAAGTCTGTCCCATTCCGCACTTGTGGTGGTACGAGATTGGCTTAACATCATGACCGCAGACCGGTCCTTACATGGTAGGCGACTTCCAAAACAAACCACAGGTCTCAACCATTCGTCAGATTGAGCCCGTGCATGAACTTGCACCCACCAACGATCCAATTCACCCAAGTCTAAACCAATTTCATTTATTTTTCTTTTGTCAAGACATTTTCCAATCATCTATGGTAAAAACAATACCATAGATTCATTTTCAAAACAACTTTATATTTTGGCAAAATTCCCAAATCATCTTTTGGTCTAAGCAATGACTAAGCATAAATATCTTAATTATTTTACTAAGGTGACAAGGGCATGGCATTCCAAGCATCAAGATTGGCTATACAAAGGAATTGGCATAACTAAGAATTAAAACAGGAATTTAAAATACTTGGATACAAATATGCATGCAATAATAACTTTAAAAAACAGAATTAATTAACTTTGAAATACTGGGATCAAGATGGTCAAGAATGTAACTTGCCTTCGTTGAAGTCTTGAGATTCTAAACCCTCTGAAAGATCTACCTCTCCGGAATCGTCAAACTCTATACGCGAGAGTACGACAAATTCAAATGAAATTCAAATAAATCCAAAAGACAAATCAAACTAACTCCAAATGAAATAATTTTATTTTATTTAGCTAGATAATAATTTTCTAAGATTTTAGCAATTTGAATCACTCAATTTGAAGTTGTGGTTCAAAAGATATGAATTTTACAAGTTTTAGTCTAAATTTGATATTAAAAGAATTTCTAAATTTAAATACAGATTCAAAGTAGCTTCAAATTAAATAATTTTGGTTTAGTTAGTTAGATAATGATTTTGTAAGAATTTATAAATTTGAAACACCCAATTTAGAGATTGGATGCAAAAGTTATGAATTTTACAAATTTTAAACCTAAATCTGCAATTTAAATGAATTTCCTGATTTCTTTTCCCGAAGGAAATTCTGAATTACTGCACAACATGACGTCAGCGCCCAGGGTTGCGTCTCTGACGGGTGGGCCCGTGGTCAATGGACCACACCCACGGCCAGTCAATGGTCCATGATGGACCCGGTGCATGCTACAGTGCGAAGGAAGGGTGCGTGCGGGTTTGTGAGTTGACGTGGCGCCACGTAGGCAGCCACGTCAGATCTACGCCTAGGTGGCGCTGATCTGGCCACGTTGGCCCGACGATTGCGCAACACGGCGGCGAGCTCGCCGGCGTTCTACGCCACGGCGAGTCACGCGGATGGTAGCAATAGAGAGGGGGCGAGGTGAGGGTCTTGATGTGCTACCTTGGAGCGGTGGGGTGAGGCTAATTGGTCGTCGCCGGTGAGATTTGGCGGCGACAGTGCGGGGTCGACGGCGGCGAAGGGCTCCGGGGGTTCTCCGAGGGAATGGTTGGGCGCAATGTGTTCGCGGTGACGTCGCGGAGCTGTTGGTGAAGATCTTGGGCGGAGGCCGACGGGACTACGGAATCGATTTAAAAACCGGGCCGTCGGCGACGAACTTCAAATTCCGGGTGCTACGGGCGAAGAGGAGGAATGTGGGTGGCGGCGGTGGGTTGCTGTGAAGGAGGCGCACCCAGAGCACCTATTTATAGGGCTAGGGCGTGGCCGGATCGGCGTGGAGGGCAAGAAGGTTGCGTCTTGACGTGCGAGAAAAGAGGCATCGGGGCTCGCAGATGGAAAGGGAGGCCGTGTCGGGCGGAGGAGATCGAGGAATTGAATGCGCGTGTCAATCACGGGATGCGGTCGGTTGAACGCGTTTGGCAAGTTTTTGGAAACCGGCCATGGCGGACACGGTGAAAAGAAAAGGAAAGGGGCGCGAGGAAGGGGAAGGCGAGGTTGAAGACGCACGGGCGGGCCCACGCGTCAGTGGCAGCGGAAATAGGAAAGGGAGAGGGTGAGTGCGATTCGTTGGATTGTAATCCAACGGTCGCAACGAAAGGAGGGCGCGGGAATTGGGCCGCCCGGGGCTGCGCGTGCGCGAGGGTGGTTTGGGCCGGGCAAGTTTCGGCCCATTCACTGTTTAGGGTTTTTCTTTGATTTTTTCCAATTGTTTTAATTCAGATAATTAAAAAGGGCTTTAGAAAATAGCAAATAAATTCCAAAAATTCTAGAAAAATTCACAGAAATTCCTAGAATGATTTTGGATTTAAATAAAATAATTTCAACTTAAATTTGTTAATAGTTTTTGTATTTAACTTTGTTTTAGCTTTAAGGTTAATAATAAGAGCTTTAGAAAATTTCAGAAAATCTACCAAAATAAATAAGTTTTTAAATTTTTCTCAGAATTTGAATTTTTGGGCTGTTACAGAGATCATCAACTGGAGGTTTTTTGTCTTTCCCTCTGGTGGTGATCGCTCTCCTAGAGATAGGACTGAGGATGCTCCCCAACGATCACACGCTACGACCCCTCATGGCAATGATGAGGACATCTCCGGCGATGAACAGAGTCAACACTCTGATGAGTGTCAAGGAAATTCTCAAAATACTCGTACTCTACTGAGGCAAGCTCGCGGCTCAGGTATGGACGCTCTTGAGATAACCCGATAGAGAAGAATCGCAGCTCAGAAAAATCCATCTAGACGCGCTCACTATCAGTCGGAGGAAGCTCAGGAACTCCAGTACATCAACGACCTTCTCGAGAACTTGCTCGAACACCTGGCTATGACCTCTTTGCTGAAGAGATCACGCAAAGGCTTTGAAGCACGGTGGCCAATCTTGAGCACCCTCATCGACCTCAACCTAGAAGTCGTGGTGATACGACCTCATCCGCTTCCAGTCGTTCGAATAACTCACCACATGGAGATCGTCATGATGATCGATCACGATGCTCTCCTGATCTTCGCCCCAGTTGAAGGAGAGTTCCTTGAACGCCTGAAGACCAGCGGGTTCCTATGAGAGGTGATCATTCACCACTTGTAACAGCCTAAAGTTCTGTTACCAAATTAAAATTAAATAAAATTATTATTTTATTGGATTTTCTGAAATTTGAAAGAGTTTGATTGCTTTATTTGAATTTCTGAAGTTTTAAAAGTCAAAATTAAAGTTTTATTAAAGTTTTTGAAGTTTAATTTGAGTTAAAGTTGAAAAATAAAATTAATTAATTTTTAGAATTTTCTGAAATTTTAAAAGCTTTTCCTAATTATTTTAAAGGCAAAATAAATTATGAGCAAAAACTATTACCATTTAAGTTGGAATTATTTTTATTAAGTTCAAAATAATTATAGGAATTTTTGAGAATTTTTCTAGAATTTTTGGACTCTATTTGCTATGTTCAAAAAATATTTGATTTAATGCTTAATCCTTATTTCGAAAATAAAAAAATTTATTTTCTTCCACGTGGAGCTTCCCATCGGGTCACCCTCTTGATTCTGCCCAAAGTCATGCACACTTAACATCCAGGTTCTTCATGCATGGCTACCACTTGCCCTTTTGTCTCTAATCAATATATATATTCCTTTTATTCTTTTATTCCTCTCTTTCTCTCTCCTGCCGCACTGCTACAGTAACTGTCGGGGTACTGTTCATCCAGATCCAACGTGCTACAGTAAATTTCGCGGTACTGTTCATCCTCACCCTCCAGCCGAGAACTGCTCCGAACGTATACGCAACCAACCTAAAACTTCCAAATTCGA
The DNA here is from genome assembly GCA_036346405.1 of Phyllostachys edulis. Taxonomy (NCBI): domain Eukaryota; kingdom Viridiplantae; phylum Streptophyta; class Magnoliopsida; order Poales; family Poaceae; genus Phyllostachys; species Phyllostachys edulis. The sequence goes on along the minus strand of CM070545.1, from coordinate 22,183,862 downwards.
TATCTTTCACGGTGCACATAAAGGCGAGCCGCTTATGCCACGCGTCCATCGTGATCTCCTCTCCCAATCCCCTGATTTGGTGTTCTCCGAATCAATCTATTTTTGTCGCAATCTGCGAAAACCGAGCTTCAACTCCATTAATGGCTGCTACCAATTCTTTCTCCCTTTTCTCGCACACGGTGCATTAAAATGGATTCCGCTTTGAAGGAAGGTCCGTGATTAATCTCGCGACGTTACCACGCCATCAATTGAACGCTTCCTCCTTTGCATTCAATCAATTTGGCCGCTTGAATCGTTCTTTAAGCGCAACCGAAAATTTCGCATTTTCCGACGGATTTCACTGATTCAAACCCTCCTCCCTATATAAAGGAGCACCGGAAGGCCCTCTCCATCCTCCACCCATCCCCAAAACCTCTCCTCTCCTCTCCCACTATCTTGGCCGAATTTTGGAGTTGAATCCGAGGCGAGCGGCGTTCGTCGGCCAATTCGTCTCCTACGGTGGAGCCCGGCACCATCGACCACACCGCTAAGCGCCGCCGCGACGTTTACGCCAGGCTCCCTCGCCTTCGCGGAGCATCGCCGAGCACCGCCGCCACCGTGAGCCTGCTGCCGACGCGCGTCGTCCTCGCCTCCGACCATCCGTACATGTTCCTCCGCGAACCGAGGTGAGCACCAGCATCCCGCCCTCTCTCTCCGTTCCACCCCTCGCCGGCCATCGAACGCCGTCATTCGCCGCAATATCGCCATCTAAACCTTAGACCGAAGCTTTTTCTTTTGTGGATTGCGTCATTTGCCGAGCTAGCGCCGCCACACGATCTCCGCCTTTGCTTTCCGATCGTCGTGCTCTCCGTGATGCTTCCTCCTCGCCCTTGCCGCTGTCCTAGCACCATCGGCATTAGGACCAAGCCGCCGCCATATTTTCCTTCTGTTCGACTAAAAAGGAAGATGAACAGATATCAATTTATTAGTCATGCGTTACCTCTTTGTACAGACCCTTTTTATCTTCCAAAATCCGTTCTCTCTCATGCAAGCTTCAAATCAATCAATTCTTTTTCTCCTAAATTCATCTACTATTTTTAGTATTTATTTCATAATTTTAGATTTTATTTAATTTCTATTAATTATTTGGTCCTTTTTATGCTGTCGTTGTCGCCGCCGGTCAACCGCGGCGCTTTCCACCCCAACCGAGGCGGGCGTATGCCTCGGTCCCCTCTTCAAATCGCCACAAACCTCATCCGCTAACTCCTCTCCGCTTGTTCGCAATACCGACGTCGCCGCCGTCCGCCAAGTATATTTCTCTGATCAATTGCCGCCATCAAAGATCCTCTCGCCGAGCCGTCAACACCGCTAAGTTCGCCCAACGTGTTCTACGTCGTACTTTCTCTCTATGGCCATAAAGATCTTTCTTTGTTCTTAGCCATCCGAAACTACAATTCCGTGAATAGTGAATTTTCGGAATTATATCATTTCATGTGATTTTCAACCTTCCGAATTTCGTTCTCACTCATATTTAACTCCGATTGCGTCGATTCAACTTCCTAAATTCATATAAAATCGATACCTTCCTAGCAGTATTTATGTTATAATTTTTGGATTTTATTTGGATTTTATTTGAATATTATTTGAATTCAATCGTTTACGCCAGATAGATTTAAACGACTTGGACGACCGATTTCAACGCTGTTTGAGAATAATCCATCAAGCAAGGCAAGTTACACTTTGACCATGTTGCACCTACTATTTTAAAGTTATTTAATTCCGTTTTTAAAATTATTATTGCATGCATATTTTTAGTCAATTATTTTAGTATCCTATTTAAATGCTTAGTTATTCCATTTGCTATTGTATAGCCAACCTTGAATATTGAAATGTCATCCCTTGTCACCATAGATAAATTGTTTGGAAATGCCTAGCAAAAGTTTAGACCATGATTTTGATTTTTGGGAGGATTTAGCCAAACCATTACAAATTGTTTAAAATTAAATCTATGGTATTGTTTTACCATAGAGAGTTTGTAAAGATGGTTTTCACTAAAACAAAATAAAAATGGTTTGGACTTGGGCGAACGGATGAAAGGTGGGTGCAGGTTTATGCACGGTTTAATCTGTTAGGATTAAAACCTGTGGTTTGATTTTGAAAGACGCCCAAGTCGATTAAGGACCGGTCTTTGAGCGTTCCTTTGCTATGCCTATAATGGGATATGCCTCACCGTGCAACCACATGTCCTCAAGATGGGGAGTAGGACTGGCTCATTAATTTGGGATACCTCGAGATAGTCGTGCCATTTGTATGAGTGGGTGTCTGATAGACTATAGTCCCTTCGGCGCAAGAGGGCCCCGAACTGCGGATGGTTAGTCCAAAGGGGGCTAAACCTTAGCGGGCATGAGTATTTCGAGGTAGATCATTGTAAAGGCCTTGTCACGTGCTCTAGACCGCCACCTTAGGTAGTGAGCGGTGGCATAGATATATTGGGATAAACTAGAGAATTCGTGTCTTGTGGGTAAAATTGCATAAACTCGCAGAGTAGAAAACTATTCGAATAGCCGCGTCCGCGGTCATGGACATGCTAGCAAAACCACTTTGAGTTAGACTTGTTTTTGGTTTTAAATTGAACTCAACAGATGTTTTCAGGATGGTTAGTCCTGTGGGAAAATTGGGCGGTTAGCCATTGTGATTGGAGGATATCCATCACCTTTGTTGGAGGTTATCCACATTATACATTTGTTATTTAAATTATGATTTTAAATACTGTATGAAAATGGCCTTGCAATCTATTATGACTATTTAAACTAAAACTGCTGTTTTATGCAAAATAACCCTGCCAATGTCCTTGGTTTACCTTATGCATGCATTACAATTCCATATTGGGTGTAACTTGCAGCAGCAGTAGTTGTGCTTATTCTTGCTTAATGCAAATAATTTCAGAGGAGAAGGACTTTGCCACGGTGTGGATCTCGACGACTAGGCCGCTTCCCGATCGATTGTTCGTGGCGTATTAATCGACTCTACTACACCTTCGTCTTCCATTTGTGTTATTTATTGTTGGCTTGTAAGCCCTTTTGTAATAAACTCGTTGTTATTTATTAATAAAGTTGTGATATGATTTTGTTACCATATTTGTTTCTTGTGTGAACTAGCTACCGATCATGGGACTAGTTCGTAAATGCTGAGGATTCGGAGTGTTAATCCCGGTCTTACACCACTCTAACCCGTAAATCATGGCAGATTTTAATACGAGGAGTATTTCCCTTGTAGGGTTGAGACCCACCACAGGTCGGGTTCGCCTATGACCGGGTATCGTCGTGTATGATCACCTAGTGACGTCAATCCTTCTTTCCTGCAAAGAAGGCGTTAAGAAGTTATTACTGGATGTCAGGCTTTCTCATCCGACCTCCGAGCAGTTCGCTGGCCACCTCGGTTTTGACCAGTGAACATGGAGAAGTTTGATGGATCTCAAAATCCCATTGAATTTCTCCAGATCTACACAACTGTTGTCCGAGCTGCAGGAGGAGGAGAGCATGCAATGGCAAATTACCTTTCTACTGTGCTCGAGGGATCTGCTCGATCATGGTTGTTAAATTAGCCAGTCGAGTCGATTTATTCATGGCAGTATTTCTGCGACCTGCTACTGGCAAATTTTCAAGGCACCTACCATCGCCTTGGAAAGGAGAATGATCTGCACAGGATGAGACAGAACGACCATGAGACTCTGCGCCAGTTCATTCGACGCTTCAGTCAGGTTTGAAATTCCATTCCTGAGGTTTCTCATTCTTCTGTCATCAGAGCTTCCAAGCAGGGAGTCCGTAGTAGAAGGATCACGGAGGATATCGTCTTGAATCCTCTCGCCACTGTCGCTGAACTCTTCGAGATGGCCGATTGATATGCTACCACCGCTGAAGCGGTCGAGTGGAACAACACTATTGATCGAGAAGATAAAATTCCTCAAGAGGTGGGCAAAAGTGGTAAGAAGAAGAATAAGAAAGCCAAGAAATCTAAGAACAAGGCAAAGGGCCAAAAGCTTCAAGCCAATGGTTCCAAGGAGGTGTTAGCCGTGAGCGATAAAAATCCTCATAGCTCCAAGCCATAATCTGATCAAGGCAAAGGTAAGTGCCCCGAGCAGAAGAATGACAAGCCTAGGTGGTGTCCTTTCCATAAAAAGGAAGGACATGACCTTCACAATTGCTGAGTATTCGAACGAAAAATTGAGGACTACTACAACGACAAAGGACCACTTCCTACCCTCGAAGAGGTAAGACAAGCCAGTGGTCGCACGCACTCGAACATATCTATAGGGGATTATCGGCATACGAGTCAAGACGACAGCTTAAAACTGTAGAACGCGAGGTAAACTCCATTGACCCTCCTCTTGTCAATAAACTGCCGAAGTGGTCGGAAGTCACCATCTCCTTCGAGAAGGGCGACTGCCCGATTCCTTCCACTCGACTAGGTCGTTTCTCGATCGTGGTCGAGCCCACCATCAATAACTATCGAGTAAATCGAGTGTTAATTGATGGTGGTAGCTCGTTAAACATTTTGTTTACGAGTATCCTAGATGAGATGCACGTACCCAGGACCAAGGTAAGACCAGCACGATACACTTTTCATGGTATTGTACCGGGGTCTTTGGCCAAACCTATTGGCTAAGTTTCTCTTCCTTTAATATTTGGTTCTCCAAGTAATTTCAGGACAGAGAAGATCTCCTTTGATATGGTCGATTTCAATACGGCATATAACACCATACTCAGACGACTAACTTTGGCAAAATTCTTAATCGCTACTTATTATGGGTATCAATGTCTTAAGATGCTAGGTCCCAAAGGAGTGATCACAATTCATTGTGACAAAAAGATAGCGCACACGTGTGACCATCGATCCCTTGAGATGGTTGGCTAGATACCAGCTCGAGAAGAAAATAAAGGGCCATCTTTAACCAAGCAGTTGAAGCCTAAAGCTATACCTAAGCCGAACGACTAGGTCAAGGAGGTTCCTTTGAATCCAGAGAAGCCCTTGAAAATTGTTCGCATCGGGGATACTTCTGACCCCAAATAGGAAGACACCCTCATCGCTTTCCTACGGGCAAACATAGATGTCTTCGCGTGGCAAGCATTCGACATGCCCGGAGTCCCAGGAAAGTGATTGAGCACAAGCTAGCTCTACGGCCTGACAAAGTACCCATAAAACAAAAATTTGAAGATTTTCCCCTAATCGACGAGATGGTATAAGGTCAGAATTGGACAAGCTACTTAAAGCAGGCTTTATAAGAGAAGTCAACCACCCAGAGTGATTGGCCAACCCTGTAATGGTTAGAAAGTCTAACGGCAAGTGGAGAATGTGTGTAGACTTCACTGATCTTAATAAAGCTTGTCCAAAAGATGATTTTTCTTTACCTCGTGACGATCGCTTGGTTGATTCTATCTTTGGTTGTGAAACATTATGTTTTCTAAATGCATATTTCGCAACCATCGAGTTAATATGTGTCTAGAAGATGAAGAAAAGACCGTATTTATTACTCCATTTGGAATATTTTGTTATGTCAAAATGCTGTTTGGTCTAAAAAATGTTGGCGCTTCTTTTCAACGCGTGATACAATTGACTTTTTTTACCTCAATTTGGCTGAAATTTGGAAGCCTATGTTGATGATCTCGTCGTAAAAAGCATCAAGCGGCTTAATCATGTTTCAGACTTGCAGGAGACATTCGACAACCTCAAAAAACACCGCCTGAAACTCAATCCTGAGAAGTGTGTATTTGGAGTCTCTTCGGGAAAATTACTTGGATTCCTGGTCTCTGTACAAGGGATCAAAACAAATCCCAAAAAGATAAAGGCTATCATGCAAATGCGCCCTCCAACCCCGAAGAAAGAAGTCCAGAAACTCACAGGATGCATGGCGGCTTTAAGTCATTTCATCGCATGACTGGGAGAAAAAGGACCACCTTTCTTCAAACTTCTAAGAAAGCACGAGGGTTTCGAGTGGTTAGAAGAGGCAAACGCTACCTTTGAGGATGTCAAGAGATATCTTACGAGTGCTCCTATTTTGGTTTCTCCGAAACCAGAAGATACGCTCTTAATTTATCTAGCTGTCATGCCACAGGCAGTGAGCGCAGTACTGGTCGTAGATTGTGAAAATATCCAACGACCAGTTTACTACGTAAGTGAAGTTTTGCACGGGCATAAGGAGCATTACCCTCAGGTCCAAAAACTTCTCTATGCCATCCTCATGTCTTCGAGGAAATTGCGGCATTATTTTCAGGCGTACAAGATAATTGTGTCGTCTGAGTTTCCCTTGGGAGTGATCCTCTAAAATAGGGAAGCAGCGAGGCGCATGTCAAAATGGTCAGGAGAACTTGGGGAGTTTGACCTCCATTTCGTGTCCCGAACGGCCATTAAATCCCAGATTTTGGCAAACTTTATCGCCGAATGGACAAATCCTGAACCTATTCAGGATCCCCAGTACGATTCCCACGACCAGTGGATGATGTACTTTGATGGGTCATTTACTTTAAGTGGCTCGGGGGCTGGGGTGGTCCTGGAATCTCCTAACAGAGAGACATTAAAGTATGCCATTCAATTAAACTTTCAGGCCACTAGCAATGTGGTAGTGTATGAAGGTTTGCTGGCTGGCATACGAGTCGCGAAAGCGCTCGCGATTCTATGACTACTCATGAGAGGAGACTCTCAACTAGTCGTAAATCAGGTCGGAAAAGAGTACCAGTGCTCTAATCCGACCATGTCTCGGCATTTATCGGTGGTTCGAAAGCTTGAAAAGCATTTTTTCGGTTTTGAGATATAATTCATCCCTCGAAAGGATAATTTCCTCGCAGATCAGTTTGCTCTAATAGCTTCTTCCTGATCACAAGTTCCAAAAGGAGTTTTCTTGGAACAACTCCAGAAGCCGTCTCTGGTTGAAACACCAGAGACACCTCCCATTGAGACAGCCTCTCTAGAATACAAGGATACCTGGATGCATCCCATCTATGAGTATCTTCAGACGGGTTCTGTACCCGACGATGATCTTGAGGCAGATCGTTTATCCCGAAAGACCAAAATGTATACTTTGGTCGAAGGAGTCCTCTACAAACGAGGCACTCAAAGGGTACTCATGCGATGCATATCGCAGAGAGAAGGACTAAACTTCCTTCACGACATACACGTGGGCATCTGTGGAACTCATGCTTCCTATAAAACGTTGGTCGGAAAAGCCTTTCAACAAGGATTTTACTGGCCAACAGCTCTCTATGATGCCAAAAAGTTGGTTAAGAAATGTGTACAATGCCAGTTTCATAGTAGGTAAATACACCAACCGGCTCAGGCATTACAAACAATCCCTCTATCTTGGCCTTTTCGACCTAGGGCCTTGACATCCTAAAACTGTTCCCAAAGGCTCCAAGAGGTTTCGAGTTCTTTTTCATGGCTATTGATACATTCACAGAATGGATCGAAGCTGAACCTGCGACTGGGATAACAACGGAAGCAGCAAAACGGTTCATGATGAGAAGCGTGATCACTCGGTTTGGGGTCCCAGGTCGAATAATCACAGATAATGGTAAACAATTTTCGAGTGCAAAATCCCAAGAATTTTGCAACGAGTTGGGTACCAACCTATGTTACGCCTCTGTTTCCCATCCCCAGAGCAATGGGGCAGTCGAACGAGCAAATAGCCAAATAATACAGGGAATTAAAACTCGAGTCTTCGACTAGCTTGTTAAGCGCTCGGGTGCTTGGGTACAAGAATTACCCTCAAGATATGGGGCGCTCAGACGATCGCTAGTCAACTTCTGGTGAAACACCTTTTTTCCTAGTTTTCGGTGTCGAAGCCATGCTTCCACCAGAACTAAAGATCAGGTCGACAAAGGTCCAAACTTTCAGCGAGTCAATCCAAGAACAACTTCGAGCGGATGATATTAACCTGCTCGAAGAGAAGAGAAATCAAGGTTTAATCCGTTCAGCAGTCTACCAGCAAGCCCTACGCAAATACTACGATCGTAATGTCCAACCTCGCAGCCTTGCTGTAGGTGACTTGGTATTGAGGAAAAATTCAATCCCAGTCTAATCGGAACAAGCTTTCCCCCAAGTGGGAAGGTCCTTACACTGTGGTTGAAGTTATGCGACCAGGTTCGGTACGACTAGCAATGGAAGATGACAGAATTATCTCTAATTCTTGGAACATCGACCAGTTATGCAAATTTTATATGTATACCGACCAACCCTACAATAAAGTGTCAGGTTCTTTCTATCTTTATTGTCTTACTTTGAGTAGTGCTTATATAATATTTTCGATCATTACCTGGTCGTAAGTGTTTCTACGACCAGCACCCAAACTTTCTTTACACTGGTCAAAAGGATGGTGACATCACCTAGTTGAAGCCTTTCCTTTCTACACGAGGTTCAATCCACTAGAGGAAACTTCCTAGTGTCGACTCGTTCCTCCTTTTTGTTGCCAATACAAAGTCCTTGGGTTCAACTCACATGGTCGAAATATTTTCAAGCCAACTCTTGGTATCTTAGATTATTTCTTCATTCATTTTTGGAAAATAAACTAAGTAGAGTGCACTTTTTCAATTTGCTCAACTACTTTCGGTAAACTCGTTTTGTTTCAACTGGTCGGAGGAAGAGATAACACCTAGTTGAAGACTTTCCTGTCTGCACGTGGTCCTGCCCACTAGAAGAAACTTGCTAGCGTCGTCCTGTTTCCAACTCTTGCTACCAGAGCGAACCTACCGACTGCACTGGAATGAGTTGAACGAATTTTTAAAAAAGATACTCCAGACGTTTGTCTAACTCAAGTTGACAGTTCTTGATTTAATTAAACTGGTCAAAAAAGGTAACATCACCCAGTCGAAGCCTTTCCTTTTTGCACGTGGTCCTGCCCACTAGAAGGAACTTCCTAGTGTCGACTCGTTCCTATACTTTCGACCAGTGCAAGACAGTCGAGATCGAAAAACTACAAGTTAGATAAACCTCTCTTTTTCATAAGACCAATTTTACACTATTTACTTGGTTTATCTAAATAAACCAAGCAAATAGTTGGGGGCTAGGATAAAGTTATTAATATGACTTCAATTCTTAGTCTTAATATCTTTTTTCATTCATTATCTTATGAGTTACTAACTACTCGACTAGATGATTTGTAGGAAGAAGAAATGAATATATATATATCAACAGCAAAAAACTTATCTTTACAGGATCCAAATACAAACTATTCGGACAAGGGGGATCTTATTTGCATATCCTCCGTGACTTCCTCGACGATCAGCTGCATTTTCGTCATTAACCGCTTCGCTTCTGCTTCAGAGCAGTTGAAGTCGTCTTTGATGGGTTGCAGATTAACGCTGGGGTCGTGAGCTTTAAGTTTTGCCAAAACAAAACTTATTCCCTCTTTGACCCCTTCCTTTATCGAATCGACTTGGTTTGTCTTCAGAGTGGTCACCAACTCCTACAAGGTTCTGACTTGGTCACCAATGGCACTCGAGTGGGCAATCATCATGTCTACACGAGGAGTGATTCCCTCAGCATGAAGTCCACCGAGTACATTATTCAGAAGAGAAATGTTGTCTTGGAGGTTGACCTTCAAGAACTTCATCTCCTCCTGATTACGAGTCGAAGCCTCACGAACTCATTTTATTTCGACTTCTTGCTCTATAAAGCATAAGACCAGTCAGATAAAATTACCTCTAAAGGAAATAAAACTGATCACTGGTAAAGTTTTGCTTACCAACTAGTCGAGAATCCAACTTCTTGACTTCCTCCTGGTGAGAGGCAGCGCTCTTGATATGGCGCTCCTCCCACGATAAGAACCAAGATCTTTTCTTTGACCTCGGTTTTAAGCTTCCCCACTTCGACCTCTTTTTCTAAAAAAGAATAAGAGTTAGAAAAAGAAAGGAAGGTCGTAAGCGATTTTAAGTTCAGCACTTACCGTTTATTTATCCCTGCAACCTTTGGATTGTAGTGTTTGCCTCCTGAAGCTTATTCAGGAGGTCTTTATTCTTCTCACTTAGCTTTTCGTCTCGGCTTTCTCAAAGTCGAGTGAATCAGCTAAGGATTTCTTGTCGCTCTTAAACCTACAGAGGAAAAGAGTAGACATCAGCATAAAACAAGCGGTCGTAAGTTCTTCTATGGCCAAAACCTAGTCGTAAGTTTTTCTACGACAATACCAGGTCGTAAGTTTTTCTATGACCACTATCTAGTCATAAGTTTTTCTACGACAGTACCTGGTCGTAAGTTCTTCTATGACCAGTACCTAGTCGTAAGTTTTTCTACAACAGTACCTGGTCATAAGTTTTTCTATGACCAATACCTAGTCGTAAGATATTCTACGACAATCCCCATAAGTACTGTATAAGTGGTCAAAACATAAAACAACTACGAATACCAGTTACTTACCATCTCTCTACCTGCTCGCAGAGTACCGACTTCTCCAATCGCAGCTGGACAAGTTGCCTGTTGTACTCAACAACAGTGACAATTTGTTCCAAAGCTTTCTGCATAAAGAAAGACAATGAGAAACGAGAAAAGACATGTATGTAAATGCCGATCAACAGGTACTTACATTCAGAGTCATTCGAGCAAACAAAGATACCACTCTTGAGGGGTTCTTGAGCTCGTCGATCTCCTAGACTCGGTCCCACCACACCTTTTCGAGATGTTCGCCATCGAAAACATCCCCTCTATTGGGAATGTCCTTAGGGTGAGAAACCCGAGCGCGAGATCTGAACACGCGAGATCCCACAATGGTAGGAGGGTCGAAGAATCCGAAGGAATGTTCGAAGAACTCACATTCTTCTTCTTCTTCTTCTTCGACGCTAGCTACATCAGTAGCTCCTTCTTGGGGACCGGGAGGAACATCCTCGACGACTTCCTTCCTGACGCGGTGGACCAATTATCCATCGCCTTGGCCTGATGCCTCCGCAGCATCAGGCGCTGTCCTCACCTCGGCCAATACGACCACTCCCGTAGTCGCATTTGCTTCTGGCTCCATGACCAACTCAGTGGTCGTAGCCGTTTCAGCAACAACGACACCTTCCACCATTCGGACGGCGGACGATCCTTCGACCACTACCACCGTCATTTCTCCAATTGTCGGAGAGATGACAATGGGTTCCTTGACAGGAACTAAAGGAGTCGGGCTAAGATCATAAAAAAGGGAAACACGTTAGATGGTAAAAAAAAAGGTAAATGCTGTTCTTACACTTTTGTCTTTCTACATATCTTCGTGTGTCGAACTTGATCTTGAATTTGGAAGAAACCTTCCCTAAGGAAGATTCTTCGACTTCTTCTTAACCACGTCTGGTCGAGACTCGAGTTGAGGAATGGCCATGACCACGTCTGGTCGTGGGTCTTGAACGAGCGCAACTGCTCCTTGAGCCTCCTGGCTCTCCGGATGGTTGAGACCTGTCTTGCCCACCTCAAGGGCAGCACTGCCCTCGACCACAGGTACTGCTGGCGCGGCAGGTTTCTTCACAAAAGACAAAAAACTCTTCCAGTTCTCTTTTTCTAATCGCTTGACAAAGCCACGGGAGGAAAAAACTACGAAAGTCTCATTGTCATAATAGAATGGTACCTTGGTCTTGGGGGCTTTGTGCTTGAGAGGCTTGAATGCTTCGATCGATGCAACCTCTACTGCAGCAGCCAAATCCACAGCAAATTTTGCAAAAGGCCTAGTCGGGTCAAAAGTGCTCGAGCTTGCGCCTCCCTTGTCGGTGACTTGCACGAGTCGATGCCTCTTGGTCGGGGAAGAATCAAACTGCTCTACTTTCATGCCAACAACCATCAGAACGACCTCTTCGTCGTCCCGACAGTTTTCCATGCCTACTTTCTACAAGAATCAGAAAAAAGAGATATTACAAAGCAGTCGTAAGTTTTTCTACGACCATTATCTTGTCGTAAGTTTTTCTATGACAACCCCTTGGTCGTAAGCTTTTCTACGACCAATACCTGGTCGTAAGCTTTTCTACGACTAGTACCTAGTCGCAAGTTCTTCTACGACTATAAGTTCCTAAAGAAGAAATTAATTCTTGATTACCTTTAGGCGCTCTATCTTGTCCTCTGCGGGTAGGTCCGCCAAAATTTGAGGAGCCACCATGTTTGGTGGTGGGGACTTCTTAGAAATAAGCTTGATCCAATCGTTAATCTCTTCTTGCGAGAGGCCTACAAGAGCAAGTAAACTCTCAATAAGCTAAGTCTGGAATTAACAGAAAAAAGGCTAAGACTGGAAGTTTACTTACCCTCCTCGTAGTCTCTAGTCGGGTCTTGCGACCCTAAGTACCTCCACATGGGATGAGCCCTCTTCTTCAGAGGGCTAATGCGGCGCGTGATGAAATCCTTCACCACGTGCCATCCAGTAAGCCCCTCTTCCTTCAAGTCTTTGATGGCTTGAATAAAGGGGCAATTCGACTAAGATCCTTGGGAGTCGAATCCTAAACATAGATCTTCTCAGCTGGCTTTCCGATGAAGGAGAGGCTGTCCTCATTGGTTATCCCCCAATAGAACCATCTCTTCTTCCATCCCGGCTATGATGACCGGGTGAACATCTGAATATACTCCTTCGACTTCTCGTTGTGGAGCTTCAGACTGCAGCTACTTGCAACTCCAGCCAGACGAGTCATTCCATAGAAGTACTGGAACAACTCCAAGTCAGCCGGAATCCCTAAGTAACTAGGCCTCACATAGGTACACAAACACACCTAGCATTGTGATGGAATTGGGAAGAAGGTTCACCAACTCCACCCCGAAGTGTTCAAGTACGAGAGTGAGGAAAGTGTGAGCAGGCAGTCGAAGGCCACACTCACAGAACGCCTAGAAGACAAGGATTTGTCCAATCTCCCCCGATAGCCAATGCTGCCCAGCAGCTTCAATCCACTTCATGAACTGGCTCTTTGCAGTCTTCTCGATGGTGACCAAAGCCTTGATCTTGGTAGCATCCATCTCCGATTTGGCCCATTGGGAAGCGGCTCCGGCCATCTCTCTCAAGGGTCTGGGATTCAGATTTGGAAAGATTTCAAGAGGATGCTCGATTTGGTTGGCGGCGGAGAGGGCGAGAGCTCAATGAATAGTAGGAATGAGTTGGGAAAAAGTAAAAAACCTAAGTCTTATCCCCGGTAAGTATTTATAACCGCACGCCTGAGTTAAAGACGTGGTGACCCAACATGGGTACAACTTCAGAATCGCTTCCAATGCATGTGTCTGCGTGACAGTCGATTCAGATTCTTAAATTTGTCTGCTCGAGAAAACTGAGCCTGTCTTCACACCTCAAGTGAAATTACCTTCTTGACCAAGTCTTTTTCTGGTCAAAAGCAACAACAATTGGAAAGGATTTCTCTTTCGACTACAGTATTGTGACTACTATATGATCATAAGATCTCCTACGACCACCTTGTAAGTCATAAGTCACTCTACAACCTTCTTGACCAAGTCAATTTCTTGGTCAAATGAAACACCAGTCGAAGAGTTTTTCCTTCGACCACCTCTCTACGACCATCTACTGGTCGTAAGTTCGTCTACTGCTCCTTTCCCAAGTAAGTTATTTTCACTTGAAACTGGGCGGCTAGATGATAAGGATATAATAATCCTCATTTAATTATTTATCTGTAATTCATATTATGGATAATAATGATGTCATATGGTTCTTGAGTATACCCCTTAATATTCATAAGGGAGAAGCTGGAGGTCGTAAGTTCTTCTATGACCACCCCATAGTCGTAAGTCCTTCTATGACCACCCCATAGTCGTAAGTCTTTCTACAACTATGTCTTGATCGTAAGCTCTTCTACGATCAGTTTATGGTCGTAAGCTATTCTATGACCACCACCTGGTCGTAAGCTCTTCTACGATCAGTCTCTAGTCGATGTGGCTTACAGACGTGTGGGCCTGATTGACCAGGGAATCTTTCACACCATATATAAAGATATGGGCAGTAAACTACGCTATTATTCTCTAAATAATGGCACGAATCAACTCCCTGTCATGGTAACAACTGTCTCACAACGTGGGAATGTTACTACTCTCACAATAATCTCTAGTAACGGCTCTATAATCTGAAGCATTAAGGCACCTTTTAGACCAGAAAAACAGCAGCACACTCCAAGTACTATAAAAGGCAGAATCATCAGAAGGATCAGGAGAGGGGGATCAAGAGCACAAGGCGTATCATTCTAGTCTTTCTCTTGATATTGTAATCCAGCATACTCAATACATACACGCAGGAGTAGAGTTGTTATTCTCACAGGGAGAAGACCCAAACTTGTATAAAAATCCTCGTGTCGCCTCTCTCTGCGTGATTTGAGCCTAGGGGAATCCCTGAATCAAACAATCTTTACGTAAGTTTGGTTCTAAAACACCGACAGTCACGACTAGGACCCTTACGGCGTTTGACTCGTAGGTCGTAGCCACAGAGTAATAGAGATCCTTAGAAAGGATATCGGAGAGAATTTGGTCTTCTCTGACCAATTAGGCAACAATAGTATGCAAACCAAATGATAAGATAGACATATAGACAACATAATTCGTCGAAAAGTAAAGGAAATGCATCTTTATTAACAAATAGAAATAATGAAAAATACAATTATACAAAGAATTTACATATTTGGTCAATATTCCAAGAGTTGGACAAAATACGCCCGTCGGACATAGCTAGTCGTACCGAACCAGGTCGGGTGACTTCGACCACAGTGTATGGACCTTCCCATTTGGGAGAAAGTTTATTGCGATTAGCTTGATTCTGAATTCGTCGTAGAACCAGATCACCTACAGCTAGGCTATGAGGTTACACCTTATGACTGTGGTACCTTCGCATGGCTTGTTGGTAAACTGCTTATCATATGATGGCTTGGTTTTGTCATTCTGCAAGGAAATTAACATCGTCGAGTCTTCGTTGAATCTGATCGTTCTCATTGAAACAATCAGTTTGAGCAGAGCCGTGTTTCAGTTTTGGAGGAAGCATGGCTTCAACACCATAAACCAGAAAAAATGGAGTTTCACTGGTCGCATGACTGGTCGTGGTTCGAACGACCCATAACACGGAAGAAAGTTCGTGAACTCAAGCTCCTGACAATTTGATTAACTTATCGAACACTCGTTGTTTCACTCCTTGCATTATGATACCATTGGTCCGCTCAACTGCTCCATTGCTCTGCAGATGAGCGACAGAAGTGAAATGAATCTTGATATTGAGATCCTCACAGAATTCCTAAAAATTTCTGCTAGAGAATTGGGTACCGTTATCTGTGATTATATGACTGGGTATACCAAATCGTGTGATCATATTTTCTGTGAGGAACCTCTTAGCGGCTTCGTTTGTTGTTTTAACAACTGTCCCAACTTCTATCTATTTTGTAAACGTGTCAATCATGATAAAAATGAATTTGAAGCCCCTAGGTGCTCTTGGGAAAGATCCCAGAATGTCTAGTGCCCAGGTTGCAAAAGACCAAGAAAGAGGTATTGTTTGTAAACCTTGTGCTAGCTGATGTACTTATCGGCTATCAAATTGACATTGTACGCACTTTATCACGAGCTCTTTTGCATCATGAAGGGAAGTTGTCCAGTAGTATCCTTGTGTGAAGGCTTTACCAACCAATGTTCTGTAGGAATGATGTGCTCCACAGATTCCTCTATGAATGTCGGATAGCAGCTTAGTGGCATCCGTTTGAGATATACATCTCATCAACACATCATGCGATCCTCGTTTATACAAGGTACTTTTGATCAGAGTGTATGATTTGGCTTTTCGAGCTATACGATCAGCCTCTACATCATTGTCAGGAATAATGTCATGCTAAAGATAATTGTAGATCGACGTCATCCAATCTCTACCGTGATCGTGTTATACGACCTATGGAGCATCCATGTTCTCAGGATCGATTTGTATGACCTCTAGTGGAATATCTATGTCCTCGGAAAGCTCGACTATTGAGAGTGAATCGAGTTGCTCGAGAAAAACTCTGAGCAGGACAGGTGACCTAGTGGAGGCCATCCATGCCAACTGGTCTACCAGAAAGTTTACCATTCTAGGAATGTGTTGGATCTGGAAACCGAAGAAGTGCTTTTCGAGTTTCTGTACTTCCGCCAGATAAGATGACATCTTGGTACTTGAGCATTGATACTCTTTCCCGACTTTATTCGCTACTAGTTGAGAATCGCCTTTCACTAGTAATCTACGAATCTCAAGCGAACGAGCTGCTCGGAGTCCTGCCAGGAAACCTTCATATTCTTCCATATGGTTTGTAGCAAGAAAGTTTAACTGGATGGCGTACTTGATGTGTTCGCTAGTAGGGGATATCAAGACAACTCCAGCCCCCGAGCCTTTGAGCATCAAGGAGCCGTCAAAGTACATTGTCTACTCGTCGTGGTGTTCGTACTCGGGCCCTTGGGAGAGTTCAGGGTTTGTCCATTCGACAATGAATTTTGCTATTGCTCAGGATTTGATTGTTGTTCAGGAGATGAAATGGAGGTCGAATGCCCCAAGCTCGACCGCCCATTTTGCTATTCGTCCTGATGATTCCCTATTTCTAAGGACTTGACCTAAGGGATATTTGGTTGGTACGACCACTTTGTGGGCTTGAAAGTAATGCCTGAGTTTCCTTGAAGCCATAAGGGGACCATAGAGCAGCTTTTGCACCTATGGAGATCATTCATTCGGTCCATGTAAGACTTCGCTTACGTAATATATCGGTCGTTGAATGTTTTCACGTTCAACAACCAGCACACCACTGACTGTTTGTGGCGTTGCAGCCACATAAATCAGCAATGTTTCGCCTGATCTTAGAGAGACTAAGATCGGGGCACTCATAAGGTACTCTTTAAGTTCTTCAAATGCGTCGTTTGTCTCTTTAGTCCACTCGAACTTTCATGTTTTCGAAGGAGTTTGAAGAAAGGGAGTCCTTTTTCACCTAACCGTACTATGAAACGACTTAGCGCTGCCATACAGCCGGTTAGTTCTTGGACTTCTTTCTTTGTGGTCGGAGGACGCATCTGGTCGATGGCCGAAATTTTTACTAGATTTGCCTCAATACCTCTAGCCGAAACTAGGAACCCAAGAAGCTTTCCAGAAGAAACTCCGAATACACACTTCTCTGGATTTAATTTAAAGTTATGCCGTCTCAAGTTATCGAAAGTCTCATGTAAGTCGGGAATATGGTCACCAGCGTTGATGCTTTTTACAACCAAGTTATCAACGTAGGCTTCTAGATTTCGACCTATTTGAGGATTAAAGGTTTTCTGCATCAACCTTTGGAATGTCACACCAGCGTTTTTGAGACCAAATGATATCTTAACATTGTAGTAAGTGCCATATGGAGTGATGAAGGAAGTTTTCTCTTCATCTTCTTTACTCTTGTTAATTTGGTGGTACCCTGAGTGTGCATCTAAAAAAATTAACAACTCACACTCGGAAGTGGAGTCTACAAGTTAATCAATGTGTGGAAGAGGAAAGTCATCCTTCGGACAAGCTTTATTAAGGTCTATGAAGTCAATACACATTCGTTATTTCCCTTTGCTTTTTCTAACCATTATAGGGTTGGCGAGCCACTCTAGGTGGTCGACTTCACGAATAAACCCAGCCTTGAGGAGCTTGTCAATCTCTGACTAGATTGCCTCCTTCCGATCAAGTGCAAAATGCCTTAGCTTCTACTTGACAGGTTTCTTGCCAGGCTGGAGAGTTAGCCTGTGCTCGATCACCTCCTTGGGGACTCTGGGCATGTTGGACGCCTGCCAGGTGAATAAGTCCTGGTTTGCTCGGAGGAAGGAGACGAGCGACTCTTCTTACTTGAGGTTGAGTCCCGCCCGACTAGTACCTTTTGGGCAGAAGCATCGTTGTTTTTTGACCCAGATGGAGTGTTGGCGCTTTCCAGAGGAGCGCCTTTGGCGAGTGGTACCTCCTTGGTCTGGTCGAAAGGCTTTGGCATCATCTTTGGCCTTGAGTGCTTGACCTGCATGGGTAACGGGTTAGTTTCCTTGGTCGGGAGTTCATCGACCAGTTCTAAGGACTTTCGATCACATGCATAAGCCATTTTTCGGTCTCTTCGGGGCGCCTGTTCGCCTATCTTCACGACGGGCGCTGCCAGTCGAAGAAGAAGAAAAGCACGGGCGAGACACTCAACTTTGGCAGTGTCAATTCCCAACCTAAGGCAGTGTCAATTTCCAACCCAAAGCACGGTGCCAATTGGACACGGAGGTGGTTTTATCATACTTGTCCGGTGAAGGACGGTCTCCAATCTCGGGGTGGGCTGATACAACTTATCGCCACTCCCGAGATTGTCCTTACTTCCAGGGAGGAGGCCCTCGTCTATCTCCTGTTGGATACGACGAAGTGACTCTTGACGCGGGACCTGGTGGAGGAGTTTTGCGCCTTTGGGATCTAGCCTTTGGCCAAGGAGTGGAGGGTGGAGCTCAGGGCTCCGAAGTCCGGGCTCCCGATCCTAACTGTGGAGTGGCGTGAAGGTATGGTTTTTCTTTTCTGTTGCTTTCTGCCCTGTTTTGTGCGGTGTTCTAAACTAATCAAAACCCGGTTGTCCTAGTAATTGCACCCATCACCGAAGAAGCGCGTGTCGCGCGAGCTGCTCTTGGGCCTTACACAGGTGAAGAGCATGTGAAGCATCGTTTGGTTGTGACGGAGGTATGCTTGAATCACGCGTACGACGTGTCGGTTCGTCTTTTCAAGTGCCCGGACCTAGATGCGGGGAAAAAGAATCGTGCTCGCGTGCTTGAGGTTGATGGTGCAGGGCTCATTGCGGCGGCTCCCCTTCGCGTCGCCTGCCATCGTGATCCTAGCGGCCCTTCCCGTAGTGCGGAGGACGTGATGGAGCGACCGACTAAGAGGGTGGCAAAGGGCACCCCAGAGCGGGTAGAGTGCTCCGGGTCCAGCAGCTCTTCGTCTAGTGAGCGCGTTGTTTCACCTGTGAAGGGTGCCGAGGCGGAGGGCATCGGGCGTACTACATCGGAGGTGCACAAGGCAATAGGCACGTTCGGTGTAACGCGCCTTGCTGTCATGGAGTCCTCCAGCGCTGACACCCCGTCGCACATTTATGGAGGGGCGCTGAAGTCATCGGGGATGCCCCCGCTACCCCACGGTCGCCCGTTGAGACGCATCTTGTTTTGTTACTTTACTCTTGGGGGGTGCCGATCTGACTTCTGTTAGTGGTGTAGTGGTGAGCGATGGGGGTGGCAAGGGGGTGGCGGTGGCTCCGCTTCCGCTGGTTGCGACACGGCACCATCGCTTGTGTCCGCCCCGGCTGCTATTGGGGCAGTGGACCTAGGTCCACTGTGTCACGCCGACTTCATGGTCAACGAGGGCGCTGCCGGTGTTTGCGAAGCGGTTGCTAACTTCGCTGCTCCACCCCTTGTTCGGGAACTCTTTCGAAAGACGTCGCTTAAGGACATGTTCCGAAGTATCAAGGCGAATGCCGCAAAGGTTGGTTTCCCCTGGTATCCCTTCTTTTCGTCTTTGCTTTTGTCTTGTCGTTCTGTTGCCTATGTAGACCTTGATGCTGTCACAGGCCATTGACGATGATATTTCTCAAGGCTTCGACGAGATTTAGAAGAGGGTTGATGCGGAGCATGCCCAAAGTGGGGCCCTGAGCGCCGAACGTGACTCCTATGCCGAGAGGGTGAAGGCCTTGGAGGTTCGGGTGGCGTGCTTGGAAGAGGACGCACCACCCTTCAAGGCGATGTGCAGACTCTATGTGGTGTCCGGGTAGCTCTTGAGGAGGAGATCCAGGCGGAGCGGGATCTGTCGAACACCGTTGTTCTTTCTGCCTGGGGGCAATGGAGGCTCTCGAGGGAGCGGTGACATAACCTTGGAGCGTCTCCGGCGTGCCGAGGAAGTGTGCTTGTCCGTGGCTTGCGCATACGGAGATCATTGCGCGAAGGTCACTTGGTCGATGACCCTTGCCTCTCTTGACAAGTCGGGGTGCACTCATATGGATGTCCTTGCTACCTGGTCTATTGCAGTGGCAACTGCCGAGGAGGTTGCTGTCGCGCAGCATCGGACGCGGAGGGTTAGCAAAGTCCTACAGCAAGACTTCTGGACGCTGCACGGCCATGAGGCTGCGACGGAGTCCTTCCAGGTGATCCAGGCACAGCAGGCGAAAGGGATGGCCCCGACAGGGACTTCGGTGGAGGACCTGGAGGCTGGCAAGCTGGAGTCCCCCCCTCACTTGCCCGAAGCGGTTCATACTTTTTTAGATTGCTGCTGTTAAAAATCTAGGGTCTCTAGTTTGCTTGTAGTTGCGCCCGCTCTTTTTGTCTGTTGCGCCTTGGAACGGTTTTTGTAGAGGTTGACCCCCCCTTTTTGTGTAATAACCTCTGTTTTTAATGAAAGAGATTTTCAGATGATGCTTGCGTCCCTAGCTTTGGTTATTTATACTTGTCCTTGGCGACCTACGTAGGGCAAACTATGCCTGTCTAAATGCCCGCTTGGCGGGGGGCCCGACCCCCCGGAGGGCAGGGGACTAAGGTGATGGCCCCCACGTGGGGGTCAAAGGATGAGCGCAGTCTCTTGCACATATGGCCCCTGTGGGTGTGCTACCGGGGTGTAGTGTACCATGGCGCTAAGTGGCAGCGGTGGAAGAGAGCGAATCCGAGTGGCTCCATGGAGGAATTCTAGCTTTTTCGGGAGCATAAAGCGGCAAGGCTACACGAGGAGATAAGGGCTTTCCGACGGTGCAAATCCGGCAGCGTGGGACTCCCTGGGAGTTTCCCCTAGGTCCTTGTGTGAGTGGGATGCGAAGGGGAGTACCTTAAATTTATGGCGCAACATCTCACCTAGAGTTCAACCAAACATCGAGAGGCAAAGGGAGAATACACGAGTAGGTCGCTTAGTTCAATCAGTTCCGAACTGGTCGTAGACTGGTCGAACGTAGTCACAAAGTGGTCGTAATCTGGTTGTAAGGAGTTACGAACTGGTCGTGACCAAATACGAACTGGTCATATAAAGATAGGACCTAGTCGTAAGTGATGAGGACCTGGTCATAGATCATATTGCATTAAGGTTCGTCCGATATAATTTGTGTGTATTCAGGAATCGTTATGTCCTGCTAGAAACCGCTAACAACTCGTGATCGGAAAGGGTTTTCAAGTCACAACCGATTACGCATGAACCTACAGGGTCACATACTTAACGGGTTGGAACAAAACGCTGCTCGGATAGGATCCGCTATGGGCACTATATAAGGAGGTGCATGAGGTCATGGAAAAGGGGTGAAGGTAATGAGACAAGACACACGAAAGTCGTGAGTTGAGTTGTTCCACCGAAACCCTAGCCACCATCTTCCTGAGAGCTCTATCGTGCGACTTGGTGCTAGCACATCAGCTCATGGTTGTTCCTTCCCTGGATGTGTGGATACCGTAGAGGTGCTATCGCGGTTGTTGCTATGTTTGAGGATGATCCGCGATCTTCATAAGGAACCGCAGGTTGGCCGGAGGAGAGGATTGACTCATGAGGATATTTGGATGATCGACACGACCACTACATCAATGCGCTTCACGCTGGACCAGCCGCCCAACTCTTCTTCCATCGCTCTGCAGTTCGGTGGTAACGATCTGTGATCATCTACTTGATTGGCTTTCTGGTTTACATGGTAGAAATTTTGATTTGTTGCTATCGTAGCCTACTCGTATCCCTACAGTGTATGATGTTGTGATTAATAATGTACAATTGTTGCTCGTTTTGGCTTCATTCTTTTTGCGAGGGGGGAGAGAGGGGAGCGAAGCCTCGCGCTGTCCCCTATACTTTTTTAGATAGGGCTCTGGGGAGACCTAACTTTTTTTTTTCGTGAGGGGGAGACGAAGCCTAGCGCTATCCCCCATACTTTTTAGATAGGGCTCCGGGGAGCCCTCACTTTTTTTTGGCGAGGGGGAGGTGAAGCCTAGCGCCGTCCCCCATACTTTTTTAGATAGGGCTCCGAGGAGTCATAACTTTTTTTTGGCGAGGGGGAGACAAAGCCTAGCACCGTCCCTCATACTTTTTTTTTTATATAAGGCTCTGGGGAGTCCTAACTTTTTTTTGGCGAGGGGGGAGGTAAAGCCTAGGGCCGTCCCCCATACTTTTTTAGATAGGGCTCCGAGGAGCCCTAACTTTTTTTTTTTGCGAGAGGGAGGCGAAGCCTAGCGTTGTCTTCCATACTTTTTTTAGATAGTGCTCTAGGGAGCCTAACTTTTTTTTAGTGATGGGGAGGCGAAGCCTTGCGCCGCCCCCCCATACTTTTTTAGATAGGGCTCCGGGGAGCCCGAACTTTTTTTTTTGGCTACAGTGAGGCGAAGCCTAGCGCCGTCCCCTATACTTTTTTAGATAGTGCTCCAAGGAGCCCAAACTTTTTTTTGGCGAGGGAGAGGCGAAGCCTAGCGTCGTCCTCCATACTTTTTTAGATAGGGCTCCGGGGAGTACTCACTTTTTTTTTGGCGAGGGGGAGACGAAGCCTAGTGCCGGCCCCCATACTTTTTTAGATAGAGCTCCGGGGAGCCCTAACTTTTTTTTTGGCGAGGGGGAGGCGAAGCCTAGCGTTGTTCCCCATACTTTTTTCGATAGGGCTCTGGGGCCAAAGGCCATGCACGTTGTCTATTTATACACTGATACCCGCGGAAGACATCGGTGTGCACCGGGGCCGAAGGCCATGCGCGGTGTCTGTTTATGCACTCATGCCTACGGAAGGGCATCGGTGTGCACCAGGGCTGAAGGCCATGCGCGGTGTCTGTTTGTACACTGATGCCTGTGGAAGGCATCGGTGTGCACCAGGGCCGAAGGCCATACGCGGTGTTTGGTTATACACTCATGCCTGTGGAAGACATCGTTATGCACCGGGGCCGAAGGCCATGCGCGGTGTCTTCGTTGTGGCCTGTTGCTGCTTTTTCATTGAATGGGACAAACTGCCACAAGGTACATTTGTTTCTGTACGTGTCCACGCCGTATAAGGACAACAGAGTGATTTCCCGGGTGCAGCCGGTTCTTACATAGGCCCTAAGGATAGAACTTCCGGAGGCTCTTCGCATTCCATGTATGGTCCAACTGCTGTCCCTCCGGTGTCGCGATGTAGAAGGAACTGGCCCGCGTGCTGCGGGTGATAATATACGGCCCTTCCCATTTGGGCTCTAGCTTGCCCATGGTCGCGGGATTTGCGGCTCGCTTGAGAACCATGTCGCCTGATCCCAGGGGGCGAATCTTGACCTTTTGGTTGTAGGCCCGTGCGACGCCTTCGTTGTACTTGGACATGGTTGATATGGCCCGTACGTGGTGTTCCTCGAGGAGGTCGAGAGAGATCCCCCGCCTTGCAGGGTCGGCTTCGGTCATTGCTAGGAGGGACTTGGCCGTGAACTCCTCTAGGGTCATGGCATCGTCGCCGAAGAGGAGCTTGAACAGGGAGAAGCCCACAACCCTTGTTGGTGATGTGTGGAGTGCCCATAGGGCTTTGTGGAGCTCCTCAGGCCAGAGTCCCTTCAGGAGGCCCACGAGGCATTTTTTCAGGCCCTCTAGTAAGTTGTCGTTGGCCCGCTCGACTACCCCGTTGGACTTGGGGTGTCTGATGGATGCGAAGCATATTGTTACACCCATGTTTTGGCAAAATGCTCGGAATGCCGCTGAGTCGAACTGGGTGCTGTTGTCGGTGACGATGTCATGCGGTTCCCCATAACGACAAATTATGTTCTTCCACACGAACCATTGTGCTGTTGCGGCCGTGATTTTGGCGACTAGCTCGGCTTTGACCCATCTGGAGAAATATTCAATGGTGACGAACATGAAGCGGAGGCTGCTCTTGGCCGCTGGGTAAGGTCCGATGATATCTAGCCCCCATCGTGCGAAGGGCCAGACAGGAGGTAGGGGATGCAGCGGGACCGAGGGTGCTTTTGTGTGCTGGGTCGCCCACTGGCACCATTGGCAGTGTTGAACAAGATCTTGCGCATCCCGGAGCACTGTTGGCCAGTAGAACCCTTGGCGGAAGGCTTTCCCTATGAGGCCCCGGGGCACTTGGTGCGTGCCGCAGAGGCCCTCGTGGATGGCTTTTAGGAGGGACTGGCCCTCTTTTGGGACATGCACCGTAGGAAGGGGGCACAAACGCCCCCCTTGTAGAGCTCCCCGCCGATCATGTGGTAATTTCTAGCCCTATGTTGAAGGCACCTTGTTTCGGCCATGTCTTCGGGCTCTTCTCCTGCGAGGTACTTGATGATGATATCTTGCCGGTCCCGCCTTGTAATAAGGAGACTCGAAAGAGCCTTTGTGCTTGGTCTGCAAATTTCAGTGCACCGTAAGGTGCGCTGAGTATCTCGTAGAAGACTTCGGGTGGGGGCATTGGCCAGAACTGGCCATTTTTGTCAGCTTATCTGCTGCCTCGTTGTCGCCCTTGGGTATTTCTTGGACGGTGATGCCAAAGAAGTGCGTTGACGCTGCCCATACCGTGGCCAGGTAACTGGCCATTTCGGGGCCCAACAAGAGCGCCTCGTATTCTGAGACGTTATTTATCATCGAGAAGTCGAGGCGGGCGGCGTGGGACACGCTCCGCCCATCTGGACTAACCAAAATGGCCACCGCACTGGCTCCGGTAGCGCACCAAGATCCATCGGTGTACATCGTCCACGAGGCCTCGATTTTGGCTGGTTGCTGGTCTTCGGTGCACGGGGTCCACTCGGCCACAAAGTCTGCAAGGGCTTATGATTTGATAGCTGTCCGTGCAATGAAGGTGATGTTGAAGGGCGCCAGCTCGGCCGCCCATTTGCCTATTCGCTCCGAGGTGTCTTTGTTCCACAGCATTAACGCTAGCGGGTAAGATGTTGGGACCGTGATGGCGTGTGCCAAGAAGTAATGTTTGAGTTTACGCGAGGCCATGAGTATGACGTACGCCAGCTTTTCTAGTTCCGTGTACCGGATCTTGGACCCTTGGAGGGCCTCCGAGACATAGTACACTGGGCGTTGTCCCTTGTTATCCTGGATGAGGACCATGCTCACCGCCAATGAGGAGGCGGCGAGGTATAGTAAGAGGGCCGCTTCTTGCTTCAGGCTAGTTAGGCTTGGTAATTGGGCGAGATATTGTTTGAGTTCTTGGAACACCTTCTAAAAGTCGTCCGTCCAGCAGTACAACTCCGTTCCTCGGAGAGTCTTGAAGAAGGGCAGGGCCTACTCCGCGGAGTGGGATAGGAAGCAACTGAGGGCTGTGAGCCGCCCTGTCAGCCTTTGTACCTCCTGGGGGTTGCGGGGGGAGGAGGGGGCTCCATCTCCTCAATGGCCCTGATTTTCTCGGGGTTGACAATGCCCCTCTTGGATATGAGGAATCCCAGGAGCTTTCCCGCCTTGACCCCAAAAGTGCACTTTTCAGGGTTGAGCTTGATCCCCTCCACCCGAAGGTTGGCGAAGGTTTCCTATAAGTCCTCTGTATGGGAGCTTGCAAACTGGCTTTTCACCACTATGTCATCGAAGTAGACTTCGACATTGCAGCCGAGTTGGTCTGCCAGCACCTTCGTGATGAGCCAGGTGAAAGTGGCACCCACATTCTTTAGTCCAAAGGGCGTGCGGATGAAGCAATAGGTGTCGATCGGCGTGACGAATGCGGTCTTCGACTCATCCTCCTTGGCTATGAATATCTGATGGTACCTGGAGTAGGCATCTAGGAAACTCATGAGTTCACAGTTCGAGGTGGCGTCCACCAGCTGGTTGATGCAGGGCAATAGAAAGTCATCCTTTGGGGATGCCTTGTTGAGGTCTGTGAAGTCGACGCACATGCACCATTTGCCGGTGCTTTTTGTACCAAGATTGGGTTGGCCAGCCATTTGGAGTGTTTGATCTCCTGGATGACCCCTACCTTAAGTTACTTGGCAATCTCTTTCTCCGTTGCTTCCAGTCGCTCCGTCGACGTGCGCCGTAGCTTCTGTTTCTTTGGGGGTACGTTGGTTCGGATCACTGGGTGATGTTAGATGGTCCCCGAGCTACCCCGGGGATGTCTTTTGGTCCCCACGTGAAGATGTCCACATTGCTGTGGAGTACCTTGAGGATGGCTTTGCAAGATTCCGCTGAGAGCTCTGCTCCATGGGCCACCGTTTGCTCTAGGGAGGCCTCCTACAGGGGGACTCTCCGGAGTTGTCATTCTGGTTTGGGCTTCAGCGCCCATTTTGCTGAGGGTGGACTTGTTTGGTCTCTCATGTCTGCCCCAACGGTGTGGACATGTCGGGCCGGCAAGAGTGCCTCTAGTTCTATCTGCCTTGCGAGGTTCTGGTCCCCTCGCACCATGACTACGCCTTCTGGTGCGGGAATTTTCATGCACATGTAGTTGTGGTGGGCTATGGCGCCGAAGGTGTTGAGTGTGGCCTGGACGAGGATGGCGTTTTATTGGTAGGGCATTTGAACAATGCCAAATGTGACGACCTCGGTTCAGGTTGCGAAGTCATCACTAAATGTGACGGCCAGGTCGATCTGGCCTAGGGCCATCACGGGTCTTCCCCTGAAGCCTATTTGGGGTATGCCTGGGGTGATAGGCGATCCCGGGGGATCATCATCTTGTCGAAGGCGTCCGCAAACAGGAGGTCAACCGAGCTTCCTCCGTCGACGAGGACGTGCCTGACCTCGAAATCCACGATGTTGGCGGAGATGACGAGGGGGTCTTGGTGTGGAAAATACACACCCCGGGCATCTTCGGGGCCAAAAGAGATTGGTGTCTCGACGTGGCGAGGTGGGCTGGATACCGAGTATGTTGCGAGGTGGTGAATCTATCGGGCGTACACGCGACGTTGTCTTTTTGAGGGCATGCCGAGCGAGGATTCGCCAGCGATCATGTTTATGATCCTTTGCTAGCGCTCCCCGCGGCCCCCTTCTATGCGGGGTCTCGGTGGTGGGATAAGTTGGTTGCCGGCCCCCCTCTGTCATCAAGCTCGACTGGCTATCGCTCGCGGTTCATGTAGTCCCGCATGGCCGCAATAGTGTGACACTCACTGGTCGTGTGTGACCCTTCGCCGTGGAGATCACAAAATGGTGAAGGACTTTTCTACCGGGCGCAGCTTGTCGGGCCGATGGCCGATGTTCGCCATGACCACGGCCCCAGACCTTCGCCTTCCTCCCTCCGGGGGTGGGGCATTGTTTACGTGGTAGACATTCTGGCCCTTTTGTCGGTAGTCATTGGCCTGTGGCTTGGCGGGTGCCCCGGCCGTGGCGACAGTAGGCCCTTCTTTCACGGATGGCGCGCTCGGGGTGGATGTTGGGGCAGCGGGGGATGTACCTCTCCGAGTACTATCTTCCCTGGGCATACTATTCCATCTTGTCGAAGAGCTCTGTCACCATGCAGACAGGCTTGCGAGCCAATCTCTCTGACAGGGGGCCTTTCTGGAGCCTGCATGTGGCTGCGTTTATAATGGTAGTTTCGTTGACACCCTTCACTTGACATTTCACCTCCGCAAATTTCTTGAAGAAGCTACGGAGGGATTCTCCAGGGATCTGTTTTGCCACGAACAGGTGCCCCACGTCCTTCGGCTCCGTGTAGTTTTCCTAGAAATTGTTGCGGACGAGGTCCCGTAGCTGCTCCCACACATATATAAAGCGAGGGAGGGGGGATGGTGAAGAACCACATCAGCACAACGCCCTTGAGGGTGAGGGTGATGCTCTTCGCTTTCGTAGTGTTGTCGCCTCCGGTCGCCTCAATGGCAGTCTCGTATACCCGAAGGAATTTTGAAGGGTCCGTGCACCCCTCGAAGGGCGTGTCGGGACCCAAAAATACGATTCAGAAATACTCTGTGTATTTTGAACTAGTCCCAGATCAGTAGCTAGCTCACATAGGAAACAGTGATGAAATACCATCTATTTATTCGATTTAACTAAAAAGATCTCAAAGTAACAAATAATAATAATAACTAGACCTTATGGTCAACGTTTACTTAAAACTTGCCACGCAGGGCTAAAGAAACAAATAAACTCTTGCAGCGGAGGAAACTCTTGAAATGGCCAATCAACATGCCCACAGGCAATCGAGTGGAGAACACATCCTAATCCGCAAAATCTTCATAGTCCTCCTTCTGAAAGAACTCCTGAGCAGCTTGATATTCTTCAATTGATTAACAAAGGTGTAAAGCCGTGAGTATATAAAGCACTCAGCAAGCCGTAGGGAAATGTATGTAAATAGTATTCATGCATGGCCTGACAAAGGTTAGCTGTATGGTTCTTTTGCAGAAAGCAGCATTTACGATAAATACAATAAATAGATTGAAATGCGTAGTTGAAAACAATAATAAATAAGTAAACAATTTCTTTGAAATAACCAGTGAACTTCCCATTCACTTCTCAACCAAACCAATGATAAGTGAATCCCCAATTCATCAGTCGACACAAACCACCAAGTGAGTTATCCGTTCACCAAATAAATATTATATTCATTAAGTGAACTTTCTATTCACACTCCGATTCATTTTATAAGAAACTCTATCTCTCATGTGAAATCCCCAGACATGTCCATAACCAAGGATGCGGCTATTCGAATAGAACAATTGACACTCTGCAGAGGTTGTACACTTTACCCACAAGATGCAATCAACCGGATCAGAGTTGATCACAACAAAACCTTTCAGAAATTTCATCTCAACAATTGACCCTCCCGTTGTGCATACAGCCCTCCCAAAACCTCATCGCGGGTTGACGCACAACGTTGGATAGGGATGTGGCGAACCGCCCTGCGGTGTGTCCTTAGAAAAGAATACACACCTCCACCCAAATACTACTAGAGTAGTCAAAAGCCAAAACTCAACAACCTACTAGGTTAGGCCCGTCCCATCAGCATGTGGTTGTACGAAAGGCCCAGTTCAATGGCGCACAAGATTAAGTCCTTAACAAGTTACTTAGGCGAGTCTACCACAAACCCACGACGTGTTGAAACACCCCCACTATCCACCAACCACTCGCCCGAGTGAAAATCATTTTATTTAACCAAAACCAATCACACACCCTGTCATGGTACACAAATTTTAATAGCAATGGTATAACCACATCGATTCCATATTTCATTAAGTCAAGATTAATCATTATGACACATGTGATAATAAACCCATTGTAACTAAGCTTGACTGAGCATCAATTCGATACCCATGTTGGTGATACAAATATGTTCAATTAAAATTATCTAGGCTAGGGTGACAAATGATTTATGGCATTCAAATGATCAATGGGGGCATAAAGGCAACATGTAATAACTAATCCCAAAACAGTTTATATAAAGATAGCATGCAATTGTATAAAACAATATACTTTTGAAATCATAGGTTCAATATGATCAAAGGACTACGACTTGCCTTGGAATAAATCCTGGGATTGATCTTGATCTTGGTGTACTCCTTCTTGCTCAAAACTTTCCGAAGTATCTACGTCTACTCGTAAACAAGCAAATAAACTAAATAAATAAATAACAGAGATGAAATAAACTCCAAAACTTAAATAAAAAGATCTTGAATTTAGATGAATTTAGGAATTTGAATAGACTCAATCGGAGTTTGATGCAAAAGATATGGGCTTTGGAAGATTGAAACCCCAAGAAATACTCTAAATTGGATTTTCTGAAATTTCCGAATTATTTTTCTATTGAAAAATCCGGATTATGACGTCAGCCCTGGAATTCAGCCGAAAGAAAAAGGAAAAGGAAATAGAAAATCCACCTGACATGTGGGACCCACATGTCAACGTCTACCAAGCTAGGCTTAGGGTGTTGGATGTGGACTGCCATGTAAGCGCTAACATGGCTGCCACGTGGGCGACACAGAGGCACCGGAGCTGATGTGGCGGGTGAACTGGTGCTGATACGGACGACAACGCGGCGGGCGGCGCTCGGGTTCCGAAGGATCCGGCGAAGGGCTGCTCCTCGCTGGCGATGTGGGGTACCAAAGTGAAGAGGGGGCTCCGGCGATCTCGAAGAGGCGCTCACGGGTGCATGAGGATAGCCAGAACGGTCAGCGGTGAGGTTTAAGCAGAGGTTAGGCCACGAGCTCGACAGATCTAGGGTTCCAACGATCTTCCAGTGGAGACAAGGCGGCCAGGGGATAGATCTCGACCTTGCAATCTCAACGGGAGCGGAATAGAAGCTTGAGCGGCTCCGATGGCGATGAACGAGCTCGACGGAGTTGAAGGTGGCGCAGAGCTTCAAAAGCTTGATTCATCGTAACGGCGGTGTGGAACAAGGGGCAGCCTAGGGTTTCGGAGGAGAAGAGTTGATGCGAAGGTTTTCAACACAGGCGCGGTTTTAAATAGCCACGGAGAGGGCAAGTCCGCGAAGAACACGGCGATGGCGCGGCCGTGAAGAATTCAGAGAAGATGAGTCTGTGTTGAGGACGACACTGACATGGCAAGGTGGTCCCACAAGTCAGCAGGGAAAACTAGGGCGCGGATGCGTTGCACGCGACTCTACCGACACCAACAAAGGGACCGGCGCCAAGTGAGAGAGAGAAGGGATGCGATCACAAAAACACGCTGGAAGCGAGAAGGATTGGGCCGGAGGCTAGGGTTTCGACCCAAGAGATTTTCGAGATTTTAAATAGCTTTTTCTTTTTAGAAAATAGCAGAAAATCCAAATAAAACTTGGAGAATAGAAAATGTACTCGGAAAAATTCTAGAAAAAAATCTAGAAATATATCCAAGCACATAGAACACAAATAAAATAATTTTGATAATAGTTGATGTTGAGATTATTCATATTAAATTGTTTTTGAACTCTGAAAATTTCAATTAAGCTTTAACTTTAACCAACAAAATTCAAATGGTTATTTTTGTTTTTAAAACTTCAAAACAAACCAAATTCTTGAAGCCTTGAGGCCAGCGGGCCGTCTCCAGCCTGATGCTCAACAGGGAGTTTGGATCCACCCGGAGCAGCAGGGCGGGAGGTCCGATTGCTGGAGCCGAAGGTGCGACCTCTGCTCTGGTGGTTGACAAGGGCCAGAGCAGGGCTGCGAGGGCGGTGGATGTTGGAGGTCTGCCATCTCCCGATGAAGGTCTGTCAATTCTCGTTGTAGGGCTTCGTACGATCCTTGGCTTACGTCCGCTGCCCCAAGCGGTGGGCCCACTTGGTGGCTCCCAGGAAGGGATGCCTCGATGGGCTAGGTGTCGCTTCCGATAATGTCCCCATGCGTGGAGTTATTCGCTTCCTCCTGCGCGGCCTAGGCGGGAGGCACCGCCGCCGCCGCGGAGGTCCTACTTCGCTTGGCCCTCGGGGTGCTGGGGGCCACGGCTGCCGCGACTGCTTCGGCTGTTGAGACTTTGGACCTGGCCCTTTTCTGAGGGACCATGCTGGTGTTTTGGAGCTTTCCTGCTGGTCCCCATGGACGGCGCTAACTGTCGTAGCAAGAAGGACTAGATAGTAGAAAAAAGGGGACCCTTGGTATCTGAGTGACCGAAGGGTCCTCGGAGAAGGGACCAGTGCCAGGAGAAGTGTGTATGTATTAACTGCCTTAAAACGTCTGCCTTTCTTACATGAGGGAGAGCTATTTATAGCCTCCCGGCGAGATACATGAGATTACTGCCCTAACCCTAGAAAGGTACTGACCGCATAGGGATTGCAGGGTCATTTTCCTACCCCTAGGCGTAGCCTCCGGTCCATGGTGGGCTTTCTTGGACCTAGATTACCCAGCCGGTGCACTTGGTCCATGTGTCTTCTCCTCCAGCTTGCCTCTCATGGGCGCTGGGCCAAGGAGGCCCTTCCGCGACTTTCGGGGCCCTCCGCAGGTTCGGCCCTTCGTGGTCCCTCCGCAGCCTTGAGGCCCTTCCTGCAGTCTTTGGGGGCCCTTCCTACAGCCTTCGGGGGCTCCTGTCGTGCTCATCGGGTCGTGGGGGCCGGTGGGCTGCCCCTATGACAAACAACGTAATTAACCACCCAGATCTTTAAATATGGTGTAGAAGACTTCTTGATCGACCAGGCCTACATGTTTGTAAGTTCCATCGATTAGAGACTAGTTGTAGAAGAACTTATGACTAGGTGGTGGTTGTAGTAAAGCTTACGACCACAGACTGATCGTAGGAAGACTTACGATCAAGGGATAGTCGTAGAAAAGCTTACAACTAAGGACTGGTCGTAGAGGAACTTACGATCAGGTGGTGGTCGTAGTAAAGCTTACGACCACAAACTGATCATAAGAGGACTTACGATCAAGGATAGTCGTAGAAAAACTTACAACTAGGGACTAGTCGTAGAGAAACTTACGACCAGGTGGTGGTCGTAGTGAAACTTACGACCACAGACTGATCGTAGGAGGACTTACGATGAGGGGATAGTCGTAGAAAAGCTTATAACTAGGGACTGGTCGTAGAGGAATTTATGACCAGATGATGATCGTAGAAAAACTTACGACCTTCTTCCTTATGGATAAAGGGTACACTTACCAAAAGTGTAAAGTTATTACTATCTATAATAAAAATTATAGATAAATAAATAAAACGAGCATTATTAGATCTTCGTCGTAGGGAATACCGCCACAGCCCACAAAGGTAATTGATCACTTAACCTTTCCCACGTCGAGCCATATACTCGATGAAAGGGAAACGAATTCGATTGCTTATTTATATTTTGTTTTGCTGAATCTTTTGGTTTCTAGACGAATCCATCTGGGCTTAATCTGGAGTTTTTCTTTCATTGTATGGGTGGAACATACGCACCACATGACGTGTTTGTGTTCTTTTTTTTTTCTGTTCCTAGCTAGATAATCTGAAAATGACGGGAAGCTTATGGCACAAGATAGTTCGGTCGGAACCGATGATCAAATTATATATAAAATAATTGTTAGGGTACCGCGAAAAGGATAAGTACCACTGTACCAGAGCTCAGGCTTCAAAGTTCAAAGAAAAACTTTAAGCATTGAATGCGTGTATTATACTTGTTCCGGCCACAAATAACTGTCCTTTTTAATTATCACAGTGTCCAAAACGTAATTTGTTTACCAATGTATTTCTATTGTAATATTAGACTGCTCCTAATAGGCAGTTTTTTAGTGCAATTTCTTTAGTATATGAGGAGTGTTAGAATACTATCTTTCTAATACATAATTTCTTATGGTGTAATATCTTAGGCTATTTCATTTAATTACATACATGATCTTTACTAGTATTTGAGCATTGTGGCTTATTTGTGGCATATACTAAAGCAATACTTGTTTGTTGACATACACAAACGTAAATACACGGATCGATCACAATAAATTTTATGCGTTGGATTTCGAGACCAAATCAGTATCCAGATTAGATAGTAAAGTATCATATCTCTTCATTAACTATGGTACAACATCATCATTTTATCTACATAGCAGACTTAAGATACCAATTAAGATGGAGCACTGGGAGCAGCCTCATATTTGTACAATCTAATATTGTGAATGGGCGTTTTGAGACGAATATACTCGTATCATTCACATATGACCGATCCAAATATTCCAGAAATTGTTGGTGAAGGTCAAAATAGCTGAATGCATGCATTCTAGAAGGACACTTATTCCTAGGCTGCTAAGCGTTTCACGAGGCCCTCCCCTACCACACCCGCTCGGCAGGAAGCTTCGAGTTTTGTCTCAAGCAAAGCATGGCGTCAAGCTAGTTTCAACATATAGTATACACTTGATTCCTCCCAAAAAAAAAAAAAACTGCAGAATTTGTTATAAACCCATCTTCAAAGTTTAAATTCAAAAAAAATAAGAGGAAAGGTACCATCTAATGAAATAAATACTTTTTGTGGGGACTTTTTCTGCAGGTGTGAATGAACCAAATATTTGAGCGTGTGCACGACTGGAGATGTCAATTATGCACGATTACCCATGCATGTGTCTGCAGGTAAATACCCTAATAGAGCTGGCCATTCCGGTGGGTCCTCGCTTCCTTGGTCCACTCAATGGCACATGGGCCCACCCGAGGGGGAGCAGCGGAATCCCAGGCCCCACATGGTGGTGGTCGTGGGAGTTATTTTTGGCTGAGGTGGCACATTTCTTATTGCAACAGCAAAAGTAGCTCTTGCTTATACAAAATTACAAAATTAACATCACAGTAGTCTAGGTAGGCGTTGTGTGTTACCTGCAGTGCTCCCAGACCGTGTTAGGAATGGAACGGCGTGGTAGGACGGAGGAGGCCACGTATCGCGCTTGAGGTCCACAGAAGAAACCTCCACCGGTGCATGCATGCTTAATCACCGAAGGACAAAAAATTTAATCAATAAAGGACAGAAAACTTAATCACTAAAGGACAAAAAACCAAAACCATGCACCATGCTTCTGTGGACCAGAAGCACAGTAGGTGCCTACAACGCTCCAATAGTGTGAAAGGAACCTGCAGTGGTCCAAGAGTGTGACATGTTTGTTGCGCGGCGCCACGTCATCCACCCGTGCTTGGTTGATCTTGTCGCGGTACCTCCGTCCTGTGGGCGCTGGGTTTACGAGGAGCTGAGCCGAAGCAGCCCTCCACTGGCCAACTTGCCTCCCCGCTTGGAGCGCCACACCCCCACCCGATGACAATTGGGCCGATCGCGAAGAGCCTCACGTGTTAGTGGCATCTACCAGCGTAGGTCCCGGGTGGCAGCCAATGTACTACCAACCGCAATCCACATTCATGGAGGCTGGGGGGTCCAGGGTAGACCTATTCATGAGCAGCCCGGTCCGATTTTTCCTAAGCTCGGGCCAGGTCGGGCCTGGCGTCAGGATGGGCTCGGGTCCCAATTTCCAGCTCGAAAAGCTGAATACATTAAATAAATGATTAAAAAATAATATTTTTATTCAGGAAAATAATTTATAAACAATAGTTTATTCGGAAAAAATAATGTTTAAAATTTTCTAATAAAAACAGAAAAATCGGTCGTTTTGGGCTTCAGACCAGGCCGTGGGCTTGCACTATGTTGGGCCGGGCCGGGCTCAGGCTTGACCATTCATTCAAGGTCGGCTTTTCCATGTCCGACCTGAAGCCCAGGCTAGCATTTGAACAAGCTAGTTTGGGGCATCCAAGCTGCCCGCTCGCCTTCGCTTTCCGGGCTCCCATTCTTGCATGTCCCGTCCTACTGTGAGCCAATATTTTTCGCGCTTCTTCCTCATTAGTTTTGCTCGTCCTCGACCGGTCACTCTACGTCATGTTCAGTGACTACCTTCTTCTTTTCGCCGCCATGTGGGCCTTGAACTCGTATGACCCCACTTGTCATGGACACTAAGTGCTACCCTCACACACTTCAGACCTTTATTAATTGTATGCTGTTCCCACCAATCACACCCAAGCAACGATTTAATGATTTAATCGAAATTAAATTAGGCTAAGAGCACCCTCTCTCTCCTCAACTCATTGCATGTAGAGCTAGCCAAATGGATGGCACGGTAAGACACACCGAGTTCACGGGCCGGGCCGGGCTTGATAGGACTGACAGGTCAGTATTGGCCTGTGTAGCCCATCTCATCCCGAAATTTTTTTAAAATTGCAAACAAAAAAATCTAGAAAAATGTATAGAAGTCAAAATGTAAATTAAAAGGGTAAAAATGAGTTATATACCCATAAAAGAGACAAATATATTGAAAATGTAATAATGAGCTTTGTTAATGTTTAAACTGTCTTGTTAAAAACTTTGCTAAGTAAAAACTCAACATGAGAAATCCTAACAAAGGAAAATGACTACATACTATAGCTCTGCATACATCCATGCTCTAAGTGTTATTTTGTAGGTAAATATTTTCGAACATGTTTGCCAACTCGTGCATTAGTTTGTTCCCAGTCTTTCACAGTTAGAAGTATCTCCACCATCTCACTCATGAGACTTATTATTCTCTCCTCTAATATTCTTACAGAAAAACTGAAAGCAAACTCGGAATAAACTGTTGAGGCAGGAACAGTTAACACACCTCATGCCAATATGAACAACACTGGATATGTTACCTTATGTTCATGGCACCATTGCAAAATTTCGAAGCCATTTTTATGGTAATCCACGATATCACGGTCCAGATAGGTGGATAGTTCCCCACTCCTTGGGTGGATAATTTGTCTTACTTCAGAACACGACGTTGTAGAATTTAAACCTTTGCACCTGGAGGAAGAATTTTCACCCCACATTTGTCTTCTTAACTGTTGTGGGTGGTACTGGAGGTCATTGCAAATGAACTCCCTAAAAACTTATGTTCATACTTTTGATAAATCTCGAAAAAAATTAGCACGAACATCTGCAAAATAATTAGAATAGTCTAGGCTTGTAGCATCACTGAGAAGTTGGAGAACATTAGCAAATCCATCAATTTTAGCTTTGGGATCTAAAATAAATGCAAATGTATATAGGAATGGGATTTCTCCAATATTTCAAGTATTTAGTTCTCATAGGAATGATAGCATCTCGTAAAACTATTTCATTTTCATAAGCCTTCAATTGAGTAGCAATCCAAGAATATTATGCACAATTAAAGTAGATGTTGGATAATACATAGCGGATAAAGCAACAGTGGAATCATAAAAAAGTTCCAAAAACTGAAGTAACTTCTCAACAATATACCAATGTTGCTCAGTGTCATGGCTGTGATAGTGGGTGTGAATAAAAACAGAAAATGTGTTCTTATATGGTAAAAGACTCTTAAGTATCAAGTAAGTAGAGTTCCATCTTATTGGCTTGTCCAAATCAAATTTTCTTGGACTCGCATTTATTGCCCTGCAAAAGTTTTTATATGCTGCAATTCGTTGGTTAGAATGATTTAAGAAAGATATCGCATCGCGAAAAGTTTTATTATACGAATCCAACTCATCAAACTATATTTAACTATAAGATTAATAATATGACAGGCGCATCGCTGATGTAGCAAGAAGGATTCAACGTATGTACTAAATAATGGAGTGAGAATATCCATTGCCCTAGAGTTGCGGTGGCATTGTCTAAAGTTATTAAAAAAAATTATTTGTAAGACCAAAATCTTCCACGACTTTGATAATACAATCCACAATATTCTCACCTGTTTGTGCTCCATCAATTAGTTTGAACCATATAATTCTTTTTTCCATTTCCCAGTTGTCGTTAATATAATGAGCAACTATACTAAGATAATCTTCGCTAGCTCGACCACTCCATATGTCTGAGGTCAAAGCCACAAAAAATGTACATGTACGAAATAGTTCTTTTAATTTATCACAACATTCATTACAATATTTAACAAAATCTCTAGTTGTTGTTTGTCTAGCATTCATTACAATATTTAACAAAATCTCTAATTGTTGTTTGTCTAGACACGGTAGAAAATATATGATTATGTGCAGTCCTAGTGTTATTTTTAAATGATTTAGTCCCACCAAAGTTTAAAGGTAGATCATCTGAAGTAATTAAACGACAAAGAGATTGACAAGCTACCTCAGGACTATAGTCCTAGCTACATATCGTACCGTCAAGGTTGTACTACAGATGTGTCTGCCTTATGGCCAATCCTTGTATTGCTTTACATCTTGCAGCATGTCTAAGCAAGTATCCTGTTCCTTGTGAAGACTTCACAGACAATTCATGTTTACAAATTTTACAAACAATATATCTTACATGAACTCCTTGTCTGTCTAGCTTGGTTGTCTCATTGAAATCTTTCTAGACTCCCGATGTACTCGACCCGGATCTCTTTGCTCTGGTACTTGCAGATGCGGAGGCACTCATAGAGCTTGATGATGGTGATACTGCTTGCTCTTGCGGTTGAGTTGGGGCCGCAACATTCTCAAAGGATTCAAGATCCTCCGATGAAATTCCAAAATCACCACTAGCAAAACTATCGTAATTTTCCATCACAAAAACTACAAATCAAAAATTGCACTATTATTTATTTCATCTTAGTATAACAAATAAGAACAATAAAAATATACAAAATTAGTACTGTACTTGTTTTACCGACTGTAGCTGGATTTCGAATTTTTAAATATTTTGCACAAAATTTCCAAAATTTGCAAAATTACCACAAAAGGGATCTAAATTTGCACAATAGTAATAAGAGAAGAGATTGAAGATTGGATGGTGGCTAAATGAGGGAGGTGTGTTGCCTATTTATAGAAAAAAATTAGGATTTTTTGAATTTTTTTTGAATTTTATAGCTCTCCAACAGCTAAAAACTTGAAAATTCCGACAATTACCGTGTCTAAACGGACCTAATCATGTCGATAGGCCGTGTTGTGCCTACACAGGCCTAACATCACTAAACGGGTTAATCGTGTCGGGCCGTGTCGGATCGGCCCGCTATGACGGAGTGCCGACCAAAGCATTACACACCGCATTGAGCCGCGGCCGGAGTCTCGACTGCATCAATCAGCCATGCGTCGTGGACCGCCCAAAGAGACAAATCCAATTTGGACACCTCTATGCCACGCTTAGCGATGTCATGGCTGCCAAGTTTATTTTACAACGATATGCAAATGTACATCATACTCTCTTGCGAATCAAAATATACGATCCTGCTTTGTGTGCAAATCATTTTAAATTTTGCATACAAGCGGACGCTCCTTGATCTAGACTTGTAGTGGAAGAGTATGAGAGCGTCATAGCTAGCACCATCTTTAATTCTTAGCCTGTGACGACGCGGGTGGTGGCTTTCGATCGCCGACTAATATCATACTAATATCGATAATCAAGCTAGTAATTTGGCAAAATAAGTAGTAGTTGTTTGGTCATGGGTTGCTGCTTTAGCGATTGCTGCTTGTCCCAAAACTAGCGATTGTTAATATGGACACCTGCTTTAACGAGGCAACCACCGTTGGATAGAGACAAATAGTCAGCAGACGCGATGAGGAGCGAGACATTTTTATTTTATTTTATTTTTTTGCTACGGAGGCGCACAGCTATGTGCACCTGTGCAGTGCGGGGGGCACCTGCACAATTTTGCCATGACATGAGATCATATGTGTCTACATTGTTTAACTCTGCACACATTAGACCGGAGGATCCTCACACAATTAACTTCGGCGCGCACTTTATGCACAATCTAGCCTATGGTCCAAAGGCCACCTGGGCCGGCTGCTTGTCGACTGATCCACCTTCTCACGGGCCGATCCGTCCGTAAGCTAGTAAGCATACCACCGAGTACCCTGGTCATGGCTAAACCGAAACGAAAAAGTGCACGCTTCCCACTGAAAACACGTACTATTTGTTGAAGAACGTAGTAGTTGTAATCACTACACAATAGACAATCGAGAGAGATGAATAATAGAGATACACAATGAAAAACATCTTTATTAATAGATTGATAGTTAGCATGATCCTTTTAGTTGAAAGTTTCAAAATTTAATTTCTAAATCAAATCAACCGATTAACATGAATAGATATTCTTTTCTCGTCTTATTCTATTTTTTTCTCATCTTGTTCTAATCTTTCCTCGTATCATTCTTAGGTTCTTGCATCTAACCCTTTTTGAAACCTTATTTTCAAACTTAAATTGACCTACTTACCTCAGTAATCTCTATAGGATCGAGTTTTTGTGATCAAAGCGATGGATGCCCTGGAAGTTTCAAGAGATGCCGAGTGTTTCATGTCGACCACCCATATAAGATAGATTAGTAGTGTTATACCTAAATTGCCCTTCTTAGCTTTAGTATCGTGTAGTCCGAGTAATAGGATCTTTTTGCTTGAGTGTTGCATTTTATTGCTTCTTAATAACTTTTCGACTATTTGTTCTTTGGGTTTAACCGACTTGCCCTAGTTAGATTGCTATGTCTTTCTCCCTTGTTCTCTCTCGTCCTTTGTGCTTTTCCCTTTCACCTATCGTGTTTTGATCTTCTCATCTATTAAACCTAGGAAGATTGGTGCAGATAGTTCAGACCCGTAACTCGGCAAGTCAAGATGAACCAGTGGATCCCTTTACACCACCACCACCTCCTCCAGTTGCTATAGTAGATCAGGGTTTGAGTCAGCTCATAGCAGCCCAAACACAGTTGGAGAACGCGATGATGCAGAATATGAACCAAATGATGACTCAACAGAACCAGACTGCTACCGCCCTAGTCGCAATGCTGAATCAGAGCAATCAAGTAGCTGCCATGCCACCCCCACCCCCACCAACTTTCCCTTAGTCAAGGCTGGCAGAGTTCATAAGGATGCAACCACCTACGTTCTCCAGCTCCTCCGAGCCATTGGACGCAGATGATTGGCTGCTCTCTACTGAAAAGAAGCTCGCCATCACCCGGTGTGACGACCACAAGAAGGTTCTGTATGCCACACACCAGCTTGAAGGCACTGCTGCGAAATAGTGGAAAAATTACTGCGTCGCCCATGAAAACAACTAGAACATCACTTGGGCTGAGTTCTCAGAAGCTTTCTGCTACTCTCATATTCTTGATGGGAAGGTGGAAATAAAGAAGAACGAGTTCCGTGAGCTACGGCAAGGAAACATGTCAGTGAGTGAATACTTCAACAAGTTCACTCAACTCTCGCGTTATGCTTAATAGGACGTTGCCACAGATGATGCACGTCAAAAGCGTTTCAAGCGGGGACTCAACCCTAGCTTAAAGGTTCAAGTCGTTGGCAACGACTATGCGGGTTTTCAACGTCTAGTAAACAAGACTACGCTTATAGAAGATTCTCGTCGTGAGCTTGAAGAATCCCGTAAGAGGAAAATGATGTAGCATGGTGCTCATCAAAGCCATCCGCAAAGAGCCAGAATGAATGTGCAGCACCCTACCTGTTTTGCTCCTCCCGTTGCCTTCAAAACCCCTGCGATAGCACCTCGCCTAGTTGCTCTAGGATTTCGTAGCTTCGGCAACAACAACACAGACAACCAGCAGCCAAGAAACATCAATCATGCTACGGAGATCACCTATTTCAACTATCAGCAATTGGAACACTATGCCAGCAACTGCCCGCAGAAGCAAGGTCCAGCACCTATCAGATTCTACTTGGGAGCTACTCCGACCAGAACACCCATGCCAAGAGCAGGACGTGGAGCACCCAAGAGTCCAGTTGCACTAGCCAAGACCCCTCAGCCTTTTAGGAGAGACCGTGTGAACCATGTCACAATAGAGGAAGCCCAAACAGCCTCGGACGTTGAGCTGGGTAAGTTCCTAGTAAATTCAGCATATGCTACTGTTTTTTTATTCTGGAGCTTCGCATTCGTTTGTGTCTCAGAGTTTTGCTGCAAAATATCAGTTAGAGATTTTGACTCTTAAAAATGTTTTATTGGTTCAATCCCCCGGTTCGGAGTTGAGTACGAACCAAGGGTGCCCAAAAGTTAAAGTGACCATAGAAGGGGTAGAATTTCTAGCCAATCTCATAATCATCGACACCAAATCCCTATATGTGATTTTAGGTTTGGATTGGCTTACTAATCACCAAGCAATTTTGGATTGTGGTGGTAGAAGCATCACTTTGGTCAGCCCAATTGGAACCAAAGTAAAATTTGTAGCCTCCACGAAGAAGCATGGTGGAGCACTAGTCTACAATGTCAAGATTGTATCTTTGAAAGATGTGCCAGTGGTCGGAGATTTTCCAGATGTCTTTCCGGATGAATTGCCTGGAATGCCACTGGACAGGGACCTAGAATTTGTCATCAACTTATTTCCAGGAACCGCACCCATTTCCAAGAGGCCCTACTGTTTGCTAGTTGACGACTTAGTTGAGCTGAAGAAGCAGATCGAGGAGATGCAAAATAAAGGCTTTGTCCGACCAAGTTCTTCACCTTGGGGAGCCTCAGTAATCTTTGCTGCAAAGAAGGATGGTACTCAGCGGATGTGTGTGGATTATCGCTCACTCAATGAAGTTACCATCAAGAACAAGTATCCTCTACCTAGGATCGATGATCTATTTTACCAGTTAAAGGGAGCCGAAGTGTTCTCCAAGATAGATTTGAGGTCAGGATACCATCAGTTGAAGATTTGTCTGGAGGATATCCCTAAGACAACTTTCTCAACCCGTTATGGACTATATGAGTTCACGGTCATGTCTTTTGGATTGACCAATGCCCCTGCTTACTTTATCAACTTGATGAATAAAATATTCATGGAGTATTTGGATAAATTCGTCATTGTCTTTATTGACGATATTCTAGTATACTCCAAGAGTGAAGAAGAGCATGAAGAGCACCTTCGCTTGATCTTGAATAAGCTTAGAGATTATCAACTCTATGCTAAATTCGACAAATGTGAGTTTTGGATTAAGGAAGTTATCTTCTTAGGACACATCATGTCTGCAGAATGAGTCGCTGTCAACCCTAGCAAGGTCGAGGATGTACTTAACTGGCAGTCACCCAAGTTTGTGCCCTAGGTCAGAAATTTCCTTGGTATGGTAGGTTACTACTGCCGGTTTATAGAAGGATTTGTCAGAATAGCAAGACCTCTCACCTAGTTGCTGAAAAAGGAGAAGAAGTTTGCTTGGGCACCAGACGGTGAGCAGAGTTTCTAAGAATCGAAGAAGCTTTTAACCACCGCACCAGTGTTGATCTTACCTGATGTTCGAAAGGACTTCGAGATTTTCTGTGATGCTCATGACAAGGTCTCGGTTGTGTCCTGATGCAAGAAGAGAAGGTAGTAGCATATGCTTCCTGTCAGTTGAGACCTCATGAAGTGAATTACCCCACTCTTGACTTAGAGTTGGTTGTCGTGGTGCATACTTTGAAGATATGGCATCATTACCTCATTGGTAATCGCTGTGAAGTTTAAACTGACCATAAGAGCTTGAAGTACATTTTCACTCAAGCTAATCTTAATATGAGGCAAAGAAGATGGATGGAGTTGATCATCGATTACAATGTGGGAATCCATTATCATCCCGGCAAAGCTAATGTAGTGCTAGATGTTTTAAGTAGAAAGGTCTACTGCAATATTCTGATGATCAAGGAAAGTCAGCTAGCACTGCACGAAGAATTTCAAAATCTCAGGCTTGAATTGGTTGAAGAAGGTTACTTAGCTGCTTTGGAAGTGCAACCCACTCTATAAAGTCAGATCAAGAAAGCTCAGACTGAAGATGCAGATATCAAAGAAATAAAGAGCAACGTGAAGAAGGGTAAATCCCTAAGATTTTCAGTGTAGTGCAGGGGGCACTTGCACAATTTTGCCATGACATGAGATCATATGTATCTACATTATTTAACTCCTGCACAGATTAGACCGGAGGATCCTCACACAATTAACTTCGGCGCGCACGTTATGCACAATCTAACTATGGCCCATGGGCCACCTAGGCCAGCTGCTTGTCTACTGATCCACCTT
This sequence comes from Phyllostachys edulis, assembly GCA_036346405.1. Lineage (NCBI taxonomy): Eukaryota > Viridiplantae > Streptophyta > Magnoliopsida > Poales > Poaceae > Phyllostachys > Phyllostachys edulis. Next base: position 22,140,787 of record CM070545.1, on the reverse strand, counting down.
CTCATGGGCCGATCCATCCATAAGCTAGTAAGCATACTACTGAGTACCGTGGTCATGGCTAAATCGAAAGGAAAAAGTGCACGCTTCTCACTGGAAACACGTACTATTTGTTGAAGAATGTAGTAGTCGCAATCACCACACAATAGACAATCGAGAGAGAGAGAGACGAACAATGGAGACACACAATGAGAAACATCTTTATTAATAGATTGATGTCTTTCTGAGTACAATAAGATCATATTTAAAGACAAAAACCCACCGAGTGTAGTTTATGTATTACGCACATCAACCCTTAAATCAGGGTTTCTCAACACTCCTCCTTGGGCGAATACCGTGTCACACACATTTCTCAATAATAAATCCTCCCAAAAATGCAGTGGGAAAAAGGGATATGAGAAAAGAGTACATTGCATCCTCAAGCTGTATTGCATCGTTGTCTCGTTAAAAAGTTTTATGTGAGAAATCTTCAGGAAATAAATTACTAAGGGAAAAAGCGTGCAACCTCTTTACCTTTTGGGTTAATCTTCAGGATAAAGGTAAAACTTCAAGTCCTTAAGTGGATTACGATTCAGGGTATTCTCCCCCTGATCCTTGCAACTATAAGCTGCTTCATTCTAGTACCACGAACGTATTGTTGGAAACTGGAAGTAGGCAAAGACTTAGTGAATAAATTAGCTAGATTTTCACAAAATCTAGTTTGTGGGATCTTCACCTCTTCGTTCTTCTGGGGTTCATGAGGATAGAAGAATTTAGGAGCAATATGCTTCGTGATATTGCTTTTAACATAATCCAATTGTATTTGTGCAACACAAGTAGCATTATCTTGATAGATAATTGTGGGGGTATCGACGATGTTAATGCCAAATAATTTCTTGATATGACAATCACACGTCTGAACCAAACACATTCACGTGAGACTTCATATAGTACAACATAGCCACCCTAACTGCCGGGCGCTAGGACCAACATGTCGCACGTGAAGCGTGCCGTTTTTAGCCCGACGTCTATTGGGGGTGCACCAAGAAATTCTTGCACAGCATGGAAGCACAACCGTGGGTCTGTGGCCTCGAGTCCAGCCTAGGGCCCACCTTGACCTGCCATCTGGCTGTTTTCTGGTCCATCTCTGCACCACCGCACGGGCCGGTCCGTCCATAATTAAACACTCAACGAGTACGTTATATGCTAGTGCCTACCAAAGGCATGTGTAAGCCTAAACGGACTGCCACGCAGTATCCATGGCAGAGTTGGGCTAGGCAGACTATATGCCCAATTTCTTATGAGGCGCTCGACCTATGGCTGAGCTTGGCCCAATAAGAGTCAGTCCTACCAAGATAGTTTGGTTTTTTAGATGGGCCATCAGGCCTTATTAGTTCATTATTCCAAGTCACTTGGTCAAGGTTTGGCCAACAATTGGGTTTTAAGGGCTCTTTTGGAATTTCCAAATTTTGATTTTGTAAATTCAGGATTGGAAATGGAGGATAAGGATGAATCGATCCGATCCCCACGCCACGCTCGGTGAGACCAGGGCGTCCGCTCGACGCAGCAGCCTCCTCCACTCCTTATTGTTGAGGAACCATCGCTGGCAAGTCTAGTACGAGCGATTACCTCGTAGACAAACTCAAAATCATAAGAACAATGCAAAAACATAAGAACATAATAGTAGATTGAACACAGAGATATGAGGGGACTTCTGACTTCTCTTTATTGCTTTTCTATAAAACTGTATACAATGGTTGGGGTCCCCCCTCTTTTATATAGGCTACTGGATGGATGTTGGCCGGGCCAGGGCCGCCGGCCTGGGCCCGGTTCCTTAACACTCCCCCTTGGGCACTCATCTGATATGTTCATGTCTCATCAAAACTCCGTAAAAGCCCAGTGGAAAAAATTTGGAGAAAGTGTACATGACACATGTTCTGCAGTATTGCACGAATTGCCTCATTAAAAACCTTAGCCAAAAAACTTCAGGAAAACTCGTCAAGGGAAAAAGAGTACAATCCACCCAATTTCATTTAATCTCCAGGATTTATTCCTTGGGCTCTCGATCTTAGTGATCAAGCTTCAATAATGAGTTCGTGAAGATTCTCCTCCTAAATTCTACACTTCTCTAAGTCTCATCATTCCAATTCCACGTATGCATCTTTCAAAGCAAGACGCTGGAAGTGACTTAGTGAATAAATCTGCTAGATTTTCATATGACTTAGTATGCAGTACTTTAATCTCGTCCATCTTTTGCAATTCATGAGCATAGAAGAACTTGGGGGTTGATATACTTTGTGAGTGGACTCTTCACATAACCCATCTGCACTTGTGCAACACAAGCTGCATTATATTCATAGATAATAGTAGAGTTAATTCCTTATTTGCCATTGGAAGTTGGCGAGCTCCCTAAAATGCCATTGAAAAATTGCTCATCCCTTGTATGCCACTCGTTCTCAACTTTAATCCCTTCTTTGCCACTCCGGTTAGTTGACCGTGGATTTGACCATTGACTTGGATGCGAAAAGACGATTTTGCCCCTAAGTATGCTGAGATTTTTAGGGAATTGTTTGACATAGTAATATAGTTCCAAAAATTATGAAATTTTTAGGGGAAGTTTTCGACATGGTGTATATTATTCTGTAATTTTTATAAGGTTTTATTTGTAACATGTTTTTCTCTAAAAATCTTTCAAGTTACAACCGAAAATTTAAAGATTTTTAGAGAAAACATGTTGCAAATAAAAGCCTATAAAAATTACAGAATAATTTCTACACTATGTTAGGAACTTTCCATAAAAATTTCATAATTTTTGGAACTATATTACTAGTCAAAGAATTCCCTAAAGATCTCAGTCCTAAATAATGCACTTAAGGGCAAAATCATCTTTTCGCGTCCAAGTCAACGGTCAAATCCACGGTCAACTGACCAGAGTGGCAAAGAAGGGATTAAAGTTGAGAACGAGTGGCATACAAGGGATGAGCAAATTTTCAATGGCATTTTAGGGAGCACGCCAACTTCTAATGGCAAATAAGGAATTAACTCATAATAGTAGGGGTTTGCACGATATTCAATCTACACAACTGCTGGATGTGGTGAATCATCCACCGAAGCTAAGAATATTCTCGCGAGGCCTCGCACAGTGCTATGATTTCTGAGTGGTTCGTCGAAGTTGATACAAGATTTTGCTTAGACGATTTTCATAAAATTGCAGTTCCACCACATAGGAATACATAGCCTATTTGTGACTTAGTTGTATGTGGGTCTGATAGGTACCCAGCATCTGCATAGCTAGTCATAGTTAAGCCTTGGTTCTTTCTGTAGAACAGACCAAGGTCTTTGCTTCCTTGGAGGTATTGGAATATGTCCTTTATTCCCTACCAATGCCTTTTGATAGGTTCTGTACTATACTTAGCTAGTAGGTTCACGGCAAATGTAATGTCCGGTTTAGTACAGTTTGCTAAATATATGAGTGCTCCAACTGCACTCAAGTACGGGAATTTCAGTCCGAGGACTTCCTCCCTCTCTTTGTTAGATCTCTACGGGTCCTTGTCTTGTTGCAAGGATCTCCCGACCATCGGCACTTTCGAAGGATATGCCTTTTCAAAGCCGAACCTTTCTAACACTTTCTGAGTGTGGGTTGACTGATGTACTAAAATCCCTTCTGGGGTATGCTCAAGCTGCAAGTCTAGGCAATATTTGGTTTTACCCAAATCTTTCATTTTTGAACTTCGACTCTAGGTAAGAGCTTGCTTTCTTAATATCTTCTAGGGTCCCGATGATATTCAGATCATCTACATATACTAAGATTATACAAAATCCATCCTGGGATCTTCGTATAAATACACAGGGACAATCCTCATTGTTTGTATAGCCTTTCTTGCAGAGAAAGTCGCTTAAGCGATTATACCACATTCTGCTTGATTGCTTCAGTCCATACAATGACTTTCTGAGTTGCACACTTTACAGATTTCTATTTGCTCTGTCTTGGTTCGGGACAGGGATACCTTCAAGTACCTTCATATAAATGTCCGAATCCAAGTTACCATAAAGGTATGCAGTTACCACATCCATCAATTTTATTTCTAAATTCAAGTTTACTGCCACTGAGATTAAATATCTAAAGGTAGTTCCGCCTATGATTGGGGAATAGGTTTCTTCATAATCAACTCCTGGTCGTTGAGTGAAACCTTGTGCAACGAGTCTTGCTTTATGTCTTACAACTTCATTCTTTTCATTTCTCTTTCAAACAAATACTCACTTATGCTCTACGGGGTGCACATGGGAAGGTGTGCGGCTTATATGCCCAAATGCTTCTCTTTTATTCAGATATAATAATTCTGCTCCTATTGCCATCTTCCAATCTTTCCAATCTGATCTTTTCTTACATTCAGCGAGCGATGCAGGCTCTGGATCAAAATCGATGATTGTGGCAATTTTCTTTGCAAAATAAGTGTCGACATTGGTTGTTGTACTATTCATAGATTTTCCCCTAGTCATATAATTTATAGATATTTCTTCATGGGGCGATTCTTCTAATGCTTCTACTCGCTAGTCGCTGCTTCCAATTGCAGGGGCAAGTCCCTTTAGTTTGTCAGCTCCGATGTGTGCACACACATCTATGCTGATGTTTCCCCCCGTAGGAATATTTAAATCTGGTATGCCTTTTACTGAAGGTTCCATACTGGTGCCAGATCTCAACTGGCCCCCCTTCTGGTTCTAGGGAACTTCAGTGATCGACTGTGTTAAGTCCTTCTTATTCTCAGGCCTCTGGACGGGATTAGTGATACCTTTCATTTTCTTTGGTATTTCAACCCTCTCTGGTGGATTGCGTGCAGGCATATGCGACTTGGTCACGCTCTTCAAATCACTAAATTGGTCAGGCAGTTGATTCGCTAATGCTTGCTAATCAATTATCTTCTGGACTACTCTATTTGCTTCACTCATGCACGAGTCATGTTAATGGATTTCCATAGCTTGCCACGTTATTTCCTGACATTTTTCATGAAGAGGTTGATTTCCTCCCCTCTAATGACGGGAAACTATCCTCATCAAATATGCTATCAACGAAGCGGGCTGTATGCAAATCTCCAGTCATAGGGTCCAGATATCTAATTATAGATGTTGTCTCATAACCAACGTATATCCCAGACTTTTAGAGAGGTCCCATTGCGATTATTGCAGTGTCTAAAGCGATTCTAATGCCAAGACGCGTCTCTGCACCACCGCTTTCAGACGCGGTACTACCCGGCCATCGCTGCCACCCCAAGCAAGAAAAAAATGGCATCGACCCCTGCACAGGCGCACCGCCTGTAACATCCCGAAATTTGGGATTATTTTCAAAATTGTGAAAATGTGATCTTTTTAAAACTTTTTGATGGATTTTGTTTATATTTGCTTTTCTGGATTTTTATTGCAAGACTTTTGTCTAATAAAGAAATGTAATAATCAAATTATGGGAATACAAAACTAATTAAGGATCAACATGAGTTGAAACAAAAGGTGATAATTAAAAAAATCCAAACTTGAGGTAATTATACTGACAATAAAATAAGAAAATATTTGAAACATATTTTGAAACTTTCCTCAAATCCGACAATACAATTATATACAAACAAGATATTAAGAGATTTTTAGAGATAAAATGGAACAGATAAAATTCTACAAAAATTACAATATGAAATAGACTATGTGAATAACCTCCCCTAAAAGTTTCATAATTTTTAGACTTTTGTTTCTAGGTCTAACTAATTAACTAATCACTCTCAGCTTTTCTAAAAATTCTAGAAACCAAAAACCTTTCTCTCACCGGCCAGTGGGCCCTAACCCTAGGCTTCTTCTTCCACGAAGCGCTCAACGCCAGTGTCTGCTCACCAGCGCCAAGGCCACGTGCCCTCGTGCCCGCATGTCTCCTCGCCAGAGCGGCTTGCCACACCTGGTTTTGGTTGGTCGCCCCCGGTTTCCTCCCCTTGCCATGGTTTCTTCTTGCCCAGCTCTCTGCCCCTGCATGTGCGCCACGCTTGCGCCGCGTCATCCCGACGCCCGTGCCGACTACCCTCTGCACACTCCGCCGCCCACCTACAAAAGAGCCAGCATCGAGCCAGCCTCACCTTCTTGCTGCCACTCCCCTCTTCCTCCCTCCCTCTGCAAGCACCAAGGAGCCCAGGCGCGACGCCCCCTGGCCACCAAGCCGCCTGACCACCGCCACGCTTCGCCGCTACTGGTGGTCCCGTCTTTGCCTACCTCGTCATGGCACGGCCAACACCGCGAGGAGGCATTTTCCCAAGTTAATTTTGGGATTGAAGCCATCGGAGCCTCACGCATCATCATCTTCTTCAACTCCGGCTATCATCACCAACTTCGCCACCGCGCCTCTTTCGGCTATCTTCCCGCCAATTCCTACCCTCGAGAGCATCACAAGACATCACCCTACCCTACCCCATCACTCACCCGCTCTCTCTTCCTCTCCAGGTCGCCAGCACTGTTGGTCACCCCGCGCCGCCTATGGTCGATGCCGCCATCCCGCCTCCGGCCACCTCAGCTCCCTCCAAGCACACCAGTAAGCTCCTACCACCTCCCTAGTGCCTATGCTCCCTCTAGTTTGCCCTCTAGTATACCTTACGTCATCGCCTCCTTCTTGCCCCTACGGTCGGCCACATATTACGGCCTCCCGGCCGCCACAGTCCACCTTCGGTTGAGCCGCCACCGTCCTCTGGATCACATCCCTTCCAGGGTCCCATTTTTGCCATCCACGGCTCCTCGCCGACCGTCCAACCGCCAGCGATGACCGCCGCTCCAAAATCACCCTAGCCTTCCCCTGTAGCGGCCCTTCCCTATTGACTGTGAATTCCTTTCTCTATGAGTATGACAGTGGGCTAGACACTAGGTGCTTAGTCTAAAGATTAGTAACTAGGATTAACAACTTGTCGGTGTTTTAGAACTGATCTTACGTAAAGATTGTTTGATTCGGGGGGTCTCCTAGAATGGAATCACACAGAGAGATTGACACGGGTATTTTTATACAGCTTCAGGCCTTCTACGGGGAGAATAACAACCCTACTCCTGTGTGTGTATGATATTGAGTGTATCTTGTACAATCAGAAAAAAAGACTAAGACTATTACAGAAGATAGTGTCTGTCTTCCTGATTATTTGTTGTGTTCTCTCATTGCCCTCCCTTTCTTCTCTGATCGCCGCCTTTATATAGTCGTGAAGGAGTAGCCACCTCTCCAGGTGAAGAGGCGCTTCATCATGTCCTGTAACGGGCACATGTTTGCAGTAATCACCGGAGTGTTAACTCCTTCATGCTGTCTGGCCGTTACTTGTCAGAGATAATGGGGTATTACGTGCTATTACTCCGTAGAATAACAGTGTATGTTGACTGCTTGGATTCCTTAATCAATTGGACCCACTCATCTGTAGGTTTTATTGATCATAAGGTGGTAAATGGTGACACGGTCGAGAAGAGCTTACAACCATGGGGTAGTCGAGAATAATTTACGACTGGATAGTGATCGTATAAGAACTTACGACCATAAGGTAGTCGTAGCAAGACTTACGACTATGGGGGTGGTCGTAGAAGAACTTACGACCAGCTGGTAGGCTTCTCCCTTGCAAATATAAGGGGTATACCTAGGGACCACATGACATCATATTTACCCATAATAAGAATTATAGATAAAAGATAAAATGAGGATTATTATATCCTCGTCACAACTAATGAAGGATTCAAAGTTTCAAACCTCATGTTGTTAGCTAAGTTCAGAAGTTACAGGTATTTTGTCAGTGCATAGTAACCTTGATAGCCAAATAAACAGAGAAGGTGAAAACTTGAATTGTCAGGAGAACTCATTTGCAAAGCCACCTGTCTACTGCTAACAAACCTCATGGATGTCATTTAGGTTTCTCAAATGAATTAGTAACATTGAAGTTGAATTTTGAAGGGAGTCTAGATAGTACCTCCTCAGTTCAGAGAGACTGTTTGTTGTTTGATGTTTGAACCAAAAAGGTAATATGAGGATAGCTAAGATTATCAGTAGGATTAATGACCTTACTAATACCAATAGTTAGAACTTTGGTTAATTCAAATAGCCATTTGGACATTTCTCTAGCAGAGGGCCCAACCTAATCAAGTGAATAGCTCATGATGCTTAGTAGGTTAAAGATCAACAGACTTTCAGTTGGCAACCTCCCTTCACAAGTTGTGGAGCTAAATGATAGTAGGTTTTCAAAATTGTTAAATGACTCACTCAAATGTATATATTTGACAAAAAGATAATTGAATCAAGTGAGAAAAACTTAGTTAACAGTGCCTCAAATATAGCAAATCCTTTTGATGAAATGTATTAACAAAGAAGATAATCTAAGCTAGCTAGGAATGACAGTAAGCCAAGGATTGTACTAAAACAAGTAGTTAAAGCATGGTATTGATTCAATAAGTTACTTGATCACTCAAAAATTACTTAACAAATGTATTTAAAAAGATGGATAAGTGAATTTGTAAGACCGCCGCTAGCCCAAGACGAGCGTCTTCGCCGCTATTCCCACACGCCACGCCAAGCATCGTCGCCAGCTACATGCAGGCCTGACCACTCGGCCCAAAGATGGCCTCGGCCTCGCCGCGGCACGGCTGCCGCCTCGATCTCGCATGGTCACGCTCGACCACAAGGCGTGCTTGCGCCGACGCTCCCGCCGACCAAGATAGATCGATTGCGGCTCGCCGACTCAACACGGCGCGCCTCGCTACTCTGCGGCACCGCAAACCATGTTGCCATCGGTCACCTCGATGGCCGTCGCGGCCGTGTTTCCACGCTCGCAAAGACTTGCGCGCCGCCGCCACGTGAGCCGCCACCGAGCTTCACCATCGTGCCGCGCCCGCAGACCACTACCTGTCGGCCACGCCTACCGGCCGCCGCGCTCGCGCCATGCGCTGCCGAATCCGCACCATGCGATGCCACAGCCTTGGCAGTCAGGAGGGGGGACCCTAAACCCCCACTCCTTTTGATGCTCCAAACTGGGCCAAATGGGTCGAATCGGGCGAAAGAAAAGGAATGACCTGGCCCAAAAGAAATTTCGGGAAAAGAAAAAAAGGGGAGGGAAAAGGAAAAATCCTGAATTTTGCAAGAAGGTCCCCAGTTTTTCTGAAAATTACACGAAAATTTTCACAGAGTTGAAATTTAGCAGTTTAGCCCCTGAAAATTGCAGAATTCTCCAAAAATTCATATTCCAGCAAAAAAGGACCCCAGGAATTCAAATTTTGAATCATTTTGAGCATTTGAAGCATGTTTAACTCTGTTATTATAATTTCTATGCAATTTATTTATTGTATTTACAGTTTTGATTATCTGTGATTGTTTATATTACTATTAATTACTAAAAATAGCAGTAAATCACGAAAAATGCATAGAAAAATATGGGATCACGAACCGGGAGTTCGAAGAGCATTACGAGAATTTTGCAACCATTTTATGTAAATTACTAGCAGTAATCTTATGAATTCTTTGCATAAATATGGAGATGACTGGCATCACGAACTAGGAGTTCGAAGAGCTGGCTCAGCATGGCCAGAATTTGTACAGAATTTGCATTAGTCTTCAACTCTGTGGTAAGGTAATCACGGATGAGCAGAAGATTGATAAGACTCTCTCTACCTTTCACCCGAATGCGGTGCAATCCGCACGCAACTATCATCATGACGGCTACGAGGAGTATGCCGAATGGATTGACATCATGCAAGTTGTGGAAGCTCAAGATGATGTTCTAAGGAAGAACTACATCTCACAGCCGCCTAGTAGCAATGTTCGTCATGAAGCCAATGCTAGCAACTACAAAGTGAGGAAGTCTTTCACAAAGGAGAGGGGCAAGAAGGGTAAGGTCGTGGGTCATACGTTATTGATGCTTTCGAGTCTAAGAAGAAGGGTAAAGGATAGCATGAGGCATACCTTGCCATTGCAGGCACAGAGGATCCACAACCATTAGTTGCACACATGGATGTGGACAGCCCAGTAGCAGCCCCATCACCCTTCCTTTGGACATTGCAGCAGCCGCAGCCGTAGTTGCCCAAGAGGAGAAGATCGTCATAGAGCAGATTGAGGCAAAAGTTTCTGGATACTTCGCTGATTCGGTCTGGTGCACGCATTGCACTTGGATCTTTTTATAGTAACTTGTAGTTTGTGATTCAAGTAGAACATTGAATCATTTTACCCTTTGAATAATGGTTGCAAGCTCTAGGAGTGCAAAGCATTAAATTCTTATGATAAGTCCTGCAAGGCTTATATTTCTCATATTTATAATAGCAAGTTATGCTCTGGTTTTTAAAGTATCAGAACGCGTGTGGCGCCCTATGGAGGAAGTGTGCTTAGCGGATAGCGACACAACGAATATCATCTTGAGAGAGACAAAATTCTTTCAGACGATTTGCAAGAATGCTGGTAATCTTATGATAATCGCGGGCAGCGATATTTGTATAATAGGCTTACGAAGGGTCACAATTATACTCTTGATGGGCACAACTAGGGTCATTAAAGAAGTCTTGTTGTACCCTGAATCACCTAGAACTCTCAAGGATATTCACGCTAACGGTTTCTACGTAGAGACTTAAGAAGAGGAAGGTAAGGAATACCTGCTCATTACAAAGTGTGAAAAAAGTGGAAAAAGGGTATTGGAACAACTTTCTTCATATGAAACTGGGCTATACTACACTAAAATTAAGACACCCACAGTCTATACTGCCCTGAAAACCGTATTTAGAAGCTCTGAACTTTTTTGTCTTTGGCATGATAGATTAGGCCATTCAGGTCTTAGAATGATGTGATGAGGATTGTTGACTAGTCAAATTATCTTGATATACCTTTACTCAAAAGTAATCTGGATCCTCCATTGGGCCCTAATTAGCTTGCTAGGCCTACGATTAATTATGTAGTTAGAAGGTGGGCCCAAGAACCTTCCCTTCAGACCATTCCAAGACTTCTCCCCTGGAGGTCTTCTTGGACCACTCTAGGACCTCTCTCCTGGAAAGACTTCTTCAGACCATCCCAGGACCTCTCCCCAACGGAGGAGGTCCTCAAAGGTGGTTACCCACGTGTGGCTAATTACAGCCCACATGGAGAGAAGATATTGGCTGTTACATCCGGAAACACAGCGGTCACCATGAAGGGACGCGATGATTAACTTAAATGGACGTGACCATTGGTGCGAAGAGGCACCACTACAACAAAATGTCGATGCTTGTAGAACTATAAAAGCCTGGCCTATGTACCTTTGTAAAACAAATTCAGATCCAATCCCTAATCCATGTGTATTCACAGTCATTTTTCCTGTAATCAGGGCATACTCTTTGCAATATACATCACCATTTCGAATCCTTTGGCGAATAGATAGTAATCTCCATTTTTTTCTTTATATTCTTGTTTGTCCGTTCTGTGATGAAAGTCCCAGACGTTGATAGTTGTCGCCGACTGTGGGGATCACTGTCATCATCCTCGCCGTCTCAGTTCCGATAATGTGTCCCGTGCTTTGCTCATGAATCAAAACTTGCCTATGTGGAGAGAAGAAAGCATCCTCGATATTTCCGACTACGTTGACGACATGGAGGAAAACTTCGTCCTCGTATCCGGCAACGCCCATGGTTCCTCCGGGACCATTGCTGAAGCACCATTACCTACCAAGTTCGCATCTATTGGCTCTACCCCGGCCGTGCCTTCGTCCATAAATACCGCTGTGGACAAGTATTATCCCGAGCCTGACCCCCTTAGAGCAGGAGATTCGGAAGGTTCCTGGAGCCCAGCGAACCATGATGATCTCATTGGCAGCCTCCTCACTGAAGGCTTAGAGAGAACATCTGGGGAGAATCTTCTCTTCACCCTACAATACAACTCGTCCTCTTCCTCATAGGACAATAGCATGTTCACCCCTTCTGCCTGTTCCGGCGGTCGTCAGGTCACCGCTGTCGGTGACAATCAACCCAATCCCGGTGATAATACTAAAGCATCAGGGCAACACCAAGAGCGGCACTAACGGGAATGCCTCCAACAAGAGTAAGAGACCAGACAAGCCGACATACGTGCCGCCACACAAGCGCACATCTCGTAGGTTCACGACCACCACTTCCAAGACGCCTCTGGCTCCTCAGCGAGGGCGTCGCCACAAGCGATGCATACTCCATCGCCGCGGGCAACGATGGTAAGAGATCCAAATGCCTTACCAACCCTCATGCAGGAGGATTCCCTTGCAGAGCACATTTGTTACTTAGTAAGCGCCATCACACGCCCTCCGGAAGTATTAACTCCAGAGCAAGGAGTGCAAATAATACGTGCTATTGCACAATAGCTACAAGATGTGGCGGATAATTTTTCTGGCCGATCGCCTACTATGCTTTCCCAAATGGACTCACACCTAGAAGGGTCCTCGATTGGACGCTGAAGACAAAGCCAAAATTATGGCGCTCCTGGCCGTCACATTCAAGGCCAAGGTGAGCATGACACCCATTTTTTGGGATGTAGAAGACGTCCTAGATCTCCTACTGGTTATAATAATCATCGTAATATACGACAATGTGTTGGACCTTATGCAGGTTGCAAAGCTTTTTCTTTCGGATTAAGAAATGTTACCTAGCCGGAGAAGTTCAAGCCAGGGAGTATGGAGACTTTTGATGGAACGCAAAACCCATTAGAGTTCCTTTAAGTCTACACTACCGCCATTCAGGCTGCTAGAGGTGATGATAAGGTAATGGCTAATTATTTGCCCACAGTTCTAAAGGGTTCTGCCAGGACCTGGTTATTCAACCAGCCTGAGGGATCCATATATAACTGGGAAGTGCTTTGTAATGCATTGCAAAACAACTTCAAAAGTTGTTATGCAAAGCGAAGGAGGATGATTTGCATCGGCTCCGCCAAACCCCCGATAAAAATTTACGACAGTTTGTAAAGTGTTTCATAGAAGTCCGTAATACTATCCCAAATGTTTCTAATGACTCTGTGATTCGAGCTTTTAAACAGACGGTGAGATATCGAAGGTTCATAGAAGATCTCAACATCAACCCGTCCAGGTCCGTGTCAAAACTCTTCAACATGGCCGATCGATACTCTAATGCCAATGAGCCAGTGGAGTGGAACCAAATGGTGGACAAAGGAACCACCCCTCCTCAGCCAAACCTCGAGGATATCAAAGAAAAGAAGTCCAAGAGGTCCGAATGCTCTACGAGCAGCAAAGGAAAACCCAAGAAGGAGAAGGGGAGGTCCAAGCAGTCCACCAGGGAGGTCACAGCAGTTGACCAACGACCACCCTACGACAAAAACGAAGGTCCTTGGACCAAAATGAGGCAAGGAGGTCGTTCCAACAACCATGCTGCCTCACAATCTGCGAATATGTCTGGGAACAATGAGCGCTGGTGCCCGTTGCATAAGGTTCCTAGTCATGACCTCCACAACTGTCGTACTTGGTAGAAGTAGATGGAGGATTATTATAATGGGAAAGGTCCAATGCCTGTTCCACCAGAAGACGGTGGAATACCAGTGGTCCAAGGCAATGACAAGGATACGGAAATGCCGTTTCAAAGGATGGATCACCACGTCAATGTCATTTACGAGGGTTTGGCCGCCTACACCTCCAAACGGCAGTACAAGGCGGCATGGAGGGATGTCAACAACGTTGAGGTCCCACCTGGTCGTCTGGAATACCCCAAGTGGTTAGAGACCTCCTTGACTTTCACTAAGGAGGAAGTCCCTAAAGGTATGTCTACTTCTCATAAATTACCATTAGTAGTTTCTCCTACCATAAGTAATTGTAGAGTAGGGAGAATATTAATAGATAATAGTAGTTCTTTAGACCTGTTATTTATTAATACTTTAGATGAGATGCAAATTCCTTGTTCTAAGATTAAACCAATGACAAGTCCCTTCTATCGGATAGTGTCAGGTATGTCTGTCACACCAATAGGGCAAGTAGTGTTACCGGTAACCTTCGGTACGGCTACTAATTTTCGAACCTGAATTGATCACTTTCAAAGTGGTTGATTTTGAGTCTGTCTATAATGCAATTTTGGGAAGACCATCTCTAACAAAGTTCATAGCAGCTACACACCACACCTACCAGAAGATCAAGATCCCTGGGCCAAAGGGCATAATTGTAGTACAAGGTGATTAGGCTGTCGTGCTTTCATGTGATCGTAAGTCGTTAGAACTTGTCGATCAGTTACCTCTGAAAGATCTTACTTTAGAGGATAAAACAGGATAGGCCGCAAAAGTCAAAACTACTCCTCAGCCCAATGAGCAGGTAAAGATATTACCACTCAGCCCCGAAGACCAATCCAAGACAGTCTGCATTGGCGCGGTATTAAGTGAGAAATAGGAAGACGACCTCCTCACTTTCCTTCGAGCCAACTCGGATGACTTTGTGTGGAAGCCATCTGATATGCCCAGAGTCCCAAGGGAGGTGATTGAGCATAGGCTGGCCATTCAGCCTGAGAAAAAACCAGTCAAACAAAGACTGAGACGTTTCGCCCTAGACCGTCAAGAAGCCATCAGAGCAGAGCTCGTTAAGCTTCTTGAAGCTGGCTTCATTCAGGACATAAATCACTCCGAATGGCTTGCAAATCCGGTCTAGGTCGAGAAATCTAATGGTAAGTGGCACATGTGCGTAGATTTTACTAGTTTAAATATTGCTTGCCCAAAGGATGACTTCCCTTTGCCTCGCATTGATCAGTAAGTTGATTCTACTGTGGGTTGTGAACTGATGAGTTTTCTTGATGCTTATTCCAGATACCATCAGATCAGCATGGCGAAAGAAGATGAAGAAAAGAATGCCTTCATCACACCCTTCGGCGTCTACTGCTATGTCAAGATGTCGTTCGGGATAAAGAATCTTTGGAGCCACGCATCGGCGTTTGATCTGTAAAACCTTCAAGATCGGTTGGGGCATAATTTAGAGGCCTATGTAGATGACCTCGTTGTAAAAAGTAGTACTAAGTATGACCATTTGAAGGATCTCACAGAAACCTTTAAAAATGTAAACAAACATGGAATAAAACTTAATCTGAAAAATGTACTTTTTGGGTTAATTCTGGCAAGTTGCTTGGTTTCCTTGTTTATTCTCGTGGGATTGAAGTTAATCCTGAGAAAATTTGAGCCATTGAACAATTACGACCACCTTCTACTGTGAAGGAGGTCCAAGCCTTAACTGGTCGAAAGGTGGCTCTTAGTCGTTTCATTTCTCAATCAGGAGAACGTGGTCTACCTTTCTTTAAGGTGATCAACAAGAGTAATAAAGAGTTTCAATGGTCCGAAGAACCTAACAAAGCCTTTGAAGGCTTAAAGACTTATATTTCAAATCTTCCAGTATTGGTTTCGCCTTTAGAGGGAGAACCTTTTACTAGTTTACTTGGCAGCAACGTCAACTGTGGTCAGTGCAGTACTTATCGCAGAAAGGGAAGGGTCTCAACGACCCATTTACTATATAAGTGAGGTCTTACATAGACCGAAGGAAAGATATCCTAATATCCAAAAGCTAATTTATGCTCTCCTGATGACTTCTAGAAAACTGAGATATTATTTTCAATCTCACAAGATCACAGTGCCTTTATCTTTTCCCTTTGAAAATATACTTCATAACCAAGAAGTAACAGGTCGCATAGCCAAATAGGCAGTAGAACTTGGAAAGTTTGATCTTTATTTTACTGCATGAACAGCCATAAAAAACCATGTCTTGGCTAACTTTGTGGTTGAATGGACGAACACCGAGGATCAACCTCAAGTAAGTTCAGGGCCAAATGATCATTGGACGCTGTATTTTGATGGCTCCCGCAAGCTTAAAGGCTCGGGGGCTGGGATTTAGTTGATAACACCACAAGGTGATCAACTTCAGTATATTATATAGTTTCTGTTCCCTGCCACTAACAACGTGGTAGAGTATGAAGGACTTCTAGCCGGGCTTCAAGCAGCCAAATCCCTCGGAGTCCGTCGGCTTTTAGCGAAGGGAGATTCGCAATTAGTTGCAAACCATGTAGCAAAGTAATATAGATGTTCTGATGAGATAATGGCTCAATACCTGGGTGAAGTGAGGAACACTACTACAGAAATGCTAATACTAGACGCCTGATCACAGACGGTTCATCGAAACCGCTCAGATAAACACAATCTCGAGCGGTTTTTGTTACCCACCGCGTCATGTTATTCTGCGCTAAAAACCGCTGCGTGAAGATGTCATATCACGAGCGGTTCATGTTTGGAACCGTCTGTGATACTTCACAGGCGGTTCCTAAATATGAACCGTCTGTGATATCACCCAATATCACGAGCGGTTTTGGTTAGAACCGTCTGTGATACTTCACGAGCGGTTCCCAACATGAACCGCTCGTGATATTGCCCAATATCACAGGCGGTTTTAGTTAAAACCGTCGTGATAATTAACTCATCACGAGGCGTATATATATAGCTCCGCCTCCCCGCCAAAACAGATATAGTCTTCTTGATCTCCATATCTCTGGCGCTCACGATAGGTCCATCGCTGCGTGCGTGCGGTTTGAGTACATCGCCTCACCTCACCGAGCGGGCTGGTCCATTTCAATTGTATATTGTCGCCGAGGAGCTTGCCGCCGTCGCCTCTTTCACCGACGACGACCACCACGCGCTTTGGACCTTCCCCGACTTTCATTGACACCTTCCTCGTGATCGAGGTGAGATACCATCTGCTAGAACTCCAAAGATAGACAGATAGGAAGTTCTAAAGGGTAAATTCTAATGACCAAGAACACAAAGAGCACACAAGACAAAGAGCGATTTTTCCAAAAGTTCCTTTATTAAGTCATTTTATTCAAAGATTATGGCTACCACAAATAAGATAGTAGCTCATAATTCGCAACTAAAGATCGAGCTAACAGGAAGATAACTATAATGGAGTCTTGGGGTATAATCCGGCTCGAGCTAGCCTCACGCCTTGTAGCTAGCTAGCTCATGATTACGGTCTTGACTTCTCTTACGCTTCTTGTAGTCTGCATTACGGCGGTGAGCAAGTCATTCAAGGTGTTTAGTAGGCGTAATCAAAGCCTTAGCGATCCACCGTGTGTCGATTCGGGGAATCTTCGTCTCTAGCGGAGTTGAAAATCTTGTCGAGTCGGGTCGGAATGTGCATCGGGTAGTAATGAAACCGGTGCCTCAAGGCGATGATTGTAGGTGTAGCGAAGGTGGCGGATTGCCTCTCTTGCCGCATCTGCATGCCCTCATCAAAGGTGTCGTTGGATCGAGCGCCAAAGACGTGGAAGGCGGTGTCGGTGCAAGGTTGGAGTAGATGAGCACCTCTACTCTCCACAATTTATTGTTCTTCCACAGTACTTGAATCCTTGGAAAGTTGGCCTCTTCCAGGTAACCTGTCTTGCATCATTTCCCAAAGTATTTCGGCCCGATATCGATAAAGGCTCAGGTGGGAAGTAGCATCCGGTCTTTCGACCATCTAAAATTTTGAGAAGGAGAGGAGTTAGTAAACATTTTTAAAGAGAAAGGTTGAGAAATGACTGGATAGACTCAAAATAGTTTTAGTTTTTGAAGATAAGTCCTTAAGGCAATTCTAAGGCCACGACCTCTGATCGATCGCTCGATACCACTTTTGCTCGGACCGGAAGCGAAAGATCCCGAACCCTCGTGTTCATACACCATCCGGGATTTCGGTGTACGATTACAAAAATGATAACATAACCAAATCTCGCATTTCATTAATAGTAAATCAGAGTTCGATACAATTGGGCATGAAGCCAAATAAAGAAGTAAATAACACAGCGGAAATAAAAAGATAGTAGTAGGCCAGAACAATCCGCCACAGGCAATCGTCTGGGGGCGTAGCCTAGGCGTCGGTGTCCTCACCGTCCTGATAGTAGTCTTCTCCTGAAATTTTGTTGCATAAAGCAAGCATGAGCACAACTACCGTGCTCGCAAGTTACACCCAATATGGAATTGTAATGCATGCATAAGGTAAACAAAGGACATTGGCAGGGTTATTTTGCGTAAAGCAGCAGTTTAATTTA
Organism: Phyllostachys edulis; assembly: GCA_036346405.1. Classification (NCBI taxonomy): domain Eukaryota; kingdom Viridiplantae; phylum Streptophyta; class Magnoliopsida; order Poales; family Poaceae; genus Phyllostachys; species Phyllostachys edulis. The sequence goes on along the minus strand of CM070545.1, from coordinate 22,122,802 downwards.
AATAATCATAATAGATTGCAAGGCCATTTTCATACATTAATTAAAATCATATTTTAAATGACAATTGAATAATGTGGATAACCTCCAAGAAAGGTGATGGATATCCTCCAATCACAATGGCTAACCGCCTAATTTTTCCCACAGACTAACCATCCCGAAAACATCTGTTGAAACCATTTTAAAACCAAAAACAAGTCTAACTCAAAGTGGCTTTGCTAGCATGTCCATGATCATGACGCGCTATTCAATAGTTTTCTACTCTGCAGAGTTTATGCAGCTTACCCACACGAGATATTATACCCTTTGTGTCGGCCAATCCACGCTTCCTAAGGCGTGTGACAGAGCAAATATCACAAGGTCGTTACAATGATCTACCCCACAATACTCGTGCGCTAAGGTTTCGCTTCCATTGGACTAACCATCCTCAGGAGCCCCTCTTGCGCCATGTGGGACTCTTGTCTAACCAACACCCACTCATACAACATGGCACTAATATCTATGAGGTATCCCAAATTATTAAGCCAGTCCTTCCCATACAGGACATGTGGTGGTACGTTTTGGCATAGCAAAGGAACGCTCAAAGGCGGTCCTTAATTGACTTGGGCGTCTTTCAAATTAACCTCGGCTTTAATCCTAACCAGATTAAACTTGGTGCATAAACTGCACCCACCTTTCATCCGTTACACCCAAGTCCAAACCATCTTTATTTTATTTAGTAAAACCACCTTTACAATGATCTATGGTAAGACAATACCATAGGTTCAAGTTAAAACAAGTTTGTAAAGATTTGGCTAAATCCTCCCCAAAATCAAAATCATGGTCTAAGTATTTGCTAAGCATTTCCAAACAATTTATCTATGGGGACAAGGGATGACATTTCAATATTCAATATTGGCCATACAAGGACAGTTGGAATATCTAATCATTTAAACAGAATTTAAAATACTTGAATAAAAGTATGCATGCACTTAATAATTTGAAAACTGAATTTAAATAACTTTAAAATAGTAGGTGCAAGATGATCAAAGTATAACTTGCCTTCGCTGAAGTCTTGAAATTCTAATTCTTCTAAGAATCAAATTTTTAATAAATAAGTAATCTAAACGTGAAAATCGACAATCAATTACAATTCAAATAAATACAAGACGACAGTTTAAACTAACTCCAAATAAAATAATTATATTTTATTTGGCTAGATAATAATTTTATAAGATTTTATAAATTTGAAGCACTCAATTTGGAAACAGAAATAAAAGCTATGAATTTTGCAAGTTTAAAATCCTAAATTGCAATTTAAATAGTTTAACTTAAAAAGACAATTTAAACTAATTCTATATAAACAAATTTTAATTTATTAAGCTAGATAATCTTTTATAAAATTTCAGAAACTAAATTCACAAAATTTGGAGTTGGAAATCGATGATATGAATTTTACAAATTTAAATCTAAATTTGGATTTTAAATGAATTTCTAAATTCTAAAACAGAAGTAAAATGAACTCCAAATTGAATAATTATATTTTATTTAGTTAGATAATAATTTTCTAAGAATTTAGCAATTTGAATCATCTAATTTGGAACTAGGATGAATAAGTTATGAATTTTACAATTTAAATCCTAAATCTGCAATTTAAAAGGATTTCCCGAATTATTTTCTAAAGGAAACTCTAATTATTGCGCATGGTGACGTCCAGCCCGAGGTTTTCGGTAATTAAATAATTAAAATTTAAAACCGACAGTGGGGCCTTTGTGTCGATGACTGAGTCCATATGGACTTGGTCCACGGGCTTGGCTCACGCAGGTGCGGTGGCGCGGCAAGATCGATGTGGTTGCCACGTGGCGCGCCACGTGGGATTGGGCGCCGATGTGGCGCCGATGTGGAGTGACGTGGTCGAGCCACGTCGGTAGCGACGCTGCAGTGGTGGTGCTCATTGATGGCCTCATGGCGCTACGCCGCGGGGGAGGCGTGTGGGTGGTGCCAAAGCGAGAGGGAGGACGCCGAGTATGATGCTCACCGGAGATGCGCGAGGTTGGCGAAACGGCGTCGGCGGCGAAGCTTGAGCGGCAGCAGAGCTACGGTTGAAGGCGACACGGCCTTCTGGCGTCCTCCGACGCGGCGAGGGCGCAGCGCCAAGGGCGGCGAGGCGATGCGATTAGTGGTGGCGAGAGACGGCGTCGGCGGCGGCGCAATCGGCAGCGGCGTCTCGCGGTGGCCGACGGCGGCGATCTCCATTCCGGCGCCTGATGAGGGGAAAAGAGGAGGAGTGAGTGATGGTGGCGGGGTGAGGGGATGCTTGCGCACCCGGGGCTCCCATTTATAGGGGCCGGGGCGGTCCTAGGCGGTGCGACGACGTGGAGGTCGTGGGTGACAGTTGCGGCAGATTCGTGCGCCCGCTCGCGGAGAAGGGGGAAAGGGGTGGGGTTCGTGGCGGCGTGGGGCGCGGTCGTCGGCGCACCGACGCGAGAAAGCGGGTGGTTGAGAGCCGTTCATGAGCTTCACGCCCTGCTGATCATAGCGGTTGAGGCGGTGGTCTTGTGAGAGAAGAACGCAAGGGACGAAGGTCATGAGCCACGTGCGCGAGAGGGAGAGTAGTAAGTGGGGCAAAAGAGAGAGAGAGAGAAGGCGGTGCAGCAGCGTCTTGACTGCTGATTTAGATCCAACGGTTGGCGGTATTGGGGTTAATGGTAGGAAGTGCAAGCGGGCTGGGCGTCTGGTGAGTTTTGGCCCAAGGATTGGTTTAGAATTTTAATTGATTTGCTAATTCATTTAATCCAGAAAATCCATTTAAGCTTTAGAAAATAGCAGATTAATCCCAAAAATTCCAGGAAAAATCACCTAAGCTCTTAGAATTGTTGTGGACTTAAATAAAATTATTCCAAGTTAAAGTTGACAATAGATTTTGAACTTAAATTTCTTTTTGGCTTTAACAATTTAAAGACAAGCTTTTAAAATTTCAGAAAATTCACAAATTCAAATAAGTTTTAAACTTTAACCAAAATTGAAATTTTGGGCTGTTACAGATTCGGATAGGCTGCACGATGACAATCTAGATCAGATGCTTCATGATGCGTAAGGAAGCTGTGATGAGAGGGAGTATGTTCAATTCGAGGCGTGATGGAGGACTCGGAGAAACCTTTGTTCCCTGCCGCAAGTCGGAATACACAAGGTTGTCATCCGTGCTTAAAGCCGCTGAAATTGAAGGCAAGCAACGGTTGGTCCGACAAGAGTTTCACTTTGTTAGGTCTCTTAGCGGACATGCTTCCGGAGGGAAATGAGTTGCCCAAAACCACCTACAAAGCCAAAAAGGTTCTTTGTCCATTGGGAATAGAAGTAGAAAGAATACATGCATGTCCGAACGACTGTATCCTCTACCGTAACGAGTATACAAACATGCATGTATGTCCGGTGTGCAACGCATCCCGATACAAGCGTAAGAAGCAATCGATGACGACGAGGAATCGAGGTGAAGAAAGGACCTCTGCTAAGGTGGCGTGGTATCTTCTGTAATTCCCGTTTGAAGCGGTTTTGCGAACCCAAAGAATGCAAAAGCTACAGATTGGCACTCGAGGAGCGTAAGAATGACGGAAAGTTAAGACACCTGCCGATTCTACCCAAAGGAGAAACATCGATAGGAGGTTTGCAGACTTCGTTATGGAACCGAGGAATATAAGGTTTGGATTGAGTACAGATGGAATGAATCCTTTCGGTAACATGAGCAAATGACATAGCACTTGGCCCGTGACGCTCTCAGATCTACAACCTTCCTCCTTGGTTGTGTATGAAGCGGAAGTATATTTTGTTGTCGATACTTATCCAAGGGCGAAGCAACACGGGAATGATATTGATGTGTACCTAGCACCATTGATGGAAGATCTAAAAATACTGTGGATTGAAGGGGTACAGGTATGGGATGCGTACAAATGAGAGAACTTCACTTTACGTTCCTTGTTGTTCTGCACCATAAATGATTATCCTGCCCTTGCTAATCTGTCGAGCCAGAGTACAAAAGGGGCCAAAGCCTGTACTCACTGCTTAGATGATACCGAGAGTGTGTGGCTGAATCACTCGCGCAAAACCGTGTACATGCGTCATCGTAGGTTCCTTCGGAGGGCTCACCCATACCGCAGGATGAAGAAACAATTCGACGGAGAGAAGGAGGACAGTTCAGCTCCAAGGCATTTAAGCGGTAAAGAGGTCTATGATATGGTTAAGGATTTAGATGTTGTGCTTGGAAAGGGATGTAAATCGAGGACAAGTAAGAAGAACATGTGGAAGAAGAGATCAATATTTTGGGACTTACCTTATTGGGAGCACCTAGAAGTTCGCCCTTTGCATCGGCGCCATGCATGTAGAGAAGAATGTATGTGATGACTTGATTGGTCTCTTCTTGAACATTCGTGACAAAACAAAGGATGGTGTCAACGCACGGCTTGACTTGGTTGATATGGACATCGACCGAGTTAGCACCAACAAGGACCGATAAAGGACGTAACCTTCCCCTACTTGTTACACTCTGTCCAAGGTCGAGAGAACCGAATCGTGTTTGCTTGCATGGCGTGAAAGTTCCGTCCGGTTACATTCGCCAACATGAAGAAACTTGTTTCGATAAAAGATTTGAAGTTAATTGGCATGAAGTCTCATGATTGTCATGTGTTGATGACACAAATGCTCCTGTTGCAATTAGAAGTATTTTGCCGATCAAGGTCCGAGAGACAATCATGAGGTCAGTGTTATTTTTTAACACAATTGCTCGAAGGTCATCGATCTCGAAGGACTAGATGCTCTGCAGACGAGGTGGTGACGACACTATGTGATCTTGAGATGTATTTCCCTCCGTCGTTTTTCGATATCATGGTCCATCTCATTGTTCATATTGTGAGGAGATAAAGATGTGCGGGCCGTGTTCCTACGTAGCATGTACCCGCTCGAGAGGTTCATGGGAATTCTCAAGTCATATGTACGGAATCGATCTCGCCAGAGGGCAAGATCGTCGAAGGTTATGCAACCGAAGAGGTCATTGAGTTCGCCCGATTACATGGCTCAAGTCGAACCGATAGGTGTGCCTCGATCTCGCCATGAGGGGAGGCTCGAGGGTATCGGGACCATCGGAAGGAAAGCAATCACTCCAAATATGGATGCATATGCTCAAGCCCATTTCACTGTCTTGCAACACATGACCAAGTGTCCTCAGATATCGACTCAAAGACAAGGACGTGCTTGACAGCAATGAATCCGCCGCGGCGGATGTTTGGATCACGAGACAACACAATGCACGGTTCAACCAATGGTTGAAGGAGCGACTTGCTAGGAGCTCGTCAAGTGATATGCCGACATGGTTGGCAAAAGGGCCAACATTTACAGCTTGTAACATGGCGAGGATCTGACATAAATGGGTACACATTCTATCTGCAGCTCGGGATATAAAAAGCACTAACGAGCAGCGGTGTCCGTGATAGATGCATTCAAGATGCCGATGGGGTGAGGAGCTCCTACTATGGGCAAATAGAGGAGATATGGGAGCTCGACCACGTGCTTTTCAAGATCCCCTATTTCGGTGCCGTTGGGTCCATCTCCCACAGTGAAGGTCGACAAGTGCTGGCGTCACTACCGTGGACCTCGAACGTGTCGGATACAAAGACGAACCATTCGATCAAGCAACCAAGTTGTTCAAGTCTTCTATGTTACCGACAGGCAAATAAGAAGCGCCACGTAGTTCTTCATGGAAAAAGGAGGATTGTCGGAGTTGAGAATGTAGTGGACGAGGAAGAATACAATCAATTTGACGAGTTGCCTCCTTTGGAAATGGCATAAGGGTCGAGGAAGAAGAACATGACTAAACTAGCTACATACGCGTCGATCATCATGAAGGGCTAATTTTTAAAGATTAATTGAACAATGTGTGTATATGTATATACATTACGATGAATGGTTAATTTTAGTTCATTTGAGTTAATTAATTGATTTGTACTTGTGAAATGGATGTGATTGTTTCTCAAATGAATGTGAATTGGATGTATATACATGTACTTGTTGTCTTTTTCTCGCTTGTTTCAGAGGGCATGGCTAGCATTTCACGAGGCTAGCCAATAAAATGATCGATCTAGATATTAACCAATACAAAATAATATCACAGACGGTTTGAACTACGCATCGTCTCACATGTATATCATGAGCGGTTGTTTATCAAAACCGCTTTGTGTATATCATGCATATGGTTGTTTATTAACACCGCTCACGGTTCTATCATATTAGAACCGTTCTAAGTTAGAACCGTCATATATCACATATCACGACGGTTGTTTATTAAAACCGCTCAGGATACATCACATATCACTGCAGCGGTTCTAAGTGAGAACCGCTCAGTGATAGTGTATCATGAGCGGTTCTAATTTAGAACCGCTGCGTGATGTCCATCTTTACATTCGGACTCTAGCTAGGGTTTGCTGCGCCGCCACTCTCAAACGATTAAGTTTCTCAACTCCTCTCGCTCTCCTCCTCCCCGAGTCTGCCGCCGTCGCCCCGTCCTCGCCGCCTCCTCGAGCAGGCGCACTCCTCCCGATCCCGTCGACGCCGCCTCCTCCTCCCAAGGCCCGCCTCCCCCGCTGAGTCTCCTCCTCTGACCCGGCGCGCCTCCCCGAGCCCACCGCCGCCTCCTGCCCCGAGCCCGCCTCCTCCCTCCCGAGCCGGCGCGCCTCCCCTCCCGCGCCGCCGCCCTTGCTCGTCTTGCTCGCTCGTCCTTCTCCTCGACGCCTAAAGGTAACCAATGCCGAAGTTACCGATCGACCCCCGTGCCCCTTTCCCTAACTATTTCTATCAATAATCTGTCATGGTCCTTCATGATAATTGTACTTGTTTTAGGAATTTGTATTTGTTCTAGTCGATTATTCATATGGTATTTGTTTTGATATCGCTCATCGAATACATTGCAATGTGGTGTGGTGGGCTTGAGATGAATGCTCTGTGATGATAATAGTCTTGTCTTGAAATTGTTTTGATAATCGGGTTTGTACTTGAGCTCTAATTGGAATGCTTACTCTACATCGATAGCAATATCAAAATGTTAAATCTTAGCTTTATCTCGATTTCATTTGTTCACATGATGTTCTATTTCTTGTGAAGATGTCTTCCGCTCATTCTCGAGTCGGTAGCCTCATGTGTCTCGATGATGCACCATCCTCTCGAACAATATCCAACCGCGGTAAAAGAAGAGGAATATCGAAAAGGCCCACGGGCGATTTACCATCACGAGGTCGATCACCGGGACCCCTATCAATCCTCGCCGAAAGCAAAGATCCGCATTCCGAGAATGGTCGAATAGTTGCACGGAACGGGTCAAGATCACCTACGATTCGTGGAAGGTGGTGCGGACCATTGAAAGCGCCAGGTCCGACGGAAATTCTTGCATCGCTCGAGATCCGGTAGAACTCCCGGACTCGTCGACGACACGCAGCGTTACAAAGCGCAAAGCGTGGAAGAACTTCAAGAGCACGCTTGTCAAGAACTACGTGGAGAAGGATCTGCCGCCCTTCCACAAGTATCTACTCTTGGAAGAGTCTGGCCGAAGTTTGTGGCGAAGAAGACGACAGATGAATTTAAGAGTGAAAGTCGGCGACACGGCCCTCAGCAAAAACAAGCACCCCACGCACTTCGGCATCATTGGGTATGCGGGTAAAGCCCCGATATGGAGGATCAGAACAGCAGAAAAGCGGTTTGAATCTCTCCTGCTATTTCCGAGATCACCGATGCGCGCGCCGAGCGGTGGTTATTTACGAGGTTATCTATTCGACCACGGGAAGTGTACTTTCCAAACCTCAAGACCGTGAAGTGTCCCAACGCCGTAAGATATCGAACTACCTAGTTTGTAATTACTCCATAACTTCATAGGAAGTGAAATGACATGTCGGGCTATATTGCGATAATACCGAGTGCACAATCTTCCCAAGGCTCATTCCAGCAGATAGGGAGAAAGATATACTCTCTGCGGCCCTAGGAAACAAATGAGCATCCCGTCGCACGAGAGGCGCCGGTGTTTTTGTTACATGGGAACAATGGTTCCAAGCGGATTGCGGATCGCATCGAGTAGGAGGAGAGCCAAAGCCGAGCACGATGCAAAGCTACGAGAGGATCTTCGTGCATCCTCGAGATGAGCTCTTGAAAAAATCAGAGCGAGGTCGGTGAAAAAGTCACACAGAGGTCACTCAATCCTTTGAGGAAAGGATTCGTATGCTCGAGCAAAAGCAGAAAGAGACTTTTGAGGAAAGGATTAGGGGATTGCAAATGCCAAGTCAGTTGGAAGCCCCTGCCCCTACTATACCGCTAGCCACCCCCAAACATCCGAGTAGTCTGGCGTCCAACCCTAACCCTACCACAATAGGTGATGACAGATTTTCCGTCGATGACATATGGTAATAATTATTATCTCTGGAATGCTCAATCCATTGATAAACTGTTGGAGTAGCTAATTTTGTACCGCTATGTACGAGGTGGCTACGGCGCAAGCTCCAAGTGAGATATGTCTCTGTTGCCCTAGATGTGCTTGGGGCCAAGTGTATCCATCCCAGATCGAGCTTTGGTGCACAGTGCAAATCTAGCGCCGGGTTTCGCAAAAGTGAATGTGGACGGTGTTTGTGCCAATTTCGAGGCCGTCCCGCTGAAAATTCCCCAAACGATGAGGTCATGACTCTAGGGCAAGCCGTTGGAACATTCATCCAAATGGCCCAAGGAGGACATCCGCTCGAGCTACCGCCCGGTGTCAACTTCACGGAATGTCTGCATGAACGCATCAAGTCCACGGACTCGACCGCACCGGCTACTCAGACCGACATGGCAAGGGCCATTGCATCACATGCATCTACACTCGTGCTCACCGACTCTTGTGAAGTCGACCTATACAAAGCGAGGCACCAAGGGCAAGGGCAAATCGAAGACGATCGAGTCCTCTCCCGATATCCTCTTCTTGCCGCTTGGTCGGAAATACAAGCCAAAGCGTAGCCGCTGCTCGAGAAGTTAGACTGACCCTACCCTAGGACTGGATTGCACGGAATTGCATGCATGGTACATGGAGCAGTCCAACAAGCGGTTGATCAACGATGCTCGGGTGTCACCATCAAGTTCAAGGAGCATCATTTTAACCACATGTATCAAGACGCCGTCTTCACGGTGACCTTCGACGACTTGTTCTGTCTCTTCAACCTCGACGAGCTCGACGCCTCAATCATACGATCTTTCGACAATCGTAAGTGTGTACAATCACGGTCAATGTTCGTGTAATATCGATAAATGTTATATATAACTCCTAGCTTTTGTATAATAGATACATGATCGTGAAGCCGAAAGAAGGAAATCACCGGTAGGTTTCTCGACCCACACGTTGTCTCCGAAAGCAAACCATCACGGCTAATGCAACATTCGCCGAGAATTACGTTATAGATTTTTTCATGGCTCACCGCAACAAGGAATTCATACTTTTGCCCTACAACCGTAAGTAAGTAGTGTTGCACCACTGGCTATACTTGTTGATTTGTACTTTATAAGCAACACCTAACTTAGGTTTAATGACCATGCCGACATACCATGTAGGTTCCATTGGATTCTAATTGTAATTATACCAAAAGTAAATACGTAATATACCTAGATTCCCTACATAGGGCCACTCACAACTTCACAGACTATCAGGAGTTTAATCATCGTAAACACATTTCCTCCATAGAAACTCTATTGTAGTCTTTCCTTCCTTTGCAATGGCTAAGGCTAACTTCTTGGAGTCACGAGGGTGTTCGACGTGTTACATGCTAAAGGATGGAATATCAAGGAAGGACGCTGCAACATGATCAAACATTCCGGTGACTTGCTAGCTAGTACACATTAATCCTATATAACACTTCGTAGCAATGCCTCTCGAACTAACCAATTCTATTTTTGCGGTGCCACCAAAATGGCCGGCCATAGCGTCTGTGGATACTATGTTTGCCACAACATGCAACTACTCATCGGTTCGCGATCACCAATGATCCTCGGGTTTGTCAATCTTTCAACAATTATTTCATATATACTTACCAATTTATATAAGCCCTAATTTAACCTTCATATCGACAAAGTTGCGAACATCATTGAAGCTGCGTTGGAACAGAGCGAGCTCATAAAATTCGATCACACCTTGCGGCATTCGAACACACGGTCATAAATCCAAATGGGAGTTTCCACAAAGGTAGCGATTGAACTTGATTGAGATAGATTGAACATAATGGTACATGTGTGTAAATTAATGTACATTAATGGTTAATTTTAGTTAATTGATTTGTGAATTGGATGTGTGCTTGTTTCGAAATGAATGCAATTTTGATGTGCTTCAAATGAATGAGAATTGGATGTGCTTGTTTCAGAGGGCATGGCTAGCATTTCTGAGGCTAGCCAATAAATGTAAATAGATTTAGCAATGCAAAGACTACCACAGACGGTCCGTAGATGAAACCGAAATGCGTGATGATCGACTACCACTGACGATGCAGTAGATGAAACCGCTCGTGATAGTCGACTACCACGCACGATCAGATATGAAACCGCTCGTGATAGTCCACTATCACAAACGGTGCGTGGTAGTCGATCTATCACGCAGCGGTTTCATCTACGCATCGCGTCGTGGTAGTCGACTATCACAGACGGTTTCATCTACGGACCGTCTGTGGTAGTCAATATCACAGACGGTTTTATCTACGGACCGTCTATGGTAGTCGACTATCACAGATGGTTGCATCTACAGACCGTCTGTGATAGTATGTATTACAGACGGTTCGAAACCGTCTGTGATGACCATTAGCATTACTGACCCATAAACTCAGACGACTCACGGAACCGTCTATGATGGCGTTTTTGAACCGTTTGTAAAGGCCTTTTCTGTAGTAGTGGAAGTTGAAAAAACACTTCAGGGACTTCGAAGTCCAACATATGCCGTGTAAGGAAAACTCCTTAGTGGACCAATTATGAAAATTGGGTTCCTCATGAATGCCTGTTCCAACAGGTGTCTTTCTCGAATACCTTACAAAACCATCAATAGAAATGGTTTCAACCACCTCAGAGGTCGGAGTCATCGAGCAAGATGCGGAGTGGATAAAACTATTGACCACTTATCTCGCATCAGGGACATTTCCCGATGATCCTCAACATACGGATAGGTTAATTCGAAGAACACGCATGTACAAGCTGATTGAAGGCTCATTGCATAGGAAGGGAGCACATGGTGTTCTTATGCGTTGCATATCCCAAGACTCTGGGATAAAATTACTAAAAGAAATCCATGGGGGCTTGTGTGGTACATATGCATCCTATAGAACATTAGTTGGCAAAGCTTTTCAGCAAGGATATTACTGGCCCACCGCTCTACAAGATGCATGCACCTTGTTAAGATCTGTGAGCAGTGTTAGTTCCATGCCAGGCAAGTGCACCAGCCATCTTATCAATTACAGACCATTCCCTTGTCTTGGCCTTTTTCGACGTGGAGTACTAATATAGTAGGACCACTACCGCAAGCACCCAATGGGTATAAATTCTTATTCGTGGCCATTGATACATTCACTAAGTGGATAGAAGCTGAGCCAGTCATTCATATAATGGCTACGGCAGCAAAGAAATTCTTCATATGAAGCATTGTTACAAGATTTGGAGTCCCTAGTCGTCTTATCACAGACAACAGGAGCCGGTTTATTAGTGACGTGTTTCAAGATTATTGCGATGAAATTGGCACTAAAATATGTTTTGCTTCCGTGGCACATCCACAGAGCAATGGAGCAGTAGAAAAGGCCAATGGTCAGATTATGCAAGGTATAAAAAAGAGAGTTCTTAATCACCTTAAGGCATACTCAAAGAATTGGATGGAAGGGCTCTTCTCTGTCCTATGGGCATTGCGCACTACTACCAGTAGAGCAACTGGCAAAACACCATTCACACTAGTCTACAGTGCAGAAGCAGTGCTACCTAGCGAGATTCAGCTAGGTTCAACACGTATAGACCTCCTAGATCAAATAAATAAGAGAGATTTGTGTGAAGATGACATCAATATACTAGAAGAAAGACATGATCGAGCACTATTAAAATCGGTTGCCTATCTGTAAGGGCTGAGACGCTACTATAATAGAAGGGTTCATCCAAGAACACTTCGTGTGGGTGACCTGGTCCTCTAGATGGGAGGGTCCATATACTGTAGTTTCTATCACTAGGCCAGGATCAGTTAGATTAGCCATTGAGGATGATCGTGTTTTATCTAACACATGGAACATTGAACATCTTCGAAAATTATATGTATAAGTATCTTTTTCCATATTATATAAATTCAGTTGTCATTTTACTATTAGTATCATATTATTTTTTTCAGCATAAATTTTTCCGTATCATTTCGCATACATGATCACCATCTTTTCTGTCATTTACATAAGTGCCTACGGTTGATCAACTTTGCTAAAGGGTCATAGTGCCTTTACTTATCAAATGGCCATCGGTATACATTTGGGAAATGACAACTATTTGGAACCTCTTCTATAAGCCAATTCTCATTGCATAAGAACCCAACAGTCTGACTTCATCTTCCTGAATACACACTGGTCCGGATCATTGATTTTGTAACAGATATCCTAGTCCTAAAGCATTTGTTCACCTAAAACACTTCTCCCATTGCGGACCACAGTTGTTCCAAGCGGGGGCTACACATAGCAAAATATACTAAATTTAACTTGCAAAAATAATTCAATTTGCAAAAGCAAGTCAGTCAACTTTTGAGAAATAATTACAATTATCATACACCAAATCCTTTCATCATTTCATACACTGAAAATATGTCATTACATTATTATTATCGAACACTTGAGCCAGGAGCACATGAGGGAATGGCAAGAGCACTAGCTTCAATATTTTTTATGATCTCCGCCACCACTAGTGTGATTTTGCCCTGAGCTGCCATACCTGCTTCTTTTGTTTTGAACTTAGGTGCAGGGACAAGCTTTTGGAAATCAACAGAGTCTCCATAAAGAAGATCAATCTTTAATAACACTCGGTTTAAAGCTTGACTCATTGCTCTTGTCAAATATTGATATATAGTAGTCTTCATAGCAGGTATGTGTTTTTGAATATATATAATTTGAGTATAAATATCATTCCTAAGGTTGTCCAAGGTCATTTTGGTTGCGAGAGGAGTTACCGGAGCCTTCGAATGCTCTGCGATTTCTCGTAGAGAAGCTGAAATTCGAGCTATTTCCTATAACCGTAGTAATTTCCTTGCCGGCCTTCATCAAGGTATCCACCTTCTTTTCAAGTTCTTGTATGACAATGCGACTCTGTTTTTTCACTTCCTTCAAGTCTTGAATCTAAAGATCTTTATTAGAAGAGGTCTTCTGAAGATCCTCTTTTGCCTTTTCTAGTTCTAAGAAAGAACGAAAAAAGAGAATAAAATTCATGCATTGCAAATAACAGGTCAAATGCACTGTAGGAAAAAAGAGAGGTTCTTTACCTTCTTTCTCCTTAATAAGCATCTTGTTCTGTTTAAAGAGGTTATGGCTTTCTTTAGATTGTCAATCCAGGATCTCTTGTAATTTTTCATTTTTCTGAGTCAAGAGACGGATCTCTTCGATTTTCTCTGCCATGACCACCACACTCCTTTCAAATCTTTTCTCCGCATTAGTCAATTTTAATATGAGGGCATGAAGTGTGGATTTAGCATTTTCTTGTCCAGCTTTCGCCAGTAAGCACTCCCTATGAAGTAAATAAAGGCATAAATAATTATTTAGTTAGAATCTTACGATTGAATAATAACTTTCTATACTTACTTCTCTTTCTCCTCTGCAAAGGTTTTAATCTCCCCTATTATGTCCATATTGACCTTCCAGCACATTTTGACATATGTTATGAGGTCCTGGAGGTCATTCTTTTCAGCTCTGGGAGGAGGATTTTCCAGAGGAATCTCATCCTCAGGTTGATCCAATTGAACCAGACGAAAAACTCCTCTGGTTGTATCAGTGTTGGTATCTTGCAACTCCTAAAGACATTCTATGAGTCAGGTCTATACTAGTAAATTCAAAATAAAATTACCGAGATAAAAAGTTTACTAAGATATGATTATCTTCATCTTGAGTTTCAATGGTCTCATGGACCACCTCCTCTGACTGTGTGGTCTCACGGACCACCTCTCCTGTCTGTTCCTCTTGGAAGGTCCTTTTAGTTTGGACCTCCATATCCTGTGGCATCCCCTTGGATGTCCCAGTAATCGTTGTCAGAACATCCTGGACAACTTCTTCAACGGTCCTAGGAGGTATTTCCATTGGCAGAATCTCTTCTGCTGGGGATTCCTCTGTTGCCAATACAATTAGTGGCGAAGTCTGTTCCTGAGCTCTCAGTTGTCCCCTTTTCGGGTCCGATGGCAAAGAAAGGCTAAAAAGAAAAGAGAGGATTGGTCATTTTAAGCCAAAATTATAAAGTTATTATCGAAGAACTTACTCGATCTCGAAACCAGTTTCGCTAAAAAGCGACATAAAGTTTCCAAAAGAATGTTTCTTGTTCTTGCGCTACTGATGGTTATTTATAGACCAGTAACTTGTGGTAGAATTAAATAAGCCAGATGGAAGTTTAAGATAGGATTTTATTAGAGTTTATTCCTAATAAATCGCTGAAGACTAAAGTGTAATCGTACCTTCGGGAGTTGCTTTCATAAATATATACGGCTAACACTCCTGCTTCTTAAGGAAAATAGTTATTCACAATTCAAGTAAAACTATCTTCTTGACCAAGTCTAGTTCTGGTCAAAAACCTCTTCAAGTAAGTTATTTTCACTTGAAGTTGAGGGGCTAGCTGACGAGAATTGTTGACTAGTCAAATTATCTCGATATACCTTTACTCAGAAGTAATATGGATCCTCTACTGGGCCCACATTAGTTTGCTAGGCCGAGGATTAATTATGTAGTTAGAAGGTGGGCCCAAGAACCTTCCCTTCAGACCATTCTAAGACTTCTCCCTTGGAGATCTTCTTGGGCCACTCCAGGACCTCTCTCCTGGAAAGACTTCTTCAGACCATCCTAGGACCTCTTTCCAACGGAGGAGGTCCTCAAAGGTGGTTACCAACGTGTGGCTAATTACAACCCACGTGGAGAGAAGATATTGGCCGTTACATTCGGAAACATAGCGGTCACCATGAAGGGATACAATGATTGGCTTAAAGGGACGCGACCATTGGCGCGAAGAGGCACCACTACAACAAACTGCCGACACTTGCAGAACTATGAAAGCCCGGCCTATGTACCTTTGTAAAAATAGATTCAGATCCAAGCCCTAATCCACATGTATTCACAGTCATTTTCCCTATAATCGGAGCATACTCTTTGCAATATACATCACCATTTCGAGTCCTTTGGCGAATAGATAGTAATCTCAATTTTTTTTAATATTCTTGTTTGTTCGTTCTGTGACGAGAGTCCTAGATGTCGACATGATGAGAATTATAATTAACAATTCACAGGGACATAATATTGATGTAACGAATTCCCCGAATTAAAAAGATTTTATGTGCCCTGCATATACCACCGGGAAATTAATTACTAGACATTCTGCTTTGAAAGTGAAGGATGAAGTCTCTGCATTCCTGGACTGTATGCAGGGAGACTTTTGCGGTTTTATACAACCCTTGTCAGGGTCATTTAGGTATTTTATGGTGCTCATCGATGCTTCCCCGAAATGGTCGTGCGTATGTTTATTGTCAACGAGAAACCATGCTTTTGCAAAGGTAATCTCGTAGATAATTAAAATTAAAATTAATTTCCCTGATCATCATGTGAAGTCCATCAGAATGGACAGCGCGGAGAATTTGATAATTATTGCATGGCAATAGGAATTAATGATGAGCATTCCATACCGCATATCCACACCCAGAATGGACTAGCAGATTTTTGCAGAATTATAATTTACTAACTATATGTTGGGGGACACACAGTCCTATACGTAGCAACTCTCATCAATTTTAGACCGTCGGCATATAACATCCATTTAACTATGCAACTAGCGCAAGGGTTAGCACTGAAAATTTCTCATCTTTGCAGATTTTGTTGCAAAGTTTATGTACCTATACCACCACCACAGCGAACTGCAATAGGCCCTCTCCGCAAGTATGGGATATACATTGGTTATGAGACATCATCCATAATCAGGTATTTGGACCCTATGACAGGAGATTTGCATACAGCCAATTCGCTGATAGTATATTAGATGAGGATAGTTTCCTGTCATTAGGGGGAGGAATCAACCCCTTGATGAAAAATATTGGGAAATAATGTTGCAAGCCACGAGAATCCATGCACATATCCCGCACACTAATGAAGCAAATAGAGGAGTCCAGAAGACAATTGAAGTCCAGAAGACAAGAGAAGTTCAGAAGATAATTGAAGTCCAGAAGACAATTGAAGTTCAGAAGACAATTGAAGTCTAGAAGATAACTGATTTGCAAGCATTAGCGAATCAACTGCCTAACCACTTTAGTGATTTGAAGAGCGTGATCAAGTCGCATGTGCCTGCACGCAATGCATCGAAGGGGGTTGAAATACCGAAGAAAATTGAAGGTATCCCTAATCCCGTCCTAAGGCCTCAAAAAAGGACGAGAACTCCAGCCCCTCGAATCCTAAGTAACCGGGGATGTCTGATGAAAAAAGGATAAGAAGGAATTGACACAGCCGATCACTGAAGTTCCCTAGAACCAGAAGGGGAGCCAGTTGAGACCTGGCACCAGTATGGAACCTTCAAAAAAGTCATACCGGATCTGAACATTCCTATGAAGGGAGATATCAGCATGGATGTGTGCACACACATCGGAGCTGAAAAACTAAATGGACTTGCCCCTGTAATTGGAAGCAGCGGTGGGCAAGTAGAAGCATTAGAAGAATCGCCCCACAAAGAAATAGCTATAAACTTGGTGACAATGGGAGAATCTATGAATAAGACAACAGCTAATGTCGACATTTACTTTGCAAAGAAAATTACCACAATCATCGATCTTGATCCAGAGCCTGCATTACTCGTTGAATGTAAAAAAAATATCAGATTGAGAAGATTGAAAGAAGACAATAGAAACTGAATTATTATCACTAAATAAAAGAGAGGTGTTTGGGCATGTAAGCCACACGCCTCTCCATGTGCACCCCATAGGGTATAAGTGGGTATTTGTTCGAAAGATAAATGAAAATATGCAAAGCTCGTTGCACAAGGTTTCACTCATCGTCCAAGAGTTCATTATGAAGAAACTTATTCCCCAGCCATGGGTGGAACTACCTTTGGATATTTAATCTGAATGGCAGTAAACTTGGATTTAGAAATGAAATTGATGGATGTGGTAACTGCATACCTTTCTGGAAAGTTGCATTCAGACGTTTATATGAAGACACCTGAATGTATCCCTGTCCCTTTACCAAGACAAAGCAAATAGAAATTTATACAATATGGAACTCAGAAAGTCACTGTACGGAATTAAGCAATCAGATAGGATGTGGTATAATCGTTTGAAGCGACTTTCTATGTAAGAAAGGCTACACGAACAATAAGAATAATTCCTGTGTATTTATACGACAATCCCAGAATGGATTTTGTATAATCTCAGTGTATGAAGATGATCTTAATATCATCAGAACCTTGGAAGAAATTAAGGAAGCAAGCTCTTACATGGAGTCGAAGCTCGAAATAAAAGATTTGGGTAAAACCAAATATTTCCTAGGCTTGTAGCTTGAGCATGCCCCTGAAGGGATATTAGTGCATCAGTCAGCCTACACTCAAAATGCGTTAGAAAGGTTCGGCTTTGAAAGTCATACTATTCGAAAGTGCTAATGGTCGGAAGATCTTTGCAGCAAGATAAGGATCCGTACAGACCTAGAGAGAGGGGGAGGAAGTCCTAGGACCAGAATTCTCGTACTTAAGTGCAATAGGAGCACTCATGTATTTAGCAAACTGTGCTAGACCGGACATCGCATTTGCTGTGAACCTATTAGCAAGGTATAGTGCAAAACCTACCAAAAGGCATTGGCAGGGAATAAAGGACATCTTCTGATACCTCCAAGGAAGCAAAGACCTTAGTCTGTTCTATAGAAACAACCAAGACATGTCTATGAATGGCTATGTAGATACCGGATACCTATCGGACCCGCATACAGTCAAGTTGTAAACAGGCTATGTATTTCTATGTGGTGGAACTGCAATTTCATGAAAATCGTCTAAGTAAAGCCTTGTATCAACTTCAACGAGCCACTCAGAAATAATAGCATTGTACGAGGCCTCACGAGAATGTGCTTGGCTTCGGTAGATGATTCAGCACATCCAGTAGTCATGTGGATTGAATACTACATACCCCCACTATTATCTATGAAGATAATGCAGTTTGTGTTGCACAAGTGCAGATGAGTTATGTGAAGAGTCAACTCACAAAACCTATCAACCCCAAGTTCTTTTATGCTTGTGAATTGCAAAAGATGGACGAAATTAAAGTACTGCATACTAAGTCATGTGAAAATCTAGCAGATTTATTCACTAAGTCACTTCCAGCATCTAGCTTTGAAAAGTGCATACGTGGAATTGGAATGATGAGACTTAGAGAAGTGCAAATTTTTTTTTGGGGGGGAGGGGGTCTTCACAAACTCAATGTTGAAACTTAATCACAAAGATCGAGTACCCAAAGAATAAATCCTGGAGATTAAATAAAATTAGGTAGATTGTACTCTTTTTCCCTTGACGAGTTTTCCCGAAGTTTCTCGGCTAAGGTTTTTAACAAGGCAATTCCTACAACGCAGCAGAACGTGTGTCATGTACTCTTTCTCCAAACTTTTTCCACTGTGTTTTTATGGAGTTTTGACAAGGCATGAATATGTGAGGATGGGTGCCCAAGAGGGAGTGTTGGGAAACCATGGGCTTGGCCCAGCAGCCGGCCCATGGGTGGGCGCCCTATCCAAAACCATAGTAGGGTCTCTAGACTATAAATAGGGGGTGCTAGTCATTGTAAAAGGCTGATCACTTGATGAAGGAATAAAGGAGAAGAATACCCACTACACCTTTGTCTCTCTGTGTGTTCAATCTACTATTTATTCTTGCATTGTTTGATGTGATTCCATGCTTATCTACGAGGTGATCGATCGGACTGGACTCGCCAGCGACGGTTCCTCAACACTTAAGAGAGAAATCAAGAGATAAGAGGAAAGGTTATCTGTTGGGAACGCAAGAAATCAGGAGGCACATCTCAAGTTGGTTTTAGCCGGTGCATGAAAAGTTTGGCCTGCATGATTTTCTTTCCTTGTGCGCAATGGGATGGGGCCCACCTAGATGGAGTCTAAATAAACAGCAAGAAGTGGCATACGACAACGGTGATTTTTATTTTGGAGTCTTTTATTTTTCAATAGGTTCTAATGTCGCACCGAGATGTAAAAAGTGTACACGTTGCACTTTTAATCTCATCTCGAGGTTCGATCCACATCACCTTGATTTTGCGATTTGGTGTGCCCCCGATCGCAAAGGACATTGTATCTCCGAGAATCACGTTGATTACAGCGCGGCATAGCGGTGTCGATAGGTTTTCTGGGACAGCGTAGTCAACGTGCCTTATCTTAACGTCTCGATGGCTTTGAGTGACATTGGTTCAGTGAGTACTTTGAGCTTATGTATATCTATTGTGCTTAGTGTGTCATTCACGTGAAATTTTAGTTTATATCTCTTTTGATTTAAAACAACAGTAGCATTGGGTGACTTTGCATAATAGACTTTGGGCTTTGGATTTCTCAGTGATGATATTGGTCATAAGTGACGATATTGGTCATAGTGAGATTAGTGTGATAATTTAGAGACATAGACTAGGCTTTGATCTATCTTGTTGTCTATTACAGTCTTTTTACTTGAAATATATTACTTCTTTGCTTCTCTTTTAGAGCAATTATCCTTGTGGTAGTAAATTGCTAGCTGTTGTTTGAATCTGGTCATGCGGTAGTAGCAGTAGAGCTCTAAGCCTAACTTATTACTTAGAAATTGTCACACGTAATCAGTGATCAAACCCTACGCGGTTACTCCCTAGATAAGCCCAGCAATGTCTGATCTCTAAAAAAAAGATATAGGGATTAGGGAATCGCTCAGCTCCCAAAAAAAACTTTATAGCTTTACAATTGCTAGCCAATATGGCCACTAATCATCCGTCATCACCCTGAGTTTTTTTTTGTTTACAAATATCATTGGAAGATGCGGAATTTATTTCGTGAGTATACTAATAGAAAGGACAGAAGTAACACAGAACAAAATATGCGTCTGAATACAGTATGATAAAGCTGCGAAATGCAATCACTGAACCATCTGCAAACAGGAGAGCAACTCTCCAGGGATTTATTACACGTTTCATACTGCACACAACGCATTACTTGAATATGGAGCGAAATGTCTCGATCTAAGGCAAAATATGTAATACCCAGGGTCCAAAACACTGAATGGAAATGCAAATTAACACGGTCCTGAGTTTCTTCAATCCTTCTTCAGTTCTTCTGGAGCCTGAGTGTGAAGGCCTGAAGGGATAAGAGCACTTGCTTGAGCCGCTCCCTGATTTCGGCATTAATCAAGTTCCCATCGCCGTCAAACTTCGGTGGCTGCTCAAATGCTTTGACGAAGAGTTCTGGCTTGTTGATGAAATGGAGATCTAACTCTACCCCAACCTGACGGAGGTGGTACGTCGATCTGCCTCCTCCGAAGTCACCTCCTGCACTAACAATTGCCGCAGCTCTATCTGCCCAGCAGTTCTTTCCTCTAGATGCCCAATCAAGTGCATTCTTCAGCGGGCCTGTGAAGCAAGCACCTAGATGTCAGCACATCCGTTTTGCTCTAGATGTTAGAATATCCATTTAATCAGATTTGTTGCCGGCGTAAGAAAAGTGGACATGATTGATATTCTAACGTGTCTAGTCTACGTATCAATAACCAACCAGCTGCGCACAGTTATCAACTTATCATAGGGGAATAAAGCTAAAAGGAGCACGTACTTGTGATGGAGTAGTTGTGCTCGGGCGAGCCGAAGAGGAAGCAGTCGGCGTGGCGAATCTTGTCGCGGAATGCCTCGACGGCGGGCGGGAAGCCGTTGCCGTCGTCGGTCTCGAGGTCGGGGTTGAACATTGGCAGGTCGGAGATGTCGACGTGCTCGATGCGCAGCCCCGGGATGCAGTCCTCGCACACCTCCGCGGCTTCACAGTGAAACAACGCAAGCGCAGTCAGCGTAGCTAAAACTGATGAATAACTCATACAAGCGATATATACTTTCGCGGTGATTTGGTGAATGGTGTGGTGTGTGCATGGGACTACGGGACTATGAAGATGCGTGTCCGTACCGGCGCGGATGAGGCCTCGGTGATAGGAGTCCTTGCGGAGGGAGCCGCAGATGGCGGCCACGCGGAGGGTGGGCTTCGCTGCCGCCGCTTCCATGTTGCTTCCTTTTGTTTCGGGGTTTGGGATGCTGCTGTGGTTTCGCGTACTGACGCGGAGCGCTTTTAGCGGGGTGGGTGGTATGGTACCGTGGTAGTGTAACGGAATAAATAGAGATGGCTGGATTTGCACCAGGTAAGCGTGAACGTCAGACTCTCCGATGTCAGGCTGCCAGAGTGCCAGTTTATTTTACAACGATAAGCCAATGTACATCCTACTCTTATTTTACAACGATAAGCCAATGTACATCCTACTCTTTTGCGAATCAAAATATACGATCCTACTTTGTGTGCACATCATTTTAAATTTTGCATACAAACGGAGGCTCCTTGATCTAGACTTGTAGTGGAAGAGTATGAGAGCGTCATTGCTACCACCATCTTTTATTCTTAACCTTTGACGACGCAGGTGGTGACTTTCGATCGCCGACTAATATTACTAATATCGATAATCAAGCTAATAAATTGGCAAAATAAGTAGTATTTGTTTGGTCATGGGTTGGTGCTTTAGCGATGGCTGCTTGACCCTAAACTAGCAATTTGTTAATATGGACACCTGCGCCAACGAGGCAGCTACCGTTGGATAGAGACAATAGTCGGCAGCCGTGATGAGGAGCGAGACATCATCGATGGCGTCACTTACCTCGCCGGCTCCCACGGAAAGAAAAAAAAATGCCGCACAGCTACGTGAAGTGCAGGGGAGCACCCTCCACAATTTTGCCATGACATGAGATTATATGTATCTACACTATTTAACAGTACACTGCCGAGAGGGTGTTGGCCCGTGTACCTAATGGGTTGTTCAGCCAGTGCACACGAGACCCTGTCTACTGGCTCACGCGGAGTTGCTTGGTGCACGATGTGTATGTGGAGGCGTACTCCGTCCATCGGATGGTGAGGCAGTTCAGTCCACAGCAGGAGGTCCCGGACCCCTGGGTAGAACCAATGTTGCCGAACGTCTATAGGTAAGGTCATCTTGAATATACTATCATGATTGTTTTCCCTATGTACTAATATTTTTGTCGTATTGTTTTCCCT
The DNA here is from genome assembly GCA_036346405.1 of Phyllostachys edulis. Taxonomy (NCBI): domain Eukaryota; kingdom Viridiplantae; phylum Streptophyta; class Magnoliopsida; order Poales; family Poaceae; genus Phyllostachys; species Phyllostachys edulis. Next base: position 22,100,315 of record CM070545.1, on the reverse strand, counting down.
AGGTACACTAGGAAGGGTGTCCTAGTTAACACTCGCATGAAGCTATGGGTACAGCAGTGGATACATGCATTGGACGACGTGGTCTAGGAGGCTGCCCCATACGACCACCGGACGTACTACGACTACATCGAGTGGTATAACACTCGGACGAGAGTGTGTTGCGTCTAGGTCATGGACAACCCACAACCACAGGTCGCCGAGAAGACCAACACCTACCACGCAACTGGACTCTGTATACAAAGATGGCTCCTGTCCCCATTCCAAATGGTGATAGGGGTTTGTTGCCAGTTAAATTAGCGACTGAACCTTATTTTTTGTAATTTTATTAAATGGGTATTTATTTTTGTAATTATATTTTTATAATATATTATTTTAAAAAAAACATCATATGTATCTACATTATTTAACTCCTGCGCATATTAGATGGGAGGATCCTCAAACTATTAACTTATGCACGCACATTTTTGCACAGTTTAGCCTATGGCCCGTTGGCCATCTAGGCCGCCTTCTTGTCTACTGACCCACCTCACGGGCTGATCCATCTGTAAGCTGGTAAACGTACTACCGAGTACCGTCATTATAGCTAAATTGAAAGAAAAAATTGCACGCTTCCCATTGAAATTGGGCAGCAGGGTGGCCAATCGGTTGCGGCACGGTCTATCGGAAAAGGAGACATAAATTGCGGTCCATTAGGCGGCGCGATGCGACCACGCTGGCAGGGTGGCCATGTGGCCCTTTGTTTTGGCCATTGGATGTCGTTCCTCTTGTCCGCGCCATTTGATCGGATACATTGCTTTCTCATGACCTGGCCTCGCCTTGCCACCTATGGCGAGAGGCATCCATCGCCATTGTCTATAGTTACAAGTGCGAGGGCGAAAAGTCAACCGACCACTCGCCTCCTCCTTCTTCGCCCCATCTCCTTCTTCCCCACGAGCGCCTCCTCTTCCTTCCTTCCTCCATGAGCCTCCACTTCCACCGAAAAGTCAACCGACCACTCGCCTCCTCCTTCGGGCCTCCTTCTTCCGGGCCTCCTCTCGCCTCCTCCATGAGCCGCCACCCCTTGTGTTGAGTTTGCATGCCCTAGCCTCGCCTCGCCACATGTGGACGCATGCATAGAAAAGTGGATCAAGCGCTTCCCTCCCCCTTCTTCACCACCGTCCCCCAACCTCATTCTTCCTCGTGACGGCCTCCAACTTCTTCCTTCCACCATGAGCCTCCTCTTCCACCGCCAGCGACCGACGGTGACCTCGTCGTCCCGCCGCGCCACCCTCTCACGTTGCATTCACATGCCCTGGTCTCGCCCGCAACAACCTATGTTTTTCGATTCCCGATTCCCAGCACACGGCAACAACAATTACTGCTCCCCTCTCCCTCTCTGCGTCTCTCGAAGGCTCACTAGAGCAAACCCTCATCCACTCCTCCTCCCTCCTCAAGAGTCGAGGATCAGATCGACTCTAGTGGTGGTATGGCCGACCACACGTGCTAGTGAGGCTTCCCCCACCTGGGTGGAGATGCTCTCGCTTTAGATCAACAACGCGTGCCACCATGCATCGCAGCCGCCAGCGCCGGTGGTGCTTGGAGGCGGCGGTGGCGGGGACTGGCTAGGTTTCGGCGGTTGTGCCGAGCTCGAGGATTTCATGGCCTAGTCGCTCGCCTCGTTCCTATTACTGTCATCATCGGTCGACGCCAGGGCCCAACCCAAGCAGCTTGGAGGTGAGCGATTTTCAAATCTTTTTTATTTTGTTTAGCCTGGTGCTCTTGTTGAAAATAGAAATATATTGGCTTTGAGGCTTCTTGAGGAATTTGAGCTTGTCTTGTAAGATCTATCTTGTTTTCCCCTCTTTTTCTCGGCGGGTAGGCTGCAAATAGCGACTTATTTGGTGCTAGATTTGGCGAAAAATGTTTTTTTGTGGGAAAAAAAATCTTGGTTAGTGTTTGCGGAGATTCAATGGTGTTGTGCTCGCCTTTTAATTAGTTCAATAATATATTATTTTTGGGTTGATTTTGGATTAAAAATTACAACTTGGAGGTAATCTGGTGACAATTTGGACCGAGATAAGTGGACAAAAAAAAGGTTCTAGGAGGATATTATGAGATATCTTAGTTTCTAGTAGTTTATTCTAGATTAGAAATGGTTATGATGAGGTGATGGATAAAATTGATAACTAAGTGGTGATCTATGAACAATCAGTTACTGTTGTTCTATATCAAGTTAGCAAAACCCATCACATTTGTTGAGAACCACACAATTTTGTTGAATTTTTTAAAATAATATTATTTAAAACAAATTACAAAAATAAATGGTGAAACTAGGCTATTGTTGCTATTCCAAATAGTGATAGTAGCCTAGGCAATCGAGATAGTAGGCCAGAACAATGGAGAGAGATCCCTGTCACAAGTTGAAATGGCGACAGGGCCCTGTCGCCACTCCAACTGGCGACGGGACCTTGTCGCCCTTTCAACTGGGGACAAGGACCTCTGCCTATTTTTATTGTCTATTTTTTACCACATATTTTGTGGGCAAATCGTAATGATATTACAAAAAATTCAGCACAACGTCATAACATTTTTTGTCGATAAATCACAATGATATTGCAGAACATTTAGCACAACGTCCTCACATATTTTGTTGACAAATCACACTGATATTACAAATCATTCAGCACAACGCCATCACTTAGTTTTTCGACAAATCAAAGTGATATTACAAAGTATTAGGCGCCACATATTTCAACAAGACAAACCTTTCTCGTGGCAACAACCTCAACGTCATCCATGTCGACCGCCTCGAGTGGGGCGGTCGGATGAGGTCCCCACGATGACGTTCGGACTGCCGATGTCTCCTTCGTCTTGTGGATTTCTCGTAGGGCATTTCTTGAAGGTGTGCCCAAACTCCCTACAAATAGAGCACTTCTTCGTACGACTCCCGTCTTCTACTTCGTCCATGTTGTTCCTAATACACCGTACCTATCGTTGGCCAACCTTTCCATTCAGCCTATCAATGTCCGCGGCCCAGATAAGTTGCTCCTAGGTAGGATGGCTAGTGAAATAGCAAACCACGTCGTAACCATACAGCTCTGCACTCCATGTTTGCATCACCTCCTCCTTGTTGAAATAATCAGAGAGGTATTGGTCGGGATTCTGCACCACTGTCGAACATGCGGCCATGACATGTGAGCATGGTCTATGCAGAAGAAGAGGTTTGTTGCAAGTGCATACACAACTAGCGTGGCATAGCGTGCACTCGTGGGTGATCCTCTCGCCGTTCGTCCCACGACGTCCTTTGTCCCTACATAGTATCTTGAAGCGAAGCTCCCTTGTGCCCATCTTGAATGCATGATGCATCTCACCTTTCTAGCTCTTCTCCTCCATGTACTTCGTGAGCATGACGGAGTACAGTACTCTGTCATTTTCCATGGCGAGCGACGCGTTGTTACTTTTTTTCAACAAAGTAATTTGTGGTACCATAGAGAATTGCCTCCCAATACCAACCAAAGGGAGGCACCTTACACCGTGTATGACCCAATTGTACACCTTGGCTAGATTAGTTGTCATGACACCATATCGAGCACAACCCCTGTCATGTAATAGTGACCACTTTTCCTTAGGCTCGTGATCAATCCAGTCTAAGAAGCATTTCACCTGCGCCCCCGTCTTCCTCGCCACACTAGGACCATCCGTGGGTAGCTATGGCAATTCTTCGAGGCCCTGGTCAGCGCTTGTAGCGGCCTTTTTCACGGACTCCCTTTTGTGCATCTAGGTCCGCTCATCCAGAATCTTCCAGAGTACGTCAAACTTTCACTGTTGGTTCTGGTTGCAGAGCCGTTTGAACATGTTCATCAAGTCATTGTTGCGGAACTGCTTGTACAAGTTTGCACTCAAGTGCCTCATGCACCACCTGCTCTACAGATCCACCCATGGAAGTGGTTCATTCTCTCCTTGTTGTACCTGAGTTATTGCACTAGCAGGCCTACATGTCGATAATGTATGACGCATACGTTAGGACGGCCCTGTACAATAGAAATCCTCAAATTCCTTAGGAACCACAACCATCTGTCTGTGTACTCGCTTTTAATGAATGAGAATGTCATGGAAAGAACTTGATTATTCCCATGGCTATTGCAGTTGGTATCTGACCCTTGTACTTTCCAATCAAGAATGTACCATCCACGCACAAGATTGAATGCAGTACCAGAATGCATTGATGCATGGACCAAAGACGTAGAATGCGCGCTTTCGTACCCTCTTATTTCCCATCTTCGGATGTGTGGAATCTTGAATGTCGATATGAGTGCCGGGATTCCTATCTTGTATGACTCGGAGTTGGCCGGGAGGTTTTGGTAGGAGTACTCGAATGTACCGAACCTTGATTCCAATGCCTTCTGTTTTGCCCTCCACGCCTTGGTATAGCTAATTGTGTACTGGAACATTGCCTCAATCACCCGAATGATGGATCGTGGCTCAAAATATAGATTATCTACGATCTCACCGTACATGATGTTCGCGATGAAGCCTAATGACAGGTTCTCGTAGGACTGCACTGACTCAGCGACGGCACATGTGTGAGGGACCACTATAGAGCATTTCCAGTAGGAGTCCCACTTAGGCTGAAATGCGTGCACTCGTCAAGGGCATCCCTCTATGTAGCACTTCACGTCATAGCATCCTGTGTTAGACTTCACGACTGTGAATATACGCCGCACCGACAAGGCCCGGAATTTGACCGCCTCTTGCACGACCTCCTTACATTTGTACATAGCTCCTTGTCCAACCCCACTCTAGTCGTACTCTCACGGCACACGGGAGCCTTCATTAAAGACGAGGTTGTCGGGTATGTGTTCCACTCAGATGGGACCGCCTGCTATTCTACAGCATCCTCTTAGTCGGATCCTTTGTCTTCTGACAATGCCATGTAGTTCTGGTCTTCGAGATCTATCCTTTGGACTAGGGCTTCCAGCTCCCCACCCTCATCAGCAGGCCCACTAGCTTGCCTAACTGAAGGAGCTCCTTCCATAGGATCTTCATCGACAGGATCAGTAACTCCCGGACCTTCGACCATTGTGTGTGCCACACTGTGGCTAGAGTCTCCGACTTCTTCTTCGGCGTCACCACCCCTTCTTGTTCAGCCACTGATGCAAGAGTGGGCTTGGCATATGCTTGGGCCAGAAGAACCAAATCCCCTGTTCCTCCCACGCCCTGCGTACATATGACTGCCATGACCTTGTTCCCTTGAGCTACACTAACTCCTAATATGTGCCATGTAGTGCTCGGTTGGCAAGGTGTAGATATCATGAGGATATGTGCATGATCGTAGGATGATGATATAATTGGCAATGGTTTTTGCGGTTTGTTGAATCAAGTGTTTTCGGCAAAGTGTTAGTTTTGTCAGGTCACTGACGGTCTGACCAGCCACTTTGGCGGTCAGACCAGCCATGCCCCGGTTGGTTTTTTAGGTATTTGCACTGGCGGTCCGACCGGCCAAGGTGGCGGTTAGACCGGCCAGGGGGCGGTCTGACCGGCTACTCCTGTGCGGTCGGACCGGCCATTTAAGTAACCTTGGATTTTGGAGCTGAGCCAAAAATAGAGGGTGTAGGCAAGAGAGTGGATTCTTCTGCACTAGATCTCATATTGTTTGGAGTTTCCCATCAAAAGTTCTATTCATTTGAAAATTCCAGAGAGAGGTTCGGATTTTCAAGAGTGGAATTTTGGCTAAGTCCCAAACTGGCGGTCGCCGGGGCGGGCCGACCGCCAAAGTGGTGGTCTGACCGTTTTTGTCTTTGTTCATCGGCCATTTTGGAGTTTTGGCTTTGGAATAGGTCAAGTTCGGTGCATATGTGTTGCATGATGCATGCCAAAGTGGTGGACCACCACTTTCTGCCATGCCCTGTTGTTTTTTCGGTATTTAGACCGGCGGTTTGTGGCGGTCGACCGCCGGCCGGGCGGTCTGACCGGCTACTCCTGTGCGGTCGGACCGGCCATTTAGGTAACCTTGGATTTTGGAGCTGGGCCAAAAATAGAGGGTGTAGGCAAGAGAGTGGATTCTTCTGCACTAGATCTCATATTTTTTGGAGTTTCCCGTCAAAAGTTCTATTCATTTGAAAATTCCAGAGAGAGGTTCAGATTTCCAGGAGTGGAATTTTGGCTAAGTCCCAAAGTGGCAGTCAGACCGACCAGGGGGGCGGTCAGACTGGCCAAAGTGGTGGTCTGACCGATTTTTGTGCTGTTCATCGGCCATTTTGGAGTTTTGGCTTTGGAATAGGTCAAGTTCTTGGGCTTTCAGTGCATATGTGTTGCATGATGCATGTTTTCACTAACGTGGGTCAAGTTGTGAAGAACTTGTTCCTGGATTCGATTTCTTTGTCTATTTGTTGTGCAGGACGCTTGGAGTTCAACGACGGTCAACGGCGAGGATGATTGGGACTAAGCTTGGAGATCTGAGGTTCAGAACGATCAAGGATGCCGGGTGAGGTTAATGGACCCAAGCATGGCGTCAGAATGGACAAAGGTGACCGAACGGGCAGTTTGGTACGACAGGTTGGATCAAGCGGCGTGGGGGTCGGTGCAAGTGCCATGGTGGCTTCGGCGGGAGCCGGACGGGAGAGACTTGCCGACATGATGAGAGCCGTTGATCAACCTACACGTGGCGAAGCAAGCAAGTGCTTCATCAAGATTGGACTCGGTCCGTGGAGAAGGATCGAGAAGGGGTATTTTGGTAACTTCACCAAATACCACCTTGATGACCTCTTAGCTAAACCGCGGCGCAAGGTAATGCAAGGAAAAGCGGTTTAGGTCAAGCAAAGATGAAGACGACGCTTTGAGATGCGTGCGTGTGTTAAATCCGTTTGTGTGTGGGGTTAATAGGTGCCCGGTTGGAATATTCCCTAGATGCTAGCCTCTAGTATAAATAGAAGGGGGTGCTGGTCATTAGCCTTGAAGCACTTTATTGAGAAAAACCCTAGTTTGTTTTAGGATTTTGGAGAGAAGGAAAGAGAGGTTAGGGTTCTAGGGATTGATTGATCGTGTGCTCATGTATTGAGTTTGGTCCTCCAAGTTGGAGTGGCTGTAAACATCAATCCTCAACCACAAATCAATCCAAGCAAGTTCTCAAGGATGAGTCTTTTTGTTCTTGCCTTCTATTTTGGATGATTTGGAGTTTTTGATGATCCATCGCTTTTCTCTTGAATCTTTGCGGTGTTCTAGCTTGCTATGATGTGTAGAAACCCTTCTAAGATCATCTTGAACATCCTTTACTCACTAGCAAGGTTTAGATCGCGTTTTTCGTTTTGACTCGTTTTTTGAACGCCTTCGTTCAAACTGAAAAAGGTCAGGACTTTGGCATAGATCTGGACGATCATTGCTTGGAATAGGTTCCTGATATCCTCAGGAAGGTGTGTCTCAAGTTTGGAGGAGTTTGGTCATGTAGATCAAAAGTTAGATCGATTTGTGGTTTTGGACGCGGGTTGTTTTTACTGTCCTGGAACAAATCGGTCAGACCGCCCGTATAACGCCGGTCAGACCACACCCCGGTCCGACCACCTCTTCAATGTTGGTCAGACCGATCCTGAGGTTTGGATTTCCAGTTTTGGGTTTTTGCTTGGGGTTTTGATTTGGATTCAACACAAGTCCTTTGCAGTACTTGCTGGTTGATCTTCATAGCTTCATAGCTATTGAAGTGAAAGTCATGTTGAATTCAAACTTGTGAAAAAGGATTCGTGCTCCTATTCACCCCCCCTCTAGTCGCCTATTCGGTCCTACACAAGGCAACTCAATCTCAGATCATACACAACATGGTTCAAATCGAATGTGTGGAACAACCCCTGCATCACAGCGTCTCATGTACGCGGCTCTAGTCTTGTTAGGGTCACGGTCGTCGATTGGAAATAATGCAAATCAATCCCATCGAGACCCTCAAGAATAGTCCCTTGACCGTAGTAAATTTTGAAATTGGTGGTGTCCGACATATTTGACGTTCTACACCGTAAACAAGATTTCCACGATTAACTACATATCTAAAACTAAACTACCCAATCGAAAAGAATTATGTACAACATATCACACTATGTAACCGTACATCTAAAACTATGTAATCCATTCGGTTAAAAAAATTACTTAAAAGGTGGACGACCGGACAGGTAGCGCTTCGCTAACTTCTCTCCTCTCCTCTACTCCTCTCTGTTCCTTTCCCTTCCCTCCTCTTTCTCTTTTTTTTTCGAATAAAAGTGAGTTACGCTGGAATTTTGCGGTCTTTTATTGGGTAGATTGTTCGCCATTTGGAATGATGACAGGGACTTGTGGGATCTCTATTGCCATTTAAAATGCTAGTTTTCCAAAATTTTAATATTAAAATTTTTTTTGGACTTGCGGGATACCTGTCGCCAGAATTGGAGTGGCGACAGGTCTGTCGCCAGTCACTATCGCCATTTCAACTAGCGACAAGGACCTCTCTACACTGTTCAAGTCCCTGTCGCCATTCTCTAGGCTACTGTCACCATTTGGGTTTTGTAAAAAGAAATGACTATTTATTTTTGTAAATTTCTTTTAAAATAATATTATTTCACAAAAAACCATTTTGTGGTAGTTAGCAGTTAGTTTAAATTTTTGAATGGTATTATCATGGAGTATAACATTAGCAAGAAGCCAAGAAGTGTCATTTTTTTGTAACTACGGGTAAATTAGCACGGTGCTAGCAGCTGGTTTGGATTGGTGCTAAAACTGTATATTCTAGAATTATAAGATGAAGGAAGTATGTTTGGCATTTACAAACTCCAAATAGTTTGATCACTATAGGGCCGTGAGAAGTTTTTGGGTGTAGTGACATGCATAAACATGCACTTCAAGAACATGCGATGACTACTTCAACTGAAGCATTTTATGTGCATTATGAGATGAACATATATTGTTTACTAAAATTAATTGAGCATTTGGTTCTGCAATATTAGAAATTGTGGCTATGGTGATTCAAATTTGCGCAAAATTTGTGTTCTACTGGTTTAGATTGGTAAAGAGCTTCACATTTAGGTCACATATGAAGATTTACACAAGTGTGAAGACTGTTTGCTGGTTTAGGGACTCACCTTATGAATTTGTTTTCCATAAATCGTGTCCTAATCCTTGAAATTGCCTTTTGGCCCACAGCATGGTGTGCCACCTTGTGCTAGAGGAGCTAACTTTTGTATGTGTTCGTAATCTTCCTATGTTATTCACATATGAAATCTTTACTGTATGAACTAGATTGATGCGTTCAATTTAGACTTGGTTGGAGGGAAACATGATTACATGACATATATTGTCCTCTTTAGATAAAACACAACTATCTAATAAAACCCGCACATGAATTATAATTTCTATTGGTTTATTTTTATCAATGTTACATCTTTAGACCAAATTAAGTTGTTTTATCATGTTAGCTGTTGATGAAGAGCGACACTTGGCACTTGCCCATCAGAACTACCGGCCAAGAAAGTACAAAGAGGCATTAGAGCACAGTAACATCGTTTATGAGAAGAATCCACGATGACTGATAACCTGATTCTTCTTGGAGCTATCTACTATCAGGTGACTATCGATGTGATGTTATCTAAAGCATGTGTTTTTTCCCTTTTTTCACCCTAAATTTTTTGACAATCTTGGGATTTCTTTTCTTATGCAGATTTGTAATTATGATATGTGTATTGCAAAGAATGAAGAGGCTCTTGCTATTGATCCACACTTTGCAAGTGCTACGGCAACATGGAAAATGCTTGGAAGGTAGTTTAGTGGCTCTGTGAACTTGCCCATTTCACCTATTGCCAATGGACATCCAAAAAAGCGTCTTTGCTGTAAGACTTTGTAAAAAGTGTAATTTTGCCGTAGGACACCGAGACCATTATTTTATCATTTGGACCAAAGAGGAGAGAGAAAACACGTGAATTGTCAATTTTACCTTCCTCTCTCCCTTATCTCTTTCTTCTCCCCATTATATTTCTTCTCTTCTCCTTGAGCTGTGAGGCAGCCGTGGCAGTCACAGCCCCTCGCGTGACGCCACGCCTTGCTACCACAAGACCTCCACCTTGGCAAGACCTTGAGCAGCCTCGCTTGAGGCGACGCCCGCCCGCTCCGCCCCCGCCTACTGGCCTCCGTCCACGCGCCCGGTCGGCCAACAAGGCCTACAATGCGTGGCAGAGCAAAGGCTCACTTGGGATGATCTCGAGCACCGCCTCCTCATAGTCGCCTCCACCCACGGCAGCCTCGTTGTCATCCACTTTGCTCCTCTCCCTCCGCTCCGTCGATTTCAACCGCCATTGCGGCTTGACGCCTTATCGCTCTCCGCTGCCGCCGCCTCGTGGGCCTAATCGCCGTCGGTTGCTCCTGTGATGGCGCGGACGCCGATGCCAAGGACGGCGCTAGAGAATGGCAGCAGCATGGTGAACATGATGAGGATGGTGCGCGAAGACTTGACTTGATGAGCGCGAAGACGCTTGCGGGGCGCGAGGAGGACAACAATACAGGCGAGTCGATCTTTGGGACACAATCACCTTCGTTGTTCTCTGAATGTAGTTAGATTGACGAATTTGTTCCGTTTGAGCTTTGATCTTGAAATATTTGTGCTCTTCACTGTGTGTTCATCTCCATGGATGTCTGACCTGCCTTTCAACTAACGCAATTAAAAATTGTTCACTGATCAGTTGCTTTGCTCGATTAAAAATTGTTCATGCCATCCTATAATCTGTATGCAGATGTTTGATGTCGTTAGTCTATGGAGGCAATTTAGTACCGTTTGGCAGTTCTTGGCAAGATTTGCATATATAAACAAGTAAGCAAAAGTGTTGAGTGAACTTAATCAATCTACTGGATGAAGAGGCATTGAGGGCATTTTACGTCGTTTCTCTCTCCTAATCACTCAGATATATTATTTTAATGAGAGGAGTGTCTACGACCAAATTACACGTTTTTTCGATGTCTTACGTCATAAAGACGATTTTTGAATGTCCGTTGGCAAATGAGCGCAAATGTGCGATGTTCTGTAGCCAATTTCCCCGAGAAAAAATGGGTAACAACAATGTGTTGCCAAATGAGTAATTTATTTTGAAAATTGTGTTGTCAAATTGTGTGATCAATATGTTCTATTTTTCCATGCAGGAAAAGGGCTATGTTGATCTTGCAATTCGTAACTATCTTCCTGCTATTCAGGTTCACTTCTGATGTTATTTTATATTCTTATTTTCTTTTTGTTACTTATCTGTTTTTTATTTCAATTGTTTTAGTCTCGCCTCGCCACGTGTTGGCCTGTGAGGCACCATTCATTTGTTTGTTTGCTTTTCAGTTTTGTCACACATCAGCAATCTTACTCCTTTTTTTCGTTCTCAGGTGTTTGTGATATCTAGCCTACAAAAATATGAGCTAAGCATGTATAATCACCTTTTAGTATTGAATATGCCCCTCACTTGGCATCATTGCAAAAAATAGCCTAATTGCTTTCCATGTTTAATGGCTAGATTGGAAGTTGGGACCAGGTGACAATGATAAAACACATCAGCCCCTATCAGAATGGTTCTCTCACTATTTAATAACCATCTATTTTCATATTCTATTTTTTCTCCAATGCTGGATATATTTTGTTCACTTGTTACTCTTTAATCCAACGCTAGTACATAGCATATGTTTCCACCCTTTTCACACTCTACGCGCGCCAAGGCACGCGCAAACCACTAGTTGTCTAAAAGTAGACCTATTTAAATGCCGGGCTGGGCCGGGTTTCGGGCCGGGCTTGAAAAGCCCAACCAAAAAACAGCAGGCCCGAGCCCAACCCAGCCCGGCCCAAAATCAGGATTTTCAATTAAAAAACATTATTTTAATCATTTTTTGGAATAAAAACTAATATTTAATTGATTTTCAGTATTAAATAAATAGTTTTTTGATTTTTTTATTGTTTTTACCAGAATTTCAAGTTGGGTAGGAGCTTTTGTTCGCCGGCTTTCGATCCAAGTCTGCCCAGGACAATGGCGGGCTTGGGCCGGGCCGCTCATGAACATGTCTATCTAAAAGCGACCCAACTCGAGTAGACCCTTGTGGTGCCACTGAGAACATACAAAATAGGGTTTATTTTTCGTTTTCATTTGCTTCTGTTGGTTGTTGTCACTCATTAGCTTTTTCAGAGAAAAAAACTGAAGAATGGGAAAGAAAATGCTGTAGGAGCCATGTGTTGGGAAAAGATAGAATTGCCCCTCCATCTATGTGTTATGCAAAGACTACCTCTCCCTCTGCCTTTCTTATCACCACCCCCAAATCCTCTCGCCGCCACCCACGAATCTTCTCGCCCTACCACTTCACCCAGTCGCATCTCCCACCAGCGACCCGCTCCACCCCCGTGTGCATGGATGACCTAGACACCAACAACACGTGCCATCCAACCATGGGCGATTCGACCATGCCAAAAAAAATTAGCCTCCTACATAGCTTGCAAAAAAAATTCAACACCACCAAAAACAAAGAAGAAAAAACTACCCCAAAGGCATATATGCAAGAATGCAAACCATCCAGTGACATACAATTTTTGCGCGAGGGTACTTTGGTCTTTTTTCGGTCAAACGAGCAGACCAAATGGTGTCACTCTACCATAACGGCCCAGTGGCAAATCTTACCTTCTACTAAAGCTGGTGGAAATGCCACTCCCAGAGGCCTCCCGTATGATTGCCCAGCCACTCTTGCATGCACACGTGTCCACCCTTCGCGCCGGCTCTTCATGGATGTGTTCCATTCCTGCTTTTAGACGGTCCCTGTGACCTCCTTACCTGGTGTCATTCCTCCCACTCGCGCGTCTCCGCATGTCCAGCGATTTCCTGTGCCTGAGCCGAACTCATTCTCGCGTTCTCACTCGGTCTACAAGCTTCCTTAATCCTCTCGTCTGCTTCATCGCTCCTGCTATCAATTCTCCTCCCTCCGCTCTGTCCCCATCGCCGCTACTCTTCCCCTTCCCAAGCGCTCTTTCTTCCACTGCCCCGCCGTCTCTTCCTCACCCTTGTCGTCACTTCCCCACCCGCCACTCCCACCAAAACCTGCCCTCCCTCTCCTCCCCACGTTCTCCTCTTCCCCTCGCGCTCGCGGCCACCATGTCCTCCCCTTGCTCCCACTCTCCTTCGCCCGGTTGTCATCGTCGCTGGCGCTGCTCATGTGTAGCCATAGCTCCATCCGCTCCTGCATAAACCGTTTGCCTAGCCCCCTCCTTCCCATCTTCTTCCCCCTCCCCATCTCGCCTCCCCTACTCTCTTACCTCATCTTCACTGCTATTCTTGGTCCTTTCTTGTTACTAAATACAGCTATTTCTTGTAGAGTTCAATTCATCATCTAGATGAGGTCTGGATTAGCCCGATACGTATGGTAGTCCCCTAATCCTCCCTGCTTCTGATTGTAGCCGTATGCTTATTTCATTTTGTTCACTTCATTTTCCCCTTGGTAATAAGACATACCAGATTAGCTATTTCACATGTGCAACCATTTCAAAAAAGGATTGAAGATCCTTTTTGAAATGTCTGCACAGGGGGACATGTTTATTTGTAGATTTTTGACGGGATGATTTATTTGCAAGTCCAATTCAATTTGGGCTTGAGTTGTTCAATGCCAACCCCAACCATTCTTTATAAATTAGTAGAACGTGATGAAATTTCCCCATCTTCAAGCTGGAAAGATAATTAGTGAATTATAAATTCTCAATTAAATATCTGCTTAGTATCGACCATTCGATATTACTTAACTTCTAGACCTATCTTTTTGGTTCCTGCTACTGCTGCACGGCATGAAATGTCTCATATTATGTGTGGATGCCACGTTTTCCGATTGTGTGACTTGAATTTTTTAACGATGACACATAAATCACTACCATGTTTGACGATGTAGAAGTTATTTCGGAACACAACTCTTGCCAAGAAATATATTGTTTCCAAAGATAAGCTTACCGTGGTTTACAACACTTTTGATGAATGATATATGTCTCTTACCATTGTAAATGTAACAATTTTATTCATGTGCAGGATACAATTTAAAGGGGATCTAATAGTCTCTTCACCTGATGTATCTCTTGTGGAGCTTGGACCGGATGTGTAGTTTGTTTTTCTATGAACCGATGGTCTTTGGGATTACATTAAAAGGTCCATCCAAGTATCTTATTGTATACATTTTTTTGTCATCCTGCTTTAAGTTTGTTGTGCCTTTTAGTATCCTCAAGACAATTTAATTTAGCTATTCAACCTTTTGACATGTATAACTGGTTGCTTTATGTAGCTCAGAATCTGTAGCATTTGTTAGAGATCAGCTACGTCAACATGGTGATGTCTAGGTATGCAATTTTTCTCTACTAAAAAACATTTGTGACCTTTTTAAAGACTAACTGTGTGTCTTTTCGCGGCTCATTTTGTATGCTTGCTTATTGCTGATTTGGTTTATGTAGCTACCCTGCGAAGCACTTGGTCAGAAAGCACTGGTTATGATTTCTGACGCCTCCATCTTTTCCATTGACCTTTTTTATCTCCTGAAAGGCTGAAACTAGCTTACCATATAATTAGGTGATCGTTTGATTAAAAAAAATTGTTTTAATTTTCTTTGTTTTATTCTCAATTGTAGGATCAACGGTCTCAAGACAACATTAGCATAGTCATAGCTGACTTGGGGTACTTGTTCTTAAACCTTTTGATTTGGGACTTTTGTTATTTTGGTATTTTGAATTGCATGCTTTTGTGCACGAATGATGTACCTACTCATGAACTTTTTGAAACAGCTAAAATAAAAACAAACCAATGCGGTGTTATAAATATGCAGATTTGTAGATATAATGAGTAGGATACATAGGTGTCTTAATTATATATTGCCTTTAAACATATCCTGCAGTATCGTCATTGCTTACCTTTTCTATTCATTACCAAGCAAAGTATATCCCTACCTTTTAATGATTTGGCCAAATTTTGGTTCCTACATGATGGTTGTTTGTAGAAAATAGCTTCTTCGGTACCAAATGTCCAAACCTTGAAGTCACTCTATTTTGCTTTGTGCATCAAGTTTAATAATTAATGTTATGCAACCTCTGACTCTATTTTTGTGAATTCTACTACGTGCTAGCTGCCATCTATCCTGATGGTGCTCATGGCCATCCTGATCTATTTGGGTTAAATATACCACCTCAGATTGATCAAGAGGTACATCGTGTTTATTGAGAGCTACCTGCGGCGTTAGATTATTCCTGGATAGAATTGGCTTGAAATTCATTATAATGTCAATCGATCTTAATGAACTTTTGAAAATAGCTAAAATAAGGGCAAACCAATGCGCTACTATAAATATGAAAATCGATACATATGATGAGTAGGACATGCATGTGTCTTAATTATGTATTACCTTCCAACATACCCCGAGTATCGTGTTTGCTTAGCTTTTCTATTCATTAGCAAGCAAAGTATAACACTAACTTTTCCTAATTGGGCTGAAATGTGTTACCTGAATGATGGTGCCTTCCAGAAAATAGCTTCCTCAATACCAGATGGTTAGATTTTGATGTCACTCTATTTTGCTTTGTGCATCAAGGTTAATAGTTAGTGGTCTATGTCGGGACCCAAAAATATAATTTTGGACCCTCTGTGTATAATGCACTAGTCCAGGATCACGCTAGTGTACACAGTGTAAACATAGGTAAATATCGATCCACACAAGTGATTAATAACATAAACGAGTAATTTGATTAACAAATAAGGGTTTGACCTTATGGTCGAGTTTACATTTATTGAGCAACGCAGGGCTAACAGAGAATTAAATAGCAATGAAACAAGCGGCAATGCCTCCCATCAATTCACCACAGTAACCGATCGATCAAGACCCTACGATCAAGCACCTTCGATGAACTCCTCCTTGAATGCGGGCGATGACTCCTCCTCTTCTGTTACATATTTTACAACAAGCATGAGTACACAACCGTACTCGCAAGCCATACTATAGAAATGCAAATATACATGCTGGCTTATTCCAAAGGAATGGCTTCTGTGGTTATTTTGCAGAAATGCAACATTTGCAATTGAATATGAATAATAGATTGAAAGCATAAAGTAAAACAAATAAACAATATTTAATTTTAATAGTTGATTTCACAAAGATACACACAGCCTAAACAGGTTATTCACACAGCCATATGATTTAGATCACACAACTCCCTTCCCAATTGTTTTATGAAAATTACCCCTCGTGTGAAATCCCTAAGCATGTCCATGACCGCGGATGCGGCTATTCGAATAGATTGATTAACACTCTGCAGAGGTTGTACACTTTACCCACAAGATACAACTAGTGTTGCAAGCACTAATCATAACAAAACGTTTCAGAAACTTCATCTTAACATTGACACTCCCAATGTGCTTTGCGCCAGACTACCCCACACGGGAAGCATTCAGACACACACCATTGGACAAGGAAGTGGCGAACCGTCCCGCGATGCGACTACATGGTAGCACACACCTCCACCCTTTTCACAAAGCCTAACCTATTGCCTGAGCCATCAATGTCAAGAATTCATAACTTACTAAGTTAGGCATGTCCCATAACACGCATGTGGTCATACAGTAAGGCTCAGTTCAATGGCGCACAAAGTTAAGTCCTTAATTGACCAAGGCAAGACTTTCAATCTCTAACTAAGACACACAAACACATAGATTAATATGACACATAGATTGATATGACACACAGATTGATTTTCCCATTCACACAGCCACCAAAAATAGCACACAATATCCACCATTTGCCTCAGTCTAAATCCTTTCCCACCCTGTTGGTTAAGTGCAACATATGCCATCACGAGTAATAACACACAGTACACACAGTTTTATCACACAGTTCCATAATCACTTAGTCAAGTTGTAATAGTGGTTTATATGAAAAGATGATTCGTGACATGGCTAAGCAATCTAATCACATCTAACCTACAATATTACCAACTAAACAAACCAATCTAGGGTGACAAAATATTATGACATACCAAATAGACAAGGTGGATGTAACAAATGGGATTAATAACTACACCCAAAAGCATTTAAATAAATACTTAAAGTAAATGCAATAATTTGAATCAAAGTAATTTTAGAAATAGGGAGTCAAGATGGTCAAAGGTATAGCTTGCCTTGGAAAAGGTCTAGATATTGATCTTGATCTGGAGGTGCTCCTTCTTCAAATCTTCCCGAAGTATCGATGTCTACTCGCGTAAACGAAGCAAACAAACAAAATAAATAAATAAAAGAGCAAAAACAAACTCCAAAAATTAAATAAAAATCTCAGATAAATAGATCTTGAATTTAGATGAATTTAGAAATTTTAATGGGCTCAATTGAAGTTTGGATGCAAAAGATATGAGCTTTGGAAGTTTGAATCTGAAGAAAAACCCTAAAATAGGATTTATCTGAATTTCCCGAATTATTTTTTAAAAGAAAAATTGGGATACTGCGCTAGGATGACATCAGCGATGGAATTTTTCAGAAAAGATAAATAAAAAGAAAATCCTGACATGTTGGACCCACACGTCAGTGTCACGGGTCACGGTGAACTCGGTTCACCGAGCCTCGAGATCGGGGCTGGCTGGGCCTGCCACGCGTGCACACACATGTCGCACACGCGGGCGCCAACTGGTTGACACGCACGCAAAGGAAGGGAGGTGGTAGCTGACGCGGCGAGGCCACATCGGATCGGCGGTGGCGACGGCTTGGACGCCCCGACAACGGCGAACGGCGGCTCGCCGGCGGGAGTGGATGGTGGCATCAGGTAGAGGGGGTTAATGCATGCATGCGGGCACCGGTTTGAGCACCTAAGGTTGTCGGAGATGGCCGACGGCGAGCCTGAAGCGGCGAGGTGCTACGGCTTTTGTCGGACGGGAGCTCCGGTGAGGTTTCGGCGGCACAGATGGTCGCTGGAGGTGGCTCGTGCGACGGCGGACACGGAGGTGTGCTCCAAGATGACGTGGTGGCGAAGATGGTGGCGCAATTCAAAGATGAAGAAGCTCGGCTGAAAACCCTAGATGAGGGATTACAGCAGCGCTAGGGCTCGAGAGGGGCGATTGCTTGAGGGGTTTTGGTGCGGGTGGCGGTGCGATGCTCGGGGGGGCTATTTATAGGAGTCGGGGATGGCCAGGGCGGCGCAATGGCAGTGGAGATCAAAACTACCCGAAACGAGCTCGCGAGGAAATAGGAGATAGAGATGAATTGAAATTCGAATTTAAACCGAGACGGTGCGGGAGAGATAAGCTTCTAGATGGAAGAGTCCGTGCGAAGAATAGGGGCCGTTTCCCCTTTTGTCAGACGAGCTCGGCGAAGAACCATGGCAGGCGCGAGCTGGACTCCGCGAGGAAGAAACGCAGCGGGGACGACGACTCGGCGAGGGCCACCGGTCAGCGAGGCAAGGCGCAAGGTGGAACGGGTTGGCGAGCGCGCGCGCGAATGGGCCGCAAGCGGGCCACGTGCGGAGGAATAGGAGTTGGGCTGAAGAGATTCGGCCCAAGAGGGGATTTGAGATTTTAAATACCTTTTCCTTTTTAGAAAATACCAGAAATTCCAAATGGCAATAGAAAATAGCAAATGAACTTGGAAAAACTCTAGAAAAATTCTAGAAAATATATCCAAGCACATAGAATCCAAATAAAATAGTTTTGACCTTTGTTCATGTTGACTTTAGTCACATTAAATTGTTTTGTTACTCAAGGTCCAATATTAAGCTTTTGAATTAAATTCAAATAAAATCAAATGGTGAATTTTCTCCCTACTAACTATTCAAAGGATTTTTAAAGCACGAAAAATTGGGATGTTACAGTCTACAACCTCTGACTCTATTTTTTAGCATTATGCTACCTGCTGCCATCTATCCTGATGGTGCTCATGGCCAGCATCATCTATTTAGGTCAAATATACTACCTTAGATCGATCAAGAGGTACGCTCCTCTACCTCTATGTGTTTTACTGCCGATTCAGTATGGTTTATTTATTGAATACAATGTTTTGAACTTGCCCTGCCAGGTGTATTCCTTTCTTGCATCACTAGGTGGCCTGATTGTTCCATTGTTGTACTATCGGGCTAGTCTGGAGGTTACATCATGTGTTATATTGTGCTAAACAAATTTTACTTTTAGGAACAAGTAGTCAGCTTAGTAATCTATCTTTTACGGACAAATAGAGGTTACGATTGACTAACTTCAGTCTATAGCAAACTATTGATTATATCAAATATACATTCTTTCCTTTGTTTTAGAATTTGTTGTATTACTGTTGGATAACTAGAGACTGAGTTCGTGCTTGTGTCAGCGCGGTCTGTTCGGTCGGAGCGAGCTTCGATCGGGCCGTTTGTTCGGTCCTAGTCCTTTCTCGTTGTTGAGTGGGTGATGGGATCGTGCTCGCGCCTTTCATGTGTCTGTTTGGAGCATATGCTGGCCATCTCTCCTCAGCCGGATAAGCAGTTTGTCGAGCTTATGGTCCATGCGAATTATTTATAACATTCGCATGCAATTCGATGTGGACATAAATAATAGAGCCTATCCGATTTTAGCCAGGATAGAAAGCACATGATAGGAATGACTTGGTCACCCAGGTATACCACATGAAACTGCAAGAAATCCTCTATAGCATTAAAGATGTCTCTGCTTTTGACATTGTACGTGCTTGCACGTTGCCTCTTTATGTGTTCTGATATTAATTGATACCATATTTTTGGTTTACTGATGTTTTCCTTCCTCATTCGCAGTTAGCAGTTGTGCACACCATGGAATCTTAGAAAAGAGGGTCGCCTTATGCCCATATCCTTGCATGGCTAGCTGATTAAAGTGGAGATCCTTCTCCTGCATGCATTGATGCTATAGTTTCAGCTCAATTACTTGATATTAATACTAAGCCTTCAGGCTATGCTCTTGTCGAGGAGTCTATGATTCATGTTGCATACGATGATGTAGATCCCAAGTGTCCTTGCATGAAGAATGTCCTTTGTTCAAAGATATACCCAAAGTCGTTCCATGCTGAGACCACATGATTAAGATGGTTATCCTGTGTATTGGCGTCGTGAAGATTTCTCTTTTGATATAGCTAGCCATAATGAAAGGTAAACAATTGGTCATCAGTTCCACGACAATTCTATCCATCTCATGACAATCCATAGACTAATGCTGCTTTCTTTGGTAGCAAAAAGAAGCGGCAGTACCATCCTATGTGTGACATCCACTCCAGTTTTCATGACCGTCGACTCTTCTTTTGACCTATGCCATCAATTTAAGCTTAAGGAGCAAGAACTATCTATGGTTTCCTCTTGTACGTCTGTACCCAATAAGAAGTAATTACAGTTAGCTAGGGCATATCGCAGGTGCTATGCACAAACATGTACCTATCGTGCTGTCAGGAACAAGTTTTATATTGTGCATCGTCATCGTACCGACCGTTTGTAAACCTAATGAATCTAGCAACTATAGCAGACGTCTCTCTCCTCATCTCTACCGGATCAATCTATGTAGATTATGCTTGTGTAATCGTCAACTCTATTATGCATGTGAGTCAAACCTCCCCCTTTTTTCTGTCGTGCAAACCGTACTATGTTGTTGTGCCTATTTCCTCATCAAAACGCAACACAACAAGAGAGAACCATGGCTGAAACAAGACAACGCCAAAGACTTTCTCACACACTTCTCACTTCTCTCTTGCCCGCCAATTTCATCATCAAAACACATCAGACCAGTCGGACGCGGCGTAGCGCGTAATCTAGCCTAGTAAACCTTATTTCCCATGTTCTTAGAGTCACCACAAGAGTTTTCATGAATTCAATGGAAAACGTACAATTTCAACAAACCCTAGTAGCAAACTGCAATTTCCCAAAATGAAAATGCATTGCCATTCCACCGCATTGCCCACCATTCGTCTCCTTCAGCATGTCTTATCGTGCAACCGCCACTCTTTTGTGTCAACGGGACACTGATTCCTCCCATATGGGCGATGTTGCAAAATGAGCCTAAAAACAAGGCCGTGCGTGAATTTCGGCCTACCAGATGGGCGATGTACTAGACGACAACAGACATGATCGCTACAGCCAGAAGACGAACAAGTACCGCCACACGGAGAACCCCGCCAGAGCCTACCGTCGGCTGCAACTCTGTCGATCCGCCGGCCCTCTCTCCTCGTTGCTATTCTCGCCGGAGTTGAGCAAGTGGGGACCCGTTAATGTCCAGAAGTAATGTTTTTCATTAGTATTCTTATGTATTTCTCCTTGATCAAGTTGTTCTAGTTTCATCTTCTTCGACGAGCTCTTAGCCAGATTTTTATTTACCTATGATGGATTTTATCGGACCGACTCACCTGGATGACAACAGCGACAATTGCGCTGGAGATTGACACTGGCCTGAGTTTGCTATAAATAATTATCCTCTGATTTTCTTTCCATGAATAATATTGTAACCGAGACATATGTCCTACACATCGGTGAAGATAATCAATAATCTACTTCGTGTTGCCTTGATCATCAACAATCATGATGTCGTTGCAAGATCTGAAGTCTTCATGCGAGGGAAAAAAAACATCCAGCACATTCATAGACTCAAGAATCTAATGGTGATATATCGTTCATCTAGAATCTTCAACGTAAAAGTTAATACTTGTGTACTTTATTCATTAGTTATTAATATAGATCGGAGACCTTTCTTAAAAAAAGATGGGCGACGCACTGAGCAAAAGTTGGGCAAGGGTAGCTTGGGCTAGAGCTACATCAGGCCTGTTCAGTCAAATCACTTGGTCTATTCTTGATGAGCTAGGTCCAATAAAGAAATCGGGCTTATCAAGATAGTTCGATTTTTTGGCTGGGCCATATGCTTTGTTCGCTAGTCTAGGCCAGGTTTGGCCCGGTCTTATTGCAAAGCAAACCCCAAATTTGAAGCCCAACTCATCCTTAAAACCCGGCTTAGGCCGAGCCAAAAATGCTAAGCACCTGTTTGAAACGGATAAAATTTATAAGAAATATTTTTCCCCTGTTGGAATTGTGAAAAACTCCCACGTTTCAAAGGGATGATAGCTAAGGTCATGCGCCTACCTCCATGGCACCAAAGTTCCCGAGTCAGATTATACTACTGTATCAAATAATCAGGCCATGCAGAAACCAGAACGCATACGTCGATTAATAAATTGCTACACTAGGGTTCTGGTTTTGTATCAACGATCACGCCAGAAGCAGAGCCGCACAGAACGAGCTAGTTAGTATGACTGCATGTAGGTGGAGTACTACTCACTGCCACTGGTAAGTTGAAGTCCTTCAGTGGCCTGTGCAGAAACGGAGCACGCGAGATAGCCTGGAGGTGGAGAAAACTCAAGCTGCAGGCCACGAGGAAGACTACTGCACCAGCTTTTTCAGTTCTGTTCTTCTCCAAGCACTTCAATGTTTCTGCACACATACTGCTCTCTCTCTCTCTCTCTCTCTCTCTCTCTCAGCTAAGCTAGCTTTCACTGCCTTTTGACCCTGGAGTTGGCACCAACGGGTCGGTGGTGACTGGGCATCGAGGCGAAGTGGACTGTGCACGGCTGGCAGGCAGGAAGGCGCAGAGAGATAGCATCCAATGGGGAGGGGCCACATGGGTTGTAGGTGCAGGCCCATGACCGCGCGTGGAAGCTGCCTGCCATCTGCTGCCCAAGAAATCACCAGTCTGTTGCATTCATCAGGCATTAGATTCGTTTTTATCCTTTTTGGACCACAGTGTTCCTGTGTTTGTAACTGTATGTCCAACGGGTGCAATCCTTAGAGAACGTTGCAATATGATGACGAGGGAATTGAAGGGGACTCTGGTAATCTGGTTTCATCTTCATTTTCAGACAATTCTTTTTTCGGTGCATGATGCATCCAGCGAGCGTTTAGTTGGAAACTAAACTTTGCAAGCTTGACAGTATGAGAAGTTTTGGTTCACAGCCGCAATCATAGTGGGTAATGTTCATACGTTCATTCTTGTTCCAAAATTTGCCACAATCATACCCACACGACATACGCTCGTTCTTGTTCCAAATTTTGCCACAGTTGTGGATAAGCTAAACCATATTTTGCCACATTTTTTGTGGCAAAAGTATTGATTCCAACCAAACAACGAGTTTTTGGCAGATACATCACCTTTTAAATTTATATTTACAGAAATGACCTCGCGCGAGCCGTATTTGCACATATAGCACCGTCGCCGCTGTGCGGCAATACCTCTCCACGCAACATGTCAGCCGTTACTGTATGGCCGCTGTGCAGCAACGGCAACGCCTCCGCCGTCGCCACGTAGCCTCTCCAGACAACCCCGCCACCACGTCACCCGTTGCCTCCTTCGAATAGGTAGTCGAAACCTTTCGACCAGTCGTGTAGTCGAACCTCCTTTGACTAGGCAAATAAACGATGAATAGTACTCGACCACCTGGTCAAAAGAGGTTCGACTACACGACTGGTCGGACGGTTTCGACTACTTGGTCGAAGGAGGCAACGAGTGACGTGGCGGCGGGGCTGGCTGGGGTGGCCACGTGGTGGCGACGGAGGCGTTGCCACACGGTGGCCGTGTAGTCGAACCTCCTTCACTAGGTAGTTAAAACCTTCGAACCAGGTAGTCGAAACGATGAACAGTACTCGACTATCTGGTCAAATGAGGTTCGACTACACAACTAGTCAGAAGGTTTCGACTACATGGTCGAAGGAGGCAACGGGTGACATGGTGGCAGGGCTGGCTGGGGAGGCGACGTGGCGGTGCCG
Source organism: Phyllostachys edulis (assembly GCA_036346405.1). Lineage (NCBI taxonomy): Eukaryota > Viridiplantae > Streptophyta > Magnoliopsida > Poales > Poaceae > Phyllostachys > Phyllostachys edulis. The sequence goes on along the minus strand of CM070545.1, from coordinate 22,076,591 downwards.
GAGGCGTTGCCGCACGGCGGTCGTGCGGCAACGACTAATGTGACGTACGAGGAGGTGTTGTCGTTCGGCAATAGTGCTATATGTGTAAATACGGCTCGCGCATGATTATTTTTGCAAATACGGGTTCAAAAGGTGTTGTACAAAAATTCCCAAACAACTCTCTAGCCTAAGGTACTAGTTTTTTGTTCGTGTGTACGTATAGTTCAACAGTTATATCCCTAGAGCATATAATTGCATTCCTTGGTTATGACATGTGTTTTACAATAGGAGCAAAACTACTAGTACTAGTTGGTAGAATGAACATAATAGCATGTTGGATCAAAGCTTTGAATTGATGCTGTAACTTTAGGCATCCGGCCAGTGCTCAACTAGTACGACAGGACAGATCAAAATGAGAAAACAGTGAAAGAGATGGGGAGTAAAATGGATCATAGCTAGTAGCTAGCTGCTAATTCCTGCTTTATTGGCCACGGTTACATTCTTGCACCCTAATTAAACTTCGCCACGTACTTTTCCAAACACTGTACATCATCAAGAGATTGTTGTAACTAGCTCAATCTGCAGAGATGCGCATCTCCAGGCCGCAACGGCTGGAGAAAGGGTTTGTGCTTAGGCAGAAAAGCGAAAGCATAAGCCGATTTCAGGGGTGAAACCGCAGTGATGCCCTATTTCAGGGGTGAAACCGCAGCGAAAGCAGCGACCACCTATTTTCGCCACTGCAAATGATCCAATCGCACCACCCACACACGCTAACCTTTAACTGCATTTGACCACACCAAAACTGGAATCACCTCGCCCACAGTTACGTCGCTAAGCCTGCATTTCACTTACACGTCAGTGTAATACCTGAGCAGATGTGCTGCTTGGCCAGCGCGAGTCCCACCTGATTTGACGTGAGACCGAAGGCGAGCGGAACAGATGCGGGGCCCACCGAGCCCAACGCATCCGATTGGACGTCTCGGGACGCCTCGATCCCGGCGTCTGATGGTGCGCCAAGAGTCGTGCGCCGGGCGAACGGACGGCGGCGATGATCTCCCGCCCTCGCCCATGCAACGCATCGTCATCGTGGTCTCCCCCTCTATAAATAAATCCAACCAAACCATTTGCTTCTTGCTCCAAGCTCTATAACTCACATATTTTAAGTTCACCGGCTACTAGTAGAGCCAAGAATTGCAGCTATTTTACTATTCATACTTCTGTAGTCACTTGAAAGTGAGGTTGGTATAAACCTTGTGCTGCGCTTAGTTAACTGCTTCGATGGCCGACGAGGGGGCGTCGCGGGCCGAGCCGATCGCGCCTGCGCCCGTGTCGCAGCTGCCGGCGCCGGCTCTGAGGAAGCCCCGCGGGCGGCCGCCGGGGTCCAAGAACAAGCCCAAGCCGCCCGTGGTCGTGACGCGGGAGAGCGAGGCAGCGATGCGCCCGGTCGTGCTGGAGCTCGCCGCGGGCTGCGACGTGGCCACCGCGGTCGCCGCATTCGCGCGCCGCCGCCGCGTCGGCGTCTCAGTGCTATGTGGCCGTGGCGCGGTCGCTGCCGTCACGCTGCGGCTCCCGACCTCGCCGGCGACCGCGTCCACGGTGACGCTGCACGGGCGGTTCGAGATACTTTCTCTGTCCGGGACGGTGCTGCCGTCCGCGGCCGGTGAGGGGGCCGTGCCACCGCCGTTCTCGGTGTCGCTGGCTGGGGCGGGAGGGCAGGTGATCGGCGGCACGCTTGCCGGGGAGATGACGGCCGCGGACGGTGTGGTGGTGGTGGCCGCCACGTTCGGGAACGCCGAGGTGCACCGGCTGCCTGCGGCTGAGGCGGAGGAGGAGGGCGAAGGCCGCGGTGGTAGTGAGGAGGAGAGGCACCCACAGCAGCAACAGCAGCAGCAGGTGGTGGTGGCAGCGAACGCCGGCGAGGTGGGTCATGTTGGCTACGGCGGGTTTGTGGGGCTGGGCGGTGGTGTGAGTGGCGGTCAGGTGGGCTACCATCCGCAGCAGGCTGAGATGGTTTTGTGGGCCCAGGCGCCAGCCTCGCATGGGCCGGCCAATCCTTCGAGTCATTACTAGCATGGGCGTTAGTAACGTTCTTTCTCCCGGGGCACTGAATCACGTCGATCGTTCTTACCCACCGAAGTACTACTAGCTAGTGATGTTGTGGTTGGTGTAACTGGTTGCTAACTTGACGATTAACTACGTGAAGGCGTATTTTGAGGTCAAGTTACCGTATGTATGAGTTACTACAAGTATTAGTGGTTGGGTTTTATGAAATTAATGCATGCACAAACGACTATTGTCCAAGCTGTATGTGCTTGCATTTGTAAAAGAAAAGTAGTATGGGTCCGCATGATATGCTAGTTAATTTTGATTAAAAAAACTTATATGGTGATTGACCTGACATGAGAATGGGATGATCGTGATTTGTTCGGTTAATCTCTTGGGATGCACATTGGCTAATAAGGAATAAGTCTATTTTACATTGAACTATTGTGTTTGTCTAAATTTCAACCTCTAACTATGAAACCAGTAACCTACACCCAAACGTGGCACATAGTCTTAAGATGATCTAGCATCCAGTAAGCAAACCAACAAAAAAACGAAAAACATGCATCCAAATAAATAAAAATGATGGGACCGCTTGTCAGACCCCGTCTTCCTCCTCCTCCCCTTCTCTCTTTCTCCTTGTCCTCCAAGGCTGCAGCATTGAGCGCCTTTCGCCCATGCTGCTGCTGTCCTCCTTCATGTCTGCCTAGATCAAACCATGGGGAGACAGAGAAGCTGTTGCCACGAAGCGCTGCCGTGGCCACCACGTTTGATCTCCCTCTTCGGTGGTTTTGGCCATTCCATTCGCGTCAAAACGCGTTCACCACTTTCTCATCCAATCCCCAATGTTAATTGGATTTGTTTTGCTCGCGATATCTCCTCTCCCTCTCTCCCTCCGGCGCTCCAGCATCGTCGCCACCATGCGCTACCTTCTCCATGCACCGTCTATGTGGTTCGAATCCGGCATGGCAAAGTTCAGCAAGCTTGGATCTAGGGCGGTGCTAGGATCTAGGTGGCTGAGCTCCCGGAACAAATCCCTGCGATGAGGCAGAGCGTCGCCGACAACCTCCCTTGCTCCTTGTTCGTTGTCGCCGAGCATGGTTCACATGGACAACCCGCATGACACCATCTCCATCGGAACCTACATGATCACCAAGGTCTTTGTGACCCAGTATTGCTCGCTCACCTCCCAATTGTGCCGTTCCACCACCAAAAAATCATCAACTATGAGGTCTCCTTCTCCAGATCGAGTTCATGGTCACCATGGATCCACGAAGCTCTCTAGTTTAATCAACCACCACAACCGGCTTCACCCATCTCAGGAACGTGCGGTGCTCCTGCTACCTTGGCAGTGGCGGTGGCGGTATGCGGCTTGGGTGCGGAGAAGAGGCGGCCTCAAGGGCCAGGTGGTGGCGGCAGTGGAGCTTAGGGGCTAGGCGGTGGCGGCATGGAGCTTGGGCTCAGGGAGGAGGCGGGCTCAGTGTGTAGCTTGGGGTTGCAGGGCGGTAATGACGAGGAGATCAGCTGCGGCGGCATAGAGCTTGGTGGTGGAGCTGTGTTTTGAGGAGATGCCTTTTTTTTTTGAAAACTTACCATACAGTCATGTTCATATGGTTGACGTGGTACTGCTGACGTCGGCATGGCATCCAGCGTGGCGCAAAAATGCGGTGGAATAGGCACGAGAGGGTCATTTATCACGATTTGACACTTCATGGTTGATAGTTATCTGGTTTTGTAGTTAGAGATTAAAAATTAGACAAACACGACATTTTCACCGTTGAAAAATAGATTTATTCACGCTACTAGACAGGGACATACTTTCCGTGTTAGAATCAGAGAGTAAAATCTCACTCAATGCAATGCGAATGATTTTGTCCTGTGTTGGTCCGACAGGATCATTCCTGAGTTGAATAGATCGAATGCTTTCATCTCCAGGTACTTGATGGTACTCAGCTAGCTCTAGTAATGTAAAAGGCCAGAATTGTGATTGCAGAGGAAAAAAAATACTAGTGGTACCACAACTACTGCTCATTAGTAATTTATGATGTTTTATAGTTTTTAATCGCCATTGTTTTCTTCTGAGTGGAGCTTGGGTACTTGGGTATAATATATGGCATGGCAGTGCCCACCTTTGTGTAGCTAGTGTAGGGGTGGATGACTAGTTAGGTAGTTGTGTTATCGAACTTTTTTTAAAATTGTCATAGATTGATTTAATATTATTTTATGTATAGTTTTGAAGTATTTTTAAAACCGAGTTGACGAGTCAAGTCGAGTTAGAGTGAAATTTAATTTCATTTAAAATTGACTTATTTTAATATTTAACTAAATAACGAGTCTAATTAAATCAATTTTGAACCGAGCCATTAACGAGCTTTTTTTCCCGCCTAGCATAGGACATCTACGATGTGAGTAGTCCATGCTCTAAGATCATCTCTAATATTGTGTTTTAACCGGTTCAAATGAGAAGAGAGAAGGCATTGAATCGATTCAATACATTGGAGGTGTCGATTCCAACAAAAAAATGCTTGGAACCGGACTCTACTTAGAAATCGATTCAAAACATTAAACGACCCATATGAGCATTAAATAACTATATAGGAGATAGGGCGGTTAAAAAATGATATTATTATTTTATAGTTTTTTTAATATAACGTGGGTCACCGTTGTTAGTAAGGAATCGGTTCAATATATTAGAGAAAGATAAATTTAGTTCCTAAAATACTTACGTGATACGACTTTAAATCCATCGATTTAATACACTAAAGATATTCTAAGACCGTCTAGGGATGTACTAATTGGGAGAGCAGTAGTGTAGCTGCGAAGCAGGACGGTAAAGAGATGATACTGCATGTGTGCTACTGTATTTTTCTCGGGAAGGCGCGAAATTGTGGAGTTTCCGATGCAGTCCATGCAGAGCCTAAAAGCTGGAACAGTACTCCAATGATGCAGGTTGCACTTTGCTTACAAACTTAACTTTTAGCCGTATTCGCACCCTCTAGCACGATTTTGCGAAAATGGTCTTCTTTGGTTTGTATTTGTCAAAATGGCAATCTAAACCTCACGGTAACCGTATGTTTGCATAGAGACCATGCGGAATAGTACAAACCGTATAGCCATCGTATGGTGGGCTCGGTACCGCACGGCCACCGTATGTAACGCTCGGTAAATTCGATTCCTTTCTGGAGATTAAATCCTGTGGAGATTCCTCGTTCCTTGTGTCATGTCAAGCTGTTACTTGGAACACTTTGGATGATTTCAGCTTGGCTATTATTTTTTATGACATCACTTAGTCCCCTAATATTTGTCGCATGCGATTCTATCTATATGTTTTTTCTATTCTAATGTTCTTATTGTCTTTAAGTGCTATTGACAAACTGCTGCATATTGCATAGCTTCAGTAGAAAGCTATTCTGATGAGAGGTCATGAAATAGTGCATAGCTTCAGTTTTTCAACTAAAAGTTATAATGCTAGCTCACGAAAGAATTTTTTTTTAAAAAAATAATATTATTTTTAAAAGATAAATACAAATTTAAATAGTTGATTTTTTTTTTACAAAACTAGATCCATGTCGCCATTTCAAATAGCGACAGGCTCCTGTCGCAAATTCAAATGGCAATAGGATCCTGTCGCTATTTGAATTGGCGACAGGAGTCCTGTCGTCAATTGAACTGTCTCCATTTATTCTTTTTCGTAATGTAATTCAATTTCGTGTGCTAAGTTTTCATTATTCGTTTTCACAGGTCACCTACACGCCGATCACCACGTGCGTGTACACCCTTTCGGGAGTGTACGATGTCCAGATGATGCGGTAAACCGTCAGCTAATCGAACATCGCAATGTAGTCCGCGTAGGACACGTGCATGGTGATCAGCGTGTAGGTGACCTGTGGAAAAGAATAATAGAAACTTAGCACATGAAATTGAATTACATTACGAAACATGATAAATGTTCAGGAACTTACCCGTCGGTAGCATACATGTTGATTGTGTACGCCAGAGTCCGGTTGTGGTCGCTCGATCCAAAACGCCAAGGACCACAATCAAGGAGCAATGAATCTAAAGGGACGGAGCTGTCTCAACATCGTGGCACGGTCGCATACCGCGGTACATTGCGACAAAGACCTTTATCGTGCCCTAAGCGTATGATTGGATGTCCACCACCTCGATACCGCCAATTGTGTGAGATCGATATAGTGCTTATCGACGCTGTCGCCATGGGACCCGCGAACATCACCCACCTGAACAACCACAGCAAGTAGGGCGAATTTTTTGGCTAAAACAGCAATTTGCGAGGAGAAATTACGGAAGTAGCAACCATCGCAACGAATTAGTAGAATTGAAGCTTCGTCCGCACGGTCACCAGCCGGACGCCCTCTCCACCTGACAAGCCATCTCATCTGGCTGGTGAAGGGCCAACGCCTCCACGTCACCCGAGTTCGGCCGGTCACGGGTCAGACATCGCCCTCATGCCCTCGTCCGGCCGGTCACGGGTTGAAGCGTAGTTAGCGAAATTCAAAATTAATTAGCGAGAGTAGTTAGCCAAATTAATTAGCAACCATACCGTGACATGAAAATTTGCAACTTGATATTTAGCAACATAGAAATTTGGAACATGAAAATGCTGTCACAGATATTTAGCCACGTGACAAAAAATTAACTAGCAACCATCACTGTAAGTTGTGCAAATAGACATGAAAACATAATGCCGCAAAAATTAATCTAGGTACACGAGATACAATATGGCTCACTCATCTAAGCCACTGCTCTCTACTGGCTGTGTCTGCATCCACCTCCTTGTTTTGCGTTGAGCATGTCCCGTGGGATACATCAATCGATCTGGAGAGCGTCTGTCAGATCGGAGGGGGTATGGAGACCGCTGTATCTGTTGAGTGGGCCAAGGTGCACCAGTAAGGTGGCTCAACTTAGTCTAGTAAGCGTCAATGTTGTCCTGCTGAGACATGCCAAACTGGGTGCCACCTGCAATGAAGTCATGAACTAGGGACGGTATAAATCCACTCCCGAATTGTCCACCCCCAAGGTACATGTATGCAACTCCGGTCGTGCGAAGGAGCTCTGGCATTGAATGCCCTGTGTGCTAGTGAACCCGGAGGAGCTCTGCCCTGCGTACGCTCCAAACCCTGCAGATGGTCCAAACCACACATACTCTCCAAACCCTGTGCACTGCTGCCTTGTACGAGCTGGTAGTCTCGTATCCTCATCACTGGACGGATGGTCATCACCCCCATGGTCAACCGAAGGCTGCAAGACGGAACAATGTTAGCCAAAACAAATAGCATGGACGTAAACTGAGAATCTCGTACCTCCCGGATGTGCAGTGTAGATGACTGAGGGGGAGCGCTAGTTGTTGTACGAGGTGCGGATAGCAGAAGTGTTGCATCGCGATAGACCTGCGATGGGAGAACGGCATGATGTTAATGGAACATAAGGCATAACCAAAAAACATAACGTATATTTGTACGTAACTTACCTCCCCACCGATCTGGCCCGCAGATGACCGACGTGGAGCGCTACGATGCCGGTCGGTCTCATTGGGTCGTGATGACCTGGCAGGTGAGTACGGTCCCCCTACTTGCTACCCAATGCGCAGGACGTCGTCCGTCGAACGGCCGCAGCTCAGGTTCTTTATTATGTTCTTCAACTCCGCCAAGATGTACTTCAAAGTTTTCAGTAACCTTGGTGTTGTGTCTGGGCTACGAATAGCGGTCTCTGATGCGCTTGCGATGCGCTGCGCCCGCTCTAACTGAATTGACATACAAGATAGGTTCTATAACGAAGAGTACAAATATCATCAATGAAATGACCTGAGGCTATAAGTGTCTCACGATGTCGTCACACCGCGAAGCGTTGTATTGATCATACGAGTGGCCGAGGCTCTCCTGGTGCGTCACATGCTCTGGACGCTCTGGTGGAGTAGGGTGATGTAATACCCCAAATTTTAATTAGAGAAAATATTATTCGGGAGAGGGAATTTTATTCAATTTCGAATGCAACAAAGTTTATAGATGGAATTTGGTTCAAATTCAGAATTTCTTAGAGCGTTCGGACCTTGGGTTCTTGGCCCATTGTGCAAAGGCCCATGTGGGCCGGCCTTAGTGGGCAAAAAGGAGGGGGGCGCCACCTCTAACCCTAGCCACCCCCATTCCCCCTTTTGGCCGAAACCTCCTGCCCTCTCTCTCCCTTAGCCGCTGCCACCTCCTGCCCTCTCCCTCCATTGGTGCCTCCACCTCCACCTCTCAAGACCGAGCCCTCCATTGCTGCCATCTCCTGGAGGTTTCCCCGCTCTTAGCCGACCACAAAGAGGAGGAAGGAGAGGGGAAAAGAGGGGAGAAAGGAGGAGAAGAGAAGAGGTTCCTCGTGGGGTTTGTTCAGCGAGTTCTTGTGGGTCTTCAAGGGGTAATCGCGAGTCCTCATAGTTTAATTCAATTATTCCCTATGGATCGATGTCAAAATTAGAGTCGTTATTCCTGTTGTGATTAGAATCAGAATTCTGTTTCTTGTTGCTCGTTAGTTTTTGTGTAGATCTATTCCGAATTGGAGGATTTCATCTCCTAGAGAGTTGTAGGGTATGTCTTCAGATTTCCATAGGTTCAAATATCACCCAATTCCGAGTTATGGTCTAAAAGTTACATCGATTTCATTATTGCTGTCCAGAAAATCTGACGAACATTAGCAGTCGTCTTGTTTATTAATTAAGATTGTGTTAAAGGCAGATTCAGGGATTTCACCCAACATGATTGTCGTATAAAATTTCTTAATATTTCTATATTGGTAAAAATCTTGAATTTTGGTTAATCCATTTGGAAGTTATGAATTTTATTATAATGTTGTTTAATTCTGTCAGACAGATTGTAGTTTAGACTTTTATCTGATTATTAGGCATAGCAGTTGGCCGAATTAGAAAGTCTCTCCAACTATGTTATTGTAGAGGATTTCATTACCTTTCCATAGAATCTGATATCACACTTTTTCGAGTTTCATAGAGAAAGTTATGAACTTTTTAATATTGCTGTCCAGTATAGCTTCTTGCTTGAATGTCGTTTAACTTGAGTAGAGCATATCTATGAACTTTGGGTTGTGGGAAGATGAGGTAGAAGCGTTACGAGTAGTGTCTTGATATCACTTTGTTCTTATTCAAGTAATTTAATTGTGTAGGAGGAGAGGCTTTGAGATTAGTGACTTCATCCTTGCCTCCTAACGCGTCGCAACGCGAAAGGCAAGTACTTTGTGGATTACATTGTCTGTTGATTGTTCGATGTGCTTGTTGTTCATGCTAAGATGACATTATATGGTCTATGAGTAGATTCCAATGATTCCTGTTCTTTCCACGTATGTTAATCCACACTTCATTAGATTATGACTTTCATATTCATATTCATTCATTCAATCATATGTTCATGATTCACCCACGGGAGTGGGAAGTAAAGACCCATCATTCCAATATGGGCACGTAAGACCCACCCTTCCAATGTGGGAAAATTGGATCCCCGTTATGAAACATTCTTCATACGAGCCTTGGATCCCTGCATTTTGGATAATGCGGGCTTGAGTGAACACCGACGGGTGTTCACTGGCTATACCGGTATAAGCAGAAGAGAAGATCATGTATTTTATTCATGCATATGATTTTCACCATTCTACATTCATATTCTATAATGTGATAGTTATGTTATTGTTCAGTATTGTTCATATTATTCTGTTGTACTTGCTGAGTCGTGAATTCATTCTTACTGTGTTTATTTGTTTTAGGTAAATATTGAGGACGACATGCTTGGGAGGGAATAGTCACTGATCACTTAATTCACTTCACATTATTCACTTATTAATTAGTTGAGCCTGATATTACCTTTCATTTGGTAATCATTGGATTGTAATAAATGGAGTTTGATAGTTGAGGTTATCATTCATTATGTTTTGGTTGAATTACTAAATGTTTGTTACTCCTCGTATAGACTATTGATAGTTTTATCTTGAATCTTTCAATATGATTGGATAATTAGAGTTCTTGATATGTGCTGAAATCTAATTCAATTCTTATAATCATTCCATTGTTCGTTGATCTCTACCTGTTATTACCTGATAGATTATTTAATCTATATCATGTTGATACTTTATATTAGACTTTAGGCAATAACTTGGATTCCACATAACCAGGGTGTTATAGGTGAGTCTGGTGCGTGACCGTGGTACGTACCACTGTATGTACTCACGGTATGTCTATACATCGTACGGTCGTGTCTCCAGTAAGACCTCGACATGAGCCGTCTTCGTCCAGGTCGTAATCCACTCATGCTGGAATGCTCGCCAGTCCTAAGTATGTCGGTTCGCCCTCGATTGCCTGCATTCCAAAAGGATTGATGTTAGAACAAAGGATATAGGTATGAAGTGTAAACATTACTCGAACGGGTGTTGGACACACAAGTGGATGACTCGCTGCAACATCCTGCTGTCGGGAGGGGGCACGACCTGGTACAAATTGAACTGTCGCATTATGCGCTATAGTGCGTAAGGCTCCATCATATGTGTAAACACCAGGTGGCATGTCGTCACCCAAAGTGGAACATGTGCGTCTCGGGCCTCCACCGGTCGACAAGTGCTGACAGCAGGCTACCGTCCAGGGTGAACCGGCATCCGACAGAGACCATCCTCGCGAAGGGCAACAAGCCCGTGTCCCAGAGGATGGGGACTTAGCGAGCGTCCAGCTCCCAGCACTCCCTCCCGGCCCAAAGCGCCAGGGGTGGAGGGCCATCCTCGTCCCCATCTATCCACGACTTGCACTGGAGATTCTCGTTGTAGAAGTGTTCTAGAAGCTCTGGTAGAGGCATGGCTTGCAAGACATGAAAGATGGAGACTATTAGTGACAACTGAATTAATTACCGCATGTTACAAAAAAAAGGTTGAATTAATTACGATGACCAAAATAGCACTAAAATAATTACGCCAAATTTATCACCGCATGTTACACCAAATTTATCACTGCATAATATGGTTCGTAGTAAAAAATAAAACATGGTGTCTGTTCTGATTTGGTTTGGACCATTACCCTCTTTCTTTACAATTAACCAAAACACAATGTTGTTTTAATATTACCAGCATATCTTCTGGTAGGTAACTGGAAGGTGTAAAAGTCCAAGTATTCAAATTTTGCAGAAGTGTCAAAATGCCTCATTCATTCGGAGGTCACGTAGATAGCAAAGATAAAATAAGAATCCCCCCCCCTATATGCATATGTATCTAAATATTGTTCAACCAAGTCATTGTTGTGTACAACAGATCACTGTAAGGAAAAATCCTAATCCAAACCTTTCAGTGAAAAGCCCCAACAGATTAGGCACATCTTGCTGTTCTCTATCCTTCAGTCCTTAATGCTAATTTATTAGTACTAAATTAATAACCACTAACTATTTCGGACTAATGAATTTAGTAAAACATTGCACTTACGACTAATTAATTAATTTGTGACTAATTAACTACGCCTAAAAAATACAACTAATAAATCAAGTAAGATTAATTTTGCTACGAATAATTTACTAACCATAAAATTAAAAAATAAATAACGCACGAGGAGAAACATACCTACTGAAATGACTGCTAATGACGGCGGCAAATAATAATAAGTCATCGGAAAACCAAAAGTGAAAGAACGAGAAGGTGAGAGAGTGAGTGAGAGCGAGAGCAGCAAGAGTGCGAAGTGAAATCGCACTCTGATGCGATTAAATAGACGACGAGAGGGTGTTGCGGAGGGAATCATATCCCCTTCCGCTTTAATCTGTTTCAATCTCTAGCATGCATGCACATGCACGGGGAGGACAAGGATGGGATGGATTAGAGGGTTGAGGGGACGGGGAGGACAAGGATGCGATGGATTAGAGGGTTGAGCGGACGGGGAGGCGACGGATTAGAGGGTTGAGGGGACGGGTGGTCGGGGGAAGCGGTGCGCCTGGTCGGTCATGTGCCGGACTCGGCTAATTCGTGATAATTGTATGTTAATTAATTTCTAATTTGTGGCAATTTTTTTGTTAATTTGTGTACAATTGCTAATTAATTTTGCTAATTACAGTGGCTAATTAATTTTGGCAATCATTGCATCGTTCGTGAGGGGACGGTATGGTTACTAATTAATTTCGCTAACTATGCTCGCTTAATTAATTTTGAATTTCACCAACTATGCTCCCGCCTGTGACCGGTCGGACGAGGGCTTGAGGGCGACGTTCGGCCCTTGACCGGCCGAACTCAGGTGTCGTGGAGGCATCCAACCCATCACCGGTCGGATGTGGCGGCAGACAGGAGAGAGCGTCGCCGCTGACTGCGGCAGACGAGGCTTCGATTCGGCGATTCGTTACTTACGCTTGCTATACTTGTAATTTCTCCTCGCAAACGTTCTATTTCAGCCAAAAATTCCAAGTAGGCCTCGAAGTGCCTCCTCACTGTGTGGCTGGGTGCGTCCTTCGCCATATCTCGGGCGGCAAAAAGACAAATACACGTCAGCAAGGTTCATAAATCAATAAATGCGAGAAGACAAGAGTTACGAAGACTTACGTAGAACTGACAGATCCACTTCGGTGGCAACCCGTGGATGCTATTGAATTCCCTATAGCTGCTGTCCGGCGGCATTACCTCGTAGAAACTCACGAGGAACTCCGTGCGCCACATGGCCAGGATGTCATACGCTGCCAGGGGGAAGTCGGCGTATGGCAACTCGGTCAGGAAAGCCACATCCTAAAGCATCGGCACCATCTCCCCACACGGGAGGTGAAACGTGTGCATCACCGGCGTCCACCGGTCAACCAACATTGCCGAAAGCACCGGTCATAATGAAAATCGCTTAGACGATGACCACCTCGCATGTCCTCGGTCAGTCTCCCATGTTGTCTCGACCATCCTCACCAGTGGAAGAAGGTGTTGAAAATATGCCCTAGAGGCAATCATAGAGATGATTACATTTCATTATGTTCATGACATTGATAATGTGTTATCTTGTTCCTAGAATAATATTGTTAATATTTATTATCAAGTATGTGACTTGGTTGTGAAACTCTATATTTCGCAATAATTATTCTTATACGATCCTCGGTCGTAAACATATGAGGACACATATGAATAGACTAGCATATGTATTGGTTGATGACTATGTTTCACGAGTCATAGATATGGAGATATCAAACCAATAATATGGACACATGTTAGAGAACTTGATGTTGGATAAGACCCACCTTGAGGCACTATTGAGATTGTTATGAATCTATGTGTCATTAGTTGGTCTCAAGCAATGATGATGTATAATCCTTAGACCGAGATCAAGATGGTTTCCTACATGTGTAAGAGCACGCTTAGGGTTGCCAAACGCTACACCGTGAATCGGGTAGTTATAAAGGTAGCTTTGGGTATGCTCAAACATGGAGAGGAATGTGACCGGCCGGATATGGATTTGCCCTCCTAACATAACAGAGAGATGTCTGGGCCCTCGCAGATCGGATAAAGAAAGTGCATGGCCATGCCACTAGTAGTCAAGTGTTCACCACGAAAGTTATCTCGACACTCGATCGAGAAAGTATTGAATACCCATGGATGACACAACATCTCACCGGAGTTCGATCGATATCGTGAGGCAAAGGGAGTATACACGAGTAGGTCGCTTAGTTCAACAGCCACGATCGGTCGATGGAGATACAAGCAAGTCGAGATCGGTCGAACGTAATCACAGAGTGGTCGAAACCAAGTCGTAAGGAGTTACGGTTGGTCGTGATCAAATACGAATCGGTCGATAGAGATAGGACCTAGTCGTAAGTGATGAGGACCTAGTCGAGATCATATTGCATTAAGGTTCGTCCGATATAATTTGTGTGTATTCGAATCGATATGTTCTCGCTAGGAGCCGCATCGACTCGTGATCGGAAACGGTTTCCGAGTCACAACCGAACTACACATGAACCTCTGTGGTCACACACTTAACGGGTTGAACAAACCAATACGAATACGATTCGTAAACGTGTCCGGATAGGATCCGTCACGAGCTCTATATAAGGAGGTGCATGAGGGTGTTGGGAGAAGGTGAAAAACACCACCGAAACCCTAGCTGCCATCTCCCTGAGAGTTCTGCCGTGCGACTTGGTGCTAGCACACCGGCGCTCGGTTGTTCCTTCCCCGACGTGTGGATACCGTAGAGGCGCTTACTACGATTGTTGCGCTTTGAGGACGATCCGCGATCTTCACAAGGAACCGCAGACGTTCTTTGGAGGAGACGATCGACTACGACCACTACATCGACGCTCTTCGTTGGACCAGTCGCTCCAACCCTTCTTCCATTGCTTTATGCTGGCGTCATGGTAACGATCTGCGGATCATCTACTTGCTTGGCATCCTGGTTCGCGTGGTAGAAATTTTTGTTTGTAGCTATTGTAGCCTACCGCGGACTCCAATGTAAGGCATGCCGCCCTCAAACTGCATAAATAATGATTAAGAACAAACGTTAGTCCACCCAAAGTAGTGAGGCTGCAAATGAGTACACGAAGGTTGCAACTGTATGTACCTCGGAACCCATGCTATTTTCCATGTTTAAAAAGTATTCTCAGCACAAACAAAATAATTACCGCGCACAAACGGAAATCAAAATTAAGAATAAATGGCGACAGTTCAATTGGCGACAGGACTCCTATCGCCAATTCAAATAGGGATAGGGTCATGTCACCAATTGAACTAGCGACAGGATCCTCCTCCACGGTTCCCTTTGGCGACAGGGTCCCTGTCGCCAATTAAAATGACGACAAGAACATGTCGCCATTTGAAATAGTGACATGGACCTAGTTTTGTAAAAAAAAAATGGCTATTTAATTTTGTAATTATGTTTTAAAATAATATTGTTTTTTTTAAATCCTACGTGAGCTAGCATTGTAACTTTTATTTGAAAAAATAATGCTATGCACTATTTCATGACATCTCATCAAAATAGCTTCTACTGAAGCTATGCAATATGCAGCAGTTTGTCAATAACACTTAAAGACAATAAAAACATTAGAATAGAAAAACATATAGATAGAATCGCATGTGACAAATATTAGGGGACTCAGTGATGTCATAAAATAATAGCCAAGCTGGAATCATCCAAAGTGTTCGAAGTAACACAGCCTAAATTGATTGCTCTCCTCTTGTTTGTTAACATGACACAAGGAATCAGACAAGGAATCTCTCCACATGATTTAATCTCCAGGAAGGATTCAATTTTATAAACACTCCTTAGTTTGTAGTAAATAGTTAAGATAACTACCCTCGTGGTCCCTGCACAGCAGTAATTGGATAGACATTGCCGGGCAGTGGAAAGGTGGCCACTGCACGGTGATTGTGCGGCACCGAGCCCACTGTACGGTTTTTGCTAATCCGCACGGTCGCCATGCGGAGTAAGGTATGTGTCAACTCATCGTCACTACCGCATAGTGCCCGTGCGTTCCAAGCTGCCATTTTTGCGAATACGAGCCGAAGAGACCCATTTTTTGCAAAAACATGCCAGAACAAAGCTAATATGGCCAAAATCTCTCGTTTTACTACTCCAGTACTCACCGTATAGCAAGCTGTAGTACTAAGCCTTGCTTGGTATAGTACGGTGTAGATAGATGACCCACTTTGTTGATGTGGTTTTGGCCGTATTGGCACTTTTTTGACGCATATTGGCAAGAATGGTAGTCGTTGCACGGAAATTGCAGAAATAGCGCATCCACAGCACGGTCACTACGCGGGATGACCAATCAGCTGACACGTACCCCAAATCTGTACGGCCACTGTGCGGTGGAGCAAATACCACACGGCCACCGTGCGGTGGAGGACGATCCTGCATGGCCACCGTGCGATGCTTTCCTATTGCACCACATGACAGCCAGAACCGACGGTCCGCTTCTCCAGAGAAAAAAAATGCTAGTCTCCTGCCATCTGTCCTTGGGACAAGCCAGGCCCTTCCCTTCGGTCCTTCGGACCAGCTCACCAGTGGACGGCTCCTTTTCCATCGAAAAACATGTCACCTCCTCCCGTCACCTCCCATCATCTCCATCAGTCCCCTGTCTAATCATTGTCTCATGCCTGTGCATGCATTCATGCATGCGAGAGAGAAACGCCCACCTCATAGGTGCTATAAATAGCAAGCGAGAGTGATTAAGTTTCGCCGTGTTGCTCGCTCGCTCTCTCTCAGTCTCGGTTCTCTGTCGATTTTATATTCGGGGACGTTTTAGCGTTATTAACTACTGTCATTTGCAGCCATATTAGCAGATAATTTTGTCCTTGTCTCTAAATTCTTTGATAACTGCATTGTTAGTAAATCAGTCATAAGATTATTTTTGTACTTAATTATTTGTCATTTTCCAGGCGTACTTATTTAAGTCGTTTTGGAATTTTCGTAGTTAAATTAATGTTACGTAATTAATTAGTTATAATTCCTTAGAGACAATTAAAATAATTAGACATTAATTAGTTACCATATAATTAGTCGTAGTTAATTAGTTTTACTAAAATAATTAGTTGTAAATAATTAGTTCAAATTAATTCTTAATTAACTAGCCGTCATTACTTAGTGCCAATTAATTAGTCGCAACAGTTTCAGCAATCTGCTGGGAAGCTCGTAGTTCTAACATATCACAGCAACAACTAGGAGAAACAATAGTATGACTATCATGCTGTAGTAACAAAAGTAAGATTGGTTGGTCAAAATTCAGAAGGAGTTCCCAACTACGCTTGAAGCAAACAAATCATGTAGTACAAATTGACTGCTTGAATTGTATAATTCAAAAAGTAACATTCCTTAAGCAGGGATATTGTGCGAGTCTTAAGCTACCTGTATTCTTACCTAAATACAAGCTCCCAATACTTGGTTGGACTGAATGACAAAACAATAGAAAAAATAAAGGTATGACCAAGTGTCTTACAGATTATTTTGCTGCAGAAATTAGTTTTAGCCCTAATTAATTTAGTCATAACTACTTTAGTCATGTTTAAATAGCCGTATTTAATTTTGTACTAGTAAATTAGTGTACAATAATTTGTTGTCTTCATTTGGTCGTAATTTTTAATTTGCAATATTTTATTGTCATTATCAATTTTCCCACTAATATTCCGTATATTCCATCTATTGCAAGGCATGTCTCTACCGAAGCTTCTGGAACACTTCTACAATGAGAACCACCAGTGCAAGTTGTGGATCGTCGGTGATGCGGATGGCCCTCTGTCCCTGCTGTTTCGGTCGAGGAGGGATTACTAGGAGCTGGACACTCGCTACGTCCCAATCCTTCGGGACACGGGCTTGTTGCCCCTTGTGAGGCTGCTCTCCATCGGACATTGGTTCACCCTAGATGCCAGTCTGCTGTCGGCACTTGTTGATAGGTGGAGGTCCGAGACGCACACCTTCCACTTTTGGTAGGGTGAGATGACGGTCACTCTACAGGACATCTCGTTTTTGACCGGTCTCCCAATATAGGGTGAGCCACTTATTCTAGGCCGTCCGTCGGCGGACCGAAAGGCTAGGCTAGAGCATCGGTTCAGCCTAGCTGTCCCGGAGCGTGCAAGTGGCGTCCCCCGAACTTGGCTGAGGCATTTAAGTTAATACCAGGATGCACCTAACGAGGTCGTTAAAACGCACCTCGTTGCTTACCTTCTTCAGCTCTTTCGCTAGGTCATGTTTCCAACCACACAGGGCGATTGGTACTACCCTAGCTTCGCCTACATCACTGAGTCTTTGGTTGATACGGAGGCTGGGCCGATGCCGCAGTATAGCTGGGGGTTGTGTGACGCTTCGCGGTATGGCACCGGTGCTACCACCAACCTGATCGTCTACTACATGCTCCTGCAGCTATGGAGTTAGGAGCACTTCCCTGTTGGGTGGTCAGCCTTCGAGAGAGCAATGCACTCGTATGCCGAGTTGGACGACCCGATAGATGGGTCCTCTATGGGCTTACGGTAGACTGCTGCCCGTCTACACTGGGCCAAGGACAGACCGGCAAGGTGCTACTCGTTGTTCCACAACGAGTTCGAGTCGTTGCATGACAACGACATCATCTGGGCTCCATGTACTCTAGATTTTGTGCAGATGGTAGCGCCACACGTGCTGTCCGTGCAATGCACCTAGGACGCCGGTTTATGGGCGATGTCCTGCCATTTGGTGTCCACACATATGGTGGAGCCTTAGGCACCACAGCGCGTAATGCGACAATTTGCTTTGTACCAGGTCGTGCCCCCTCCGGACGATAGGGTCCAGTGGCGAGCCGTACACCTATGAGTCAAACTTCATCTGAGTA
This sequence comes from Phyllostachys edulis, assembly GCA_036346405.1. Taxonomy (NCBI): domain Eukaryota; kingdom Viridiplantae; phylum Streptophyta; class Magnoliopsida; order Poales; family Poaceae; genus Phyllostachys; species Phyllostachys edulis. Next base: position 22,058,280 of record CM070545.1, on the reverse strand, counting down.
ATGTTTACACTTATTATGTCTTCTTTTCTAACATCAATCATTTTGGAAATACAGGCAATCGAGGGCGGGCCGGGGGACTCAGGACTGGCAAGCAGTCTAGCACGAGTGGATTACGGCATGGACGGAGATGGCGCACTTAGAGGTCTTGTAGGAGCAGCGTCCGTACGACGTTCGGACATATGGTGAGTACCTGGAGTGGTACGTACCACAGTTGTGCGCCAAACTCACCCATCCTCCACCCAAGTGCCAGGAGCAGGTGACATACCACGAGATCCTCTGCCATTCGTTCACAGCGCTTTACGACATGATGACATCATAAGACACAACCTCTGGTTGTTTCATTGATGATATTTGTACTCTTCATTACTAAACCTGTTATGTATGTCACTTTAGTTGGAGTGGGCGCAGCGCATCGAAGACTGCCATTCGTAGCCTCAGACAGAGCATCGGGGTTGCTGAAAACTTTGAACTACATCTTCGCGGAGTCGAAGAACGTAATAAAGAACTTGAGTTGCGATAGTTCGATGAACAACGTCCTGCGCATCGGGCACCAAGTGGGGGGGGGCGTGCTCACTCGCTAGGTCATCACGACCTAGCGAGTCCGACTGGTGTCGTAGCGCTACCTGTCGGTCATTGTAACATCCCAATTTTCAGGGCTTTTTGAAAGTTTTTGAAAATAAAAATAACCATTTGATTTTTGTTGAAGTTGCTAAAGCTTAACTTGGAATTTTAGAAAACAAAAACAATTTATGAATTAAACAAACTTCAATTAATTCAAATTTGGTTTAATTGGGTTTCTTGGATTTTCTGGATTTTAAAAATGGGTTTTCCTTCTTTTTCTCGATTTCTATAAGTCAAAAAGCTATTTGAACCACCCTCTCGGTTTCGACCAGACCCACCTGTCAGCCTCCCCCTGCTCACCTTTACCTCCTCATTGCTCGCCCATGCCGTTGAGAGCACGCCCGCGTCACGGCCATCGCAAAAGTCGTCGTCACGGCCGTGCGCATTACATGCCGTCACCTTCGCCGCGCCCGTTCCCCCTCATCTCGTCCCCCACCTGCCCCCATCGCGCCAAAGCCCACACCGACTAGAGCTTCGCCCATGCCGCTCTCCCTCCTCGGCCAACCCCGTGCCCTATAAGAAGGAGCACCAGGGAACCCCTGAGCTCCTCTTGTTTTTCCCCCAACGCTTTCCCCCTCTTCCATCTTGCTCCCTCCTCGCCGCAACTCGAGCTCCAACCTCATCGGTCGAAGCTCGTGCCGCGTCTAGCACCGCCGTCAAAGCTTCTCTACCGACGTGGTCTTCACCATTGACTTCGCAAGATCGTGGCCTACCCGGGGCGCACCTCCTCGTCGCCACCTCCGCGCCACGTCGGTGCCACCTCTCCCACCCTCCTGCATCAGCGCCTGCGTGGCAGCCCATGTAGCCCCCTTCCTCTTCTACCCACATCAATTCGTGCCCCAAGGCTCCTTGAAGCAATCCCCTCACTCAAGTTCAGTTTTGTTTCACAGGAGCCGTCACATTTCCTTTTCTCCTTCAGTCCTGGCCGACCCTTTCATCGCTGTCCTTCTTTGCCTTCGACCGCGAGCTTCCCCACCGCTGTTGACCATCCACCGACCCCCTCCGGCTTCCCTCTCGGTCTTGGTGAGCTCCCCGTGCCCTGTTCTCCCTCAACCTCCTTCTGACCAGGTAGTCGAACCTCCTTTCGAGGACCTGTAGTCAAATCTCCTTCCATCCAGATAGTCGAACCTCCTTCCGACCTGGTAGTCGAACCTCCTTTAGACCACCTGTAGTCAAACCTCCTTCCGTGCACCTGTAGTCGAACATCTTTCCGACCAGGTAGTCGAACCTCCTTCCGATCACCTATAGTCGAACCTTCTTCCGACCAGGTAGTTGAATCTTCTTACGACCACGCCGTGTAGTCGAATCTCCTTCTGACCACGTCGTGTAGTCGAAATCTCCTTCCGACCATGTGATTTCAAAACTTCCGAGAGCCCATTCTCCTTCGTCCGAGCTCCGATTCGAGTGATTCAAATTTCTAAATTTGTCTAAATTCAGTACCTTTCTTTTGGTTCTAGTTTGGTTTTTTTTTCGGTTTTATTTGGATTTGTTTTATTTACTTGGCTCTTTTGCACGTATAGAGTCCAGCGTTTTCGAAGGATTCTTGGACCCGACGACCGAAGCAACTAAAACCTTCAACGAAGGCAAGTCGTAGACCTTTGATCATGTCATACCTATTTTATAAAACTATATTGATTTATATCAACATGCATTGCTAAGTTTATAATAAATGCTTTCGGGAATAGTTAAATGTCTAATTGTCATTATGCCTCCTTGTATAATTGCTATTGACATGTACCCTTGAATGACATAAATCCTTGGACACCATAGGATGGCTAATTATTAGTTGGATATTATTGTACTACCAATATGGGTGCGTATTATGCTTAGCCATACTTTAGTTATGCGATGGTCTCTCGATCACATGATTCAATAATGATAAATTTGACTTAATGATATATAGAATTATGGCGGAAGCCACTGTTATTCAAATTTGTGGTGCCATCGCAAGAGTTTCTATTTGGCCGGGTTGAACAAAAATGATTTATGCTTGGGCGAGTGGTCGGATAGTAAAGGAGGAATGCGTGAAGCACATGGGATGCGGAAAGTCTCGCCTAAGCAACCACTAAGGACTTAACTTTGTGTGCTATTGATCTGGGCCTTACCGTACCACTACATGTCTAGACTGGGATAGACATGGCCAACTAATTAGCAATGTTTTGATTTGGTTCTGTTTTGGTGGATGAATTGGCGCAAGAGGGGGTCTAGAATGGCGAAACCTTAGCGAGCAGAACCGGGTCAAAATAGAACTTTGTAAAGGCCTTGATGCGTGCTCTAGACTGCTTACCTAAGTGTGAGAACCCGCATAAATAATCTCATCTTAGCAACAGTAATCGGTAATTAGTGTTTAATAAAAATCCGTCAAACATTGATCAACTCATAATCTCGGTTCCTTTAAGCATGTAATTATCACAATTGTTAACATGAATCAAGATAAAAACCAGTGCCTTATCATCATCATCATTAGCATCATCTCAATAAATCCATTATTACATAAGTATTTTACAAATCAGTTGTAGTGCAAGGAATGATCTCAAGTATTTACAATAAAATTTCAGGAGTTAGTTGCATTCAGATTAGCAATCCTGCACTTTATCCCCGAAGCCGCCCTTGCTCTCCAATCCATTTGCCTCCTACCTGTTCAGATACTCACCACCATAGTCTACCAAAAACTTAGAAAAGTGATTAGTATAGTTGATAATAGCTTTTAGAAGTGAATATTAGAGTGTAGGGAGTGGCCGTCAGAATTTCCCGAAGTACGATAGGGGTCCCATATCAACCTAGGTCAGTCGGCCCCTCGATCATCAAGGTACCCGGACCAACCTGAGTTAGTCAGCCCCTTTAGTGATCAAGATAGTTAGGCTAACCAGAGTCAATAGGCACCATTTACTTCTAGGGGTCTCCTCATCCGGCATCAGTAGAATCCAACACCCACCTTTTTGCATTTACCGCTATCGCAGTATAATCCCACAAGGTACATCTCATTAAATCCTACCCTCAGCCGGAGCATCATAGGGTCCCACAAGCCCACATTTCACATTCCATTAAACACAACCCTCAGCCAAAGCATCATCGGGTATACCGAAACCAGCATGCCACAAGAGAGCCCGCATAAACCCATATTCAGCAGTTATTCTCATTCCTTCCCAGCCAAAGACCAGCACAAATCCCTCACAATACATCCTCAATTAGTAACCATGGACCAACAGGTTCTTATATAAACAGTACCATGAGAGGGCAATGAAGATAAAGTAAAGGTACATAACCAAGTAGCAAAGCATAGCAGCCCATAAGAGTTCACAGAGGTAGATGTCACCTCTATTTCTCATCACCCCTGCCCTTTTCTAAGCCAAGAGTGCATCACAAAGAAACATAGATGCACAACCTAGTAGTAAAGCCCAACCTGTACATTCAGAGCAACAAACCAATTCTTCCCATAACCCAAAATATCCCAAAAGTATTCAGCAGGCCAGCCCTATCCAGACGGGCAGTGCAGCATCAACCTCATACATAAAACCCTACCCAGTTACATGTACCAAGAAGAGCCAGGAGAAAGGAAGCTCAGGAAGGAGGTCAAATGAGGCACAGGAGGAAGGGAAGACCCAGGAGATAAGAGCATGGTAAGAAAAAGAATAGGAGTAGGGTAAAAAGAGAATACACAGGTTAAGGATAAGGCAGCCAGACTATTTCCCCCTTGCCAGCCGAATGTATTTCTTTTGTAAGACCATCCCCCTTCTCATAAGACCAGCACACAAGCCACACAAACCTTCCCCATTTCCATTCCCTCCTCAGCCAAAGGCAAGAAATCACCACCTAGTAGCAAGTTAAGCAAAGCTCCCATGAACAACATTTGATCTTTGGACCGAGCCCAAGATATCCAACAAAGCCCCCAAATCAGCACAACCCACAACCACAAGAATAATCAATATCACCACCATTTCTCACACAATACCATCATCAAACCATAAGAAGGAAGGAGGAAGGGAGTAAGGGAGAAGAGCAAGACCTGCAGAGCCAAGGCCATTGCATTACCAGTCATCAAGCCCACAAGGAGGGGGAGCAAGCTCAGAGTTCATATCATCACCGATTTCAAGCCGATCGTAGCGAAGGAGAAGAGGAGAGTACCAGCGCAGAACCGACACTACCATCCTCTTTCCCATTCTTAATCTCAACAAGAGGTAACCCACAATGGAACCCCAGTGCTCCCCATATGCACATCATTCACCATAGAGCATCCCACAGTAGTGTTGCACATAGCTCTCAGTTGCATTTCATCACAGAGCATTAGAGAGGATAGAAGATAAGCATGCTTTGTACCTTAAGGGCTCAGGTGTAGCTAATCATTTCATCATTTAGGCTTCACTAACCTCATTAGCAAGTCCCTTAGCCACATCCAGCACGCATTTCTCATGCATAAGAGCAATAAACTCACATCAGTAAAATTAAATCAGCAAAATTAATTAAATCAAAGCAACTTTTGAGGGGAGGTTAGAGGAGAGAGCTGTGCATAGGCCGAGTGTAGGTAGAAGAGCAGTCGAGCCAAGGTGCTGGTGGCCGTAGGCCGAGCCGATTGCATCTGGACCAAGAGGACCAAACCGGGTCGAGGCGGCGCTGGCCTCTGGCCGCGCCGATAGGGGAGGAGCAGCAGCGGGGGCGAGCCGTGCCGAGGAGTTTAATAGGGGACGCTAGGGAGCAGAGGAGGCAGCGTTGGCAAACCGGGTCGGTGGCGGCTGCAGGAGAAGAGGAGAGGCAGCAGGGGAGTGGGCCGGTGGCGACCAGCAAGTAGGGAGAGGCGGCAGGGCCCATGGAGCCGAGGCTGCGCGCGGGCCGGCGCGCACCCGAGCCAGAGGCAGCACCAGCGGAGAAGGCGACCGGAGGGGAGGAGCCAGGCGGGTTGGGGCGAGGCGCACAGGGACTGGGCGCAGTAGGCGGTGGCCGGGTCGTGTCTTGAGCTGAGAGGGCGGGCCAAGGAGCCGGAGGAGGCGGCCGTAGGGAGGCGGCGGTGGCGGCGCAGCGTCGGGAGGAGGAACGCGCAGGGGACCGAGAGGAGCCGACTGGAGTTTAGAGATGGCGCCATGGGGAGAAAGGGAAGGAAGGCCGGCGGTGGGTGATGCCGAGCTCGCCGCAGAAGAGAAGACCGGTGGGAGCAAGCCTTGCCATGGAGGGGATCTGAGAAGAGAGTTGTGAGTTTGGGGGAAGATTTGGGAAGAAGGAGCCAGCCTTGGAGATTTCGGCCGAATGGGGGAGTTGGGTGAGTGTAGGTGGCGGCTGGAAGGAGATAAGAGGAAGAGAAAGTTGTTAGGGTTAGGGGTATAGAGATAAAAATAATTTAGGATAATTAAGCAATTTTCTAATGAATCTTGGTAAGTAATTTTCGTAGCAGCAGCAGGCAGCCAAAAAGTTAGTTTTGGGCGTTTTAAACTTGTAATTTTAGAGTGGTAGCATGCTACGTTAGAAGGTTAGAACCCTTGGTTATTTAGACTTTTCAATGCATGTGTTGGCTTAATAAATAAAACCAAGCTCGCATGGGTAAAAGCAAATAAAAATTGGTAGACTTATTAGAATGCGAGCGTGTATAACCTTTTATCTTCTGTGCGATTAAGTTAGTTTCGGCTGATCACGATCCTAAATAAAACCATTAGAGTGTAGAACGATTTTAATTAAGGGAGTGCTAACTTAGCGGGAGGTTTGAAAAAAAAGAAAAATGTTATAAAAATTAATATAGGCCAAAAATAAAATCATCTAACTAATATGCATAATAGCACTCAATTTGCCTATAGGTATTTAGTTATTTATTTATTATTCGCACCGTCGTGTATATTGCAAATGATTTAACCGACAAAGCGAAGTTGTTATCAAGTTCATCACCACCGCTCGTTTCTTCTTCTTCAAAGGCAAGCTACTCCCTTGATCATGAACATAGCTATATTAAATGTAAACCGTATATTGTGTTACCTTATATATATTGCATCAAAAACTATTTCTCAAAAATCAAATCGAATGAATGAGATGAAAATGAAAAGATAAGAAAGATGAAAGAGATGAAAAGAATTGTGGCATGAGGAAGGAAAGGAAAGTAAAGTAATAGTATGGTTGGTAAAGGGGGCCCTTGGAAAGGAAGAGAGGGCAAGAGGTGGGACCCCTTTACATATGGTTATAATATAAGGACAAACAAAACTCTTACTCGGTCGAGGTCAGAATTCAAGACCAACCATTTTCCCGCTTCGACGCGTAAAATGCTACCTTGTTACGTGATTTCGCCTCCACACCGGTATGTAATATGTGTGAGTGTGTGTAAGAAGAGGTGCTATAGCACTAAGTGGAGTGTTGGGTGCGAAGGATGAATCGCCCAACCAACATTATCGAACTCGTGGAGGACTGGTGCGCCAGACACCGACGGAAGGTAATGGGTGGAGAAAAATATACACGTAACTGGAAAACATTCTGTATTTTGAACTCGACATCGCATCTAAGGAAATGCGGTGGACCTGGTTCATAGAGAGTTCAGAATAGCTATGGGTAAAGTGGTACAAAGCCTACGCAGTGCTACATTAAATCATGAATTCATGCCAGTCTCCAGGATTGGAGTCTACGGGAACCACCAGGGGTCTATCCTCTACTCGAGTAACAAGTAGTCTCTTCTAAATTAAAATTGGCAACCTAAGTTTTGAAACTTATTTTCAGAAGAAGAGATGAGGTAGAAATTTGATTAAGAACAAGAGGTAGAGGCATCAGTTCATTTTGCTATTAATGCTTGTTTGAGTACACTATAGTACTCACTCTTGCTATCTCTCCCTTTGCTTAGATCCTAATCCGACCGGGAGTTATCCCGAGTGGGATGAGGGATTCGTAGGTACCTTGGAGGCCGCTAACGACGAGGGCGTTGGTCATGAGGAGCAGGGCGAGGTGGACGCCCTATCTGCCTCGTGGGGCGAGTAGACCGCCATTTGGACCTAGCAGGCAAGGGTGGGAAGTGTATTAACCATTGTAATTAAATAATTGTAATTAGCACATTAGTTTTGTGTGGTTCTGTTGTAATAAAGAACAGTTGCTATCTTATTGTTCTGCTGCGCTACTCTGATAAATGGCTTACTATTCATTGGAGCAGTGTTTTACTGGGCAAACGAATAGTAATCCGTATGCCTAAGTGTGATTACCTCCTGGGTAATGACACGGGGCGTCGCACTAAGGTAGTGAGTGGTGGTATCGAAGGATGCCAAACAAACTAGAGAAGTCATGTCATATGGGTAAATCTGTACAACCTCTGCAGAGTGTAAAACTATTCGAATAGCCGTGTCCTCGGTTATGAACAATGCCTAGCGATTTCACTCGAGGGGTAAATTTTCATAAAAATATTATAATGGTTCGGTTGGGAAGTGAACGGATTGTTCACCGGTTGTTGGTTGGAAAGTGAACGGGTTGTTTACCGGCTGTTGGTTGGGAAGTGAACAGTGTTGTTCACTAGTTGTTTCAAAGAACTTGATTATTTATTGATGAGGACATCCCTTCCACTGATACAACCATACCTACTACTTTTAATCTTCAACTTGATATGCAAGGACCAATTACTAGAGCACGTACTTGCCAAATAAATTATCAGGTAACTTCGTTTCTAAGAGTTCATAATTGTTCCATTAAGGACAGATTGCTACCTTAGTCTTGTGATGTTATTCTACTCAGGAATAAAGGCAAGGGGAATACCACTACTACTACAACAAGTCCAGGACGACTGAATTTCAATTCCAGATCAATTCGGAGTCAGCCTGACAATACCATCTTAAATCATGCATAACTTTCACATACGGAGTTCGTTGAAGGTCCACGAGCACTTAATGGAAAGCTTATCTCGTTCTCTTTCCAACGAATCTGGCCCCACCTCCAATTTCCTTTTGAGTGTGCCGCAATCACTAAAACAATCCAGCACTATTTCTGAGCCCGAGACAAAACGGTGCTGCGCCACCTCCACTTGGGCCCATGGGCCTTGTAACCCTAGGGTTTGGTACTGTTCACATAGTTACTATTCCCACATGAACAGTGCCACCACCCTCCTTGGTCCTATACATAGTGGCCACCACCCCCTCTAGTTCCTTGGGTTTTGTTGACTGAAGTTTAGCTTTGTTACTTTATACTTTGTGCTCTTGTTCGGCCAGATCAACAGTGACGTTGTTCTTCGGAACCCCACTTATCAATTCAATTTCAATTGCTATTCGCAATTTCAGATTGCTTATCTATCTTGTTCTTGCGTGCTTCTTCGGTATATGCAGGAATTGATCTTCGTGATCAGGTCATCCGGGTATTCGTGCACGGTTGATAACGAATTGTCGAGCAATTCAGCGATTGTGTGGTTTCGAGCCTTACGAGCTCATAGCCAGGATCGTGAGAGTTGAGCAACTACTACCGAACTTACCTTCTCATCGAAAGATTGGGCTAGAATATGACCTTCGTGGTTCATCAAGTGGTATCAGAGCTACAGTTCATTGGTGAGAATTTTTTCCCACAGTTCTACGATTGCGTGGTTTCGAGCCTTGTGAGTTCGTAGCTAGGATCGTGAGAGTTGAGCGACTACTATCGAACTTACCTTCTCATTGAAAGATCAGGCCAAATCAAGACCTCCGTGGTTCATCAAGTGGTATCAGAGCCATGAAAATAAAAAAAAAATATAGGTTTAGTTCATCGTCCAAACCAATCTGTGCCTTTGCAATTTTTCTTTTCAGTTTTGCTTGTTGAATTTTTTTGATTGCATCGTCGTGTCTAGTTGTTAATTTCTAGTTTAGTTAGAGTCTAGTTCGTCGTTGTCTAGTTTGCATCGTGTTTCCTTCGCGTAGCTTGATCTTGTAACCAATCTGTTCTTCTGCCGCGCCAACCCAAAATACACCACACAATCTTTCCCTACCGTGGCAACCACCAAGCCACAACTTACTGCTGCGCCCACCACTGAGCCTACACAGATCACTGCCGCGACCACCCCACCCACCACCAATCCCTACCGCACCACCACCAATCCACTGACACAAGCCGCCGTGGCAACCGAAACGCCTTGCCACCGATTGCCACTCGCTGTCGTGGCAACCCCATCTCCTGCCGCAGTCAGGAACACCCCTGTCGCTACTTCCACCTCCTGCCACAGCAAGCCAAGGCTCCGCCACCACTGCCTCTCTTCTGCCACGGCATACTTCAACCGGCTGCCACTTCTTGGTTTCGGGGAGGAGCCCTAGAGTGTGTTTTCGGTTGTTTCCAGAGAAGAAAAACAAAGGCATAGGAAAAGAGAGATTGGATTTCAGTCTAAGAAAAGGAAAGCATATTTCAGTTGGCCAAAGAGAGAAGGATTTTTTTCGGGTTGAAAAAAAAAACAGAGAAAAAAAAAAGAAAAAGAAGAAAAACAAAAGAGATAGAGTCAATCCGTTCCGAAAATTGAAAAAAGGCATCAAACGTTCGCCAAATCAAGTGAAAATTGGTGGAGTCCTTCTACATATAGCCACAAGCTTCCACAAAAACAATCAGCAAGTTTGGCCCACGGGATCAAAAGTTATAGCAGTTTCAACTTGAGGCCAAAACAAATTCGAGTCCGTTTCCGACACACCTTCCGTAAAACGGGCATAACTTTTGTATACGGAGTCGGAATTTGATGTTTTGGACTTTTCGGAAAGTTAACGATGGCCCACATCCAATAACAATGATTCACTTGCACCCGTCGCCCTCCAAGACCCCCAAAATCAGACATTTTCGGCCCTGAATTCGCGTCGCAATATTTCAGTTTCTATTTTTGGTGTTTTTTCGGTCTTCCCTTCGGAATTTGGGGTTCGTCTCATCTGTAAAGTTGTAGATCTTGTCAAAACCTTTCAAACGAGTTTATATAAGCCATATAAAACTTTGTTTTTCATCTCTTGAGACTAACTGTTATTTCTGCTTAAACTAGAGGGTTGTTTTCGCTGCACGTTATTCTGTTTTTGTGCTCTACACCGCGTGAACAATCTTGTGCCCTACAAAGAAGTTTAAGTAGATTGGTTAGCATCTCTCCTAGCACTAGTTGTGAGGTTTTCCATTGTTTACATCAAGTCACATTTATCTTTGCGTGTGCGTACATACACATCTCTTAGTAGAGCTTTGATTAGACTAGGATCAGCAACTTTGACTAGTACTTTGAATAATTTTTCAACTTGCGTTAACTAATCTGATTATTACTGATCCGTGCTACCATATTGAAGCATTCCAAGCTCCACTCCCTACTAACTCAGCAGGTTTTGTTCCTCGCAATCGTTGGGCTCTTCACAAGTGAGAGTATCATGAACTAGCCACCAGTTGTACTACTTTCTTGTTGCATTGGTAAGAGCTTGTAAGAACTTAAAATAAGCTTGAGTGTGAGTGACTGTTGAAATGCCAGAACCTAGTAGTTGATAGGGACATATACACTGTGATTTATTCTTTATTTTCTACTAATGATGGTAGGGTCACACGGATCTACACATGGTGGAAACAACAACGACTACTGTTTGCATACTGGTGAGGGATCTCTCACACCTCGCGTGAGAGAGCTCGTGTGGCACATTGAGCACTCGCTCGGTGAGAGTGTTCGTGATGCCTTAGCCAAGATCAACGACAACCTCGCGGCGCTCTACACATGTGTTGCGCTCCTCGAACGTCAGCCACTTGCTGAAAACAGGACCTATGATCATGAGCCACGAGTGGAGGACCCTCCTGCTCGCCGCACACCACCTGCTGCCCGCTCTTGAGTAGATGAGGTAGAAGAAGAAGATGTGAACAACTACACTGCTGATACGAAAACAGATGGAGTCAATGTGCTCAATGATCATAACCATCGTCGGCTTCGTCATAATCGTCAAGGTATGGGAAGAAATCAACATGAGGTACGTGACCATAATGATGCTTTTGGTAAAATTAAATTCACTATGCCTCCTTTTGCTGGAAAATATGATTCTGATGCCTATCTCACATGGGAGCTTACCGTAGAACAAAAATTTACTTGTCATGAATTCCCTAAAGATAAGAAAGTTAGGACTGCTACTAGTGAGTTTTCTGATTTTGCATCTATTTTGTAGAGTGAATATTGTCACACTAATCAGAACATACCTAGAACATGGCATGCTTTGAAGAGAGCAATGAGGCATAGATTTGTACCTTCATACTATTCTCATGATTTGTTTAATAAATTGCAACGCTTAAGACAAGGTAGTAGTTCTGTAGAGGATTATTATCAAGAATTGCAAACTGGTTTGTTGCGTTGTGGTTTGGAAGAAACTGAAGATGCTAAGATGGCTAGATTTTTGGGAGGCCTAAACCGTGAAATTCAGGACATACTTGACTATAAAGAATACAATTCTATCACTCGCTTGTTTCATTTTGCTTGTAAAGCTGAGAGAGGGGTACAAGGACGTCAATCCAGAAACAAAGGGAATTTTGTAGGATCTTTTGCAGGCCGCACAACTCAAGAGCAATCAAGAGCACCATTTACTCCCTGCAGTCGAACACCTGCACCTACAAACTCCTCCTACAGTCAGCGTCCATCTACTTCCATTACACCATCACGCGCACCGGAAACAAGCAAGAGCATGCTACAAGCCCCCGCACAAAGTTCATCTTCGGTTGCTTCAACGGGTAGAGCATGAGAAACACAATGCCATTGCTGCAAGAGCTATGGACACATGATGCGGGATTGCCCTAGCAAGCGAGCTCTCTTGATAAAGGATAATGGTGAGTATACTTCAGCTAGTGACATTGAGGAAGAATATGCTATACTTGCAACTGACCCCGCAGGTGATGACCAAGAATCTGAGCGAGACGAGGAATAATATGGTGCTGAAATTTCAGATAAGTATTTAAGCCTTATAGTGAAGCGTGTACTTAGTGCACAAATAGAGCGTATTGAGTAGAATCAACGCCACAATCTATTCCAAACGAAGCTTGTCATCAAAGAGCATTCATGTCGTGTGATCATTGATGGAGGAAGTTGCAACAATTTGGAGAGCATGGACATGGTTGAGAAGCTTTCATTGACCACACAACAACACCCTCGTCCATATTACATTCAATGGTTCAATAATTGTGGTAAGCTGAAGGTAACTCGCATTGTGAGAGTATATTTTTATATTGGTTCTTATCATGATTATGCTGATTGCGATGTAATACCTATGCAAGCTTGTTCTTTGTTGTTTGGTAGACCTTAGCAATATGATTGAGATACGGTGCATCATGGTAGAACTAATAAGTATACTCTCATGTTAAAGAGAAGAAAATCACTTTGCTGCACATGTCTCCTGAAGCTATTTTAAAGGATGAATTAGAGAGAGCTAATAGACAAGAGGAGAGTAGCAAAAGTGAAAATCAAATTGTAGCTAAAGAACTTGTGCACCCGAAGAAGAAATAACCTAGTGCTAGGAAAGGTGAAATTAAATTGAAAGGTTTTGTTTTACTTGCTACTAAGTCTGATATTTGTGAGATGGAAGATAGAAAATCTGATTGCTATGCTTTAGTGTGCAAAGAAGCCTTGTTTTCTTTTGAGGATATGCCTCCTTCTTTGCCTCCTGCTGTTGCTCACATTTTGTAGGTGTTTGTTGATGTGTTTCTAAGTGACATACCCCTGGGGCAGCCTCCAATTCGAGGGATTGAGCATCAAATTGACTTAATTCCAGGAGCCTCGCTTCCCAACCGTGCGCCATATAGAACCAATCCCGAAGAGACTAAGGAAATTCAGCGTCAAGTGCAAGACTTGCTTGACAAAGGGTACGTTCGCGAAAGCCTTAGTCCTTATGTTGTCCCTGTGATTTTGGTACCTAAGAAAGATGGATCATGGCGTATGTGTGCTAACTATAGAGCTATCAATAATATTACTATTTGATATCGTCATCCTATTCCTAGGCTAGATGATATGCTTGATGAATTAAGTGGCTCTACTGTGTTCTCTAAATTTGATTTGCGTAGTGGATATCAACAAATTCACATGCAGTTAGGCGATGAATGGAAAACAACATTCAAAACTAAGTTTGGATTATATGAGTGGCTAGTGATGCCTTTTGGGTTAACTAATGCATCTAGTATTTTCATGAGATTAATTAATGAAGTTTTGCGTGCTTTCATAGGAAAATTTGTGGTGGCATACTTTGATGACATATTGATCTATAGCAAAACATTAAAGACACATCTTGAACACCTGTGTGCTATTTTTAATGCTCTACGTGATGCACGTTTGTTTGGTAACCTTGAGAAGTGCACCTTTTGCACCGATCGAGTATCGTTTCTTGGCTATGTTGTTACTCCATAGGGTATTGAGGTTGATCAAGCCAAGATCGAAGCTGTACAGAGTTGGCCAACTCCTAACACGGTCACACAAGTGCGGAGTTTTCTCGGACTTACTGGATTTTATCGACGCTTTGTCAAAAATTTCAACACCATTGCCGCACCGATGAATGAGCTTACGAAGAAAGGTGTTCCTTTTGTATGGGGCCCTACACAAGAACAATCGTTTTAGATTTTGAAAGATAATCTTACACATGCACCACTTCTCCAACTTCCTGATTTTGGTAAGACTTTTGAGCTTGAATGTGATGCTAGTGGAAATAGACTTGGAGATGTGCTTATTCAAAAAGGTAAACCTGTTGTGTATTTCAGCGAGAGATTAAGTGGGCCTAGTCTGAATTATTCTACTTGTGATAAGGAATTATATGCTTTAGTTCGGACATTAGAGGCATGGCAACATTATTTATGGTCCAAAGAATTTGTTATGCATTCTGATCATGAATCATTAAAGCACATTCGTAGTCAATCAAATCTGAACCGTAAACATGCTAAATGGGTTGAGTTCATTGAATCATTTCCATATGTCATTAAACACAAGAAATGAAAGGATAATGTTATTGCTGATGCTTTATCTCATCGTTATACCATGTTATCTCAACTTGATTTCAGAATTTTTGGTTTAGAGATAATTAAAGAGCAATATGTGCATGATGATGATTTTAAAGATATATTTCAGAAGTGTAAAGGAGGCAAAAGCTAGAATAAATTTGTTGTGAATGATGGATTTTTGTTTCGTGCTAACAAGCTATGCATTCCGGCTAGCTCCGTTCGTCTTTTGTTGTTACAGGAGGCGCATGGCGGAGGACTCATGGGACATTTTGGTGTCAAGAAGACGGATGATGTTTTGACCGGTCACTTCTATTGGCCTAAGTTGAGGCGCGACGTTAAGCGCTATGTGTCTCGCTATACCACATGCCACAAAGCTAAGTCACGTCTTAATCCACATGGTTTATATATGCCTCTCCCTGTTCCTAGCGTACCTTGGGAATATATTTCTATGGATTTTGTTTTAGGACTCCCTAGAACAAAGAGGAGGAGGGGTAGTATTTTTGTTGTTGTGGATAGGTCTTCGAAGATGGCGCATTTCATACCTTGTCATAAGAGCGATGATGCCACAAATGTTGCTGAGTTATTTTTCAAAGAAATTGTTCGACTACATGGAGTGCCCAATACAATTGTGTCTGATCGTGATACGAAGTTTTTGAGTCATTTTTGGAGGACACTATGGGCTAAATTGGGGACAAAGTTGCTGTTTTCTACTACATGTCATCCCCAAACAGATGGACAAACTAAAGTTGTTAACCGGACATTGTCCACTATGTTGAGGGCTATTTTGAAGAAGAACTTGAAGATGTGGAAAGAATGCTTACCTCATGTGGAGTTTGCTTACAACCGTTCGCATCATTCAACCACAAAGATGTGCTCTTTTTAGGCAGTATATGGATTTATTCCTCACACTCCTATTGATTTATTACCTCTACCATCTTCGAAAAAGGTAAACATTGATGCTACACAACGTGCTGAATTGATTCTGAAGATGCATGAGACAACTAAAGAGAATATAGAGCGAATGAACGCACAATATAAACTTGCAGGTAGTTAGGGTAGAAAAGAAATAACATTCGAACCTGGAGATCTTGTTTGGTTGCATTTGCGCAAAGATAGGTTCCCTGACTTGAGAAAATACAAAATGATGCCCAAAGCTGATGGTCCTTTTAAAGTGTTAGAAAAGATTAATGATAATGCATATAAGCTTGATCTGCCTGCAAACTTTGGGGTTAGTCCCACATTTAACATTGAAGATTTGAAGCCATACTTGGGAGAAAAAGATGATCTTGAGTCGAGGACAACTCCAATTCAAGAAAGGGAGGATGATGAGGACATCCCTTCCACTGATACAACCATACGTACTACTTCTAATCTTTAACTTGATATGCAAGGACTAATTACTAGAGCACGTACTCGCCAACTAAATTATCAGGTAACTTCGTTTCTAGAAGTTCATAATTGTTCCATTAAGGACAGATTGCTACCTAAGTCTTGTGATGTTATTCTACTCAGGAATAAAGGCAAGGGGAATACCGCTACTACTACAACAAGTCCAGGTCGACTGAATTTCAATTCCAGATCAATTCGGAATCAGCCTGACAATACCAGCTTAAATCATGCATAACTTTCACATACGGAGTCCGTTGGAGGTCCACGAGTGCTAGATGGAAAGCTTATCTCGTTCTCTTTCCAACGAATCTAGCCTCACCAACAAATTCCTTTTGAGCGCGCCGCAATAGCCAAAACAATCCAGCAATGTTTCTGAGCCCGAGACAAAACGATACTACGCCACTTCCACTTGGGCCCATGGGCCTTGTAACCCTAGGGTTTGGTACTGTTCATGAGGTATTCCCACATGAACAGTGTCACCACCCTCCTTTCTCCTATACATAGTGGCTGTCGCCCCCTCTAGTTCCTTGGGTTTCATTGACTGAAGTTTAGCTTTGCTACTTTATACTTTGTCCTCTTATTCGGTGAGATCAACAGCGATATTGTTCTTTGGAACCCCACTTATCAGTACAATTTCAATTCCTATTCACAATTTCAGATTGCTTATCTATCTTGTTCTTGCGTGCTTCTTCGGTGTATGCAGGAATTGATCTTCGTGATCAGGTCATCCGGGTATTCATGCACGGTTGATAACAACTTGTTGAGCAGTTCAGCGATTGCATGGTTTTGAGCCTTACGAGTTCGTAGCCAGGATCGTGAGAGTTGAGCGACTACTACCGAACATACCTTCTCATCGAATGATTGGGCCAGAACAGGACCTTCGTGGTTCATCACTTATGTATTAATCTTTTAAATCGTGTTTTACAATCTACTTACTGTATTTACTGTCAATACTGCTTTCTACAAAAAATAGCCATAAAGCTATCCTTTTCAAGCCTTGCATGAATACTATTTGCATACATTTTCCTACGACTTGCTGAATACTTTATGTACTCACGGCTATATGTCATTTGTTGATCAGTCACCGAGGAAGAACCAGATACCACCGAGTTCTATGAGGAAGATTACTTTGAAGACTATGCGAACTAGATCGTGTTCTCCACTCGATTGCCTGTGGGCATGTCGGATGGCTACCACGAGCTATTTTGTTTACCACTGCAAGCTACTCTGTTGTCTTTGGCCCTACGTGGCAAATCTCTGAAAGACTTGACCATAAGGTCTTTTTGCTACTAAGTAATATTAATTTGTATGCTTCTTTGTTATTTTGTTGTGTGGATATGATTTCATCAATGTTGCAACTATGTAGACTAGCTACTGATTATGGGACTAGTTCAGAATACACAGAGGACTCGGGTCCAGCGGCCTAGGGTCCCGACAATCATCCACGGGCCAGATCGGCGAGGAGGTAAGTTATGTACAAATCTACGTTATGTTTTTCGGTTATACCTTACGTTCCGCTAACATCATGTCGTTCTCCCGCCACAGGTCTATCGGGATGCATCACTTCTGCCATCATCTGCACTACACATTCGGGAGGTACGAGATTCTCAGTTTACGTCCAGAGTATTTATTTTGACTAACATCGCTCCGTCTTGCAGCCTTCAGTTGACCGTGGGGGTAACGACCAGTTTACGTCCACTGACAGGATACGGGCCTCCCAACTCCTGCCAGAGAGCAGGACACCGCGCCAAGGTTTGGACCATGGCACCCAAGGTTTGGAGCGTACGCAGGGCAGAGCTTGTAACAGCACAATTTTCTATTTCTAGTTAAAATAAAATTTAATTATTTTCCTGTAATCTTCTAGATTTTTAAAAGTTTTTTCCTATTTATTTTAAAGCCAAGATAAATTATTTGCAAAATTAAATACCAATTATGAGTTGAAAATATTTTTTGACTTTATTTGCTATTTTCTAAAGCCAAATTGAATTAACTAAATTACTAAAATTGCTAAATCATTTAAAATCCGGAAATAGCCTTCGGGCTGAAACTCGCTCGGCCCATCTCCTTTTCCCGCGTGCGCGGCCCGTTTCCTCGGCCCATCTTCATCCCGCAGACCACCTTACCCCTTCTCTCACTGCCAAGTGGGGCCACCCTACCAGTCTCCCCCTCTCTCTTCCCTTTCCTTTTCTCTCGCTGCCATCCCTGGCCCACCTACCATCGCCTTCTCCTGCCTTCCTGTTTTCCCTGCTCCGATTTCATGCACTCCGCCATTGCCGCATGCGCAGACCTTCCAAAAAAACTAGGTGATTGCGCCCGAATTTCCTGTGATTTCGCCGTCATTGTTACACTGTGTCAATTCCACGCCCGTCTCGGTGATTCTCCTTCCTTTTCTCGCCGCCGATCCCTCAATCTCCACCGTCGCGCCAAATCGGGCTTCTTGCACCACACGCCGCCTCAGCCTCACCCGTGCGCTATAAATGAGTGCCCCGGCTTGACCCTTCTCCGCTCAACCCAACGCCCCGAACCACCGTGCTCCTCCCTCTCTCCAGTTTGAGGCCTAGGTATTGTTTTGGAAGTCGTCCAGTTAATTAAGGACCGGTCTGCGAGCTGCGGATTGTTAAGCCAAACTCGTACCACCACAAGTCTAGAGTGGGACAGACTTGGCTAATTAATCTATATTATTTCACCTTGGTTATGTTATTCAGAGGTGTGAGTGTCGTGAAGACCTACTGTTAATACTCACATGGCGCAATAGGGGGTTATCGTTTGGTGCGAAGCCTACGGTAACGAAACCTTAGCGGACATAATTACGTTGAAATAATGTAGGTTAAAGGCCTCATGATAATTTCTTAGTCGCATGCATTCGGAAGCGTGTCTTGGCAGATATTTAAAGCAATCTATCTCTTGTGGGTAAAGCTGTACAGACTCTGCAGAGTATTAATCTATTCAAATAGCCATGTCCGCGGTCATAGACATGCTGAGCAAAGCCTTTCGTGGATTAGGCTTGATTTTTTTAAAATCAATTTCAAACCCAGATGATTTTCGATATCTCATCCAATTGGAAAATTCAGGCAGAAAGCCTGGTGTAAGGGGGTTAGTCCTTCACCATTTGTGTATGGAGGTTTATCCTATACTTGATAATCGATGAATCAAAATAAAGGTTTGATTTTAGTTATAAGTTAAAAATTGCCTTGGAACTTAGTAATTGTATTTAAACTTGAAAATGCAGCTTTATGCAAAATAGCCATATAAACCTTCCATTGACATTATCTTGCATGCATTATATTCTGTTGTTGGGTGTAACTTGCGGAGCATGGTTGTTTGTGCTCACCCTTGCTTAATAAATTGTTGTTCAGGAGAGGAATGTTACCAAGACGGTGAGGACTTGAAAGACTAGACTGCACCCCCAGACGATTGCTTGTGACAAATCGTGTGGCCTGCTTATTTACTTATGCTTTCCACTGTATCTTTTTATTTGGCCTTATGCCCAATTGTAATAAACTTTGATCATTATTATTCAATAAATGTGTGATATGATTTTGCTACCATTTTTGTTTAACTGTGTACACTCGCTATTCCTGGACTAGTGTGTGAAACACAGAAAATCTGGGATCCTTCGTTCCCAGGTTCGACAAAAGTGGTATCGGAGCTATATCGACTGTAGGTTGTGGCTTTAGTTAGAATGGATAAGCTCTTAAGGACTTATTTTTGGAAAACTAAAAATATTTTGGTCTTTCTGGTGTCCTTACTCAACCTTTCTCTTTAAAATGGTTACTAATTCTTCTCTTTTTCAAAAATTGTAGATGTCTGAAGCACCAAAAGTCATCTCCCACCAGATCTACGCCAGACACTAGGCTGCAGCACTTTGAAGGATGATGCAGCCCCTACACTTCCCGAAAAGGCTGACGTATCAGAGATACACTTACCTGGTAGGGGCTTAGGAACGTTGGAGGGTGGAGGTGATACACTACTCCAACCTGCAGAGTGACACAGCCTTCCATATTTTTGACACTCCAATGCAACGTGACACCTTCCCCGTCGGCATCCAGGACACTGCCAGAGAAGCCGTTCGCCAACTCCATTACATCTACGACCACCGATTCAACGGCACTGGATTTCACTACTACCTGATGCACGCACCCACCAGACTCGGCAGTACCTTCCGCTCGATCGAGGATGAGGACTTTCCAGAGCTGACGCACCAGGTGGACTTGATGGTAGCGATGGACCATGCCTACTACCACGCCTTAGATGACCTACATGCTGCTCACGTGAGATTATAGGCAGCAGAGGAGGAATTGGCCCACCTCAAGGAAGGCAACGCTAGTTCCAACATCCCAGACTACACCCCTATGACTCCTTAGATTTTATCTTTAGTGTTTCCATTAGACACAAATTGTGAGTTGCCAATCCCTTTTGTGACAACCACAATTGATTAAAGAAATAAATTAATAAAATACTATTTTGAAAAGTTGCTCTTTATCTTGTGTTTGTTGATTCTTGGGCTGTTTTAGACATATTCCCTCTTAGTGTTCTCTTTCTCTTTCTCTTTTCTAAGTCTTTGGAAAATCTAGCAGATGGTGACAACTCGCAAAACCGGTAGCAGAATTGCTAGTGTTGATGGCAACGAGAATGCTGACTATCAAGCCAACCTGATCCCGCAGCCACCACCACCTCCAGCAGAAGGACCTGATTGACGCCAGATGATGGCCAATCAATCTCATTTGATCGATTTGCTCGCCCAATCTCTCAACAGTACGCAGAATGTGCAAGCAGCAACAGCGACTTATGCACCACCTCTGCCAAGAGCCAACATATTATAATTCATGAGGATGCGCCCTCCGACTTTTTCCAACAGCACCGAGCCAATGGAACTGGACGATTGGTTAGGGCAATCGCAAGAAGCTGGATATTGCCCAATGCACTGATCGTAAGAGGGTTCTGTTTATCTCTCACCAACTAAACGGACTAGCATCAAAGTGGTGGGACAACTTCACTCAGTCTCATGCAGATGCTTAGTCAATCTTGTGGAATGAGTTTGTGCAGGCTTTTCGCCGTGCACACATCCCTTCAGGCATGGTAACCTTAAAGAAGAAGGAATTTCACTCTTTGCGCCAAGGCAACCGCCCTGTTAATGAGTATTTGTATAAGTTCAACCAGTTGCCCCGCTATGCCCCTGAAGATGTAGCTACTGATGAAGCCAAGCAGGAGCACTTTTTGGAAGGACTCAACAATGATCTCTCTGTCCGCCTCATTGCTCAAGACTACACCGACTTTTAACAGTTGGTGAACAAGGATATCCACCAGGAGGGCAAGCACTTGGAAATAGAGAACCGCAAGAGGCGAATGGTGGCCGAGAAGTTTAACTCTGGGGGTTTTCCCAAGCCCCGCATTGCTCAACCTTAGCCACCTCAACGCGGGAGATTCCAGTCTTCTTCGTCTAGAACCCCTGTTCCAGCACAGTGCCCTAATAACTCCTGCTTCCGCAACTCTTCTTCAGGAGGCCAGTTTTAGAAGGATGCTTCAGATGTTACTTGCTACCACTGCTAGGAAAAGGGGCACTTTACCAATAAGTGTCATAAGAAGCATCTTCCAGCTGCACCCAAGGCAGGAGTTCCAACTACTAGCAACACCTTTGTTGCTAAGAATCAGTTTGTGAAGGGCCGAGTGAACCACACCTCCGCTGAGGAAGCTCAGCATGCACCGGATGTTGTCCTTGGTACGTTCCTTGTTAATTCGATACCAGCATCAGTCTTATTTGATTCAGGAGCTTCGCATTCTTTCGTTTTAAATAAGTTTATTAGAAAATATAGGTTACCTATCTCTCCCTTAGTTAACCCTATGATAATCCATTCCCTGGGCTCGGAAATAAGGACTAGTGCCCTATGCCCAAACCTTACCTTGAAAATATCAGGAGTATCCTTCTTGGCAGACTTAACAGTCTTGCACTCCCAAGGATTGGATGTGATTCTCGGAATGGACTAACTAGCTAAGAATCAAGGTCAGATAGACTGCGCCAATAGGCCTATCACCCTCACAAATGAACAAGGAATTAAAGTCGAATTCAGATCGAAGACCTCAAATGGGGAAGGTTCCATCCTGACCAGTTTGAAGGAAGTGAAGCTTGAAGAAATACAAGTTGTGCAAGAATACCTGGATGTATTTCCTGAGGAGTTACCCGGCATGCCACCAGATAGGGACATTATGTTCTTAATTGACCTAGTCCCAGGGACGACACCATTATCAAAGAGACCCTACAGAATGCCTACAAATGAGTTAGCAGAATTGAAGAAGCAAATTGAAGAGCTGTAGAGCAAGAGTTATATTCAGCCATGTTCATCGCCTTGGGGGAGCACTAGTGTTGTTTGTCAAAAAGAAGGATAATAGTATGAGAATACGTGTGGATTACAGATTACTCAACGAGGTTACAATCAAGAACACGTATCCTCTGTCCAGGATCGATGACCTCTTTGATCAGTTGAAAGGAGCCAACATCTTCTCCAAGATTGAATTAAGATCCGGTTATCATCAGCTAAAGATCAGACCAGAAGACATACCAAAGACTGCCTTCACAAAAATATATGGATTGTACGAGTTTACAGTAATGTTAGTTGGTTTGACGAATGCACCAACTTATTTCATGAATATGATGAATAAGGTATTCATAGAATTCTTGGATAAGTCTGTGGTGGTATGCATTGATGACATTTGCATTTACTCAAAAGATGAAGAAGAGCATGAGAAGCATCTCGGGACAGTATTGAAAAAGCTCTGGGTGCATCAGCTTTTTGCCAAATTCAGTAAGAGTGAATTTTGGCTAAGCCAAGTGGCTTTCCTCGGACATATTGTGTCAACAGGAGAAGTTGCAGTAGACCCCGCCAAGATTGAAGCCGTAATGGATTGGAAGCAACGCAAGTCCTTCACGGAAATAAGAAGTTTTCTCGGTTTAGCTGGTTATTACCGCAGATTCATTGAAGGTTTCTCTAAAATCGCTAGACCTATGACTCGGCTGTCAAAGAAGGAAAAGAAGTTTGAATGCATAGATGCTTGTGAGTAAAGTTTTCAAGAGTTGAAGAAAAAGCTAGTCTATGTACCTGTGTTAGTCTTACTGGACATCCATAAGGACTTTGAAATTTTCTATGATGCCCCTCGTCAGGGCCTTGGATGTGTATTGATGCAGGAAGGTAAAGTTGTAGCTTATGCATCTCACAAGTTGAGGCCCCATGAAGGAAACTACCTGACTCATGATTTGGAGTTGACAGCAATTGTGCGTGTCTTGAAAATCTAGCGGCATTATCTCATTGGTAACCGCTATGAGATCTTCACGGATCACAAAAGCTTGAAGTATATCTTCACTCAGTCAGAGCTTAATCTCAGGCAAAGAAGATAGTTGGAACCGATAAAGGATTATGACCTTGGAATCCGTTATCATCCGGGCAAAGCAAACGTAGTGGCAGATGCCCTGAGTAGGAAAGGGTATTGCAACACTATATTGGTTAAGAAAAATCAACCTAGACTGTATGAAGAGTTGAAGCATTTAAATTTGAAGATTGTCAGCCAGGGTTGTGTAAACACTTTAGAAGTTAAACCAACCATTCAAAGTCAAATCAGAGAGAAGATGAAGATATCAAAGAAATCAATAAGAACATGAGAAGAGGTAAAGCCCCAGAATTTTATGAAGATGAACAAGGTACAGTTTGGTTTGGAAACCGCATCTGTGTACCCGACCATCATGAAACAAAGCAGCTGATTTTGAAGGAAGTCCATGAATCACTTTACTCCATTCATCCCGGAAGTACCAAGATATACCAGGATCTGAAGAAAAAGTATTGGTGGGTCAGCATGAAGCGAGAAATTAGTAAGTTTTTTGCACACTGTGTTGTATGCTAGAGATTCAAGACAGAACATCAAAGACCCGCTGGTTTGTTGCAGCCATTACCAATTCTCGAATGGAAGTGGGAGGAAATTGGTATGGATTTCATCACCGGACTTCCTAGAACCCAATCGGGATATGATTCTATCTGGGTCGTGATTGACCGTTTGACTAAAGTGGTACATTTCATTCCAGTCAAGACCAAGTATAGGGGCAACAAGCTAGCAGAGTTGTACATGGTCAGGATCATCTGTTTGCATGGAGTGCCGAAAAAGGTAGTGTCTGACAGAGGATCACAATTCACATCAAGATTTTGAAAGAGCATGTATGAAGCATTGGGGACTAGACTCAACTTCAGTACAGCATATCATCCACAAACAGATGGCCAGACAGAACATGTGAACCTAATTTTGGAAGACATGCTACGAGCCTGTGCTATAGATTATGAAAAAAGGTGGGATCAGAATCTTCCCTGTGCGGAATTTTCATATAACAACAGCTATCAGGCCAGCTTACTAATGTCACCATTTGAAGCATTGTATGATAGAAAATGTAGAACCCCTCCCCTTTGACATCAAGTAGGGGAACATCAGTTCTTTGGACCTGAATTAATAAAGGAGACTGAAAGTAAGGTAAAAACGACAAAAGAACGCTTGAAAGTGGCTCAGTCCCAACAGAAAAGTTATGATGATAATCGTCGGAGAGAATTGTCCTTTGAGACAAGAGATTTTGTCTATCTCAGAGTAACTCCACTCAGAGGAGTAAGAAGATTCCGGACTAAAGGAAAACTCCACTACTACAGAAAATGTCTTCACAAACGGTTTCGTGAGTCGTCCGAGTTTATAGGTCAGTAATGACATGATGTCACCGTAGACGGTTTTCAAACCGTCTGTGATGCAAACTATCACAGACGGTTATTAACTCAGAACCGTCTGTGATAGATGATGTATCACAGACGGTTGGTAGATGGAACCGTCTGTGATTGTCTCTTCTCTATAAAATCTCCAAGCAGTGACTACTTTTTCCCTTAAAAGCAGCTTCATATATGTATATATATACATACATATATACATATATACATATATATATATACATACATATATACATATATATATATATACATACATATATACATACATATATATATATATAGTTCATAGTCTCTTGTTAGCTATCTCGAGGCCTGAATTCAGCTAGCTCGCTCGCTCCTTGGTCGTTCATCCTAAACATGCAGGTGAACCATGGCCTACTTCATCGAACTTGATAAACTGGAGTGTATGATTTGCTTCATGCCAATCCTCCACGGCATGAAGCAAATCGCACACTCCAATGTGTCAGGTTCGATGAAATAGGCTGTGGTTCACCTGCACGTTTAGGATGAACGCCCAAGGAGTGAGCTAGCTAGCTGAATTCAGGCCTCGAGTTAGCTAACAAAGGCTACAAAGTATATATGTATATGTGTGTATGTGTGTGTGTGTGTGTATTAACGGCAAAAGCAGCCACTACTTGGCGATTTGATAGAGAAGAGATCAAGAATAGAGAAGAAGGGAGGCGGGCTCTAGGAGGAGGCGATGCGTGCTCGGGGGAGGGGAGGAGGCGGGCTCGAGGAGGAGTCTCGGCTGGCTCGGGGAAATAATTAATTGACCAAGATAACATATTAACATATAATTTCTGTAAGACAATTAACCAGGATAAAATACTCAAAACATAAGATAAGCAACCATATGAAACCAACATATTACTCAGTTTTGAATGTTTATGATTGCTTTCAGATGTAGAGTTGCACAAGATGTAATCTTGGCATTCTCGATACTTACCAATATTCTTTATCAATTAAATGTGATAACAATAAATCATACTTTTGAGCTCAAATAATGCTTCACTGGAATGTCAAGAAATAACTTCTAAAATAACAATTTTATACTTTCAGTCATCACAATGTCATTCAACTAACAGTGTGCAAAAAAGCTCTATAATCTGATTAGCCAATTAGTAGCCAGTTAAATGAAAACTGAACAGAATCACTAATCTCAAATATTAGATAGAACCACTAATCTCAATAAAATAGCCAATCTTCTATCAGTAAACCAGCAAAAGTACAGAACACAAATTATCCTCATCAAGCTGACAATGAGAAGCAATCAAAATAGCCCAAGTCTGATATTGCTATCACATCAATTTCATAATATGAAAATTATATATCATCATCAAGCAATTACCAGAGCCCAACACAACCCAAGTCTAATATTGCTATCACACGTACGTATTTCATAATATGACAATTATCCTCATCAGGCAATTACCAGATAGATTGAAATACAACTAGCACAGCACAATTAGTAAAGTAAATCAATTCTGAAAAACACAAACAACTCACGAAGGGATGACAAGAACCACCCAGGATGCACGGGCTGAGTGCACCTCAGAGCAAGAGAGGAGGCGCACCGGGCTGGAGGAGGAGGCGGTGGCTCGGGCTCGGGGAGGAGGAGGCGGGCTCGGGGGAGGAGGCGTGCCGGGCTGGAGGAGGAGGTAGCGGCTCATGCTCGGGGAGGAGAAGGCGCGCCGGGCTGGAGGAGGAGGCAGTGGCTCGCGCTCGGGGAGGAGGAGGTGCGTCGGGCCCGAGGAGCAGGCGCTGTCGAGGAAGCCCTCGACGTCTCTCGGGGAGCGCGCCGGGCTCGGGGGAGGCAGCGGCTCATGTTCAGGGAGGAGGCGGCGAGCTCGGGGGAGGAGGCACACCGAGCTCGAGGAGGAGGTGGCACCGGGCTCGGGAAGATGTGGGAGCCCGAATCCTAGCGTGCCGCGACGAAACTTAATCATTTGAGTGGGGGACACGGGCAAACCTTAGAATCCGAATATGAATAGGCTGGACATCACAGACGGTTCTAAAATAGAATCATCTGTAATAAATACACATCACAGATGATTCTAAACTAGAACCGCCTGTGCTAAGTACACATCACAGATGGTTCCAATATAGAACCGTCTGTGACAATATACATAAATGCAAATTTAGAACATATATGAAACATTCACATATTAGTAAAGCATTAATTTGAACTCAGAGTCTAACACACTGGAGAACTAAGAAAAAAAATCACTCACAAACTTCTTCCCATCTTTTCTTTCTTCCATTTGTTCTTAAAGTTCTCATTTCCATACCCTTCTAGTAAGATAAAATTCATGGAACAAATTGACTTCCGATCAAGTGAGCACTTCACTATCTATGATGTGTAACTTCCGATCAAGTACAGTACTATACTTTGATCTTCTGTTGATTGATCGGAAGTTACACATCAAAGTCGATAGTGAAATACTTACACATACGGAACAAGGTGCCTACCAAATTACATATTTTCTGCTTTCTTCTGTTGGAGATCAACTTCAACCACTTTAAAAGATCAGTCCCGTGGAATTGGTAGTCGGAATCAACTAATCAGTCATTTCTCATTACAGACGGTTATAATAAATAACCGTCTGAGAATTTAGTAATATCACAGACGGTTCTTAAACATGAATCATCTGTGATACTTCACAGATGGTCTTCAACATGAACCGTCTGTGATATTACCTCTTCACAGATAGTTTTCATGCGGCCAAGAATACGTACGCCGCTAAACCAAAATAAATGCGTGATTGTATTTATCTTGATGGTTCCGAAGAAACCGCCTCGTGATGAGGCGTCCAGTATTAGTCTTTTTGTAGTAGTGCTCGCACCCAGATTTGTTAGGCCATACAAGATTTTGGGAAGAAGAGGTAAAGTTGCTTACTAGTTAGAGCTACCGGCATCTTTGTCTGCAGTTCATAACGTCTTCCATGTCTTCCAAATCAAGAAGTGTCTTCGAGCTTGTCGACGATCGAATCGCCGATCTTACGAAAATAAACGAGGAAAATGACATGGAATATCCTGGAATGGAATGGGGGTCGCTCTTTATTGATATGAACTGGATTTACAAGATGTGGCTAAGTACTACCTGAATTACCTTGAATGGAGGAATGTTTAGCAAGACAATCGGACTTAGAATATGAGTCTAAGGTGATTATCTAGCTTCTAATTCCACCGCTTAGGCTTCGTGCATATCTTTGCCTTGGCCTTGTTTTTGTGTGTCGCCTATCGTCTCCTTCTTGTCTCTGTCTCTCTTTCCCTTTAGTCTTACGTGCTTCACCTTTAAATAACTTCGAAGAGGTGGCGATTACTCTGGAGAAGGCGTCCTCGTGAAGCGTTACGATCGTGGTCGGAGCGGTAGAGAAGTTAGCAATGTGCTAACTTCCTTGCGTTGCTTTGTGAAAAGCTTAACCGTAGGGTGGTTAATAGTCGGTGTCTCGTGGTTGTACCATCGCATGGTTTGGAGCATTATAACACGTGTTCCATTCATCATACGATAAGAAATACCGATTCGATAATTTTCTGGCGGTTATCCGGTCGGGATTAGGCACAAAGCCTCATCAGGCCGGTACCCATAAGTAACCTCTGAATACTAACGACCAGGAGGTCGTCGGTCTTAGGGTTACGACCATGAAGACGTATGGTCTTTTATTATATATTAGAATAATACATAGAGGTTTTAATCCTCGTCGGCTAGCCCCGAACTTTAAATGAACGGTGGTGTATATACCTTTTTCCGATGAAATCAGATCAGGCGAACCCATTTAATGTCGTGGTATCTGGCGGTCTCGTGTTCACTTTAAAGTTGAGAACTTGCCTTGGGAAGCGAAGAGTTCCTCTGTCGTTTGAACAAAAAAAGCTTTTTGTCGGTTGGACTTTGTGGGAATCCTTGAAAGTATCGGAAGTTTATAAAATCTTCTCTCTTTGGGCTCTTAGAATTTTTATGCTTCCAAAATCCCCTTCGATCCCCTTTAGCTTCTCGTCAAGAAATCATCGAGCCTTTTCTGTTCTTCCGACCACAAAGTCTTCAACTTCCACTACTCATCCTTGAGGATTTTCGCCATGTCGAGCAAATTACGAAGTGGTTGCCTTCGGAATTGGGCAAGAAAAAGCTTGAGGCTTTGGCGAAGATGGGAATGCTCCCAGATAGAAATCTGATTAATTGGAGACCGGCGACTGGAGAGCATTTTCCGACCCGTGAAGATGGCGAAATCCCTGTTTTTCTTGCCTACATCGAATGTGAAATTTGAGATTACGGTACACAAATTCCTCCTCCGCGTTCTTGAACATTACGGGTGGAATTGGTGAATTTGGCCCCAAATTTGATCGCAAATATTAGTATTTTCGCATATTTGTGCGAGGCATACCAGGAATACAACCGAACTTGAAGCTCTTTAGTTATTTCTACCGCATGGTGATGGGAAAATCTGCGGCAAAATCTGAGGCGCTCTCGGGAATGCACATTGCGCCTTCATGACGGGTCACGGAAGGCCGATGAGTACATCCTCATGTACGTGAAATCTTCGTGGTCGTCATGGAAAAAGTCTTGGTTTTATATGACGATTCTGAAGACGATGGCCTCTACTTACGGAACTAGAGCAAGTGAAAACCCCAAATGGAAGGAGACCAGAAGAAGACAGGATAGTCAAAAGATGGGCGGATGCCATCTATGACTTCTTGAGTCAGGGCCCGACTGTGGCATGTGGTGAAGGATTTCACCTTTCGCCGATTAGCCCATTGAAGCTCCGGACTCATTCCTGCTCTGGTGCCTTGATCGTGATGAAGCTACCTCGGAAGGTGGTAAGTCTTTGAGATAAATTCGATCGGTATTTTGATTTGATTAATGTATTACCTTAAAATCTGTCTATTCTTCCTTCATTAAAGCTCTTTCCCTAGGGAAATTAGAGAACGAGTCAAGATGATCTGCAAGGGAGCTCGGAGAAAAGGTTGAATGCCCCAAGATCTTAGCCAGTAACTCCTATTGAAGGAGACGGCAAGGCTTAAGGTAATTTAATCAAAATTCCTTTTACCATGTGTACACATATATTCCACCAGATTTCCAATCGTGCTTTACTTTTGCGATCGGTCGGATTGCGAATCATACAATCTGGTGAGGATCAACGCCCCACCTTAGTTCCGACCGAGTCGTGCCTCGAGGCACTTGAAGTAGATGAATCCTCGAGGTAATAGAACATTTGGAATCATATATGTACGAATTTTTAGATAAAGGATTTCTTCACCCAATCAAATTTGTTCTTTGATTTAGGTGGATAAGCTCGAGGGCATGAGAATGTAGCTGCGGGAGGTCAGAGACTCAGAGTGGTCGTGCACGACCTTACGGTTATTCTTGAAACAAGCGATCCGGAGATTGATGAAACCACTCCCTCAGGCCGGATAGTCGGGAATGCGGTCCTTGATGAACCGGTCGAGGACATAGCTTCCGACATCTTGTTGGAGGATGTGAGGTTCAACAAACCTTCTTTGGTCGAGAACCGGCAAGATTGGAGGAGAAGAAAAGGAAGGCTAGCGCACAGATTTCTCTCTTGCTGCTTTTTGAGTCAAATCCGGAGATTAACAAGGTATGTACAAATGAAAGTGGTCGTATAAGTATGTACCTCTAATAATTCCTTGATGATTTGATACTTTGAACTTCCCATCTTCGGTTTGCATAGGTCTTTGGTGTTCCGGTCGTTTCCACTGTGTTCTTCTGAGGACGCTTTGTGGAAGTTCCCATCAGAGCACTTCTCGGGACAAAGTTCCCGAGGAATAGTGGTCGAAGAAGCCCCGGCGGTGACAAGGGCAACGGGTGAGTTGGATCCTTTGGTGATTGAAACCCCTTCGTGGAGGTAGATGCCTCGAGAGGTCTCAACAGTTCGATCATCGCCGATAACCCTTCCTAACCTAACAAGTTCCTTTTAGTCCCGATTCATCGAGGATAAGGAGCTTGATGAGGCGTGGCGAAAGTATCGGATACTCGGCTCAAGATGCACCTCGATTTGATTTTTGCTTTGGTTATAATGACCGAGCAATTCGTAAGTATTCTCGACCGACTTCATAGCTCTTCTTTAAAAAGTTTATAAGAAACTTAAGAAAGAGAACGCTATTTGTGTAGCATTTGGTCGAGAACTTTCTTTGTGATCGAGGATGACCCAGCGAATTAAGGACTTGGAGCAAAAGCACTCCGAGTTGGAAAGTAAGAACTTTTCCCTTTTGAACTTTTGTTTCTTCTTCAATACTTTGCTCCTCTACAATTATTCTCCCTTATCGTATTCGATAGATCTGGAGAAAATAAAAGAGGAGGTTGTGGCTGAGAAAGCCAAGACAGCTCTTCTTGAAGAAGAAATAAAAGCTAAAGACCAGTCATTTGCTGAAGCAAGTTCAGCTAAAGACCGGTTGATCGCTGAAGCAACGACCAAATATGAAACACTTAGCAAAACAAATGAAGGTAATATGTCGTAAGCTTGATTTTTCCTTCACTTATGCTTGTGTTCATTAACTGATTTGTTTTTGCAGAGCAAACGCAAATCTTGAGAGTAAAGAAAACTCGAAATTTGAGCGGGATAAGGAGGCGGCTCTTGCTCAAAATATTGATGAAAAGATTCATGCTTTGAACAAGATGATCTTTGATATGGGATCGGGATCAAGCTGCCTTCCTTAGGAGATCCAATAGAGAAAATGAACTATTTGGGTCAACTTCTAGAGGACCTTAAAGTTACGCTCAAAACTACTCGGACGAATTATACCCGGGCCCTAAAAGCAAGCGTTGCAAGTGGAGTTAGTTTTGCTTTGGCAAACCGAAAGCTTCCGACCCTCCATAGATCTCCAAGTGTTAAAGATGACTTCAAGCGCCCACTGAGGAGGCGACCAAGTTCATGGAAGAACTCGGGCCACTCGGAGATATAGTTGTAGAGGAGATGGAGGTCGAATCTCCGACAAGCGATGAGTTAGGCGGGGAATATTTCTTAGAGTAGGTTCTGCAAGTGTAAAAATATTTGAATATCTATGAAAACTTACCTTTTATGTCATTGACAAAGCTTTTGTTTATCTGTTTGACTTTTTTAAAATTCTCGTATATTTCCTAGCCCCGAACGCTTTATAGTAGAAGAAGCGTTCTTGTACAAGCGGTGAGCCAAGAAAGAGAATAAAAGAGGTCATAACCATGTATGTGAGTTTTGAAGGTATGTTTGGACATGTAAGACAAAAGCGATCGTTTAAAGTACTAGGAAATCAAATGTGGTCAGACAGTATGATTTTGACTAGTTATAGATCTTTGTTTGTCATAATGGAAATACCCATCAAAAACACTATATATGGTTGGAAAAAGACTTTGTCAAACTTGACATAAGAAGAAATGCAAATATGTATGCAACAAATTATAAGTGAACTTTGTTTATATCTATTGTCCCATAACTGCGGTGGAACTAATGCTAAGACACGAAGGCATCGACACATTTCTTGAAAGCGTGTTCAAATTCTCGTATCCGATGGTAGCGAGGATCGAAGAAAAGAACCGTCGCTAGGAAGCTCCTTCCGATTAGGCGGGACCACGCGTGCGAAAAAGGAGAGACTTCGACTAGGAGGCTTTCCGTGTCCCACCCGAGCTGCAGACAAGAATAGACCGTAATCTTAAAATAATGAAGCATAATCTTGAATCGTAAGCATATCATTCATGAGATAGTTAGTTGTGTGGCGCTCGATTACTCATTTTCTTTGAGAAAAGAGTGTAGTCGCGTGGGAATCATTTGAAGAAAAATACTCACGACTAGGACCATAGAGTATCGAGATCCTTAAAAAGGATATCGAGAGAAAAATATCTTCTCAGACTGGACTAACAATAATAAATGACCGTAATGTAGGTGTATATATATAAGCAAAGTTGCACTTCTTAATTAATTAATGAATTTAATGAAATTGAAATTGAAAGAAATGAAAGAATGAAAATTAAACATAGAACTTACGCAATTGATCGATGTTCCAAGAATTTGACAAAATTTGCCCATCGACATAGCCAATCGTCACGGAACTCGGTCGGGTTACTTCGATTACGAGTAAGGACCTTCCCATTTAGGAGAAAGTTTATTGCGATTTGTTTGGCTCTGAATTTTTCGAGAACCGGATCACCTCTGACAAGAAGGTGCGAGGTCGCACCTTACGACTATGGTACCTTCGCATGGCTTGTTGGTAGGCCGCCGATCGTATAAGGGCTTGGTTTAAATCGTTCTTCAAGGAAATCGGCGTCGTCGAGTCGTCGTTCATTCTGATCATTTTCGTCAAAACGATCAGTTCGAGCAGAGCCAATTTTGAGTTCTGGAGGAAGCATAGCTTCAGCACCATAAACCAAAAAGAATGGAGTTTCACCGGTCGCACGACTGGTCGTGGTTCGAACGGCCCATAACACAGAGGGAAGTTCTTTAACCAAGCGCTGACCGCTTGATTAACTGGTCGAATACTCGGCGTTTGATCCCCTGCATAAGGATACCATTAGCCCGCTCAACTGCTCCGTTGCTCTGCGGATGTGCAACAGAAGCAAAATGAACTTTGACACCAAGTTCATCGCAGAATTCCTGGAATTGACTGCTGGAGAACTGGGAACCATTATGCGTGATGATCTGTTGGGTACACCAAATCGCGTGATCACATTTTTCAGGAGAAATCTCTTAGCGGCCTCAGTTGTTATTTTAACGACTGGCTCGGCTTCAATCCATTTTGTAAACGTGTCAATCATGACGAAAAGGAATTCGAAGCCCCCGGGTGCTCTTGGGAAAGGTCCCAGAATGTCCGATCCCAAAGTTGCAAAAGGCCAAGAAAGAGGAATTGTTTGTAAGGCTTGTCTTTGGTGGTGTACTTATCGGCTATGAAACCGACATTGTACACACTTCATCACAAGCTCTTTTGCATCATGAAGGGCGGTTGGCGAGAATAGCCTTCTTAGGAAGGCTTTACCGACCTGTGGTTTACAGAGGAATGGTGTGCTCCACAGACACCTTCATGGATTTGGTTAGCAATCTAATGCCATCCGCTTGAGATATGCATCTCATCAACACTCCATGAGATCCTCGTTTATACAAGGTACTTTCGATTAGAGTGTATGATTTGGCTTTTTAGTGCTATCGATCGGCCTCTACATCATCTTCTCGAATTGTGTCATGTCAAGATAATTGTAGATCGATGTCATCGATCTCTACCTTGATCGTGATAAATACCAACCGTCAACGATTCGTGGAGCATCCATATTCCCTTGATTAGTTTGTTCAACTTGCAAAGAATCATGTATGTTCTCGGAAGGCTCAACTACCGAGGGTGAATTGAGTTGCTCGAGAAAAACTCCAGGCGGGGACGGCCGACCTCGTGGAGGCCATCCGTGCTAACCGGTGCGCGAAAGTTTTCCTTTCTAGGAATATGTTGATCCGAAAACCGAAGAAGTGCTTTTCAAGTTTTCGTACTTCCGCCAGATAAGATGACATCTTGGTACTAGAGCATTGATACTCTTTCCCCACTTGATTCGCTACTAGTTGAGAATCGCCTTTCACTAATGTCTGCGAATCCCGAGTTTAACGAGTGCTCGAGTCCCGCCGATAAACCTTCATATTACGCCACATTATTGGTGGCGTGAAAATTTCTTGGATGGCGTGCTTGATGTGTTCGCGGTGGGGATATCAAGACCACTCCACCCCGATCCTTGTAACATCAAGGAACCGTGAATACATTGTCCACTCGTCGTGGTGTTCGTACTCGGGTCCTTGGGTGGGTTCAGGTTTGTCCATTCGCAATGAATTTCGCTATTGCACAGGACTTTATTGTTGTTCGTGAAATAAAATGGAGATCGAACGCCCTAGCTCGACCGCCCATTTGGCTATTCGTCCCGATGATTCCTGTTTCAAGGACTTGACCAAGGGATATCCGGTAGGTACGACCACTTTGTGGGCTGAAAGTAGTGCCTTAGCTTCCTTGAAGACATAAGGAGGCCATAGAGCAACTTTTGTACTGTGGGTATCTTTCCTTTGGTCCATGTAAGACTTCGCCACGTAATAGACCGGTCGTTGGATATTATCCTTTCTACAACCAAGACACCGCTAACTGCATGCGTGGTGTTCTTTGCCACGTAAATTAGCAATGTTTCTCCGGTCTCGGAGAAACTAAAACCGGTACTTGTAAGGTACTTTTAAGTTCCTCAAAGGCATCGCTTGCCTCTTTAGTCCACTCAAAACTTCCATGTTTAGAAGAAGTTTAAAGAAAGGTAATCCTTTTTCCCTAACCTTGCTATGAAACGACTTAACGCCATCCATACGGTTAGTTTTGGACTTCCTTCTTCGTGGTCTGAGGGCGATGTCGGTCGATGGTCGCAATTTTTGCCGGATTTGCTTCAATACCTCTAGCGAAACTAGAAAACCGGCGGTTTTCCGGTGAAACTCCTAACACACACTTTTCCGGATTTAACTTGAGGTTATGTCTTCTCAAGTTATTAAAAGTTTCTTGTAAGTCGGGAATGTGGTCGCTTGGCGTTGGTGGTCTTCTACGCACGGATCGTCAACATAAGCTTCTAGATTCCAACCGATTTGTGGACTAAAAGTTTTTGCATCAACCTTTGAAAAGTTGCACCGGCATTTTTGAGACCAAATGGCATCTTAATATAACAGTAAGTACCATATGGGGGTGATGAAGAAAGTTTTCTCCTCATCTTCTTTACACATACTAATCTGGTGGTACCCCGAATACGCATCTAAAAAACTTAGTAACTCGCACCCGTAAGTAGAGTCTACTAGTTGATCAATGCGGGGGGGAAAGTCATCCTTCGGACAAGCTTTATTAAGATCTGTAAAGTCGATACACATTCGCCATTTCCCATTATTTTTCCTAACCATTACAGATTAGCAAGCCTTGTGGGTGGTCGACTTCACGAATAAATCCCGCCCGAGAAGCTTGTCAATCTCCGATCGATTGCTTCCTTCCGATCGGGTGCAAAGCGTCGTAGTTTCGCTTGATCGGTTTTTATCGGCCGAGAGCAAGCTCGTGCTCGATCACCTCGGGACTCTGCATATCGGACGCTTGCCA
This sequence comes from Phyllostachys edulis, assembly GCA_036346405.1. Lineage (NCBI taxonomy): Eukaryota > Viridiplantae > Streptophyta > Magnoliopsida > Poales > Poaceae > Phyllostachys > Phyllostachys edulis. Next base: position 22,022,602 of record CM070545.1, on the reverse strand, counting down.
AGCAAATACGCCTTGATTTGCTCGGAGGAAGGAGACGAGCGACTCTTCCTATTTAGGGTCGAGTCTTGCCCGACCGTAATCTTGCGGCGGTTGGATCTGGTTGTCTGACCCATGTGACGACTTGATTTGTCGGGAGAAGCGCTTTTGTCGAGTAATACCTCCTTGGTCAGTCGGATGGTTTGGGCGCCATCTTTGGCTTCGAGTGCTTGACTCGCATGGGAGACGGATTAACCTCTCGGTCGGAAGTTCATCAACCAAAGGCAAAGGATTTCCGATCGCATACGAAAGCCATTTTTCGATCTCCTCGGTGTGATGACTCCTTCGCCCCGGATTTTCAAACTTTGATAACCGTAATGCGTGGCTATCAAGAATTTTGCTAATCTTTGGTCGATCGAGGATTCCGTTGCGCGGATTCAAGTTTACTACATCAAACGGGATCTTCTCTGCTCGAAATTGTCGTTTTCCAAACGCCACCAGAAGGAAACTTGTCCTATCGGTTTAGCGGTAGAACCCTAACTATGCCATGAAAAGCATATTTCATGTGTTTCACCTTTGACATGGGGACTGCATTTCTTCTAAAGCTCCTACAAATAATATATTCAAGGAACTACCCCATCCACTAAGACCCGATTAACCCGACAATTATTAATAGTTGGTTCAACGGCGATGGGGAACCTACCGGTCGAGTCGATGGGATGGTGCGATCGTCTTTTTTTGAAGGAAGTTGCGGTGTCCGACCACTTCGAGTGCTTGATTACAGCTTGGAGATTCGACGAGGTTGACTTCCCGCCCATGGCCTTGGATGACGTCGACTCGTATGAAGAAGATCCTCCAAAATCATGTTGACTGTGTGTTGGGGATCCGGTACTCCATCTCCTTGTCGCCATCCTTGTCCTTTTGGAGCTCGCGTTTCTCCATGTTCTGTATTGTCGAAATGGTCCTTACCCGCATAATAATCCTCCGCTTTCTTCCGCCAGACACGACAGTGCGCAGATCATGCCCTCGTTGGTGAAGTGGACACCACTTCTTATTCGTCTGAATCCTTTGGTCGGAACTTTTGCTTTGCTTCGACCAAGATAGTCCTTCTTGCCCTTCCTAATCTTGTATGCAGAACGGCGAGGACTTCTTTGTCGTCGGTCTGCGGTTCTTTTTCTTCTTGAGAGACTTCTTGTTCTTTTTCTCCTGCTTGTCCGCACGGGTGGGAATCTTGTCTTCCGATCGATGGCTTCACACCACTCGATTGCTTCACTAGCAATGGCATATTTGTCCGCCATATCAAAAAGCTCAACGGTTGTTCTTGGAGGGTTCATTGCTATGTCCTCCGTGAAACCGCCGATTCCTTAGACCTGCTTTTAAAAGCTTTGAATAACAGAGGACTCTGCGACTTGGGTATAGAGTTACTGAACTGGTGAACCTCTTGATATATTGACGTAAAGTCTCATCGATCCTCGCCGGATTCTCGTGGAGATCGTCCTCCTTCCTGTATGGTCGACGCACTCGAAGTTGGCAATCGAAGATCACGAGTTGTTCCCAAGTATATATGGATCCGAGGTAAGTTTAACAACCACCAAGGCGCACCCTTCGAGCACGGTGGGTAAATAGTTGGCCATTACATTCTCATCGCCACCAAAGCCCCCGATAGCGGTGGTATATATTTGGAGAAATTCCAATGGGTTTTGAGTTCCATTGAATTTGTCCAAGTTGGCTTGGTCGGAAACGGCTAGGCTAACGCACGCTTGGAGCCCAGCAGAGAAGGCTCGACAACTGTGATTGATTCATGGCGTCTTCTCCGAAGGTGCGGATTGTAATCGGGAGACCGATCCCTAGGATTGGAACGTTGGAACTCCGGTATGCCGATCCGGTCGTGGACATTGATATGATGTCCACGATCACCACTTGGTTCAAACGATGTCGGAGATCGTTAGGTCCTAGTGGTGGTTCTTCTCGACGCATGGGGAGTATCCTCTTGAAATAGCCTTCTTCCTCGTGACTCCTTGGTCGGAATCGCCGAGGAGGTCTTGGTATCGATCGCTCTCTGGTATGACCGTCTTTGTCCCCTCACCGAGGAGGAGCGTTGGGACGAAGTCCTAGTCCGACTTCTGAACCCCTCTGTTCTCGATACGCCTGCTCATTGCATGGTCTGTTGGAGAATTTCTGATACCGACCCACGAGTTGTATTAAAATTAGGCGTTCTGCTAGAGCGGGATCGGAATTATTTAACATGTTTTGAATACGTTGCAAGTTTTGTCTAGATATCTAGAAGGTCTCGTGGTTCATCTTGTCGTAGGTGTCGCCGTCTCAACCTTCCCCGACCTTCGGATTTGTTCGGTCTGTCGTCACCACTGGGTGGGGCGGTGCAAAGCGAGTTAACCGATTGACGCCGATTAGTTCCGTTGCCTCCGGAAGTTGGTGCTTGACGGCCCGGATCATCTCGACAACACGTGATGGCGTGGTAGAGAGTGTAGGACCGCAGGCATCTTGATCTTCATCTCCGATCGCGTTGACCTCGTGCTTCCAAAGATTGATCTTCCGATGAGCTTCCATCATAACTAATGGAGAGCTTGTCGCTTCGCGTAATCTTCCACGATGGAGATCGGTCGAGATGAGCACTTCTCGAGGTCTTTCACCGATCCGACGAACCGCCGATCGATGTCGAGTGTGATCATCCCCACATGGCCTACGCACTGGAGGTTTCATCGACACCATTACCGGTGACGGTTGACTCTGGAATTGCCGAAGTCAAGGAGAGTATCTTTCACCATGATTTCATCAATGGTATAGAGTTTTCCGGGTGATGGAGCTGAAATTTCTTCACTGTTTCACGGCCGAGATGACCGGGCTTGAAGAGATCCTCCGCATTCGAACGGTCGGAACGGCCGATTCTCTGGTTGCGCCACCGTAGTGGCGGCGATCTTCATCCATCCGACGACTCGCTAACGTCGCGACGTGCGAGCCGGAGGAGGATGAGGAGGATGACTCGCCATTTTCTTCCATGGGCGGATACATCCTTCCATGTCGAGGTTGGCGAGTCCGCCAAATCGAACCGCTTTTCCTCATCCCAAACTCCGCATAGTCGCATGAGCGATTGCAGAGTTTTTGGGCGAGGATTTTCTTGAGCTTAAAAGAAAAAATTTCTTCAGAAACTTACGCCTTCTTCCCCACGGACGGTGCCAACCGTCGACGATCGAATCGCCGATCTTACTTAAAATAAACGAGGAAAATGACGTGGAATATCCCGGAATGGAATGGGGTCGCTCTTTATTGATATGAACTGGATTTACAAGATGTGGCTAAGTACTACCCTGAATTACATCGAATGGAGGAATGTTTAACCGCAATCGACTTAGAATATGAGTCTAAGGTCGATTATCTAGCTTCTAATTCCACCGCTTAGGCTTCAGGCATATCTTTGCCTTGGCCTTGTTTTGTGTGTGGCCTAGCGTCTCCCTTCTTGTCTCTGTCTCTCTGCCCCTTTCGTCTTCTGTGCTTCACCTTTAAATAACTTCCGAAGAGGTGGCGCATACTCTGGAGAAGACGCCCTGGTGAAGCGTTACGACCGGTTCGGAACGGTAGAGAAGTTAGCAATGTGCTAACTTCCTTGCGTTGCTTGTGAAAAGCTTAACCGTAGGGTGGTTAATAGTCGATGTCTCGTGGTTGTACCATCGCATGGTTTGGAACGATAACACGTGTTCCATTCATCATACGATAAGAAATACCATTCGAGAATTTTACTGGCGGTTATCGGTCGGGATTAGGCACAAAGCCTCATCCCACTGTGGTACCCATTAAGTAACCTCTCAATACTAACGACTGTGGAGGTCGTCGGTCTTAGGGTTACGACCATGAAGACGTATGGTCTTTTATTATATATTAGAATAATACATAGAGGTTTTAATCCTCGTCAGAGCTCCAACAAAACAAACACCGCTTGACAACATAGATCTTCCGGAGGATCTCACTTATGTGGAGCAGCCAATCAAGATTCTTGATATTGCATAACACATTACCAGAAGCAAAGTCATCCATTTATGCAAAGTCCAATGGAGTAATCATTAAGAAGAAGTCACCTAGGAGCGAGAAGAAGATTTGAAAGCCGAGTACCCCCACCTTTTTGCTGACCAAGTCTGAATCTTGGGGTTGAGATTCCCTTTAAAGGGGGCTAGGTTTTGTAACAGCCCAAATTTCTATTTTTAGTTAAAATAAAATTTAATTATTTTCCTAGAATTTTCTAGAATTTTAAAAGTTTTTCCCTATTTATTTTAAAGACAAGATAAATTATTTGAAAAATTAAATACCAATTATGAGTTGAAAATATTTTACTTAAGTCTAAAATAACTCAAGGAATTTCTGTGATTTTTTTTCATAATTTTTGGACTTTATTTGCTATTTTCTAAAGCCAAATTGAATTAACTGAATTACTAAAATAGCTAAATCATTTAAAAATCTGGAAATAGCCTTCGGGCCAAAACTCGCTCGACCCATCTCCTTTTCCCACGTGCGCAGCCTGTTTTCCCGACCCATCTTCATCCCGCGGCCCACCTTACTCCCCGTCTCACCGCCAGGTCGGGCCACCCCGTCAGTCTCTCCCTCTCTCTTTACTTTTCTATTCTCTCACCATCCTTGGACCACTTGTCATCACCTTCTACTGTCCTTTCTTCCCCGCTCCGATTCCGTGCGCTCCGCCATTGCCGTATGCGTAGACCTTCCAAAACCGGGCGATTGCGCCCGGATTTCCTGTGATTTCGTCGTCCTTATTCCATGTCCGTCTCGGTGATTCTCCTTCCTTTTCTCGCTGCCAATCCCTCAATCTCCGCCCACAGCGGATCGGGCATCTTGCATCGAACGCCGCCTACCACCTCGCGCTTCTATAAATGAGCTCCCGGCCGCCTTCTTCGCTCAACCCAACGCCCCGAACCACTAAGCTCCTCCCCCTCTCTAGCGCCCGAATTTTGAAGTTGAAACCCGCTACCCGAAGCTTATTCCATCGTCGACGACGCTGCGACAGCCCCGACCACACCGCTGACATCGCCACACCGTGTTCTACACGGTGCTCCCATCAACCTCGTTGGAACCCTACCGGAACCCCGTTGCCGACTATGACCTAGCGCCGCCGCCGGCCACCTCAACGTGCTCCGCTGCCGCAACCAAGCGCATCAAGTCCAACAACGTGTTAGCTCTGTTTTGCACACATCCTTTTGCCTCGCCGTGGCGTGTAGCGCCGGCGAAGTCAACACCCGTAGCGCCGCCGCTCATCGAGGTGACATGGTAGCACACGCCAGCGCCACATCATCACCACTAGCCACGTCAACGCCATGTGGCGCTTCTGCCAGCGCCTGCATCAGCACCGCCACTGTTCTGTGAGCTCAGTCCATGGTGGACCTTTGACCGCCGATGGACCAAGTCCTTTGACAGTAGTGCCCACCTGTCAATAGGTTTTACCGTATAAAATTAATTCAGCCAAAAAGAAATTCTGTCGCTGACACCAGCATACATCATAAATTGAATTTCCTTTAGTAAAGTATATCAGCTAATTCCAGAAAATCCAATTTAGTATTTTCTTTATGGTTTAATTTTTCAAGGAATCATTCTCATTCATACGAGCTCCGAATTCGACGATTAAAATTTCTAAATTCATCTAAAATCAAGATATAGCAAACTAAACTAAAATTATTTAATTTGAGTTCATATGAATTTATTTCAATATTATTTGAATTTGGCTTATTTTCACGTTTAGATTTGTACAACTCTAGGGAATTTGAGCTAGTTGAAGAAGATTCCTTTGAGCAAGGCAAATTACATCTTTGATCATATTTGAGCCCATTATTTTAAATTATTTAAATTCTATTTTAAATTAATGCATGCTTATTTATAGTCCAGATTATTTTAAATTCATGTTTTACATTCCTAGTTAATCTATTTCCTTTGTATAACCAATATTAATGTTTGAATAGTCATCTCCTTGTCACCATAGTTAAAATAAAATAAATTAGAAAATTATATGGTTAGACAATGCTTAGACCAAAATCTTGAATTTGGAGAATTTAGCCAAATACTCAAAATTTGATTTAAAATTGAGACTATGGTGTTGTATTTACCATAGAATGTTTAGAAAATGTTTTTACATAAAAAATAAATAAAACTGGTTTAGACTTGGTCGAATTGGAAAGTTGGTGGGTGCAAGTTTATGCACGGGCTTAATTCAGCGAATGTTTGAGGCTTAGGGATTGTTTTAGAAGTTGTCCAGTCAATTAAGGACCAGTCTACAAGCTACGGATTGTTAAGCCAAACTCGTACCACCACAAGTCTGGACTGTGACAGACTTGGCTAATTAATCTATATTATTTCACTGTGGTTATGTCATTCAGAGGTGTGAGTGTCGTGAAGACCTACTGTTAATACTCACATGGTGCAAGAGGGGGTTATCGTTCGGTGCGAAGCCTTCGATAACGAAACCTTTGTGGGCATAATTACATTGAAATAATATAGGGTAAAGGCATCGTGACAGTTGCTTAGTCGCATGCCTTCGGAAGTGTGCCTTGAACGACATTTAAAGCAATCTATCTCTTGTGGGTAAAGCTACATAGACTCTGCAGAGTATTAATCTATTTGAATGGCCGCATCCGTGGTCATGGACATTGTCGAACTCGGGATAGAAGGATCCCAGGTTCTCTGTGCTTACAACACTAGTCCAGGAACAGCTAGTGTACACAGTTTACAAATCTGGTAACAAGTCCACATCACATACTTTATTGATAATATCAGAGTATTTATTACAAAAGGGCACTTGGCCTAAAGAAAATTATAGCGGAAAGCAAAAGATAGTAGTAGGCCGAACGATACGCCACAGGCAATCATCTGGGGGCGCAGCCTAGCCATCCAAGTCCTCCTCGTCCACGAGGTACTCCTCTGAGATTATTTGCAATAAGTAAGGATGAGCACAACTTTCGTGCTCGCAAGTTACACCCAATAACAGAATTTAATGCATGCAGGGATTACAAAGGAAGGCTTATAAGGTTGATTTTGCATAAAGCCATGTTTCTTTCAAATATTTATATTAAGTTCCAAAGCGGTTATGTAGTAACTAAAATTCATTTTATAAACTCAAGTTTTATAGTAGGATAACCTCCATATGAAATATGGTGATGGATACCCTCCTATCACATGGCTAACCATCCAATTTCCCAATTGGATAAACTATCCAAAATCATTTGTCCAAATCCTTTGAAAACCAAAACCGAAGTCTAACTTTGAGTGGCAAATTCTAAACATGTCCATGACCGTGGACACTACTATTCGAATAGTTTTACACTCTGCAGAGGTGGTACAACTTTACGCACAAGAGATAATTTGCTTTTGATGTCGGCCAATACACGCTTCCGAAGGCGTGTGACTAAGCAATTATCACAAGGCCGTTACAATGCTCTACCCTAATGTATTTATGCCTGCTAAGGTTTCACTTCCATTGGATTATCCATCCTCCGGAAGCCCCCTCTTGCGCCAAGTGGGAATGCTGTCTATCCAATACCCACACATCAACATGGCACAAATAACAGTAGAGTATTAAAAATTATAAAGCCTAGCTGCCCACTCAGGACATGTGGTAGTACGGTGGAGTTTAGCAAAAGCGGCTCTCAGGCCGGTTCTTAAACAACTTCGGCAACATACCAAAACCCTGGACTTGATCAATGAAAAGATTCAATCCTGTGCATTAACCTGCACCATCCTGACATTCATTTTGCCCAAGTTTAAATCACCTTTGATTTTATTCTTATTTTCAAAATCATTTTGTAAGAGAGCCCATGGTAAAACAATGTCATGGCTTATTTTAAACAAATTTGAATCCTTGGCTAAATTCCCCAAATTAAACATTTTTGGTCTAAGCATGTCTCTGAATAATATTTTCAAATGATCATAGTTCATACTAATGTATCAACTAGGTTTTATCTAGGGTGACAAGATATTTAGTTCAATACCAAAATTGGCCATACAAAGGATTTTAGGTATATCTATGAATTTAAAACAGGTATTTAAATAACTAAATTTAAATAAGCATGCAGTACACAATTTAAAACATAATTTCAATAATTTTAAATACTGGGATTCAAATATGATCAAAGAATGTAACTTGCCTTGCTCAAAAGTCTGGTCGTTGATTAATTCTGGTTCTTCAAACTCGTTGAAATCTATACGTGAAAATAAGCCAAATTCAAATGAACTCCAAATGAAATAATTTTGGTTTATATAGCTAGTTTATGATTTTATATAAATTTAGAAATTTGAATCACCTAAATCGGAGTTCGTATGAAGAAATACGAGCTCCTGGAAGTTTAAATCCTAAAGAAATCCTAATTTCTGAATTTATTGATTTTCTCGAATTAATTTCCTAAAGGAAAATCGAGATTATGACGTCAGCCCTCACAAAAAGGATTTCCGGCCGAAATTATTTTTAAACCAAAAATCCTTGAGACACTGACATCTGGGCCAGCGTTCTACTCCACGGCGAGACGCGCGAATGACCACAAAAGAGAGAGGGAGAGATGAGGAGTCTGGTGCGCTACCTTGGAGCGAAGGGGTGAGGCGTTTAGGTCGTCGGCGGCGAGGTTTGGCAGCGGCAATTTTAGGGCTCCGGTGCAGTGCGTGCTCCGGGGGTCCTCGAGTCGCGTGAGTGTGCGCACGAGCTTCGCGGAGGTGCGGCGATAATGAAGGTGTGGATGACGAAGCTAGAAAGGGCCTTACGGTGACGAATTCTACGGTTGAAGCCCTCCGGTCACCGGTGGTGATCTTCAAAATTCGAGCGAGGGAGAGAGATTGGAGGGATGTAGGTTTAGGCGCTGGGTTGAGGAGATGATGGCGATCCCAGGGCTCCCTTTTGTTGGGCTCGGGGGTCACTGAGGCGGTGAGGACGTGTGCGGCCATTTCATACCGGTGCAATGGCGACGTTAAGAGAGTTTAAGAGGGTTTAAGGAGGAAGAAACGGGTGCCTTGAGTGCGACCGTGAACGCGGGTTTAAATGGCATCGAATGCGAACGAAGAGGAGAAGTAATGGGCGAGTTTGATGAGCTCGGTGAGGATGACAATGGCGGCGTCACGAGGAGGAAGAAAGGGCGGGGACGACGACACTGTAGATAGCGGTCCCACTCGTTAGCGAAAGAAAATGAAATAGGAAAGGTAACGGGTGGTGGTATGGCCGTTGGATTTAGATCAGTCGGTCTACATTGATTTGAATGTTCAGACCGTCCGAAGATGGCATCAAGATCTGGCCGTCCAATTTAAATTGGATGATCCACCTTGTTGAAACGTTCGGACCGAGCGAACGTTTCACAGATCTGACCGTTGAATTTAAATCGGACGATCCACGTTGCTTGGGACGTTCGGACCGCCCCAACAACAACTTGATCGGACCGTCCAGCTTTGATCCAACATTTGAAAATGGTTGGAGATGAAACGCGATGAAAGCAGTTAACCAAGCCACGCCGCGTCTTGGCGTGGAGAACAGGAGTGGGCTGGGGAAGATTTAGCCTAAGGACTGTTTGAGAGTTTCTAATTGATTTAATTCCAGAAATTCAAATAGGCTTTAGAAAATAGCAAATAAAATCAAAAAATTATAAGAAATTTCACAAAAATTCTCAAAGACATTCTAGACTTAAATAAAATATTTCCAATTTAATATTGGTAATAGTTTTTACAAATAAATTTGTTTTGGCTTTAAATTAATTAAAGAAAAGCTTTAAAAAAATCCAGAAATTCTAAGGAAAATAATTTAAGTTTTATTTTGCCAAAAGCAAAAATTTGGGATGTTATAGACATGCTAAGAAAAGCCTTTTGTGGATTAGACTTGGTTTTGTTTTAAAATCAATTTCAAACTCAGATGATTTTGGATATTTCATCTAATTGGGAAATTCGGGCAGAAAGCCTGGTGTAAGGGGTTAGTCCTTCACCATTTGTGTATAGAGGTTTATCCTACACTTCATAATAAATGAATCAAAATAAAGATTTGATTTTAGTTATAAGTTAAAAATTGCCTTGGAACTTAGTAATTGTATTTAAATTGGAAAATACGGCTTTATGCAAAACAACCATATAAACCTTCTGTTGACATTATCCTGCATGCATTATATTCTGTTATTGGGTGTAACTTGCGGAGCACGATTGTTTGTGCTCACCCTTACTTAATAAATTGTTGTTCAGGAGAAGAATATTACCAAGACGGTGAGGACTTGGAGGACTAGGCCGCGCCCCCAGACGATTTGTCGGACCCGTGAGTAACACCCCAAATCCTCTGTGCATTTCTGAACTAGTCCCATGATTAGTAGCTAGTTCACACAGTAGTAACATCCATAAATCACACAACTTTATTAATAATCAACAGAATTTATTACAAGAAAGGCTTACAAGCCAGCAATAAACAAACACAGCGGAAGACGAAGAAATAGTAGAGTCCAGCTGATCTGCCACAAGCAATCGACTGGGGTAGCGGCCTAGTCGTCGAGATCCACACCAGTGGTGGAGTCCTTCTCCTCTGAAATTTATTTGCATCAAACAAGGATGAGCACAACTTCCGTGCTCGCAAGTTGCACCCAGTAACAGATTATAATGCATGCAAGGATATATCAAAGGAAGGCTTATTGGTTGAATTTGCATAAAGTAATGTTTCCTTTAAATATTTGTACTAAGTTCCAAAGCAGTTATTCTATAGCTAAAATTCATTTCATAAATTCAAGTTTTATAGTCAGATAACATTCACACAAGAGTGGTGAATGATATCCTCCTATCACATGGCTTCTTGCCCAACTTCCCATTTGGATAAACCATTTGATAAAGTCTTTTGAAAAAAAAAATCAAAGTCTAACTTTGAGTGGCTTTGCCAAGCATGTCTATGACCGTGGACACGGCTATTCGAATAGTTCTTAACACTTTGCAGAGGTTGTACAGTTTTACCCACAAGATATAAATTATCTAGTTTGTTTGGCATCCGTCGATACCACTGCTCACTACCTTAGGTAAGCAGTCTAGAGCATGTGTCACTACTACAAAACAGGTTATAGTAGACGCCCCATCACGCAGCGGTTCCTTTGGAACCGCTGCGTGTTGGGTCACCCGACCAAGGGTGGCGCGGGCCGACTATCACAGACGGTATTTTTTGGAACCGTTTGTGATAGTAATCTATCACAAACGGTTGATGAATAGAACCGCTCAGGATTGTCACGCAGCAGTTCTATTAACAAACCGTCTGTGATAATCCCCCTAATCACAAACGGTTTTAGGTTACAACCGTCTGTGTACTATCACAGACGGTTCTTATGTAGAACCGTCTGTGATAGTTAGTTATCACAGACGGTTCTTAATAAGAACCGTCTGTGATATCCTAGCTGCACGACACATCCTCTACCGCGACCGCGCCTGTGTTCATTTGGCGCCGATCGCCGCCTCTCGCCATTGCCGCTTTGGATCAAGAACTCCGCCCCCCACTGGCTCCACTTAGATCTGCTCCAACATACCTGCTGCTCCTCCCCAAGCGCCACACTACAGTACCGATGGGATGAGGAGCTCCTACTATGGGCAAATAGATATAGTAACTTCACCTCCAAACTTTTTTTTTCATTTTGGAATTTTCATATATATAGCCAAACAACGTGGCGACCGCATACAAAAGATTAAAAACTAGAAACCTATCTAGTGGCGGAGGTAGGTCGCTATCTCCGCTCTTCAATACTTCAGAGGCGGCGGTGTCGGGCGGACGATTCATGATCGAACGAAGCTCGAAATCGCCCACCACGACGCCATTGCTCGAAAGTGTCTCCGAAGACCCTCGGATTGTTGAACCAAGAAGAATTGAGCCCATAGGCACTCTTCTCTTGCTTGAGGGTCTCGGCACTGTTGACTCGACGCTTTCGCCTCGACATTAGCCCAAGTGACGGCAAGCCTCTCGGAGACGCGTAACGTCGTTTTGGAGGACCACGCCGATGACGCGTAAACTCGCCGAAAGTGGGAGATCACCGAAGACACGGCGGAGGAGGATGTCAAGATGGCGGAAGGTGGCCGCCACCCGCCCGGCAAATTCTCGGACGAGGAGGAGGAAGACATTGTTGAAATAGTGTTTTTCCGCAAAGACGATTCAACGTCTGGCCGAGAGAGGTGCGTGTACAGTGCGTGTTGATGAGGACATCACTTCTTCGGATACACGCACTACACAAAGTCCTCCAGATCCAGTTACTAAACTACAAGGTCCTATGACAAGAGCTTGTGCACGTCACTTAAATTATGAGGTGAGCTCGTTTCTAGGTGCTAATAATTTATCTATGCATGGTATACTACCTAAAAATTGTGATCTTACATTACTTAGGAATAATGGGAGGATCCAAACCGCTCACGACCGCCTCGGTGATCTCGCAAGCTCACGACTAGTGTACCCGCTCACGACTAGATCTCGCTAGTTCTACGACTGGTCTCAACCTCACGACCGGTCCCACGACTAGTCCCACGACTGTGCCGCTGTGTTTATGAGCAAACCTCAAGCTCAACGACTGTGCCCACGACCAATGGCCACCACGTTGGGTGTTGGTCGAGACTTTGAGATAAGGTGTTGCGTCACCGCTTTGGGCCTAATACGGCCTTGTAAGCGTGGCGAGGTCAAAGCCCGTGATGTGTACGCTCTCCACATGGCAAAGACAACCCTAGGTCACCTCCTCATGTTCTCCCCCCTATATATTGTAGCAAACCGCCACAGTTTAGGGTGGGTTTTTCTTAGATTATTCTCGCCACTTTGCGGTTTCGCCGCTTGTTCGGTTTGAGGAACCCCACTTGTGAACTTCATCTATATTCGCAATATATTTGATTGCATCTACCTTGTTCTTGTGAGTTGCTTCGATTGCTTGCGTGAATCATAACCCTCGTGGTAAGGTCGATCGCGTGCAAGCGTGGTTGATAACGGCAATCGTGCGGGTGTAGCGAATTGCGAGGTGACGATCTGCGGGTCGGAAGCCTCAAAGCGCCAACGCCCTCACGATTTAAATCAATCGAACCTATCGGAAGATCGGCCACCGTGATTCATCAAGTGGTATCGAGCACCAAAGTTGCCCGTTAGGTAATCTCATTGATCCCTTTTTGTTAGTTGTTTTTCATCACCTAGAGTCCGTAAAATTGCCCCACAAAAGTTTTAGATCTTAGTTCTTCATTTGTCCAAACCACTCTGTGCCTTTCGCAGCTTGTGTTTTCGCCGTTGTTGAATTCGAGTCCATCGTCGATGTCTTTGTTCTTTGGTCTAGTCGTCGTGATCTAGTTTCTAGCGCCGAGTCTTTCTTTGCTTTCGGTCATTGTGTATCTCGGCTTGCCCTTGGTTGCATCCGTTGTTTTGTCTACTATAGCCGAGATCGTGTCATCACCCTCATCCGACCACGTACTCAGTTTCGACTTCCCACCAACTTCGAATTCGACCACCATCCTCAGATACAACCACCTCCTCGGATTCGACCACCTCTTCGAGTTCGATCACCTACTTGAGTTCGACCACCTCCTTGGGTTCGACTGCCTAGTCGGCTCGACCACCTCCTCAGATCTGACCACCTACCCTTTCGACCACCTAGCCAAAGTTCAGAGAGAGAGAGAGAGAGGGTTTTGAAGAGTTGTGAGTCAAGGTCACTTTCGCAAAAAAAAAGAGAGAGAGAGGAACCCTCGGTTGGGTTTCGGTAGACAAAAAAAAAAGAAAGAAAGAAAGAGAGAAGCAAAAAAAAAAGAACGAAAAAAGAGACCACCCCAGTTGGCTCACGACCACCCTCAGGTGGCTCACCACAATCCACAGTTGGTCCATGACCACCCACAGGAGAAATCAGTTGCCTTGCGAATTTTGTTCTATTGTGCTTGTATTTCGGCTTGCTCGAGCTAGTTCTAGGAACGCGTTTGGGCCAGCAACTATGACGAGTACCGTGGACTTTGATTCAGCTTTGCTAATCTGTTTTCATTACTGCTATTCCTTGCTACAAAATTTTACCTGTCCGAGCTCCACATACTTTCGGCCCTCAGATTTGGATCCTCGCATTCGCCATCCGCCGCGGTCGTACATCCCACCTTCTCCGATCATACCACCTGCTGCAATTGGTAAGAAATTCATAAGAGTTTGGTAAGACGCTTGAGAGTGTGTGATCCCACCTCCCACCACCTAGTAGTTGATAGGGATAATATCTTTGTGTTGTCTTTTGCCTTCTACTAACCATGGCAGTGAGGAATTGGATGCGTAAGAGTGTGTTTTGAGGAAGAGCTCACGAGGGTGTTGGATGAGCACCGCCATGCTATTAATGACGACATTGATAGGAAGTTTGCGTAAACAATCGCTACATCGCAAAGAACTCAATGATAGTATCGCAATGCTCAACACACGCATTGATGGTTTGGCCAATCAACCACCGAACAATGGGCGTAGGGTCCTCATGGTGCAGCCTATGACCGTGAGTTTGACAATGGAAATGAGATGCACAACCACGACGCCTTTGATGCACGATAACGAACCGGTTGAACTTCAACCGCCAAGGTATGAGAGGTAATAACATTCAAAGAACATAATGCACGTGTTAATGATGATCCATATGCTAAAGTCAAGTTCACTATACCATCTTTTGTGGGTGCTTATGATGCTGAAACATATCTAGATTGGGAGTTGACGGTAGAATAGAAATTTAATGCTCACTTAGTTCCTAAAGTGCATAGAGTTCGACAAGCCACAAGTGAATTTAAAAACTTCGCCATCATTTGGTGGAATAGGGTATGCAATGATGGATTAGCGCCTACTACATGGGATGCTCTAAAGGTTGCTATGCGTAACTGATTTGTTCCACCTTCTTTTAAACGTGATTTGCTTAAGAAATTGCAGCGCTTAAACCAAGGCAATAGATCTCAGAGAAGAATATTATCGAGCTACAAATTAGTATGTTGCGTTGTAGACATTATTGAGGATGAAGAGGCTGCGATGATGGCACGCTTTTATGGAGGATTAACACGTGAAATTCGTGACATAGTTGATTACAAAGAATATGATAGTATCCCTAGATTGTTTCAACTTGCATGTTTGGCAGAAAAGGAATTGCAGGGACGACAGCAGAGGCCAAGGAACAATTTTGGAAGCACATCTACACCAAGAACAACACCGGTCAAGTTAAAACAGTCCCACCTTCGGCTACACGGGCTGCCCCTCCTCGAGTAGGGCGCGTTCAAAGAAGACTCAGACACCATCACATGCACCCGAGGTAAGCAAATCTACTAGTGTGCATGTCCCGCCAAGAGTTCTTCTTGGTTGCTTCCACGAGCCGACGATCGGGATTATTTGCCACCGTTGCAAGGGAATGGGCCACGCCATGAGGGATCGCCCAAGTCGTGAGCATACCTTGCCACTGCAGACGGAGGTTATGTAAGTGCTAGTGATATTGAGGATGAATATGTACTTGCGGCTAACATTGCGTGGAGGAGACGAAAGCAGAGCGGTGATCTTGATGATGTAGAGGAACAAGTAGGCTGCAAGTTGACACCGGAATCATATGAGCCTTGTTGCACAACGAGTCTCGAGCGCACAAGTGGAGAGAGAAGAGCAAAATCAAACGCACAACTTGTTTCAAACCAGATTTCTCGTGAAGGAGAGAGCCTGCAGAGTAATAATTGATGGAGGGAGCTGCAATAACCTTGCAAGTTCCGAGATGGTCAAGAAGCTTGGTTTGGCCACACAGCCACACCCACATCCCTACTACATCCAATGGTTCAATTCGTGTGGTAAGTTAAAGGTAAACCAAGTTGTCAGAGTGCAATTTTCAATTTGGTAATTACAAGGATAGTACCGACTTTGATGTAGTGCCTATGCAAGCATGCTCTTTGTTGCTTGGTAGGCCTTGGATATATGATAATGATGTTTTGCACCATGGTAGAGCTAATACCTACTCGTTCTCACATAGGGCAAGAAGATTAAGTTGTTGCCTTTGACACCGGTGAAATTGTGAAAGATGAAGTAGAGCGTGCTAAAGATGAAAGAAACATCAATGAACATGATTCTGAAAATCAGCAAGTAGCAAAACGATTTTCCCACCTAAAGGGAGAAAGTGACGCCTAGTTCTAAGTCCGAGGGAATAAAATTGAAGGGGTGTGTTATGCTTGCCACTAAATCTGAACTTGCTGAAATTTGTGATAATGAGCTGTCCTGCTATGCTTTGATATGCAAAGATGCTTTATTTTCACTTGAGGATATATCTAGCTCTTTGCCTCCTACTATTGCTAACCTTTTGCAGGAGTATGTGGATGTATTTCGGTGAGATACCCCGGATTGCCACCTATTCGAGGGATAGAGCATCAAATTGATTTGATCCGGGAGCGACTTTGCCAAACCGTCTTTGCATATAGGACCAATCCAGAGGAGACTAAGGAAATTCAGCGACAAGTCCAAGATCTTTTGGACCGTGGGTACGCTGAGAAAGCCTTAGTCCTTGTCTTTCTCTGTTCTTTTGGTTCCTAAGAAAGATGGTAGTTGGCGTATGTGTGTTGATTGTAGAGCCATTAATAATATTACGATAAGGTATCGTCATCCTATTCCTAGGCTAGACGACATGCTTGATGAGTTGAGTGGTTCTATTATTTTCACAAAGATTGACTTATGGAGTGGTTACCACCAAATTAGAATGAAATTGGGAGATGAATGGAAGGCGCTTTTAAAACTAAGTTCGGACTATATGAGTGGTTAGTAATGCCTTTTGGTCTAACTAATGCACCTAGTACTTTTATGCGATTGATGAACGAGGTTTTATGTTCTTTCATTGGAAAATTTGTGGTGGTTTATTTTGATGATATCTTGATTTATAGCAAGTCACATGAGCTACACTTGAATCATATACGTGCTGTTTTTAATGCTTTGAGAGATGCACGTTTGTTTGGTAACCTCGAGAAGTGCACCTTTTGCACCGATCGAGTTGCGTTTCTTGGTTATGTTGTGACACCACAGGGAATTGAGGTGGATGAGGTAAAGATTGCAGCCATCCAAAGTTGGCCAACGCCTACCACTGTGACACAGGTGCGGAGTTTCCACGGCCTTGCTGGATTCTATCGACGTTTTGTGCGGAATTTCAGCACCATTGCCGCACCATTGAATGAATTGACAAAGAAAGGAGTGCCTTTCCAATGGGGACATACGCAAGAGAAGGCATTCAACTTATTGAAAGAAAAGCTCACCACAGCACCCCTACTCCAACTCCCTGATTTTGGTAAAACTTTTGAGATTGAATGTGACGCTAGCGGGATTGGGATAGGTGGTGTACTGATTCAAGAAGGTAAGCCGGTTGCATATTTCAGTGAGAAATTAAATGGGCCTAGTGTGAATTATTCTACTTATGATAAAGAATTGTATGCTTTAGTTCGTGTGCTTCAAACTTGGCAACATTATCTATGGCCCAAAGAATTTGTTATACATTCCGATCATGAATCGCTAAAACATATTAGAAGTCAAGCTAAACTGAATAAACGACATGCTAATTGGGTAGAATTTATTGAGTCGTTTCCATATGTCATAAAGCATAAGAAAGGTAAGGACAATGTGATTGCCGATGCGCTTTCTAGACGTTATACCATGTTATCTCAACTTGATCATAAGATTTTTGGCTTGGAGACCATTAAAGATTTATATGCTACTGATTTGGACTTTAAAGAAGTGCTTGAACATTGTAAAGGAGGAAAAACATGGAATAAATATGTGCTGATTGATGGTTTAGTCTATCGTGCTAACAAGCTATGCGTTCCAGCTAGCTCCGTTCGTCTTTTGTTGTTGCAGGAGGCGCATGGAGGAGGTTTGATGGCGCATTTTGGAGCAAAGAAGACTGAAGATGTGCTGGCCGCCCACTTCTTTTGGCCAAAGATGAGGCGCGACGTCGAGCGCTACGTGGCTCGCTGCACTACATGCAACAAAGCTAAGTCCCGTCTCAACCCACATGGACTTTATATGCCTCTTCCTATTCCTAGCGCCCCTTGGGAGGATATTTCTATGGATTTTGTTTTAGGATTGCCTAGGACAAAGAGGGGGAGGGACAGTATATTTGTAGTAGTGGATCGGTTTTCTAAAATGGCACATTTTATACCTTGTCACAAGAGCGATGATGCCACAAACATAGCTGATTTGTTTTTCAGGAAAATCATTCGTTTACATGGAGTGCCCAATACTATTGTCTCGGATCGCGATGCAAAGTTTTTGAGCCACTTTTGGAGATCACTTTGGAACAAATTGGGGACCAAGCTGCTATTTTCTACTACGTGACATCCCCAAACTGATGGACAAATGGAGGTTGTCAACCGCACGTTATCCACCATGTTGCGGGCTGTTTTAAAGAAGAATTTGAAGATGTGGGAAGAGTGTTTACCGCATATTGAGTTTGCTTACAACAGGTCGGTACACTCTACCACCAAGGTAAGTCCATTTCGTAGTGTATGGTTTTAACCCCATGCTCCTATTGATTTACTACCTTTGCCTACCTCTGAAAAAATTAATTTAGATGCTAAGAAGCGTGTTGAATTTGTTCTTAAGTTGCATGAAACAACTAAAGAGAATATAGAGCGATGACCTAAAAGTATAGAGTTCTTTGGAAGTAAAGGTAGAAAAGAAATAAAATTTGAACCAGAGATTTAGTTTGGGTGCATTTGAGAAAGGATAGGTTTCCTAATTAAGAAAATCAAAGTTGATGCCTAGGGTCGATGGACCATTTAAGATAATTGCAAAGATAAATGACAATGCATATCAATTGGATATACCGCAGATTTTGGGGTTAGCCCTACATTTAACATTTCAGATTTGAAGCCATACGTGGGAGAAGAAGATGAGCTTGAGTCGAGGACGACTCCAATTCAAGAGGGGAGGATGATGAGGACATCACTTCTTCGGATACACGCGACTACACAAAGTCCTCGAGATCCGGTTGCTAAACTACAAGGTCCTATGACAAGAGCTCGTGCACATCACTTAAATTATGAGGTGAGCTCGTTTCTAGGTGCTAATAATTTATCTATGCGAGAATGGTATGCTACCTAAAAATTGTGATCTTCATTACTTAGGAATAATGGGAGGATCCAAACCGCTCACGACCAGTTCTCGGTGATCTGCAAGCTCTCACGACAGTGTACCCGCTCACGACCAGATCTCGCCGGTTCTCGACTGTGTCTCAACCTCACGACCGCCCCACGACTAGTCCCACGACCAGTGCGCGAGTTTATGAGCAAACCTCAAGCTCAACGACTGTGCCCACGACCGATGGCCACCACGCTGGGTGTTGGTCGAGACTTTGAGATAAGGTCTGTCGTCACCGCTTTGGGCCTATACGGCCTTGTGGCGTGGTGAGGTCAAAGCCCAGATGTGTACGCTCTCCACATGGCAAAGACAACCCTAGGTCACCTCCTCATGTTCTTTCCCCTATATATTGTAGCGGCCGCCACAGGTTTAGGGTGGGTTTTTCTTAGATTATCTCGCCACTTTGCGCGCCGCTTGTTCGGTTTGAGGAACCCCACTTGTGAACTTCATCTATATTCGCAATATATTTCAGATTGCATCTACCTTGTTCTTGTGAGTTGCTTCGATTGCTTGCAAGAATCATAACCCTCGTGGTAAGGTCGATCGCGTGCAAGCGTGGTTGATAACGGCAGTCGTGCGGGTGTAGCGAATTGCGAGGTGACGATCTGCGGGTCGGAAGCCTCAAAGCGTCAACGTCCTCACGACGAAATCAATCGAACCTATCGGAAGATCGGGCCACCATGATTCATCACGTGTACAGAAGAGGAGGCAGCCATTTCTGTTTTTGTGGAGAAAGGGGATCAAGGAGGTTGTGTGAAATACATTGTAGAAGGGGACACATCTATATATAGAACAAGTTCTAAAGCCGGAACGGGAGACGAAGAGATATTTGGGGAGCTGTAGCGACGTTGGAAAATGAAGAGACGAAGCCGCGCCGTGTGATCGTGAGACAAAGAGACACATGCAGGAAAATGAAGACGAAGAGACACGCGGGAAAATGAAGAGAGTTATCACAGACGGTTCCGTAGTATAACCGTCTGTAAAAAGGAATCACAGACGGTTCTATTTAAAAATCGTCTGTGATACGTTCCATATCACAGACGGTTCTATTATAGAACCGTTGGTGATCGTTCCATATCACGAGCGGTTCTACTATAGAACCGCTCAGGATATTATTATCACGCATTTGCAGTTCTAATCGAAACCGTATGTGATATACTTTTTATAAGGCGGAAACGCTAGGGTTTTGCTCTCACTTGTCACTTCCTCTCGCGCCCTTAGGCTCTCGCGCTCGTTCGCCTCCTCTAGGGTTTAGGGCTGCTTGGTAGTTCACCGCCGACCACGACCTCGGCGCCACCGCCGACATTGGCGCCCGACCTCGGTTGCCGCCCCGACCTCGGCGCCCCTTCACCTCCCGGCCAGAAGCCAGACGTCGCCGCCTCAAACCTCGACACCGCCGTCCTCCTCCCGTGTCGGCCTCCTCCTCTCTGACCGCCTTCTCCCCGCCGTCCTCCTCCTTCTGACCTGCCTTCTCCCTGCGTCCTCCTCCCCGTGTCGGCCTCCTCCTTGCACCGTGAGTTCTTGTGCGGCATCCTCTCTGTGAGTATTGCTCCTCTGTGGCGATTCGCTTTGTTGATCGGTGGGATTTATTGACATGCTCTGTGATGAACTCGCCTTATAATCGAGATTGAATGTGATAGTTAGTTCATACTTGAGCTCTATTGTATTACTTGCATGTCAATATGATCTAATGTTAATTGGTTACTTTCGGTTGAGCTCATCGCTCATTGCAAATTGATCGGTGGGCTTTGTTGACATGCTTTGTGATGAACTCGTCTTATAATCGAGATTGAATGTGATAGTTAGTTCATACTTGAGCTCTATTGTATTACTTGCTTTGTCAATATGATCTACTATTAATTGGTTACTTTCGTTGCAAATTGATCGATGGGCTTTGTTGACATGCTCTTTGATGAACTCGTCTTATCTTTGAGATTGAATGTGATAGTTAGTTCATACTTGAGCTCTATTGTATTATTTGCTACTTGTCATATTGCTCTGGTCAATATGATGTCTTTGTTAATTGGTTACTTTGCTGAAAGCTAGTTATTTCGATTCTTCATGTTCAGTTCTATTGAGAGTATTCGGTTTTCGTTGGTAATCTAATGACTAGTTTGTGATTCTTCTCGTAGTCTGTATGAGCTCATTCAACTTTTCATTTGCCATCTATTTTTGTGCATGCTTGAATCTGTTTTTGTGCATGCTTGAATATGTTTTTCACACAATTGAGATCATTTGTGCCTAAGCAAAGTATTGTTTAGAGCTCATAGTTTGAATTTATATTATCATATTCATTTAATGAAGAGTATAGACAATAGGATTGAGATAGCAAAGACTTATTCTTTAGCTACTCTCCTTCTAAGAGCACATAATATCATCAATCAATATGTTGGAATAGTGTCTGTGCACTGTTAATCTCTAGACCTTTTATTGGCTGAGAGTTTAATCCAAACGGTTCTTATTAAGAACCGTCTGTGATTCCTTTGCATTTCCTTAGAGAAGCTGGTGGATTAAGGAGTGTTAAATTCTTTAGGAATTATGCTTTAATGCTAATTAATTTTGTTGGGATTAATTCTGAAATTTTGCTTGATTCTATTTTGTTTCTATGTCTTTATTAAAGGCTAGTCTTCTGTACATGAAGCATTAAACCTTTGCTTAGTATTTTCTTCGTCGATCCTGACACACTTGAGTGTACCTTTGCTTCGTGCCAATCCTCCACAAGACAAAGCAAATGGTACACTCCAAAGGTGTCGAGCTCGATGAAGTAGGCTCGAGCAAAGATAGGCTCGAGCAAAAGATTTATATCACTAGTTTCTATCTATACAAAGATCACAAGAGAAGTTGGTGGATTAAGGAGTGTTAGAATAGGAGCAGGAGGCGGTGAGCCCTAGAGCATTAAACCTTTGCTTAGCATTTTCTTCGTCGATCTGACACACTTGAGTGTACCTTTGCTTCGTGCCAATCCTCCACTCAAGACGAAGCAAATGGTACACTCCAAAGGTGTCGAGCTCGATGAAGTAGGCTCGAGCAAAGATAGGCTCGGCAAAAGATTTATATCACTAGTTTCTATCTATACAAAGATCACAAGAGAAGCCGGTGGATTAAGGAGTGTTAGAATAGGAGCAGGAGGCGGTGAACCCTAGAGCATTAAACCTTTGCTTAGCATTTTCTTCGTCGATCCTGAGATTAATTGTTTCATATTTATCTTTGGAATGTTAGTAGTCTATATGAGCTCATTCAACTTTTCATTTGCCATCTTGATCTCTATAGTCAACCTCTGTATTTCTTCCCGAGAGCAAGTAAGTGAGATGGCAGAGGCACGTCTTTCGCCGCTGGCCACCGACGCCTTGCAGATGGAAGAGGCGCCGACGAGGCCGCCAACACCGAGCCCACAGATGGAAGAGGCGCCGACGAGGACGCCGACACCGACGCCGCAGATGGAAGAGGCGCCGACGAGGCCGTCCACCGCCGACAGTAATGACACTAAGCGAGATGGCGGAGGACAATCGAAAATGCCTCACGGGCCGACCGGGTCATCACGAGGTCGGTGACTTTGGGGTCCCTCTGAGTCCCAAGAGATCGTGGCGAGATTCGGACCATCTGCGGGATACTTGTAAGGAACGGGTCCTCATCACCACACCAACGTGGAAGGACTCGACGAAGAAGCGAAGGCGCTATGGCGGAGAACTTTCAGAGAAGTTCACTATTCGAAGCACATGTGGCACGCGGCGACGGACGGCGATGCTCACGATGGGTAAATCGTGGAGGACCTTCAAGAGCATTCTTGTCACGGCACGTGAACACGGATCGACGCCTTCAGCGCGATCTGATTCTTGACGCGGAAGCATGGGAACACCTTTGTGGCTATGAAAACGACGGCCGAATTTAAGGAGCAAAGTGCGGCGCACAAAGCTCTCCAGACACGAAACACTCACCCGCACAGACTCGGCACCGCTGGGTACGCGGGTAAATACGAGGAATGGGCGGCGGAGAAGGAGAACCCATTTCCTGATGTCACAAACCCGCGTTTCCTAAGCTGGTTAAAAGCGAGGGCAAAAGTCTCGTCTTCGGGCAGCATCTCCTTCACAAACCCAGCAGACCAGGAAGTAGCTGGTTAAAAGCGAGGGCAAAAGTCTCGTCTTCGGGCAGCATCTCCTTCACAAACCCGGCAGACCAGGAAGTGTCCCAACGTGTGGTAAATATGTTGAACTACTAAGTTGTTAATAAGTCCATAACTTCATAGTGCCTATAATAACGTGATGACCTCTTGCAGCGTGACTTGACTGCCCAAGTTTCCCAAGGCTCCTTCCATGCGAGACAGGAGAAGGATATACTATCTACAAACCTTTGGGAAACAAGGAGCACCGGTCGCACGCGAGGCCTTGGGGTTAACGTATCTTGGAGTCATGGATTTGCGACGACTCATCGCACGATAGGACTAGGAAGAGATCCAAGGCCGAGCACGACAACCGGTTGGTATAGATGATTACTAACCAATTTCAAGTACGAGATGGCAAGATTGCGAGTAAAATGGATATACTCATGAGCCAATCTGCCGCAAGCCGCCCCGCTAATTCGGGAGGCGCCCTCCTCAACGTCGGAGTAGCGTCGCGTCACAAGATAATTGTGAACATGACGACGTCCGACACCGATAGACGACATCAAGGTAACGTACATCTATGGAATGCACCAAAGATAGACCTATAGGACGCCTTAGCTAATTGTGTATCGTTTTGTAGGAGCCAATGCCCTGTAAGCTCCAAGTGAGGATGGATGGGTCCCTTTGTATTGAGGTGCAGCAGGATGGTGTATCCATACGAGGAAGGGTAGCAAAGACGGGTGCCCAGCTGGCGCACGGTTATGCCAGGGTCTAGGTGGATATGATACATGTCAATTTCCAAGCCGTCCCGCTGAAGATTTGCCCGAACGAAGAGATCACAACACTAGGGGATGCCGTCCTCTCTTTTATCCAAATGGCCCAAGAAGGACATCGCTCGACCCAAAGAAGGCCGCGATCCGACACGACCATTCCTCTCCAACGGGACCCTCGATGACTCCACCTCATGTTTCGCCTCGAGGGCCACCTCTTCGATTCTCGTGGAGAAGACGCGAAGGAACGACAAAAAGCGCGTGCGTCAGACGGTTCCCGAAGTCGTCTCACAAGAAGACGCTGCCAATCGCTAAGGCCAAATCGAAATCGACGAACGTTAAGGCGCCTCCCAAGTCCGGGAAGTCCGCGATACCCGGGAACTACATCATCGAAAAACCGTTATGCTCCAACGCAGATAATGCACGCCTGGATATGCTTGTCGCTTTGCATGCCTGGTACTTTATGAACCCTAAGGTTCTATTTGTTGGCCCGATCTTCGATGAGAACGATAAGTCCGAAGCGCCGCCAACCCTCACGATCCTCGCTACGAACACGCAAGGCTCGCAACCACGCAATCGCTGAATCGATCGATTAGTCGTTATCAACCGCACGAATACCGGTTGACGACCCGAAGGTCGATTCTCGCATACATCAAGAAGCACGCAAGAACAAGATAATAAGCAATCTGAAATTGCAAATAGGATTGAAAGATTTAATTGAATTGGGATTCTGAATAAGGATCTTAATTGGGTGGTCTCGTCGACACACGCAAAAAATACAAGTTGCGACGAAGGCAAACTAAACTTAAACAAAATCCAAGGAAAACTAAAGGGGGTGCGGCCTCCTTAAATAGGGAACGAGGAGCCACAAAACTAACGAACCAGCGAGGTGGTACTAACGGTCGCGGATTACTGTTCACGTGAACAGTAACCGCGCCCCTGGGTGGGCCGCCGGCAGATGGGCCAAGTTCAGTATGATTACAAAGCCCAGTTTGGCTCAAACAAATATGACGCCTTCTTTAGATGATTGCGATCAGTCCAGAAGGAGTTTGGAGGTGAGGCTGGATCCGTTGGAAAGAGGACGAAATCATCTTTCCATCAAGTACTCGTGGACCTCCAACGGACGTCGTATGTGATAGTTATGGGCGTTTGAAGTCAGTGCTGTCAGGCTGATTCTAGAGGTCGAACTGGATTCCAAAACGGGTCCCGCTCAAACTGCTTGTTTGTCTTGGACCAAAAGTGATATGGTGCTGCACATATAGATATTCCATCATTAGGTAGCATCATATAGTTCATATAATATAAAGACACTCCTAAAAACAAGCTCACCTGATAAGTTAAGTGAATCGTACGAGCTCTTGTACTTGGAACAACAAGCATAGCAAATATGGTTGTATCCATAGGAGTCATGTCCTCATCAGTACTTGAATAAGACCCAAAAGAAGGGTTGTGATACTGGAATCACCGTCAGATACGAGGACAAGCATTTCTTCAACAGGACGAGGTACTTCTTCCTGAGGCTAGCAATTCCTGAGGCTAGCCAGGAAAACAGCAAAATTATGGTTAGGGGTATGAGCTATCACAGACGGTTTTTTTTAAACCGTCTGTGAAGGCTAGTATCACAGACGGTTTCTACTTAAAACCGTCTGTGATACGAGAATATCACAAACGGTTATAAAACAAACCGCTCGTGATCCGGCATATCACGAGCGGTTCTAAAGAAAAGTCGCTGCGTGATATTCACAAATCATGCACGGCTTTTTATTGAGAACCGCTCGTGATATTCTCGGATCACGAATGGTTTTCACCCAAACCGCTCTGTGATACTAGCCTTCACTGACGGTTTTTTAGTAAAACCGCTCGTGATATTTCATATCACAGACGGTTTTTTACCGTCTGTGATAATATCCTGTTATCACAGACCAATAATCATAGACGGTTCGGAAACCGTCTATGATGACGGTTCCGAACCGTCTGTGATGTGGCTTCCTGTAGTAGTGTGTCAAGACCTTTACAAAGCTTCATCCCACCGTAGTCCCGCCTTGCAAAGGATTCACCCCTTTGGATAGAAACCCGTCGGGTTCAGGCCCCCTCTTGCGCCAGGTGGGAATATATAAAAAGTAGGTCATACAAGACATCCACACAACTGGATGGCACGACCACGGTGAAACGCTGCAAATTAGTTAGCCAGGTCCCGCCCACTTAGGACATGTGGTAGTACGTTGTGGCTTAGTAAGATGCGGTTCGAAAACCGGTCCTTAACTGACTTGGGCGACTTTAAAAAAACCCTCCCTGGGCCTCAACCATTCCTGAGAAGAGCCCGTGCATAAACTTGCACCCACCAACTATCCATTTCGCCCAAGTCTAAACCAATTTTTCCTTTATTTCAATTTTTTTCTTCAAATAATTTGCAAACTTCCATGACACACCAATGCCATGGATATCATTTAAGCAACATTTGATTTTTGGCTAAAAATCACCAAATTGAATAATTTTGGGTCTAAGAATTGGTAAGCATAATTTTTCCCAAAACATTCTAGTTCATATTATTGCATAAACTAGATTTTCATCTAAGGTGTCAAGGTATGTTTGATCAATGTCATAATTTGGATGTACAAAGGAATTAGGAATATCTATAAATTTAAAACAGGGGTTTAAATTAACTTGAGTATAAATAAGAATGCAATAATTTAAAACAAAATTTAAATAATTTTAAATAATGGGATCAAATATGATCAAAGGTATAACTTGCCTTAATCAATTAGTTGTTCTCAAATGACGTCGAAATCCGACTCTCCGAAGTCGTCAAAATCTATACGCGAAAATAAGCCAAATTCAAACAAAAATTTAAAATAGAATTCAAATGAACTCCAAATAAAGCAATTTTGGTTTAGTTATCTAGATCTTGAATTTACATGAATTTAGAAATTTGAATCACCTAAATCGGAGTTCGTATGAAGAAATACGAGCTCTTGGAAGTTTTTAATCTAAAGAAACCCTAAATTCTGATTTTTTTAAGGAATTTCCCAAATTTGTTTCTAAAGAAAAACTGAATTACTGCACACACTGACGTTAGCGACGGGAAAATCCAATTTTTAGCCAAATTAAATTTCTAAAGGAAATTGTTTGAGTCTCTCGCATGTGGGCCCATGGTCAATGGGCCAGGCCCACGATCTGGTCAACGTCCACCATGGATCCGACTCACAGAATAGTAAACCGGGGGGGTTGCGAGCTGACGTAGAGGATGATGTGGAATCCACGTGGCGCTAACGCCGGACGCATGCGCCGACGTGGCGTCGATGAGGCTACGACGTGGATGAGCCACGTCAGCCCGATAAGGGGCGGAGCTCCGGTGAGGGCCTCGCCAGCGCTACGCGCCACGGTGAGGGGCATGGATGCGCACAAAAGAAAGAGGGTGTGGTGCTGGACCTGATGTGTGTGTTCGCGGAGGAAGGGCGTGAAGAGGTCGTCGGCGATGAGCGAAGAAGCGGCGACGATGTTCGGTTGTCAACGGCGAAGGCGTTCCCGGGGTCCTCCGACGAAGTGGATGGTGGCACCGTGAAGCACTTGGCACGGCGATGCCAAAGATGTAGACGAAGAGGGCGGAGCGGCTCTGACGGCAGCGGAATCAGAGGTTGAAGGAGCTTCGGCCGGCAGCGAAAACCTTCAAAATCCAGGCGCTACGAGGCAAGATGGGCTAAGTGGGTGGCGGCGCTGAGGTGAGGAGGTCAAGGCGGAGCGAGGGCACTATTTTTAGGGGTGCGGGCGAGGTTGAATCGCCGTGGAGAGCACGAAGGTCGTGCGGGCGTTACCGGCGGAATTAGGGCAATCAAGGCCGGAGATGGAGATAATGGTGGTAACGGGCCGAGGATTGAAGGGCAATTTTATTTTGGCCTTATGCCTAATTGTAACAAACTCTTATCATTATTATTCAATAAATGCGTGACGCGATTTTGCTACCATTTTTGTTTTATTGTGTACACTAGCTATTCCTAGACTAGTGTGTCAAACACAGAGAATCTACGATCCTTTGTTCCCGGGTTCGACAGAACTCCTCGGGTTAGCTGGCGCACCGTAAGTTCAAGGCCAGAACTCCCCCAGATTTGCTGGCATATCGGGCGTACAAGGCCAGAGCTCCTCTGCATGACCGGAGTTGCAGACATTGTACCTTAGGGTGGACAATTTGGGAGTGGATTTATACAGTTCATTGTTCATGAATTCATTGCAGGTGGCCCCCAATTCGGCATGTCTCAGCAGGACCACATGAACGCTTACCAGACTCAGCTTCCTCTGACTCAGCTTACTGGTGCACCTCCGCCCACTCAACATACTCAATGGTCTCCGTACCCCCTCCGATCCGACACGTACTCTCTGGACCGACTGACGTATCCCACAGAATATGCTCGACACAAAACATCTAGGCGCACGCGAACGCAACAAGCATAGAGTAGTGGCTCAGATTGGTGAGCCATATTGTATCTCGTGTTATACGATTTTGTTTTGGTATATTTGTATTCATATTTTGTTTTGCTATATTTGTATGCATATTTTGTATGTTATGTGTGTACTGTTGCGCTATATTGTATATCGACATTTCCAATGGAGTTGCAATGTAGCTTTTTTTATAGATAAAATTGACAACATTTCGGAATGGTTACAAGTATTACATGCGTGTGGTTCGGTTACAAGTATTACATGATACATGGGTTTGTAGCACTCGGGATGAAGGAGGATGTAAACTAGTGTGATAGAGAATTTTGATCGGAAATTATGCATTGCCCTAAAGAATTCCTCCTCCCAAAACTTCCCTCACACGGCCACCGTGCGGCCGCCCCCCACCGCACGGCCACCGTGCGGTACCCTCCTCTGCCGCACAGTTGGGGTGTGGACAGGGGTACGTGTCACCCTTTCGTTCATCCCACATAGTGACCGTGTGGCAGAGACGCTATTTTTGCAAATACGGAGGGAAGCTCGCCAATTTCGCTAATACTTGCCGCAATCGTGCCAATACAGCCAAAACTTCCTTTGTTGACTCAATGTTATAGCATATATGCGCTATTGGTCTAGTATTAGACCTAGGAATTGGATTGTGCCGTGTCAGCACGACTCATCTTTGGCGAGGCCCAGGCACAACCCAAAAGCACGTCAGGCTGTCACCGTGTGTGCCACCATGTCGTGCTCCTGGCACACTAACAAAGGGGAACGCCATGGCAGATTGAGACTCGGGAACTAGGGCGTGCCGTTGCCTCAGCCGCTTACATATGCCGCCGTTCACCTCGCGTCCTCGCCTGATTCAATGCAGATTGGTAATAGAAGCGAGGGAGAAGATGAGACGATTGGCTTAGTTTGGTGGCAGTGTTGTTGTTTCCTGGCCTACAAGGATGGAAGTGAGGGACGGTGATGGGCTAGTTTGGGAGAATTCTGATGGGCTGATGGTTGTGGGCTGCTTGGTTGCGTAAAGGGCTTTTTCGGGCCGTCTCAGCCCAGGCGCGACGTAGGTCGCCATGTCATGCCGCCTACCTTGCCGAGTTACAGGCTCGGTACCACCCACCAAATCGTGCTAGGCCCATTATGGGAACGTCCCAATGCCCAAATCTATCCAGTATTGGTGCTAATTAAGGCGACGATCAGAATCTCTGATGGATTGTATGTAGAAATTTCTACTCCATATATGAACAGAAGCTCATATAAAAGAAGGACGGCGGCTGAAAATGCATGTGAACAAGTGAAGAGTGTACAATTGTACATATGATATGATCACAGCGCAGTGGCCAGCGTTTCCCCGGCCGGGCGCGCCAGCTAGGTCACCGCGCGCACCATGCTAGTGGTGCTTCCTAGAGTCAGCTTTACGGTTCGACAGGCGTGGCGAAAGGTTGCAGCAAGCACGGACAATAAAAGGAAAGATGCATATCCACGCACGCGCTTGCACGGTTGCAGTGGGCGTCGCAGGCGTACGTCAAAAAAGGAAGGAGCGCGATAGATTTCGTCGCTCGCTGCGTTGCATGCATGTACGGATCGGCTCGGTGCTCCGTTGTCTTTTGGTCCGGCCGGGCTGATGATGCTGGCTCCTGTACTTTGCTCCAACTTTTCCTTCTCCTAGCTAGCTTGTCGACGCTCCAGAGAGAGAGAGTTGTGTCTTCTGTATGATGGTGTCCTCTTCGTCTATGGATTGGGTCGACCACCTTGGCGAAAAGAGTCGAGTAGGGCCGGCAAACCGTACTTCAATTCGGCGCCTGCATCGTGGCCGTCATGATGTGGCGGCCGCACACCCGGCCGGCCCCGAGACGAGACAGGATGTCTAGCTGGCCAGCAGATTGGGCCGATAAAACGACTAGCACGTGAAACTCGAACCACGTTACGAAAGCTTGAAGCCCAAGTTAAGGCCCACAAGGCCAGTTCCCTTTCGTCTCCTCCTATCTTGTCTAAGAAAAAAAAATGGGACTCTGGATCTCTACATAATCATAGCGATATGCTTGCTCGTCAGAAACAAACAATTTGCTAGCAAAACATCATACTGTCTGTAAGGTCCAATTGGCATGGAGCCCGGACTGTAAACCGCAGACTTTTCTAATTCAGTTCCGGGACACGTACGCTAACTAAGAAACTCTTTCCATGTTGGAAAGAACAAGAATAAAAGTATGGAAAGCGAGGCCATGCATTGCAGCGAAAATATATATGGCGTGTTCCGGTGGCCGGTGGCAGTAGGGGTGCAAGTGGGGCAGGATTGCGGCCACCCCGCGCTTGCCCGCCCTGGCCTCTGAGCGATTTTGCAGGCTATGCGGCAGCTGCAACCCACAGCTTCCGTGGAGATTGCAAGTTGGTGGGCTTGGCGGCTGAGCTTACTCAATAATTATGTTGTTGTGTTGCATAATACTAGTAGATCAAATATTCGACTTCTGTTTGAGAAAAATCCTAAAACATATTTTAAAAATCTCAAAAATATAAAAAGAACATAAAAAGACATTAACACTGAGATAAGTATCGTATCAAATAATTAATTGCTTACATCAACGAAATCCTATCAAATCATACATCATTTGACATGTCTAAAAGTTTCCTTCACAAAAAAGTACTACATAAGCACTTGAAATAATTAATTTTTGGTCAGCATTGATTTTTCTCAGTTTTGGCTGTCTATATACTTGATTACAAGTCCAATATACATGCTTAATGTTGTGTTTAATAAAAATTTGTACTCAACACTACAGAGGTTGTAGTTGCTATATTTGCCTTGCATCCTACTCTACTCTGTACTTGTTAATGAATTCCTGTGTTGTATCTGTTCGTTATGCCTTTCACTACAGAGGTTACAATTGCTATATTCGCTGTACCTGGCCTTTATCATTTTGTCCTTGATGAAGCAAGTGTTTGCATGGACTGTTCCATTAAAAAACTATGGTAGTAGCATATTTTTGTTGTTTTAGTAATTTAGGTAGGGGAGCCGTTATGCATGCAATTTTATTGCTCAAGACGGAAGTGTTGTTTACTTTTCATATTATTTTTTCTATTTTT
Source organism: Phyllostachys edulis (assembly GCA_036346405.1). Classification (NCBI taxonomy): domain Eukaryota; kingdom Viridiplantae; phylum Streptophyta; class Magnoliopsida; order Poales; family Poaceae; genus Phyllostachys; species Phyllostachys edulis. The sequence goes on along the minus strand of CM070545.1, from coordinate 21,991,146 downwards.
AGAAACAATAACCTCTATGCTCTGATATCTGATTTCAGGTCGCTGAGCTCCAAATTGCAAACTTCTCGAATGGTAGGACATGTTCAGACGCTGCAACTACTATTTGAAAAAACTGCAGCAGCAGTGACTTTCATTTAGCTATGAAGTGAAGTTGATGCCACCCAATAATATGATAAAATAATTTGTAAAATTCATTAGTCCATTTAGTTGCTTTGTTGTATTTAGTCCCTAAATTTATAACGGACCAACAATTTCCTTGCGTATTTTTTTTGGCTTTGCTTCTTGAATCGAATGATGTCTAAGGAACAAGTTCAATGCTTCAATAAAAGTGTGATTTTTTTTTTAAAAAAAAAGGGTAAACCATGCTTTTATAGAAAGCAAATAAGAGTTCGATACAATGTAAGGCCAGCCGAGCCAACGGACTGAGAATACCAGTTTACAAGAAAGCTGAGAACTACCAAAAACAACAATAGCTACCCTATTACAACTAGACAGACAAAATAACACCCGAATACAGAAGATTTTAGCTCCCACTTCAACCCCCGCCATGAGACAGTCCAACTTAAAGCATTCAACCCTTCTAAAGAGAACTCGCCAAAACAACTCAAACAGCAGAGAGACTAAAACAGATCACAGTAAAACAGACCAAGACCCCTCACCGACCAACAGGGGTGACAAAGAAAACTAAATTCATTTGCAACTACTTTGTCCAGCGCAAAAGATCTTCAACCAATCTTGAGCTTGTTTCGCGAATCCATCCAGCATGTGATTTTCAATTTTTAAGGGCTTGGAAGTGATTATTTGTAAGTGTACTAGTGATCTTACTTGAGTTGTATATGCCTGAATGAATTCATACCGGGTGTATTCCTAATGCTTGATGTATAAAAAGATAATACTATTTATACGAATATTTTGTGTGAAAAATGAGAGTGCAGTTGTGAATTACTGGGTGCTCTTGCTACTCGCAAGTTTGATTCGGTTTGCTCTACATTTGTGCTTAGCTCACAGCTGTTAAAGAGCTCAACAAGCACTGCCTGGTAAACTGAAATTATTAAAAAAAAATGCTTTAGCTTTTGCTGAGTGTTCATTCTGGAACATGTAGCCACGAACTACAAGTAAATTTTCACTCACAAATACATGTTTAGACCATTTGGCCTGACAGGTGGTGAAAAATATTTGCTTCTTTAGTCATATGATCTTGCTTGCTTTGTTTTCATACTACAACTGAAGGCTAAAGAGCTCAGGGACAACTAGCTAGTAAAGTGACAACATACACCACTGACAGATACTGTAGACACATTCACTGCCCCACTGGTCATACACAACAATTCAATTTTTGTGCCAAATTGACACGCAAATAGCATTCAGCTATAGACAGTGCTAATGCACAATTTCCATATCACACATGCAAACACTGAAATCCGGATCAATATACGCTCATACGATTTAATTTGATAAATGCGCATATAAAAAGTAGTTCTCTTTAGGCAGTGGCAATGCACAATTTCATTTATGGCAGAATGGAACAAAGCATTTCTTCCATATTATCGTTGCTCGCAGGCATACATAGGTCCAAACCATAAGTAACTAATAATGAAATATTTGGTTATTAGCGGCACGCAGCTCGCTTTTCACCCAGATTTACATTTACATATAGCAAACGGAAGCAATCAGAAACTTTGACGTCGCCTCCCATGCCATCTTTGCGGCATGCTCTTGAATCTTGTTTGAGTTGGTCAACCACTGACCCATCACCTGATCGGATTGAGGTCCTGCCCAAAATACAATCCGGATGGAAACACTCCTGTCCACATCAATTGAGGGTGTGCTACTATGCATAAGATATATACATGGCCAAAATTTACATTGTCCTACAAGAGCATAATTTACATTGTCCTACAAGAGCATAATTTACATCCTATACAAGTTCTTCGCTCACCAATTTCTGACATTGTACAATGTGAATTGCTACCAAAGTTTCTAGCTAGGCAATCTGTTGGGGAGGGTCCCTGCGCTGCCTTAAGCCGAAGGCAACCTCGTGGAGGCAAGGCACGCCAGGGGCCCACCCCGGACAAGGTCCGGGGACCAACCTCGCCGAGGCACGACGCGTCAGGAGATCCACCCTGGACAGGGTCCAGGGGCTAACCTTGCCGAGATGCAGTACGTCGGGAGATCCACCATGGGTGAGGTTCAGGGACCAACCCCGGACATGGCCCGGGGACAACCTCACCGAGATGCGGCGAGTCGGGAGATCCACCCTGGGCAAGGTATGGGAACCGACCCGGTCCAGGGTAGCCTCGTGCCGGAGTCTTGACGGCACCCGCTTAAACAGAGGGCCGGTGATGCCACATACCTCGAAGGTGGCAAGACCCGCTTGACAAAACGGAAGAAAGTACCCCTGGGACAAGCTTGGTCCTAAGGGCAACGATGTAACTTTGCATCCCCCCCCTATAAATAGGCTCCCTATAAATGGGGAGGGAGATGTCATTTTGTAACTTCTACTACACATAGGCAATACATGAGTACAGATTGTGGTGCTTCAAAATATATCCAAAATTCATTATAATACAAGAAATAGGATAGGGTCCTTTGGTACTTGTTGAGGTCTCAACTTGTACCCACGACGGTCGTCGTATCCAACCAAGGGTGCCTACAAGTTCACTGTCCGATCTCGTATCGACGAATCATATAGTATCTGTCCACATATTGTTGGAATTGAGCATATATGTGTAAAAACCCATTTATTCCTAAAACTCCAAAGCATGCAGTTTCTTATACCAGAAGTCTTAGACCAATATGGTCGAAACTGAGTGGTCGAAACACAGTGATCGAAACTGAGTGGTCGAAACACAGTTGTCGAAACTTTAGACTAGGGTACAATCAGGATCAATAAACACTGCTTAATGACCATTAATTGGCTTTGAATTAGTGGTTACCAATGGTTTATTATGATAGTTACTAGAGAGTAATTGTCTCAACCATAAATAAGATCTAGAGACGTCCAGACATGAGAATCAATTCATTCCATTTTCCATCTTCCTCTCTAATCAACTGTGCTGAGGAATTGAACTGTCGAATCAAGCCGTCCCTTCTCCTCGGCGTGCACCGAGAAGGAGGGTGAACGGATATCTCCGAACCATTGTCGCAAAGTTTTCGTACACGGGGCGGCAATAAGGTTTCTGAGCACCGCATCTGTGACCGCTTCGCTATTTGCATCATCTATGATCTGCCTTTGCCGACCTTTGCTTTGAGTCTCTGCCGCTCGATCATCATCGAACCCAACTGTAAGTTGGCCGTAAGACCACTCTATTGTCGTACGACCAGTTTTCTGTTCGTTTGATCAGTTTTTCCTGCTGTAATCTTTTTGTTAAGTATGTGTAGAAGTACAATGAGTTACCTGCTGTTAGTATCGTTTTATACATCTCTAGTTATTTACGATCTTTGCCTCATAATCAAATCTGAATTTAAAAAGTTGTCCACTTCTCCAACACATCTAACTACTCATTACTCAGACAAAACACACTCATACGAACAGCATACAACTCCCTAGTCAAATTTCCTATGTAATCCTATATAATCGAATTGAGCTAGCTATGCACACATAGCAGTAAGATGGACATTCGTGGATATGCATCGGGCTTAGCTGCTTACTATAGGGTAGGTTAGTTAACCCAAAGATGTGTGGGGACATATGCAGCTGTGCTGCTTTTGGGCCGTCGCGAAGCTTGAGCCGGGAAGCCGCCGTTGCCGCAAGCTCGTCGGCCATCGTGAAGCTGAATCCAACACACTGGAAGCTGCCGTTTCTGCACGCTCCTAGCCATTGCGAGGCCCATGATGCTCGTCGGACTTCGTCAGGACGACTGGCCGTAGTCGCTGATGCCTCATCGAACGAGCAAATCACCATGGCGGTGTTCCAGCGGCCGCCGTGGGCGCCGGCGGGGCCGAGGAGGCCGGCAGCGACACTCTCGACGACGCAGCCACACACCCACATCAGGTGCAGATGCCCGTCGAATTCCTCCACGGCTCCCCTTCGGTGCTTGCCCCACCGTCGCGTTCCCCTGTGGTGCCCTCGATCGACCGATCGGCGGCCGCCAACATCCTCACGCCGCTGCACCTTGCACTCCTCAATGCGCCACCCGACACCGAGCAGCCGCCGCCAACACCAATCCCCTAACAGGTCAACTGTAAACCCCGAATACATGGGCCATTATGGGCCGAGCATCCCGCCTCTCCTGCGTGGCCCAACACGAGCGCACTCTTTTGTGCGGCCAGAGCCGACTCATACTGTCGGAGAAGTATAACTAGATATCCATTGGTTTGAAAAAGAATGAACAGACCATATTGAATTGAGAAGCTCCTGAAAAAACGCCCTGGATTGGGGATCAAGACCGCCGAACTGCTTGGGCTGACAAAGCTGCTTCCAAAGTGAGCGCAGCAGGGAAGTCCCGGGGCAAACGATCGCAGTACCATATCCGGCAAGTCAGGGTTTTCTCGGACATCCATTTCATCAACAAGCCCAAAAGTGTTCATTCAAGCACATTACCCCCAGAACAAGTTCGACAGCGATGGCAATCTGATTGATCAAGAAGCCAAAGAACAGCTAAGGAAGATCCTCCTGTCATCGCAAGCTTTCACCCTGAGGCTACAGGGCAAATCTGCAAACTCTGAACAAGGAAATCAATGGTTTGATTTTTTTTTTGAAAAAAGGAAAAGATGAATGTAAATCATTAGATTGTACGTTCAATGGTTCTCGAATAATCCTGTATGACTTGATCATGTCGTGGAAATGCCAAACTGCAATTATCATTTGTTTTCGAGAATGCATCTATCATCTCATTGTTTGTAAACTGTAAGCCCTCTAAGTTTCAGTATAAAAATTGTAATTCCTTGTTGGCCTCCCTTGGTCGTGAATTTGTGCTATCGCTTTGGGGTTGTTTCCATGCATGCACAGCTTACGTACGATTTTTTTTAATAAACTATTTTAATCGTTTTACATAAATAACCTATGTTTTTGTTTTTTTACAAAAATACTATAAGTGATAAAGATTCAACTAATTGATTAGAAGGGTCTCAAATTATTGGCCGAATCTTTCACGCGGTACGAACGAAGATAATCTTTTCAACTGATTTTTGTATGCATGTTTATTGATTTAGTCTTGCGCGTGTCTGCATGTATATGAGAATGGGTCGTGCCTGTGTTGAGATGCTGCGCACGATCTGGTTGTAGTGGCATAAGAATCGGATCAAGTAGTTAGTTCTTGACCGAGTGATGTCTACTTAGAACTAGAGAGTTAGTTCTTGACCGAGTCAGTGGCGGAGCCACGTGAGAGCATGGGGGTGCAGTTGTATCCTAAATTTTTCAAATGGTGACTTTCAAGTTGGGTACGTAGTGTATGAGTAGTCAGAGATCAATGCATGAACCTGGAAAGTGGAAATTGAACATCTGAATCTGATGTGGTTGGCATTCGACTTAGACTAATGTCTCTTAAAGATAGCTATGCTTGAATATATATTCGAATCACACTAATGTCTCTTAAAGATAGCTATGCTTGAATATATATTCGAATCACGAGCAGACCAACATTTAGAAGCTGAGATAATAGAGAATAAGTAATGCTAGCAACCGGTTATGGGCGGATCCAAGTGAGATTTGAGGGGTGTACATGACACCGAGTTCGATTTTTATTTTACCTTATCAAAGCCCCTGTATACAGTACCCTGTAACATAAGCTCAGTAGCTATATACACATGTGATGATATGTATAACGACACTCTGTTGTTTTTCTTCTAGATCTACGAGTTTTGTGTGGTGAAGTGTGTGCATATGTGTCTTTCTTGTAATCGCAAAAAAAAAAGTTTGCACCCCCATCAGCGAAATCCTGGCTCCACCACTGGACCGAGTGATGTCTATTCAGTACTAGAGTCTGTTTTGTATTTTCTGGGTTCAAGAAAAAAGCAAATAAGAGATAAGAAAAACCCCAGGTGCTAAGCAGTTGCAGCACCGGAAAAACTCTTGCGTTCTATGTTCTTCCACTTTGATAGCGTGCGTTCTTGTGTCCACCGTGAAACCGAGAGCATGAGTAAAACTCTGGGCCAACAACAACAATTCGGCCCCCAAATAAAACCCTAGATGGATTTCCCTCGGCAGCTTCCCTACTTGTTCTCCTTGCGTGGGCTCCTAGATGCACTATTCCGAAGATATTAGAAGCAACTAGTGTAGAAACATGCAAACCAATCTATGGATCGAATTGCAAGGATGTAGTAGTAGCCTTCGTGAATAGTACTCTACCATGAACAGTACTTGTAACATCCCAAATTTTGTCATTTTCAAAAATTTATTTAATTCAAAGTGTTTGTCTTCTTTTGGAGTTTTTGCATTTATTTAAATTCAAAATCAGTAATTCAAATCCAAATTCCATCGTCTCAAATCAAATTCTAAAATAATTTCTCGGCCAAATTTTGAATTCATCTCTCTTTAATTTCAAACCTCAACAGAAATTCAAAATTCAAATTCAAATTTCTATTTGAATTTTCTCCGAAATGTAAATCTCATATTTTCATTTCATTTTGCTTGGGCCGAAAACCTTTTTCTTTTCTTTTTCCTCTTTCTTTCCTTTTTTCTTTTGCTCTTACTGTCTCATTTATACGCTCTCCGGTAGTCAAACCATTGTCGCGCTAGTGCCTAGTTGTGCCCCGCCTCGACAACACCGCCTATGCCTTGTGCCACGCCTTGCCCTTGCCGTCTTGCTTTCGTGCTACGCACCTCGCCTTACTTGCAAAACACGCGCAAAAGCTACGCCTAGCAGACTCTCGCCCGTAGCCTATCGCGCTCTGCATTCTGCACACTTGGGAGGCGTTTTGGTCGCGTCGTCCGCGCCATCAAGTCTCCACCATCAACATACAATGAATTTTCCGTTTCCAATATTATTCATTGTGCCGTTCCGACCGTTTCCAAACTGCGCATTGACGTCGCCGGCCTTGACACTTGAATTCCCGTCAATTTAATCCATGCCCGAGCCTATAAATGGAAGCATCATCACCACTAGTACCTCTTCCCACTTCCCTCAAAGTCTCACCGCCAACCGAGCTCCGATGACGATGAATTTTCGTTTTCCCGAACGCCAGCCATTTCACCCAATTTGTGTTCACGTAAATCCAGTCAGTCTTTATGTACTAACTACGTCACGCCATGTTCCCGAGCATGGTTATCATTTCCCCTCAATCAATTTCATATTTCGTGCAGTGTGTCGCCAGAATTTTGCCGTTTCCCTCTTCTAGGCCGAAATTGTTTGCGGCGATCAATCTCTTCTTCTCGTGAGTTTTCTGCTGACTGAACCGCGTTACCACGCGTTCCCAGACATTCTCTACCTATCCCCACCCTCAATTTGGTCGATTGCCCACCGTGGAGTGCCGCCGCTGTGACCTTTTTTTTTTGCGCCACTGGCCACCATCGCGTTGCCTCTACGGACCGCCTCCTGTCTTCCCGAGCGTTGCTGCACCTTCCCCATGCTCGGGCACTGCCCATGCTATCACCATTTTCTCCAGGACATTGCCACACTGCCGCTTTCACTACGCGCCCCTATGCCACCGCCACCGCCTCGGCTCGTCTCCGGCGACGCCGCTGCCCCCTGTGGGGGGTCGTCAACTCCGTTGGGTTCCATTTTGGTGGTCGGACGGCCGCCCCGCCGCCTGCCTCACCGGCGCCGCCGCCATTGCCATGCGCCTGCCTCGGCACTGGCGCCGCCATTCTTGTGTGCCTGCTCCATTCCCCTGTTCTGCTCTGTTACATGCTCTCTGTTGATTGCTTTGCTTCAATGACAGTTTGCCCCCACTGTCATACACTCATCCCTTTCTCTCTTTCTCTCTTGCTTTCTCTAGCATGTGGGCCCAAAGTGTCATACTCTCTTTTGTCATGCATGTTAAACTTCATAACAGTATATTCCAGGAGTTTCTTATTTTAGAATTCCACCATTTCATGTGAAAATCAAGCTTTCGGGCGTTCGCTCTCCTTCATATGAACTCTGATTCCGTCGATTCTTGTTCCTAAATTCATAATATCTCTATGGTACTAATTTTATAATTTTTGGATTTTATTTGTTTTTCTGTTTTTTATTTTGCCTCATTTCGCGCATGTAGAGTTTGCCGCCGTCGAAGTCATTTTGGACCAACCGGACGCAGTAACCTCCACTTTCGATGAAGGCAAGTCTCCTTTGACCGTATTGTACCTATGTTTTTTAAAATCTATTTTAAGTTTCAAAATTATTATGCATGGCTACTTACATAAAATAATAAGTTCAAATCCTAGGTTATTAGTTAATCCTAACTTGATATTACTGTTGTGCAACATTCATCTGCTAGTTGTGCCATTCGGTTGTGCGGGTGTCGGGTAGACAGAAATTCCCACTTGGCGCAAGAGGGAGATTTTCGGCTGGCTGGTGGGCCAATGGAAGTGACACCTTAGCGGGCATAACTACATTGGATTGGAGCATTGTAACAGCCTTGTGATAATCACTTAATCGCACGCCTTCGGAAGCGTGTCTTGGCTGACAGTTTAAGTTAATTATCTCTTGTGGGTAAAGTTGTACAACCTCTAGAGAGTGTAAAACTATTTGAATAGCCGTGTCCATGGTCAAGGGTGGGCAAGATGCATTTTCACATGGTAGATTTTGGTTTTTATTTCAAAAGAGTAAATTTTGGGAACTCGGGAGCAGTTTGGGACTCTCAGGTAGATATTCTGGCAGCTAGAGCCCTATCCTTTGAACCTTGACAGCTAGAGCCTTGATACTAGTGATTGGTAGCTAGAACCTCCAATAGTGATATAATTATTTTAATTATTGAAACTACTTTTTGTCAAATGTGCTTTATGAAAATTGTTTTTTTTTGTGGGGGAAGCAGCGAGATTGCCGCTATTGCATTAAAGAGAGGAGAACAAAAGTACACAAAAAAACACAAAAAAAGAACTAGACAAGGGCAAAAAGCACAAAAAGAAGCCCTTACGCCGACTAGAGCTGACCTTAAGCTTCTTCTGTAGGCTGGATTACATTGCCCTCCGGTAAACAGGCTCGGAGCTTGGTCGCCCCACTGACCGTCCATGCCCAGGCTTCCTCCTTAATGATGGCCAGCAATCTGGTTGGTTCCTCTCTATGATGCTGAAAGATTCGTCTATTTCTTTCTTTCCAAATGTGCCACAGGGTGAGAAGAATCAAGGAGGCTTGGCCTTTTCTGCAACTACCTATGCCCGAGTGGAAGGTGTCAATCCACCAATCCACCATCCGTAGTCGTGTAGTCCACTGTGATGGTGAAAGATTTTGCCGCCCTACCCAGGCAGCCACAAGTGTCTAGACTTGTCTAGCGTACATGCATTCTACAAAAAGATGCATCGCTGTCTCCGGATTGTTTGTGCATAGAGGACACCAATGGTCATTTTGCATATGATGAGCTGTGAGGACATCAGCTGTCGGGAGGCGATGTTGAACGAGAATCCATGCAAAGATTTTACATTTGTGCGGCGCCCAAATGCGCCAAAAAAGTTTTTGAAATGGGACGTCCGTCGCTCCGATGAATTGCATCTCATATGCAGATTTGGTTGAGTAGTTCCCTAATGTTGTCCACCTCCAGGAGATGTCATCTAGGACATCGTGATTAAGTGAGGCTTGATGAACCATGGTATAGACCTGTACGAAATCTCGAATTAGGAAAATGTTGATTTTTTTCGCAGGTCCATTATCCATTTTCCTTCGTGGGTTGCATCTTGCACCGTGCGATTTTTGCGTGCTGCAATATGATAAAGGTCAGGTGTCATCTCCTGTAAGGATCTCGGCCCAAGCCACTTATCCTTCCAGAAGTTCGCCTTATCGCCCTTTCCAATGTTTATCGTTGTGGAGGCTCGGAAAAAAAGATGATCTTTCAAAGTTATCGGAAGCGGCATTCCATTCCATTGCTTATCCGGTGTTTTTCATTGGTGCCAAAGCCATCGAAGACGAAGAGCACGACTAAACCGCTCAAGACATAAGACCCCCAGACCGCCAAACTTTTTCGGACGACATACTGTGCGCCAATTAACCCAGCATTTTCCACCGTTGCAAATGTCGTCACCGGTCCAGAACCAAGCTCTTCGTCTTTTATCAATTTGCTTTATTATCCAGGTGGGTATCTCAGTGGCTGTAAGATGATATGTTGGTATAGCTGTGATGACCGCATTTAGTACCACAAGCCTTCCAGCCCGGGATAGCATGTTCCTCTTATACCCGCTCAGTCTGTTGTGTATTTTGTCCAGTAGAGGTTGAAACAACACCTTCCCTGCCTTGCGGCAGGTTAGCGGCAGCCCAAGGTAGGTGCAAGGCAATTGCAGCTGAGTGGCAGGAAAATTTTGGAGAACTTCGTCCAGTTGCAATGATTGACATTGGATAGGTATGACAGCACTTTTTGAAATGTTTATGACGAGCCCTGTTACCTCTCCGAAGATCCGTAGAATCTCCTTAAGTTTATCAACGTCATCCTTGTTTGGCGATAAGAAAATCATTGCATCATCAGCATAGATAGATATTCTTGCCTTCATGAATCTTCCACTCAGAGGCGTTAGCCACCCATGTTGGTCTGCCAGGTCAAGGATACAGTGCAAGGCGTCAATTGCCAAGATGAATAGGAAAGGTGAAAGGCAGTCTCCTTGCCGTACCCCACATTGATGTCTTATATGTGGTCCCTGCACACCATTCAGTATAATCCGAGAAGTTGATGTACTAAGCAACATAGCAACCCAAGCTCTCCATCGTCCTCCAAACCCCCAGTGATGCAGCATGTCTAAAATATAGGGCCAGGCAATGGAGTCAAAAGCCTTGGCAATATCTAGTTTCAGCAGTAACATAGGGACCTTGGATCGATGGTATCTGGTGGCAATGTTTTGCACATACAGGAAGTTATCCTGTATAGTCCGCTTTTTGATGAAAGCACTCCGGCTCTCAAAAATCAAGGAATCCATATATTTTGAAAGCCTAAGGGAGAGGAGCTTGGACAAGATCTTGACAATGCTATGGATCAAACTGATTGGTCTAAATTCTGAAATTTGGGACGCCTGATCTTTTTTGGGGAGTAGTATTATGTTTGCTGTATTGATTTTGTGGAAATGCAGGCTGTTTAAAGCATATACCTTCTGGAAGACTGCTAAAATAGTCTCTTTAATTGTTTGCCAACTTGCTTTGAAAAAGCTTGCATTGAAACCATCCGGCCCCGGGGCCTTATCCATTGGCTCGTCAAGAATGACTTAATTTCTGTTCGATTGAGCAATTTGCTCAAGGTCAGCTGCGGCATTGCCTGGCAAACGCTTTAGTCCAAGTGAGTCCCAGTGAAAGGTTTGGGTTGCCGGCTTTGCAGTCCCTAAAAGCTCTGTGTAATACTTAGCTAGCGCATCCTCTTTGTCAGCATGAAATGTGAAGGTACTTCCTTGATGCGTCAAAGTGTGTATGAGCTTTCTCCTTTTTCTTGAAATAGCTTTTGAGTGGAAGAATTTCGTATTTGCATCTCCTAAACGCAGCTAGGTCAGTCGAGAGCGTTGTTTCCATTTTACTCGTTGTATGGCCGCTAGTCCTAGAATTCTTAATTTTAACGCTGCACGCAGTTCATGTTCGTCGTGGGAAAGAGCGTGATGTTCTTGTGCCTTATCAAGTCGGAGGACCACCTCCAATGCCAAATGAAGTTGTAGTTTGAGATCTCCAATTTGCCATCTGCTCCATGCCTTTAGCGCCCTTGCAGTTTTTTGCAGTTTGGCAATTAACCTGTTAATTGGGTCAATCTCATGAACCAGCTGGGACCATGCCTCTTGGACCACCTCATTATAACCAGTCATCGTTGGCCAATAATTTTCAAAAGTAAAACGTATAGACGGTCGTACCTGTCCCTCCCCAAAGATTAGTAAAGGACAGTGATCTGAGATCGAGGAAGAGAGTGATCATAAATAATGATCTGAGTACGCTAGGTCCCATTGTATATTGCAAAAAGCCTTATCAATCCCTTCCATAGTTGGGTTGCGTTGGCCATTGGACCAGGTGAATCGTCGATCTTGAAGGCGAATCTCCTTCAGCTCACAATGATTAAGCGCTGAACGAAATCGTCCCATCAAGTTTCGGTTCAAGTTCAAGTTGTTTTTATCTGATGCTCTGTATATGAGATTGAAATCCCCCAGAATGAGCCATGGTCCAATGATGCCTACGTGAATTTGCTTGATCTCTTCAATGAAATCTTGTTTGTACTGATTTTCATGTGGGCCATAAACAACTGTTAGCGACCAAGGGGGAGCACCATCAAGTGGTTTAACTTTCATAGTTATGGATTTATTTAAAAAGAAAGAGCTGTCCATTTGGAACAACGCCTGGTCCCAACAGACCAATATACCCCCTCTGGTTTCGTCAGCCGGTTTATAAAACATGCCTTGAAGCTTTCCTCCTGCAATTTCAGTTGCAAGGGTCGGTGAGATCGTGTGAAGCTTTGTTTCCTGCAGGCAAAGTATAGAGCATCCTGTGTCCGCCACCAATTGGCGAACTACTTGTCTCCTCGCCGGAGCATTTAAGCCTCTCACATTCCAATTTAAAATTTTAAAGGGGGACATTCTAATGAAGTTGAATGCAAAAACAGCTGAGGCAATAACATCTATTACTCATCATGTGTTTTCCATACAAGGCACCTAGCACCCCTGCAAAAGTATGCCACTTCCCTTCCATACACACACTGCATACACATACACTGCGGTCGCACAAGTACTAGCTGCACCCTACAAACAGTTAAGAGGTGCAGAGGGATGACTACAACAGGCATGCTTGTACCCCCTAAGTGGAAAGGAGCCCCTAGGTGCATACAACATGAAGCACTTAAACATGCTAAACACCTCTACTATAAGCTGGAACTTGAAGCTGACCCTCAGACCACAGCTTCCTGGACAAGTGCCGAGAGGTCTTCGGCAGTGAGTCCCAAGGCCGGAAGATCCACTTGTGCCTTGCCGTCAACACCTGCTAACGCTCTGAGTGCTTGGATGGTCTGCGCGTCCAGGGGTGTGTTGAAGAGGGCGTCGAGTTTCTCCTTCGCTGCTGGTGTTGTTTGACGCTTCCCTGTATCGCTGGTGAACTTTTGCTGCAGCAACAGGGACGCCCGCTGCGCCCCGCTCACCTCCGTTGGATTGGCCTTCTTTTTTTCCGCGAGACGATCACTGCGCCGGATCGAAACCTACACAGGAGTGACAGCAGTGGAGGGGGTCACCGGATGGCCTAACATGGATGGAGATCGTGGCCTGGATATATCTTGCAGCAGGAGAGTAGGCTCCATTTCAGTTGCGTCCTCTTTAGTAACATTGTTTACCTGCTGCAGTTCTTCCTGTTGGAGAGCCTGCTGGGAGTGTTGCGGCTGCAGAGAATGGTTTGCTAGAGGCCCTGCTGGGTTTTTCACCCCGCAGCTTTGCTCAGTGAGGCTTAACATAAGCAATGCTTCAGTGAGCATCGGGTCTACACGCTGGCCTGGGGTGATCCGAACAGGAGCAGGGTCAACATCTTCCAGCACCATTCGGCAGTCATGAGAGATCGCTGTGGAGCCATCATGGTCTTCTGGATCTTGCAACTGCCTCCAGGACGCCAAGATAAACCTGCAAGATGAAGATGTAGAGTTTTGCATGAGGCGTTGCTGAAGTCTGTGAGGCGGCGACCTGGTTCGACTACGACGCGGTGACTGTTCGCTACGACGCACGGCGACCTGTCAAGCATCGTCTGGTGGGCTGCGGCCATTGCCAGACGAGGCGATCTGGTGTGGCGGCGATGCAGGAGCCTGGTGCCGAGGTTGTGGCCGCGTCCATAACGGCCGAAAGGGGAGCGGGACCTGGCTCCCCACATCCTCTAGGACCTCCTCCTTGTCTATTTGAACCTCCTCATGTCCTTCAGGACCTCCCCACGTCCTCTAGGACCTCCTCCTTGTTTATTTGGACCTCCCTCGCGTCCGTTCGAGCCTTTCGCTTGATCCAGACCTCTATCGCTTGTGGACCATTCGATTTGCATTGGACGATTTGCGTCCTTTCGAACCGTCCGATCCGTATTGGACGGCCCCGATCTGTTGGAGCATTCGCTCGATCTGAACGGCCCAATTACCTTGACCCATTTGATGGAAATCTAGTGGCTCCCGCTTCTCCCACTTCTTATCTCGCTATTGCTCACCTCCCCTTTGATAGATCTTGACCGTTAAGACCTCCCCCTGGAGATCTTAGCCGTCAAGACCTCCCCTTTGTTAGATCTTGACCGTTAAGACCTCCCCTCTGGGGATCTTAGCCGTCAGGACCTCCCTTATTTAGATCTTGACCGTTAAGACCTCCCCTCTGGAGATCCTAGCCGTCAGGACCTCCCTTGTTTAGATCTTGACCGTTAAGATCTCCTCTAGAAATCTTAGCCGTCAGGACCTCCCCTTTGTTAGATCTTGACCGTTAAGACCTCCCATTTGGAGATCTTAGCCGTCAGGACCTCCCTTGTTTAGATCTTGACCATTAAGACCTCTCCTCTAGAGATCTTAGCCGTCAGGACCTCCCCTTTGTTAGATCTTGACCGTTAAGACCTCCCCTCTAGAGATCTTAGCCGTCAGGACCTCCCTTGTTTAGATCTTGACCATTAAGACCTCCCCTCTAGAGATCTTAGCCGTCAGGACCTCCCCTGTTTAGATCTCAACCATTAAGACCTCCCCTCTAGAGATCTTAGCCGTCAGGACCTCCCTTGTTTAGATCTGACAGTTAGGACCTTCCCTTTGGGATCTAATCGTCTAGACCTCCTCTTTGTTAGATCTGACTGTTAGGACATCCCCTCTGGAGATCCTAACCGCCCAGACCTCCCCTTGATTTAATCTGACCATCAGGACCTCCCCATTGTGGTGTCTGTTGGACCTCCTGTCCGCGGGACCTTCCCTTGAGTTTTGACTGGTCCCACTTGTCTGTCACACCCATTTCTCTTTATCCTTTGACTATATCCTTTGCACAAGGGCGTCTCCCCACATTTAATGCCTGTTGTATCGCATTAAATGCTGCCACTTTTTGCAGCACCTGTGCCATACTTTTGTCACATCTCTTACCTGCTTTCATTGTCCTTTTCACCAACTCATGAACACCTATACCCTGGGAAATCTCAATGGCTCCATCTATATAAGCTTAGGCAGCCCTTCATCTTCATCTTTTTCCCCATTTCCATTCTCCAAAGCAACCAAGGAGCTCGTGGACCTCCTCCCTTGAGCTTCGGACCTCCTCCAAAGCTCTTGGACCTCCTCCCTTGAGCTTTGGACCTCCTCCAGCAAGCTCCTTGGACCTCCTCCAAACTGACATAGCCTCTCTGTTGGTTTTATTTTGGAGTTTCATTGAAGTTTTTTTGGGTTTTATTTGAGCTTTGTATTGAGTTGCTGTGGTTTCCTCGTGTAGATTGTAAAGACACTGAAGAGCAAGAGCTGCCCGAAGAAGAAGAAGACATCCAAGTATTTGAGCAAGGCAAGTTACACTCTTGATCATATTACACCCGTTATTTCAACCTATGTATATTCCATTTCAAATGTTAATGCATGCTTACTTTACTAAGTTCTTTCAATGCGTGTCTTTAAATTCATAATTATGCCTAATTTCCTTGGTATGACCACTGTTGATCTTGAGCCGAACATGTTGTCACCCTAGGCAAAACACGATTTACATGTCTGATGGACGGGACCTTTGAAAAACTAGAGCTTAGCCATGCTTAGAGAAAAGAATCTTGGTTTGGGAGGTTTTGGCCAAAAATATCACTTGTATAATGATCTGGGCCATGGTATTTGATGAGGACATCACTTCTTCGGATACACACAACAATCCTCCACTTGACATTCAAGGACCAATCACTAGAGCTCGCGCCCGACAATTGAATTTACAGGTGAGCTCGTTCCTAACTACTTTTTGTTCATTTGAGAATCGATTGCTACCTAATGATTTAATTATGATTAGGAACCATGGAGAGGACCTCGAAGTACTTGGAGTAGGGCTACGAGGCGACAAGTCCAGCGAGGGTGGTCGAATCATGTTGGAGTCCCAACTCAAGCCGACTTGAATCCAATTCGGAGTCCAGACGAGTCAAGACTAAAGCGGACGCCCAGATCGCATCCGGGCTCCGTTTTGGACGTTCCACATATGTATGGAAAGTCGAGAAGACGACCTTTCCAATGGGATGGCTCTGGTCCCATGTCAAAATTCATACGAGTCAACGGAATCGTCGAAACAAGTGGGCATTGAGAATGCTCGGTGTTTGCACCCGTCTTTTGGGCCGTTCGCTTTGTATCGTGTTGGAGCCCATTAGGGCGCGGCCCAGGTTTTGCACGCCTCAATCCTTTATATCCAGCCGCCACCCCCACCATTAGGGTTGGGTTTTGCTTAGATTAATTCTGTCTTGAACAGTTTAGCGTTCATCGGTTTGTGAGACCCCAACTTTCGAAAGTGCTAAAACAATACATCCGCAATTCCGTTGTGTTCTTCCTTGTTCTTGCTTGTGTTCTTGATTCGCAGCGAGGATTAGCCTTCTTAGCGAGGTCAAAATTGCGCGACGGTTGATAACCCGAGGAGAGGCGTGGTGCTGCGATTGCGGGGTTCGGAACGTGTTGTTCGGAAGCCGAATCGATTTGTGTCGCGTCTCCACTAAATCGAACATATCCAGAACCTGTTGGAAGATCGGGACCCCGTTCCCATCAGTATTGGTGTGTCATGGGGGTTTTACAAATGACTATGGCATTGGTGTGCCATGGAGGTTTGAAAAGAAAAGAAATGGAAAATGGATTTGGACTTGGGCGGCATTGGTTGTTTGGTTGGTGCAAGTCTATGCACAGGGGTCGTGTGATCCGATGCCCCAGGGTTGTGGTGGCCGCCCAGGTCAGTTAAGAACCGGTCTGCGCGTGTATTTTGCTATGCCTTGTCGTGCGACCACATATCCTGTGTGGGCGGGACCTGGCCAACTAATTTGCAAAGTTATCACCGCGGTTGATCCGACGGAATAGTGGGTGGCCTTTCATGGCCTGTCTTTTATGACTATGTTGTACCCACCTAGCTCAAGAGGGGGCCCTGGGAAGGGTGAAACCTTAGAGTGGATGGACTGCGGTGGAATAATGCATTGTAAAGGCCTTGTCACGTGCTCTAGACCACTTACCTTCGGTAGTGAGTGGTGATACAGCCGGGTGCCAAACAAACTAGAGAAAACGTGTCTTGTGGGTAAAGTTGCACACCTCTGCAGAGTGTAAAACTATTGAATAAAGTTGTGTCATGTTATGGACATGCTAGCAAAGCTGCTCAAAGTTAGACCTCTGGTTTGTTTTCAAAATGGGTGGTTAAAAACTAGTTTTTGAATTTCTATCCAAATGGGTTGGGCAGGAAGCCTTGTGACAGGAGGGTATCCATCACCATCATATTGATGAAAGTTATCCAACTGTAAAATGAGAATTTGCAAATGAATTTTAATTATTGTTATAAGCTTTGGAACTTAATACTTGTATTTGAAACAAACTTGGCTTTATACAAACTAACCATATTATGCCTTCCTTTGAGATATCCATTATGCATGTCATTCTGCTAATTGACGGGTGTAACTTGCGAGCACGGTTGTTGTGCTTATTCTTGCTTGATTGATGAATTGAGTAGGAGAAGACTTCTTCGATGATGATGAGGACCAGATCAACTAGGCCGCGCCCTCCAGCCAATTTCCTGTGGTGTATTGGGTGGACATGGTTTTGCTTCCGCTGTGTATTTTGCCTTGTTGTCGTGGCTTGTAAGCAACTTTGTAATCAACTCCCTTGTTGTTAATAAAGTCTCGTGTGGATGTATGTTATCACTTGTAATTGTTGTGAGAACCAGCCATTGATCCTTGGGACTGGTTCGGATCACAGGAGGGTTAGGACTTCTCAAAGTCCCATGACCTCCTCGGGTTGGTCTTTGGACCTCCCCCAGGTCGGGTCGTGGCTCTTGGGGAGGTCCTGAGTCTCAAGACCTCCTCGGGTCAATTCCCTGGACCTCTAGGAAGTCCGGCTGGACCTCCTGGGAGGCCTGGGAGGACTGCCCGAGAGATCCTTGGGACCTCTTGGGAGGTCCTGATGGACTTCCAGGGAGGTCTTGGAGGACCTCTCGGGTGAGGCCCCTGGCCGGGTCGCCACACACTACTACAAAGAGAGTCATCACAGACAGTTCAGAACCATCATCAGAGACGGTTTTTGAACCTTCTGTGATAAATCACAACACAGACGGTTTTTGGTTGAAATCATCTGTGAATGGACACTATCACAGACGGTTTACAATAACAACCGTCTGTGATATCTATAATATCACAGACGGTTATATTTACAAACCGTTTGTGATTTGAGACACATCAGAGATGGTTTTATTTACAAACTGTCTGTGATTGGAGACACATCACAGACGGTTCTATTTACAAATCGTCTGTGATTTGAGACACATCACAGACGGTGGTTGTTGCAAACTGTCTGTGATAGTGACCCTTCACAGACGGTTTATACGATAAAACCGTCTGTGATTTCTTTATACCTAACTAAATTTTTTCTGATTTTCGGCTAGCCTCAGGAATTGCTAGCCATGCCCTCTAAAAATAAGCAAGTAGAAAATAGATAAATCATAGATGAATCAATTGTTGATAACTCAAAGTGATCATTTACAACTCAAAATCAATTACAAAAGAATATGTTCAAGTATTGTCGCTAGAGTTACAATTGAATTACAACTGCTCAAAAGTGAATTACAATTGAATCGATTGTTTGAAGGTCGTTCAGCGGTGTCGATGGAGTGAAACTCTCTGTCGGCGTTAAAGATCTCTGTATTGATGAAGCCGCAGAGCATTCCTCGAACCTCCGAGATCTCGGTCATAACGAGTGAATCTAAATCGAGATTAATGCCCTGTCGCTAGTAGAAGTAAAGTAGTAAGCATATATATTTAAATTTATAATTAGAAAATAATTATTGCGATTTTGACAAACCTCTGGATCATTCGTCTTAGCACTCATGATTTGCTGCATATGACGACAAACGTAGAATGCACATAGGTGATCTTTTTTTTGCTGGTGACACTGCATAAATAGGATTACATATATATGTATAGTCAATTCGAGACGTATTATTACAAAGTGTGATATAGAATTATTATGTTGTAGCGCATACCTAAAATCGCGTCATGTGTTGTAGTGTGGCGTTCGATTCCTCGTGTGTCCCTCCCTCGAAAACATAGGCACTGAACAACCTACGTGATTCCAAAAGGTTATCCTCGGCCATTTCAAATGAAGAAGACTACAATAGAGTTATGTACGGAGGAAATGAGCATACCTATCGAGTATTCTTTGCACAATGGTGAAGTCGTGCTTTTTGTTGAGTAGGGAATCAAGGTATATTACCTGATTCCTCTTTGGTATAATGACTAAAAGGATCTAGTGAAACCTACTCATGTATGTCGCTATAGTCATTAAACCTAAGTTCGTGTTGCCTACAAAGTACAAATAAAATTTGTATAGCAAGTAGTGAAGCACTTACTTCTGGTTGTAGGGCACCATTATGTAGTCCTTGTCGCCTTGAGCAAGCAATCCCGTCGTTATGTATTTCACGACGTAGGATGCATCTTCGATGATGCTTTGCTTAGAGATCAAGTGTGGGTCGAGGAAATCCACCGATTCTTGCCATCGTCTGGCCATTTTCATCATGTATCTATACATAAGTAATGAGTTGTGATATTTATCGGTATTACGTGAATGTAGAACTTGATTGTGCACACTTACAGTGTCCAGCATCGTAGAAGCGAGGCGTCGAGGGCATTGAGGTCGAATAGGTCGAATAAGTTGTCGAAAGCCACGACGAAGTGGCCTAGCTCGTCGAAGAAATGCTCCCTCGTGTATCTGATGGTGATTCCAGTATCGCACCCCTTCTCTTTGGTCTTATGCATGTACCAGACATGTAAAGACTGGCAACCTATTCTATTGCGGGCTAATATTGTGTCGGGGGCCAACGGACTTCCGAGGGAGTATTTTCTGAGCTTGGGAGGCGCCTTAATGTTCTTCGATTTCAATTTGTCCTTAATAACTCGCCCGCTAGACATCTTCTTGTGAGGCGACTCGGGAACCAATACGGCGACACACATTTCTTGTTCCTTCGGTGTCTTTTCCACGGGAACTAATGAGGCGGCCTTCTGAAGTGAAACTTGAGGTGGAGTCATCGAGGGTCCTATTAGAGAGGCATGGTCATGTCAAGATCGTGGCACTATGGCGATGTCCTTCTTGGGCCCTTGGATAAAAGTGTGCATAGCATACCCTAGTGTTATGATGTCTTCGTTCAGGCGAATCTCCAGCGGGACAGCCATGAAATTGTCATGTACCATGTCCACTTGGACCCTGACGTAACCTCGTCGCCTAGGCACCGTCTTTGCATTTGTCCCTTCTTGGCATGGATCGTCATCGCCTTGACCTCAATAGAAATGGACCCAACCAGCCTCACTTGGAGCTTGCAGGGCGTCGGCTCCTACAAAACGATATACAATTAGCTAAGGCGCCCTATAGGTCTATCTTTGGAGCATTCTAGAGATGTACATTACATTGATGTCATCGATAGGTAATTGGACGTCGCCATGTTGATAATTTGGCGTGGATGCGACGCTACTCGGATGTTGAGGACTGGCTCCGAAAATAACGGGGGCGGCTTGCGACTGGTTGAGGAGTTGATTTATTTGATCATGTAATCTTGTTATTTGTCTTTGAAATTTTGCAGTAAGCCTCGCATTAATCTCCTCTACCAACCGGTCCTCATGCTCGCCCTTGGATCTCTTCCTACTCCTATACATGCAGTAGTCTTGTGGGAATCCGTCCTTCCAAGGTACATAAACCCCAACGCCTCGCGTGCGACCCGGGTGCTCTTTATTTCCTAGGGCCGTGGATAGTATATCCTTCTCCCTGACTGCTTTGAAGGAGCCTTGGGAAGATTCGGTAGTCAATACTTTCTACAAGAGGCCATCATTTTATTTTAGACACTATGAAGTTATGGACTTATTAACAACTAGGTAGTTCAACATATTTACCAGACGTTAGGACACTTCCTCGTCTGTCGGGTTTGTGAAAGAGATGCCATCCGATGTGGCTGATGCCCTCGCTCTTAACCAGCTTCGGGCACGCTCATCTGTGATCTCAGCAAATGGCGGGGTTGCGTTCTCGTCCTCCGCCGTCCATTGCACGGTTTTACCCGTATACCCAGCGGTGCCGAGTTTGTGGGGGGTGAGTGTTTTGTGCCTAGAGAGCCTTATGCGTCGCACTTTGCTCCTGAAATTCGGCCGTCGTCTTCATTCGCACAAAGGCATTTCATATATCCCGCGACAAGAATTGATACTTCGTGAAGAGCGTCCGACCCATGTTCACGTACTTCGTGACAAGCGTGCTCTTGAAGGTCATCCACGCATGTCCCATTGCGAGCAACGCCTTCCGTTCCACGCGTGCCTCGTCTGCTTCTAGGATAGTGAATGAGCCTGAAATTTTAGTCCACAGCTATCCTCTCTCTACGTCCGTCAGAGACTTCCAGCTTAGTGTGATGATGGGGACTCGTTCCCTTCCAAGTATCTCGCAGATGGTCCGAAATCTCGCCGCTGCTTTCTTGGGACTCAGAGGGACCCCAACAGCACTGACCTCCGTGTTGGTCATTCGGCCCGCAGGCAATTTCGATATTTCTCTGCTATTTCGCTTACATACCACTTTCCTCGGAGATCCGGATGCATTCGGCGACGTCGATGATGGTGGCGAAGACGATGCAGACGTCATCTCGTTTACTTACTATCTATATAAGTTACATACGCAATGACCTAAAATTTCAAAATTCAAAACGCTAAGAGTTTAAATAAAATGGATTGCAAGTTGATATCCACTAGGTATTTTCGAAGATAATTTCCCTTGGAAACATATTTTATACAGAAAAATAGAAGTTACCCAACCAATTAACTAAAATTGCCTTGTAAACAAATTAACTATATAAACAAATAGAAGTTACCCATTGAACTTAAATATAGAATACGTAGTAAAGAAAATTGAAACCTGAAAAGGTACACATCTTGCAGCACTAGTGTTTACTAATTACTACTTCAGGGTTGAAACTTAAAAAGTCTTATTGTGAATAACAAATGCCCAGTCAATGTTAAGGCAATTTAAATCCTAACTCGACAGTTTAAATAAAAAGGATTGCAAGTTGATATCCACTAGTTATTTTCGAAGATAATTTCCCTTGGAAACATATAGAAGTTACCCAACCAATTAAGTATATAAATGAATAGACAATACATTCACAACAAATAGAAGCATATATAGTACGTACTACTCAAGGAAGTCTCCAATATAGACAATACATTCACAACAAATTGAATTGGACAAGCACTGCACTCCAAGCAACGCGCACCCCGCTCCAAGTTTAAACATGTTAATAGACTATACTTGTGACAAATTGACAAGGCATCAATAAGAGTTTTCATTTCACCAAACCTAGACCTTAGTCAGCACCACATATGAACATATGAACTGAGCATGATTGATGCTACTTCTACCTCAGTCAATCACAAATTAGTGCATATTGTGTAGGAACAAATATTTTCCATTACTTCCTAAAATCGTGATATGCCAACAACATGTATTCATCCACACAAGACATGCTTCATGCAAAAATGGACAATAGACAACCTTGAGGAGGGAGCCGGTGATAGGCCAAAGAGGAGGATGGCGATGGGCTGTGGAGGAGGCACTGCTTCAATGGAAGAGGAGGCAACGGGCTGCGTCGGAGGAGGAAGGCAGCCGCTCGTCGGGATGGAGTCAGAGGACGATGGCCCAGAGCTGGCGACGAAGCGGGGGGCGACCGGGCGTCGTCGATGTTGGCGGCGGCCGGGCGTCATCGATGTTGGGGGCGGCCGTCGAGGAGGAGGCTTCAGGTGACGGTGGCGTCGAGGTCTGGTGCGCTCTGGTGGGGAGGCGAATGGGTGAGTGAGGAGTAAGGTGCTGGGGAGGCAAGTGTCGAGTAAGGGCGCAAACCCTAGCGGTACCCTACTAATAAAGGGATATCACAGTTCTAGAATAGAACCATTTGTCATATGGTCATATCATAGACGGTTTCATAACAGAACCGTCTGTGATATGGTTATATCATAGACTGTTCTAGTATGGAACCATCTGTGATTACTTATCACAGACGGTTTCATTATAGAACCATCTATGATATGCTATTACGGAACCTTTGTAAGCCAGTGCAAACAACACCCAGATAAAATTTGTAACATTGCTATTCAAGATTTATTCATGACATATTAGGACATGAGACAAATAGGTTGTACAAGTGCATAATATTACCAATCCATATTAGAATGAAGTCCACATTGACAGTGAAATAATAACCAAGAGTAGAAAACATAGATCATGTCTCATGTTATGGAATAAATTACAATAGAATAAATTCTCAATTAAAATATAGCCCTTCATGATGATCGATGCGCATATAGCTAGCTTCCTCACTGGGTTCTTCCTCGAGCCTAATGCCATCTCCGAAAGGAGGTAACTCGTCAAATTGATTGTACTCTTTCTCATCCATGACATTCTCAACTCCGACAATCCTTTTTTTTCCATGAAGAACTACGTGGCGGTTCTTATTTGCCGGGTCCGTTATATAAAAAACTTGAACAACTTGCTTAGCAAGTACGAATGGTTCGTCCTTGTATCCGACAAGTTTGAGGTCCGCAGTAGTGACGATGTACTTGTCGACCTTCACACCCTGCGGAAGTTTAACCCAATGGCATCGAAACAGAGGGATCTTGAAAAGTACATAGTCGAGCTCCCAAATCTCCTCTACGAACTCATAGTAGGAGTTTATCCCACGTGGCCCGGCGGTATTGAACTGCTCGTGAAACGCATCTATGTGGACACCGTTGTTCTAGACTGTGCTCTTCCTATCCTAAGCTATCGTATAAAATGTGTACACATTTATGTTGTACCCTTACCATGTCATAATTGTAAATTTTGGCCCATTTGCCAACCATAGCAGTGTATCATCACTTGATGACCTCCCAGTGAATCGCACCTTTAACCATTTGTTGAACCGACGGTTGTGCTCTCTCGTGATCCAAACCTCCGACTGGTCTGGATTCTGTTGACGTACCATGTCTTTGTGCTCGTCGATGTACGGGGACACTTGGGCCATGTATTGCAAGACCGTAAAATGGGCTTGAGCGTACGTATCCAGATCGGGAGTGATTATTTTCCTTCTGATGGTCCCGATACCCTCTAGTCTCCCCTCATGACGAGATAGAGGCACACCTATCAGTTCTACCTGAGCTATATAGTCGACGCAGAACTCAATGGCCTCTTCAGTTGCATAACCTTCGAAGTTGCTACCCTCCGGTCGAGATCGATTCCGTACGTAGGACTTAAGAATTCCCATGTACCTCTCGAATGAGTACATATGACGCAAGAACACAGAGCCACATATCTTTATCTCTTTCACATGGTGAACAATGAGATGGACCATGATATCAAAAAATGATGAAGGGAAATACATCTCAAGATGATATAGAGTCGTCGCCACCTCCGCCTGCAGAGCATCTAGTCCTTCGGGATCGATGACCTTTTGAGCAATTGAGTTAAAGAAATAACACAGCCTCAAGATTGCTACTCGGACCTTGTTCGGCAAGATACTCCTAATTACAACAGGAAGCATTTGTGTCATCAGCACATGACAATCAAGAGACTTCATACCAATTAATTTCAAATCTTCCATAGAAACAAGTTTCTTAATGCTGGCGGAGTAACCGGACAGAACTTTCACACCATGCAAGCTTTGGCACAGTTCATTTCTCTCAGCCTTGGACAGAGTGTAGCAAGCTGCGGGAAGATACGTTCATCCTTTATCGGTCTCTTTCGGTGCTAACTCGGTCCTTATGTTCATATCAACCAAATCACGTCGTCAGTCGAATTGTTTCTTCATCTTGCGGTATGGGTGAATCCTGGGAAGGAACCTACGGTAACGCATATACACAGTTTTACGTGAGTTGTTCAGTCGTACACTCTCGGTACCATCTAAGCAGTGCGGACAGGCTTTGGCTCCTTTTGTACTGAACCCTGGCAGGTTACCAAGGGCTGAAAAATCATTAATGATGCAGAACAACATGGCGCGTAAAGTGAAGTTCTCTCGTTTGTACGCATCCCATACTTGTACCCCTTCATTGCACAGTGTCACAAGATCTTTCAGCAATGGTGCTAGGTACACATCAATATCATTCCCAGGTTGTTTCAGCTCTTGGATAAGTAGTGACATCGAAATGCACTTCCTCTTCATACATAGCCAAGGAGGAAGGTTGTACATATATAGATTCACGGGTCAGGTGCTATGTCGGCTGCTCATGTTACCGAAAGGATTCATTCCATCTGTACTCAACCCTAACCTTATGTTCCTCGGTTCTGCACTGAACTCTTCGAAGCTCCGATCGAAGTTTCTCCACCAGGCAAAATCAGCAGGGTGTCTTAGCTTTCCATCTTTCTTACGCTCCTCCGAGTGCCAACGCAGCAATCTTGCCTCCTTTGGGTTCGCAAATAAACGCTTTAAATGTGGGATCACAGGCAGATACCACAACATCTTAGCCGGACGTCCTTGCTTCACCTTAACAGTATTCTTACACTTGTATCGGGATGCTTTGCACACGAGACATACATGCATGTCTGCATACTCTTTATGGTAGAGAATACAATTTTTCAGACATGCATGTCTTCTTTATACTTCCATTCCCAATAGATAAAGAACCTTCTTGGCTTGATAGGTGGTGCTAGGCAACACGTTTATCTCCAGAAGGATGTCCGCTAGGAAACCTAATAACACCATGAAACTCTTATCGGATCAACCATTGTTTGCCTTCAATTTCAGCAGTTCAAGCACGGTTAATAACCTTGTGTATTCCGACTTGCAACCAGGGAACAAAGGTTTCCCCGAGTCCTCCATTAAGCCCTCGAATTTACCAATCTCTCACTGTAGTTCCCTTCTGCATCGCGTAGCATCTCTGATCTAGATTGTCATCATGCGACCTATCCTCATCAAAAGTACAGTCCACATCCAGCATATCATTGACTTCCTCGGCGATGTCGTCATTATTAACTTCTTGTATAATTTGCTCTTCACCGTGACTGGTCTAATATGTATACCCTTTTTTGAAACCCCTTCGAATCAAGTGCGCTTCGATCTGTGCCGGATTGTTAAACATTTTTAGATTACCACAATCAATGCATGGACAGTACATAAATTTTATCCTCTTCTTCAACATATCCTACTCGGTGGCTCTTCTAAAAGCAAACACCATTAATATACTCTTCACTCATACGGTTCTCACCATACATCCAGTTTCGGTCTATCTACGCTACGCACGTAACAAATTAGTGTCAAATTAGATTAATAAACCGCAAGTACGTACTCTTTCTATAGATCAAACATACTAAAATAGATTAGCGATTAACCTAGAGCAAATATAAAGGGTTACAGATCGTTACCCTCGGAGCTCACGATGAAAATCCCAAATATCCCACGAGATTTTCCTCCCTTTCTTCCTCCTCTCTTTAGCTTCCTCCTTTCCTTCTCCTCCCTGCCTTCTTCCTTCCCTTTCTTCTCCTCTCTAAGGTGGAGGCGCTAGGGAAGGGGTTTCAAATGGGAAGGGTGGGCGCTAAGGCGAGGGTTACATCATGAACGGTATATATAGTGCTCAGATATCACAGATGGTTCTTATTAAGAACCGCCTGTGACGTTTAACTATCACAGATGGTTTGTAAATAGAACCGTCTATGATAATTCACAGACGGTTCTTAATAAGAACCGTCTGTGATGACTGCGATTATCACAGATGGTTCGATTTGTACGATTCCAAAGAAACCATTTGTAATAAGTACAACACAGACGGTTCCAGTATAGCATGTTTTGTAGTAGTGTTTCTTTGCTTCCACTTGTTAGATAGAAGCTAGAGAGACCTAGTGTGCATCACAACTAGCAAGCCAACCTCATTAAGCTCAAGTTACTAGCTTTAAACCCCCTTAATAGTACAACCAGAGCAAAAATAAAACATATCACTAAAATGATCCAAACTCGACTCCTCGTATCATTTCTAATTATAAGGTTCTTAATCTTCATGCTTAGCCATCGTTTGTGCCAATGCTGGGATCCATGAATACCAAGAACACCTTAAGTCAATATCAAGCACTAACCCAACTCGACTTAACTTGAAACATGATTAGTCTTTACAAAATAGGGTCATTAATCACAAAAAAACACTAAGGTCCAAGAAAATTGGGGCCTGTGTGCTTACATAGCTTCTCCGTAGCCCCTGGGTTACGCTAACGTCCATTAGTTGTTGTTTGCATTTTTTTTTTTTTTTTTTGACGAGAAGCTCTTTTTGTGTTTATTATACTCTTTTACCTTTTCTTATGCATAACAATCCTTAGATCGAATCAAAGCTACAAAATACAGTACAAACGTATACGATACAAGAACGAAGTAGGAATCCTAATCTATTAGCATTAGGATAGGAGAACACGTCTCCAAGTCCTATTACTCAACAGTGCTATTCACTGTTACTCATTCACGTTTGCGTCCGGTTTATCATGAGATGGCTCTTGATTGCTCGTAATCGAGAGATCCCGCAACGACGCATCCTGTCTCGGCGAAAGCCATAATGTGCGTTTACTCGTACTCTCCTTTCTTATATTTCTAGATCTGTATAAAAAGAACAAATTATCCTTATGTAAACTAAATATTATTTTTTTAGAAGAACTTCAGATCTTATTTCATGAGAGGTTAGGCACAGAATGCATGAACGATAATATATGATGTTCATTGTCACTTGGCATTACATATTATTACGTGTACACATATATAAACCTGCAGATATATGACGCAAGAACTCTTCGAACATAAGTAAAAGGGATGATATATAGGACTGGAAATGCAAACATACATATGGGAGACTAAGACTAGCTAGGGCGTGGGCAAAAACAAAGCAACGTCTAGTTACCAGGCCATGCGTGCATGCAGAACGCGCGTACGCTACCGCGAGCTAGCTTGGGCCGGCAATATATGGCTAACGACCACCGTTGCCGTCGCACGACTTCTTCCCGGTCCCCTCCGACGACGTCCGGCCGCCAGTGGCCGGCGGCAGCTTCTTACCCTGGCCGTCCTGCCCTTTGGCAGCCCCAGCATCGCTCCGGCCGCCACCATTGCCGGCACGGGGGGCCTGGCCGCCGTCGACGTGCGACGTCGTGCCCTTGGCTGCTGCTGGCTCGTCGTCGTCCACGCTGAAGTCGAGAGGGAGCGCGCGGGACGGCTGTCGCCGATGGCGCGACATGGCTAGCAAACTAGCTGGATGTGCCAATGTCGCAAGGTGAGGTAATAATCTCTTTGCGGCTAGTATAGTAGTGTGGAGTGCTCGTGAGTGAAGGGCTTGGCCTTTATAGACGGAAGAAGCCAGGCGCTCAGGGAGGCCAGAGCCCAGAGGCACTTGACGACAAAACCATGTGGTTTTGATGGATAAAACTCGCCCTGCAGGGTGCGCGTGGCTCCGTCCGGTTCACCGGTTGTTTACTGTGCCGTTTGGGCCCGTGCGTGCCACACATGTCTGGTGGTGCACTTTTTTTGGAGGGAGAGAATAAGCAAAGCGACCGAGAGATCCGGCGCGCGTACGACGTTTTTTTGTTCCTGAACATCTTGCAGTGTTCGCTAGCTAGCTTATGGGTAGGACCATCCGGTCTAGTCGTACGCATAATGATGCTCGTACAAGCATCAGGTTCAATCATTCATGTGAGTTTATCTTTTTTAAAAGATATTGATAAGAACCTAATGATCCTTATTTTATCATTTATTTATAATTCTTATTATAGGTAAATATGACGTTATATGGTCCCTGAGTATACCCCATAAATTTACAAGAGAGAAGTCAATTAGGTGATCGTAAGCTCTTCTACGACCACCCCTATAGTCGTAAGTCCTACTACGACTAATTCATGGTCGTAAGTTCTTCTACGATCACTATCGATCGTAAGTTATTCTCGACTACCCTATGATCGTAAGCTCTTCTACGACTGTGTCACCTACGACCACCCTATGATCCATGAGCCTCTGAGGCGAGTGGGTCCAATTGATTAGGAATTCAAGCGATCAATATCTGTTGTTATTCTCACTAGAGTAATAGCATATAATACTCTATTATCTCTAACAGTGGCTGTCGGGACGGACGCGGAGGAGTTATACCCGGTGATTCTCGCAAACATACGCCCGTTATGGGAACTGATGAGGCGCCACTTCACTTGGAGAAACGGTCACTCCTTCACCGACTATATAAAAGTGGCGGTCAGAGAGGAACGAGACGGACAAGGAACGAGACAGAAGGCAATCGGGAAGATAGGCACTATCCTCTGTAATAGTCTTTGTCTTTCTCCTGATCGTAGAAAATACACTCAATACCATACACACAAGAGTAGGGTTGTTATTCTCTCCGGAGAAGGTCTGAACCTGTATAAAAATCCCCATGTCAATCTCTCTACGTGATTTCATTCTTGGAGACCCCCCAAATCAAACAATCTCTACGTAAGATCGGTTCTAAAACACCGACAGTTGGCGCCAACCGTGGGGACCTTCCGGTAATCTCTTGTCAACATACTCTCTTTTTCTAATCTTCATGCACTCATGGCAGGAGAATTGAACGAGGAGAATTGGTTCGACTTGACAGATTACGCAGACGTCGACATGGATGCCGGTTTCGACTACGAGCCGAGTATCGTCTCATCCGATGGCATTGCTGCCTCCGGAGATCTTTCTGCAGATTTAGGAGACCATGCCACCGATGGAGTTGAGGAGGGATCCTTATCCCCCACAACAGTACGTCCAAGAGAGGAATCAATTTCCTCAAAGGACAAGGATCAATCCGACCATAATCAGGACTACACCCAGGCGGACTCACAACACGACGAGAGTTTTTCCTCCGAGTGTCCGAGTCCCCCTAAGGCGGTCCGACTTGGCAAGACAAGTTCTGGAAACCACAATTCTAGGGCTTCACCAGCATCTAGTGGTCCTCTCTCTCCAGTTAACGCCACATAGAATGGGATCAAGTATGCTTTTCCTGCAAATTCGACCATCTCTCCGCAGGTCATACCTACGGACGGAGACGGTTATAACCCAGAGTTCCCCTTCCTGGAGGGGATTACTCCGAGTCGCCAGATGGTGTCTCTCGACTACTCCTCAAGCGGGGAGGTCTCAAGCGCAAATGAGAATCATCAACGGGAGGTCTTCGTCCTTCCCTCGGATCAAGGTCACCCTTCTAGAGACTGAACTAAGGACCCTCCCCGAAGATCACGCACTGCGCACCCTCGTAACAATAGCAAGGGCACCACCAGTGATGGACAGAACCAACACTCTGATGAGCGTGAGGGAAATCCTCGACATACTCACACTCTATTGAGGCAGTTTCAAGGATCTGATGTGGAAGATCTTGAAGCAATTTGACGGAAGAAAATTGTAGCCCAGAAAAATCTGCTGGGCGCATCGATCCATCGATCCGAGGAAGCTCAAGAACTCCAGCACATCAACAACCTCATCGAGAACCCGACTCGAGAGCTTGCCCGAGCGCCAGGCTACGACCTCTTTGTCGAAGAGATCGCACAAAGGCTTCAGAGCACGATGGCAAGACTGGAAGTACCTCGCCAACATCATTCAGGAAGTCGTAGCAATACGACTTTCTCAACTACCAGTCATTCGAGCAATTCACCGCGTAAAGATCAGCGCGACGACAAGTCGCATCGATCTCCTACCTGGAGAAATATCCTTCAAACGTCAGATGATCAACAAGCCACTCGGAGAGGTGATCGCTCACCATTCCGACATGGAAATCTACAGCAGCAGATGGAATACGAGGAGTATTTCCCTCGTAAGACCGAGACCTACTACAGGTCAGGTCAACCTGTCACCGGGTATCATCGAATACGATCACATGGTGATATCAACCCTTCTTTCTTGCAAAGGAGGCATCAAGAAGTCATTTCTGGATGTCGGGCCTTCTCACCTGACCTCCGAGCAGTTCGCTGGCTGCCTCGTTTTCGACCAGTGAACATGGAGAAGTTTGATGGATCTCAGAATCTCATCGAATTCCTCTAAATTTACACAACAGCTGTCTGAGCAGTAGGAGGAGGAGAGCATGTAATGGCGAATTACCTTCCAACTGTACTCGAAGGGTCCACTCGATCGTGGCTACTAAACCAACCACTCGAGTCGATCTATTCATGGCAACACCTCTGCGACCTTCTACTAGTAAACTTCCAAGGCACCTACAATCACCCTAGAAAGGAGGACGACTTGCACCGGATGAGACAAAACGACCACGAGACCTTGCGCTAATTCATCAGGCGCTTTAGTCAGGTTCGTAATTCAATTCTGGAGGTTTCTGACTCATCTGTCATCTGAGCTTTCAAGCAGGAAGTCCATAGTAGAAGAATAACAGAGGATATCGCTTTGAATCCTCC
The DNA here is from genome assembly GCA_036346405.1 of Phyllostachys edulis. Classification (NCBI taxonomy): domain Eukaryota; kingdom Viridiplantae; phylum Streptophyta; class Magnoliopsida; order Poales; family Poaceae; genus Phyllostachys; species Phyllostachys edulis. The sequence goes on along the minus strand of CM070545.1, from coordinate 21,959,595 downwards.
TGCTACTATCGCCGAACTCTTTGAGATGGCCGATCGGCATGTGACTGCTTCTGAGGCAGTCGAATGGAACAACAAAATCGATCGGGAAGACAATACCTCTCGAGAGCCAGGCGAAGGGCCAAAAACCTCAAGCCAGCAGTTCTAAGGAGGTCTTGGCTGTAAACGACAAGGAGCCACGAAGTTCCAAACCATACTCCGACCGAGGCAAAGGTAAGCGTCCCGATCGGAAGAATGACAAGCCTAGGTGGTGTCCTTTCTATAAAAAGGAAGGACATGATCTTCGCAACTGCCGAGTTTTCCAACGAAAACTCGAAGACTACTACAACGGCAAAGGACCACTTCCCACTTTCGAGCAGGTAGGGCAAACGAATGGTCGTAAGTCGTCGGATGACGATGAGGAGATGTCGTTCCTAGATCCGTAACATACCGTCAAGCACATCTACGGGGGATCGTCGGCATATGAATCAAAACGACATCTTAAAGCTGCCGAACACGAGGTAAACTCCATAGACCCTTCTATCGTCAATAAATTACCGAAGTGGTCAGAAGTCACCATCTCCTTCGAGAAGGGTGACTGTCTGATTCCTTCGACTCGACCAGGTCGATATCTGATCGTAGTCGAACCCACCATCAACAATTGTCGAGTCAATCGAGTTTTAGTTGATGGTGGCAACTCGTTAAACATCCTGTTTACGAGTGCCCTGGACGAAATGGAAGTATCTAGGACTAAGGTAAGACCAGTACGATATTCCTTTCATGGGATCGTACCGGGGTCTTCGGCCAAACCTATTGGCCAAGTTTCTCTTCCTTTAACATTTGGTTCACCAAATAATTTCAGGACAGAGAAGATCTCCTTTGATGTGTTCGATTTCGATACGGCATATAACGCCATACTCGAACGACCAACTTTGGCAAAATTCTTAATGGCTACTCATTACGGGTATCAATGTCTTAAGATGCCAGGTCCTAAAGGAGTAATCACATTCCATTGTGACAAGAAGATGGCGCATACATGCGACCGTCGATCCCTCGAGATGGTTGGTCAAATACTAACTCGAGAAGAAAGTCAGCCTTCGACAAACAAGTCGAAGGCTAAAGCTGCACCAAAGCCGAACGACCAAGTCAAAAAGGTTCCTCTAGACGCAGGGGGGCCCTCGAAGACTGTTCGCATCGGGGATACTTCCGACCCCAAGTAGGAAGACGCCCTTATCACCTTCCTCCGAGCTAACGCAAATGTCTTCGCGTGGCAAGCATCCGACATGCCTAGAATCCCTAGGGAGGTGATCGAGCATAGGCTAGCTTTACGGCCTGATAAAGTACCTGTAAAACAAAAATTACGGAGATTTGCCCCTGATCGACGAGATGCTATCAAATCAGAATTGGACAAGCTACTTAAAGCAGGTTTTATAAGAGAAGTTGACCACCCAGAGTGGTTGGCTAACCCTGTAATGGTTAGGAAGTCGAACGGCAAATGGCGTATCTGTGTAGACTTCACTGATATAAATAAAGCTTGTCCAAAAGATGATTTCCTTTACCTCAGTCGATCGGTTGGTTGATTCTCTGCGAAGTTGTGAAGTGTTAAGTTTTCTAGATGCATATTGCGTTACCACGGATCAATATGTGTCTAGACGATGAAGAAAAGACCGCATTTATTACACCATTTGGTATATTTTGCTATATCAAAATGCCATTTGGTCTAAAAAATGCTGGCGCTTCTTTTCAACGCTTGATGCAATCGACTTTTTCATCTCAACTAGGCCGAAACCTGAAAGCCTATGTTGATGATCTAGTCATTAAAAGCATCAAGAAACTTAATCATATCACTGACCTACAAAAAACATTGACAACCTCAGAAAACACCGCTTGAAACTCAATCCTGAGAAGTGTGTGTTCAGAGTCTCTTCAAGAAAATTGCTTGGATTCCTATTATCTATACGAAGAATAGAAGCAAATCCTGAAAAGATACAGGCCATTGTCCAAATGCGCCCTCCGACCACGAAGAAAGAAATCCAGAAACTCACAAGGTGCATGGCGGCTTTAAGTCGTTTCATCGCGCGGCTGGGAGAAAAAGGACTACCCTTCTTCAAACTTCTAAGGAAGCACGAGGGTTTTGAGTGGTCGAAAGAGGCAAATGCTGCCTTTGAGGATGTCAAGAGGTATCATACGAGTGCTCCTATTCTGGTTTCTCCGAGGCCAGAAGAGACGCTCTTAATTTACCTAGCTGCCACGCCACAGGCAGTGAGCGCAGTACTGGTCGTAGAACGTGAAAACATACAACGACCAACTTACTACGTAAGTGAAGTTTTACACGGGCCTAAGGAGGGTTACCCTCAGGTCCAAAAACTTCTATATGCCCTCCTCATGTCTTCGAGGAAACTGCGGCATTATTTTCAGGCGCATAAAATAACTATACCGTCTGAGTTTCCTTTGGGAGTGATCCTCCAGAATAGGAAAATAGCGGGACGCATGGCAAAATGGTCAGTCGAACTTAGGGAGTTCGACCTCCATTTCGTGTCCCGAACGGCCATTAAATTCCAGATCTTGGCAGATTTTGTCGCCAAATGGACAAATTCTGAACCTGTTCAGGATCCCCAGTACGATTCCCACGACTAGTGGACGATGTACTTTGATGGGTCACTTACTTTAAGTGGCTCGGGGGCTGGGGTGGTCCTGGTATCTCCTACCGGAGAGACTTTAAAGTATGCCATACAATTAAGCTTTCAGACCACTAACAACGTGGCAGAATACTAAGGTTTGCTAGCCGGCATACGAGCTGTGAAAGCACTCTCGATTCACCGACTACTCGTGAGAGGAGACTCTCAACTAGTCGTGAATCAAGTCAAAAAAAGAGTATCAGTGCTCTAATCCGACAATGTCTTGGTACTTATCGGAAGTGCATAAGCTAGAAAAGCATTTTTTCGGTTTCGAGGCACAATTCATCCCTCGAAAGGATAATTTCCTCGCAGACCAGCTTGCTCGAATAGCTTCTTCCCGATCTATAGTACCAAAAGGAGTCTTCTTGGAAAAACTCCAGAAGCCGTCCCTAGTCGAAGAACCAGAGAAACCTCCTATTGAGACAGCCTCTCTAGAATATGAGGATACCTGGATGGCTCCCATCTACGAGTATCTTCAGAATGGTTCCGTACCCGAAGACGATCCCGAGGCAGATCGCTTATCACGAAAAGCCAAAATGTATACTTTGGTTCAAGAAGTCCTCTATAAACGAGGTACTCAAGGGGTGCTCATGCGATGCATTCCGCAGAACAAAGGATTAACACTCCTTCAAGACATACACAGAGGCATCCGTGGAACTCATGCTTCCTATAGAACGTTAGTCGGTAAGGCCTTTCGACAAGGTTTCTACTGGCCAACAGCCTTGTACGATGCCAAAGAGTTGGTTAAAAAGTGTGTCCAATGTCAGTTTCATAGCAGGCAAATACATCAACCGGCTCAGGCATTACAAACGATACCTCTATCTTGGCCTTTTGCGACCTAGAGTCTCGATATCCTATAACCGTTCCCCAAAGCTCCAAGAGGTTTCGATTTCCTTTTTGTGGCTATTGATACGTTCACAAAATGGATCGGCGAACACTGTTGGGATAACAACGGAAGCAACAAAGCGGTTCACGATGAGATGCGTAATTACTCGATTTGGAGTTCCAAGTCGAATAATCACGAATAATGGTAAACAATTTTCGGCGTAAAATTTCGTGAATTTTATGACGAGTTGGGTACCAAGCTATGTTATGCTTCATTGCCCATCCCCAAAGCAATGGGGCAATTGAGCGTGCAAACGACCAAATAATGCGAGGAATCAAAACTCGAGTCTTGACCCGACTTGTCAAGCGCTCGGGGCTTGGGTACAAGAATTACCCTCGTATTATAGGTTGTTAAATCTGTTAGCTAAGCAAGACTCTGGTGAAACACCTTTTTCCTAGTCTTTGGGCGAAGCCATGCTTCCTCAGGAACTAAAGATACGGTCAACACAGTGAAGCATTCAACGACTCAACCAGAACGATTTGAGCAGATGACATCAACCTACTCGAAGAAAATAGAAACCGAGCCTTAATTCGTTCGTGATCGACCAACAAGCCTGCAAGCAGATACTACGATCGAAGGTCCAACCTCACGACCTTCTTTGTAGGTGACTTAGTATTGAGGCTCTGCCAATCCAAGTCTAATCGGAATAAACTTTCTCCCAAGTGGGAAGGTCCTTACACAGTGGTCGAAGTTACACGGCCAGGGTCGGTATGATTGGCAATGGAAGGCGGCCAGGTTCTCTCGAGTTCTTGGAACATCGGCCAGTTACGCAAGTTTTATGTGTAACAAACCATTTAGACAATAAAGCCTCAGATTCCTCCTACCTCTATTGTCTTATTTTTGAGTAGCGCTTTCATAATCTTTCGACTACATTTCAAACACCCAGTTTTTTTACACTGGTCGAAAGGAAGGTGACATCAACTAGTCGAAATCTTTTCTCTCTGCACGTGGTTATGCCCACTAGAAGGAACTTCCTAGTGTCGACTGGTTACTCACTTTTGCTACCAATACAAAGAGCTCGAGTTCAATAAAATATGGTCGAAATATTTTTAAAGCCAGCTCTTTTTCACCTTAGTTTATTTCTTCACTTACTCTGAAATATACTCTAAGCATAATGCACTTTTTGAGATTTATTTAGCTGTTTTTAGTGTACTCGGTCCGTTCCAACTGGTCGAAGGAAAAAACACATCTAGTCGAAGTCTTTCCTCTCTGCATGTGGTCCTGCCCACTAGAAGGAACTTCCTAGCGTTGTTCGGTTTCCTACTCTTGCTACCAGGACAGACCTATCGAGTCCACCGAAAAAGATCGAACGAATTCTTAAAGTCCTCTAGACGTTTGTCTAACTCAAGATCCCGTTCTCAATTTGATTAATCTGGTCGGAGATGGTAACATCTCCTAGTCTAAGTCTTTCCTCTCTGCACGTGGTCTTGCCCACTAGAAGGAACTTCCTAGCGTCGATTCGTTCCTACTCTTTCGACTAGTGCATGACATTCGTGATAAAAAAACTACAAGTTAACCAAACCTCTCTATTTTCAGAATCCTCTTCACACTATTTACTTAGTTTATCTAAACAAACTAAGCAAATAGTCAGGGGCTAGGATAAAGTTATTAATTTGACTTTGATTCTTAGTCTTTCTTTCGTCAATTATCTTTTGAGTTACTAACTACTCGACAAGATGATTTGCGAAACATGATGGATTATATATATTACATCAACAAAAGCTTGTTTTCATGTGTTTTCATTACAAGCTACTCAAGAAGGAGATCGATTGCATCTCCTTCGAGACCTTCTCGCCGACCGCATTTCTTCAATCAAACGACTTGCTACGCCTCGGGCGATCGAAGTCGACTTCGATTGGTTGCACATTAAAATCACAAAAGCGACTCAGCGGCACGCTACGCCGGCGATGGGCGTGACTACCAGGATAACTAGGTTTTGATTAGTTTAGAACAATACACAAAACAGGGTAGGAAGCAACAGAAAAGAAAAACCATACATTCGCGCCCCTCCACAATTAGGAACGGGAGCTCAGACTCCGGAGCCCTAAGCTCCACCCTCCACTCCTTGGCCAAAGGCCAGATCCCAAAGGCGCAGAACTCCTCCACCAGGTCCCGCGTCAAGAGTCGCTTCGTCGTATCTAGCAGGAGATGGACGAGGGCCTCCTCCCTTGAAGTAAGTTTTGCTTCTTTGCGGGGAGAGTTGGGGGTTGTTAGTCCTCTTGGCCTATTTTGATGGGGAGTTTGCTCTTTTTGCATTCATTGTACCATGATGCATTTTAAATTTCAACAACTTGCATTGTAATATAATCTTGTGGAGCTTTGATTATTATCCTTGTATGACTTGATTTCATGCTTTATACCCTGCCATGTCTTGTGCTAGTTTGCTAGACTTCTTTTATGGCTTTTTATGTATAGCTTAGCTTTTAGCCATACTAGCTTTATTATCTGTGAACAAACTGAATTGAAATATGACTTGTTGGATTTTGTGACTAGTTTTGCTTTAGTGATCCTCTCATGATTCATGCCATGTCATATAGGCTTAATTGAGTCTTGAACTTATTCTGAGTTTTAAATTGAGCTATGATAATTCTTAAGTCAAGCAAATGAAAAATGAGATTTTCTGTGCGAAAAAACTGATTTCACCAATTCTCTCTTATGAGACGGCTTGCCATTGCACTAGGCATGAACTCAGGGGGAGTTTTGGATGACCTAGATCACTCTCTTAAGCTTTTGTTGCTTGGGATGGTCGTAGTGAGGTTTGAGATCTAGCAAAATGCTAAGAAAACAAATTGGCAATTGGTTGAAGCTTAGAAGGCAGTTGTGGATGGCTCCTAGTCCAGGACTTGCTTTACTAAGATAAAACCAATCATTTTCAGCAAAGTGCTTAAAGTGCTAAATTCTAAATGCTTGAACAAATTGATTCACAATTGATCTAAAAATGATCAAAATTGACTCATTTTCTAGCTTCTGGCTCCATTTTGCTTATAGACATGGCCTGACTCATTTTTGGATACCTTTAGTTAAACTGTGATCTTGAGCACCTTGTCATGCTGTCGATTCATTTAATCTCAGATTATTGCTATTTTGGCCTTAGCTTTGCTGTACATATTTTGCCATGATTGAACATAGTGTCTTCACATAATATGGCTTGGTGTAATACTTGTACAGTCTTCTTGGATAATCTTCATGGCTCCTTTTACTCAAATTATAAACAAAACAAAACAAATACAAAAAATACAAAAATTGCAGCCATTCCATTACATTCATGCTCTATCTTCTTCCTTGCACCTTGATGAATCCATTGTCAAAGGGGGAGAAAGATTGGTCAAAAATGTTGTTTTTAGAGCTTTTTGGAGTCATAGGGAGAAATTGGTTTTTCTGGAAATTTGGTGATCATAGTGAGTGGGAACATCTCAATTGCATTCTTTTGTTCTTATTGTCTTGTCTGAATCTGAATTGCAATTCTTGAAGAGTCACAATGATCAAAGGTCAAATAGAATAATTGTTCTTTCATATGGACCTAAGTGAGATTTTTTGCTATTCTTTGAAAATTGAAGCTTTTGTGCTTTCTTTTGCCTTATCTCACTTGCTTATGCTATTCTAGAGCCAGCTTGGTCATTTTCTTGCTTTTTCTTGCATTTGAACCAAGTTGTGCCTTTGCGCGAAAACTGCAAGTATTTTACTTTTCAAACCCCAAAACTACATTTTCTGAGAAACTGCCAATGTGTTTATCAAGGGGGAGATTGTGGATATCATGGGGATATGCCCATGATCTTAGGATGATGAAACAATTGGCAATGTTGCTTTTGGTTTGAAGTTTCACGTGTTTTCAGCAAAGTTAAAATGCTGATCTTTAGCCTTTTTGGAAATTTAGCTTTGGAATATGTTGAGTTCATAGGCTATAGTGCATATGTGTTCCATGTTGCATGTTTTCACTAACGTGGGTCAAGTTGTGAAGAACTTGTTCCCGGATTCGATTTGCTTGTCTATTGGTGTGCAAGTTGCTTGGAGGTCAACGACGGTCAACAGCGAGGAGGATCGGGACTAAGCTTGGAGAGCTGAGGTCCAGAACGATCAAGGATGCCGGGTGAGGTCAATGGACTCAAGCGTGGCGCATAATGAACAAGGATGACCGAACGGGTAGTTCGGTGCGACTGGTTGATCAAGCGGTGTGGGGGTCGGTGTAAGTGCCAAGGTGGTCCGGTGGGAACCGGATGGGAGAGACTTGCCGACACGATGAGAGCCGCTGGATCAACCTACACGTGGTGAAGCAGGCGATTGCTTCAACAGGATTAGACTCGGTCTTCGGAAAAGATCGAGAAGGGGTATTTTGGTAATTTTACCAAATACCGCCTTGGTGACCTAATGCCTACCCGCGGCGCAAGACGGTGCGTCAAGAAGTGGATTAGGTCAAGAGAAGTGAAGACGGCGCTTTAAAATACGTGCGTGTGTGTTCCGTTGTTGTTGGGCCTTAACGGAAGCCCGTTAGGTTTAATCTTCTAGAAGCTCCAATTCTAAAAGGGTTTTAGGGTTGGTGGCTGTCATATAAAAGGATGGAGATGGGACATCCGTGTGGCTGCCCCCGTAGAAACCAGAGTTCCTGGGCGGCGGCCTGTTCCCCTGTAGAATTAGAAACTCTTGGCGGCGGCGGCCTACAGCCTTGTGTGCAAAGAGAGAAAAAAATTCCTTTGTGGCTTTGATTGCTTGTGCGCTGCCTTCAATGATACGAGTGATGTTTTGGTTTTGACTCCCAGAGGTTTGCTGTTTTTAGATTATTTTATTGCCTTGATTGTAGCTCCTCTGTGCTTGCTTGTTGGATCGATGTTTGTGCGTGTGATGGCGTGCTCGGCTTCTTGTGGTTTGATGCGGCTGTAGTTGATCACCGTTTTGTTGCCTCTTGCGTGAGTGGTTTGATCTGGGCGGCAGCAGCTGCTTTTGCTTGTCCCATCGAGCGTGCTTGTCAGATCTGAGTGAATTTGTTTATTGCCGTTTCCTTTGGCTCTTGTGTGTAAGAGATCTCACTCTATGGATGATCTGAAATGCATTGATGTTGTATTAAAGTAATCCCGTTGTTCCTTTGTTTAAGAATTCTAGTGGAGGTGAGTTAGATGGCGAGTGTCATATTTGGATTAGCCGGTCTGCGATTGTGTGCCGTGGTACTTGCTTGTCTGATTTGTCTTTGTTTCCTGTCGTGTGCTCGCGGTTTTGTAAAAGCAAGCAGTTGCAATGTATCTTGTGGTTTTGATTGCTATGCCATCAATGATGTTGACCGATGGATTGGTTTGATAGCTTCTGTGACCACATTTGTTTATTGCTAGTGTGTGTTTGTCAGATCTGTATAGTTTGATTTCAGCACTGTGCGTGCGGCGGCAGTAGTTCGCATAGTAGCTCTTGTGTACCTACTTGTCATCTCTGATACCAGCTCCTGGAAGCTATGGTCTTTTGCACAAGAACAGAGGCCGGCTGTGGCTGTGTTCGGCTGCGGTTGTGTTTGTGTCGGCTGAAGAAAATTGCGTGTGGTCTGCCGTGAGAGGATGCTTTAGATTTTGTGCATGCAGTTGTGAGGTGTTTTTAGTCTTGTGCTTCGGGGTTTGATCAGATTCAACACAGGTCATCCATGTGCTCAGATATCTGATCTTCATAGCTTTTATAGCTATTGGAGTGAAAGTAGCGTTGAGTTTGATCGAGGAGAAAAATAGAGAAAGCGTCTATTCACCCCCCCCCCTCTAGTCGCCTTTCCGGTCCTACAATTGGTATCAGAGCCCGGTTAGCTCTTCTCATTGATCTTAACCGATCTTTGGAGCCATGGTGACTGACAAGTATTCAACCAAACCACCTATTTTCGATGGAGTTGATTTTGCTTACTGGAAGGCACGCATGCATGCCTACATCGAGGCTCAAGGGCACGCTATTTGGCTTAAGGTCAAAAATCCATATGTCGTGCTAGCCAATGACGATGTAATCACTCCAGATGTTGAGGCTAATAGCAAGGCTCGAAACTTTCTGATCCAAGGTCTTAGTCGATCTGAGTTTGAGCGCGTGGCTCATTTGAGGTCTGCTCACGAGATCTGGAGGACCCTTTGTGATTATCACGAGGGCTCTACTGCGATCAAGGAAGTGAGACAGAACTAGCTCAAGAAAGAATACTCAAAGATCGAGCAAAGACCTGGTGAGTCTTTAGAAGAGCTGTGGGGAAGGTTCTCCAAGATTCTTCATGATCTTGTATTTGTTGATCTTGTTTTCACCGAAGTCGAGAATGCACGCCGACTTTTGGGTGCTCTTGATGTGAAAATCTGGGGATGAAGATCACATCCATCAATGACAACACTGTCATGAGTGCGCTTACCATGGATAAGCTCTACTCGAGGTTGAAGACGCATGAGATTGACTTTATCTCGCGTCTCCCCAAGACAGAGTCGATGGCTTTGCTGGTTGACCCATCTAAGGGTAGCTCATCTGATTCCTTTGATTTTGGCTCATCTGGCTTTTCTTTGTCCGCTTTACACTCTTTGAGCGATGAGCAGCTTGAGAAGCTACCTGATGATGATTTAGCCCTCCTATCCACCAAATTCTCGAGAGTTTACAACAAGGTGAGGAACAGGAGGAGAGGTGGCCCTATCACTTGCTTTGAGTGTGGTGAGTCAAACCACATTCGCTCCAGGTGCCCCAAGCTGAAGGGCAAGGAGGAGAAGGACACTCGGAGGCGTCCTCAAGCTAGAGATGCGAAACCCAAGAAGACCAACTATCGCAAGTTCGTCAGCCGGGTCCTTGCCGCTCTAGAGAGTGTTGACATGAGCGATGTGGACTCGGAGATGGAGGACGACGAGGATGACACCCATGGCAAGAAGAAGGCTCAGGACTTCACCGGCATGTGTTTCATGGCCAGGGACAGCCACGACGTCGACTCCTCCAACGACGACGACCCTTTCAGCGATCCCGATGAGGTATGTCCGTCACTTGTTGATATGAAATGTGCTTTGGTCCTTGCTGAACAAAAACTGAATAAGCAAGAAAAAATGATTAAGAAACAGGACACCATGATTGATAATTTGAACCTAGAAGTTGTTAAGCTCAAATCCATTGATCCTGTTGACATTTGTGATGTTTGCTCCTGCTTGAAGAATGAATTGTCTAATCTGAAATCTGCTCATTCCTCTGTTGTGAATCAATTGAAAGATGCTCTTGATGAACTAGAATCCCTCAAGTCTAGTTCTGCTTGCTTGAACGTCATTGCTTTAGATGTGATTACTGTAGATGCTATCCCTTTGCCTTGTTCAAATTGTACTTTGCTTGAACTAAAATTGGATAGTGCTACAAAAGAATTGATGAAATTTGATGCTAGTCACACCTGCTCTCATTGTGAGAAAAATAAGACTAAAATGAAAGAAATGACTGAAATGGTCATTTATTCTAAAACTGCTTCATGTGAAAACTATGTTAAACTCACAATTGAGAATGATGCTTTAAACAAGACACTAGAAGAAGAGGCTAAAATTGAACAATCCATGTCCATGACTGCTTCCAAGAAAATTGTTAATTCTAATTCTTGTACTCTTTGTATTGAACTTGGGCATAATGTAGATAAGATACAAGAAGCATTTAGAGTTAAGTTCAAAGAGCAGTTGGATAGGATTAGAGATAACTCTTGTGTGTCTTATGAGGCTTTGAAAGCCGAGGTAGCTCACTATAAGGAAATGTCTGATAGGGCTAGCAAGTCAAATAAGTGTACTTCTTGTTATGAACTAGTCAAACAAAATGACTACCTTAAAGGGACTCTTGATAGGTTTATTGGTGGGAAGAAGAACCTCAACATGATTGTAGACAAATCTAAGGTGAGTGTGAATAATAGTGGCCTAGGATTTGATTCCCTAGAGCATACCAAGAACCATCCACCTAAGGTTGTTAGAGCTGTTGAGAGTGGTCTGTTTGAGGTAGAACCCTCTAAGCCATCCAAGATAGTCTTTAAATCTGCTGGTTTTGCCCAAACCACTTCTAAAAAGATAGGTGCTTCTACTTCATCAGGTCAGACCCTTCAAAGGTCAAGTACCATTGCACCTTCTGCAAGAAGAATGGCCATATTGTTGAGTTCTGCTTCCGTAGAGCCAAGATTGAGAGGAAGGAGAGGATGAGTACCTTGAGAACCATTAGAGGAGTTTCTTCACTTTGTAGTCTCTAGAGCTAGGCGACTGTCTTTCTGCTAGACATAGGCCTAAGTTAGTAGATGACTTCTTTGACTCCTTTGGTGGATCTAGGCGTGCTTACGGTTTAGGATTTCGTGAGGAGAGACCGCGGGTAGCATCTAGATTGGGGGAGTACCGACCTTTTGGTAGGTCGATTCAGAGAGGTCTAGGTGGTTTTCGTGTGCATTCTTATGATTTTGCTCATAACCATTTTACTGCTGTTTCTACTGCTTTGCCCAAGCATCATGTGACTCAGTACTGGATTCCCAAGTCTTTTATCACTAACAAAGATCTTGAGGCACGAGATGTTTCTGCTCGTGCTCTGTAGGTCCGTCGTGCGAGGAAGGAGGACATATGGCTTGTTGACTCGGGTGTTCTCGACACATATTTGGAGATTCTAGATGGTTCTCCTCCTCACACGTGCATCCGGCAATGAATTGATCACATTTGGGGATGCTTCTAGGGAGAAGTGATGCCCAAGAGCACAAAGTCTTGGCGTCAACAACAAATTCATGCTCAAGGGCGTCGCTTTGGTAAGTAAGCCGAGGTATAATTTGCTATCTGTTTCTCAGCTGATTGATGAGGGTCTAGAGGTGAGATTTAAGAGTGGTGAGTGTAGAGTTCTAGATTCCTCCGGTGAGCTTGTCTTTAAGATCTCGGGTTTGAGATGATCTTTGTCTTGATTTCAAGATATCTCTTCTGCTTCTAGCCCTAGGTGTCTTGTAGCTTCTGACTCCCATGATCTAGTGGTGTGGCATCGTAGGCTTGGACACATAGGCTTCGATCACTTGACTAGAGTCAGTAGCAAGGATTTAATTAGAGGCTTGCCTAGGCTGAAGGCTGTTAGAGACCTTGTTTGCTTACCCTGTAGACATGGTAAGATGGTTTCTGCTTCTCATCCACCTCTTACCTTAGTGATGACCGATGGACCAAGTCAGCTCCTACACTTAGTGTCGGACCCGGGAACGAAAGATCCCGAACCCTCTGTGTTCATACACCAGTCTAGGATTTCCGGTGTACACAGCTACAAAAATGATAACATAACCAAGTCTCGCATTGCATTAAAAGTAAATCGAGTTCGATACAATTGGGCATGAAGCCAAATAAAAGATTAAATAACACAATGAAATAAAACGATAGTAGTAGGCGAAACGATCCGCCACAAGCAATAAATGCGAGGCGTAGCCTAGGTGTCGGTGTCCTCACCGTCCGATAGTAGTCTTCTCTGAAATTTTGTTGCATAAAGCAAGCATGAGCACAACTACCGTGCTCGCAAGTTACACCAATATGGAATTGTAATGCATGCATAAGGTAAACAAAGGACATTGGCGGGGTTATTTTATGAAAGCGGCGCTTTTAATTTTAAATAATCATAATAGATTGCAAGGCCATTTTCATACAAGATTTAAATTCATAATTTTAAAAGACAATGTATAATGTGGATAACCTCCAAGAAAGGTGATGGATATCCTCCAATCACAATGGCTAACCGCCCAATTTTCCCACAGGACTAACCATCCTGAAAACATCTGTTGAAGTCATTTTAAAACCAAAAACAAGTCTAACTCAAAGTGGCTTTGCTAGCATGTCCATGATCATGACGCGCTATTGAATAGTTTCTACTCTGCGAGTTTATGCAATTTTACCCACACGAGATAATTTGCTCCTTGTGTCGGCCAATCCACGCTTCCTAAGGCGTGTGACAAAGCAATTATCACGACGCCGTTACAATGGTCTACCCTAAAGAACTCGTGCCCGCTAAGGTTTCGCTTCCATTGGACTATCCATCCTCCGGGAGCCCCCTCTTGCGCCAGTGGGACTCTTGTCTAACCAACACCCACTCATACAAAATGGCACGACTATCTACGAGGTGTCCCAAATTATTAAGTTTAGTCTTGCCTGGACAAGGCGTGTGGTGATGCGGTAGGGCATAGCAAGATGCGGCTCCAAGACCGGTCCTTAATCGACTTAGGCGTCGTTCAAAATCAAACCACAGGTGTTAATCCTAACCAGATTAAACCCGTGCATAAACCTGCACCCACCATTCATCCGTTTCACCCAAGTCCAAACCATTTTAGTTTTATTTTAGTGTAAACCACCTTTACAAACTCTCTATGGTAAAACAATACCATAGATTTGATTTTAAACAAGTTGTAATGATTTGGCTAAATCCTCCCAAATTCAAAATCATGGTCTAAACATTTGCTAAGCATTTCCAAACAATTTTACCTATGGTGACAAGGGATGGCATTTCAATATACAAAATTGGCCATACAATAACAATTGGAATAGCTAAGCATTTAAGCAGGTATTAAAATAATTGACTAAAAATATGCATGCAATAATAATTCTAAAAACTGAATTAAATAACTTTAAAATAGTAGGGCAACATGGTCAAAGTGTAACTTGCCTTCGCTGAAGTCTTGAAATTCTAAAGCTTGGAAGAATCAAATTTAATAAATAAGTAATCTAAGCGTGGAAATACGACAATCAATTGAAATTCAAAATAAAAACAAGACAATAGTTCAAACTAACTCCAAATAAAATAATTATATTTTATTTGGCTAGATAATAATTTTATAAGACTTTATAAGTTTGAAACACTCAATTTAGAAATAGGAAATAAAAGATATGAATTTTACAAGTTTAAATCCTAAATTTGCAATTTAAATAGTTTAATTTAAAATGACAATTTAAACTAATTCCAAATAAACTAATTCTAATTTATTAAGCTAGATAATCTTTTTATAAAATTTTAGAAATTTAATTCACTAAATTTGGAGTTGGAATTCAGATGATATGAATTTTATAAATTTTAACCTAAATTTGGAATTTAAATGAATTTCTAAATTCTAAAACAGGACTAAACTGAACTCCAAATTGAATAACTAAATTTTATTTAGTTAGATAATAATTTTCTAAGATTTTAGCAATTTGAATCATCTAATTTGGAATTAGGATGCAAAAGTTATGAATTTTACAAATTTAATCCTAAATCATTGTTTAATCCATTTTTGAATTATTTTTCTAAAGGAAATCTAATTATTGCATAATGTTGACATCAGCGAAGAATTCCGGGATTTAAAAAGAAATAAAAAAAATCTGACGTGCGGGCCCCTTATGCTAGAGACATGGCCCACGTGGACTTAGTCCACGGGCCTTGGCGCACGGGGAGGTGGCGTGATGTGGCGCGCCATACAGCGTGGCTGCCACATGGGCGCGAGGTGGCGCCACATGGCGCACACGTAGCCACGCCACGCGGGCAATGGCGCCGGCGTTTAACCGAGGGTTGCACACAGGGTCGCGCATTTGTCTTTGCTGAGGTGCGCAGTCTTGTAACGAGAAGAAGACGGGAACCAAGGAGCTCACCCACACGAGAAGGCGGGGGCGAGATGGCTGGCGAGCGGCGGCAGACGGCTACGGTTGAAGGCGACAGCGCCACTGAGGTCCTCCGACGAAGCGGCGCGGCAACAGCAAGGCGTCAAAGCGTCACGATTAGTGGTGGCGGCAAGGACGCGGAGGCAAGCGATGGTGGTGGCGCAATCGGCGGTGGCGTCTTGCGGTGGTCGACGGCAACGATCTCCAATTCCGGCGCCTGTAGGGAAAAGAGAGAGGAAAGTGGCGGCGTTGGGAGCGGTGAGAGGAGGCTACCGGGAGTGCCTTTTATAGGGGCGAGGAGGTCCGAGGCGGCGAGCGCGAGTGGAGATCGTGGCGGCGGTGCGCGGCGGCGGGGAATCCGGCAGGAGAGAGGGAGAAGGTGGGGCGAGGCGGTTGAGGCGCCGAGTCGTGGCGCGCACGTGTCTTGAGGACGCGGAGGTTGGAAGCGGCCAGCCTCTGGCTTCGCCGTGAGCGAAAATGGCGAGGCGGCTTGACCGCATGGAGAAGAATCGGGAGAAGATGACGCGGGGCCGTCGATTTCTCATCCGACGGTCTTGAGAGAAGGAGGCGTGGAACGATCGTGGCCGTCGGATGGGCATCCGATGGTGGAGAGAGAGGGAGGTCGGTGCACAAGGGTTGGCTGAGCAGCCGACTTGGGCCAAGCGTTGAGGGAAAATGGGTCGAGAGAGGTTTGGCCCATGCTCTTGAGGTTTTCTTTTAGTTTTCTATTTTAAATAATCTGGTTAATTCCTTTTAGACTTAGAAAATAGCAAACAGAGTCCAAAAATTCTACAAAAAATCTCCTAAATCCTTAGAGACATTTTAGACTTAATAAAATTATTCCCAACTTAAAGTTGGTAATAGAATTTTGAATTTAAATTTGTTTTGGCTTTAAAAGCTTTTAAAATTCAGAAAATTCACAAATTCAAATAATTTTTAAACTTTAACCAAATTTGAAATTTTGGGCTGTTACAAACCTACCCCCCTTAAGGGAATCTCGACCCCGAGATTCAGACTTGACCGGCAAGGAGGTGGGGATACTCTGCCTTCAGATCTTCTTCTCGCTCCCAAGTAGCTTCACTTTCCGGGTGATGACTCCACTGGACTTTGTAGGAACGGATGATCTTGCTCCGGGTGACACGCTCTGCGACGTCCAGAATCTTGATCGGTTGCTCCACATATGTGAGGTCTTCTTGAAGATCAATGCTTTCTAGAGGGGTCTGATCTTCAGGCACTCGAAGGCACTTCTTTAGCTGTGAGACATGGAAGACATTGTGGACGGCGGATAAGGATGCTGGTAGTTCGAGCTGATATGCAACTTCGCCTCTTCTTGCTAGAATCTTGTAAGGTCCCACAAATCTGGGTGCAAGCTTTCCTTTGGTTCGGAACCTTCTAACTCCTCGGAGTGGAGTAACTCTGAGATAGACGAAGTCTCCTTCTGCAAAGGTCAACTCTCGCCGACGATTATCAGCATAACTCTTCTGTCGGGTTTGAGCTACTTTTAGATGTTCTCTTATTGTTTTAACCTTGCTTTCAGCTTCTTTGATCAACTCCGGTCCAAAGAACTGATGCTCTCCTACTTCATCCCAAAGAAGCGGAGTTCTGCATTTTCTGCCATACAAAGCCTCAAATGGGGACATCTGAAGACTGGCTTGGTAGCTATTGTTGTACGAAAATTCCGCATAGGGCAGATTCTTGTCCCAACTTTGTCCGTACTCTAAGGCCTGAGGCTCAAGCATGTCTTCAAGAATCTGGTTGACTCGTTCGCTGTCATCCATCCGCTCTGCGGATGATATGCGATCTTGAAATTGAGTCTGGTTCCCAAAGCTTCATGTAGACTCTGCCAAAATCTTGGCGTGGCGTGATCCTCTGTCGGACACGATCTTCTTGGGTACTCCGTGTAGACAGACGATCTTAGCCATATATAACTCTGCTAACTTGCTGCATCTGTAGGTGGTCTTGACCGGAATGAAGTGAGCTACTTTCGTCAACCGGTCAATTATCACCCAGATAGAGTCACATCCTGATTGGGTCCTAGGAAGTCCGGTAATGAAGTCCATACCAACTTCTTCCCACTTCCACTCGGGAATCGGCAACGGTTGAAGCAAACCAGCGGGTCTTTGATGCTCTGCCTTGACTCGCTGACACACATCACAGCAGACTACAAACTCGGCAATTTCTCGCTTCATCTTGACCCACCAATATCTTTCCTTTAGATCTGGTACATCTTGGTGCTTTGCCGGGATGAATGGAATAAGGCAACTCATGAGCTTCCTCGTAATCGAATCATTGCTTTAAATCCTGTTGATCCGGTACACAAATGCGGTTTCCGAACCATACTGTTCCTTGCTCATCTTCGGCGAATCCTGGGGCTTTGCCTCTTCTCATATTCTTCTTGATCTCCTTGATGTCTTCATCTTCTATCTGCTTCTCTCTGATCTGACTCTGAAGTGTTGATTGAACTTCCAACGCGTTCACACAACCTTGATCAACAATCTCCAAGTTCAGATGCTTCAATTCTTCGTACAACTCTGGCTGATTCTTCTGAACCGAGATGGTGTTACAATACGCCTTCCTGCTTAGGGCATCTGCAACCACATTTGCCTTGCCCGGATGATAATGAATCCCAAGGTCATAATCCTTTATCAATTCCAGCCATCTTCTCTGACGGAGGTTAAGGTCAGACTGGGTAAAGATGTACTTCAGACTCTTATGATCCGTGAAAACCTCACAGCGGTTACCAATGAGATAATGCCGCCAGATCTTCAATGCATGTACAATCGCTGCTAACTCAAGATCATGAGTTGGATAATTCCCTTCGTGTGGCCTCAACCGGCGGGATGCATAAGCTCTGACTTTGCCCTCTTGCATCAATACACAACAAGAAGTCCTTGACGAGATCGTCATGAAAATCACAAAATCTTTATGAATATCTGGTAGGACCAACACAGGTGCTGAAACTAATCTCGTCTTCAGCTCCTGAAAACTTTCCTCACAAGCACTTGTCCATTCAAATTTCTTCTCCTTCTTCATAAGTTGAGTCATTGGTCTTGCTATCTTGGAGAAATCTTCAATGAATCTGCGATAATACCCGGCCAATCCAAGGAAGCTTCTCACATCTGTGAGACTTGGGTTGTTTCCAATCCATTCTCGCTCGACTTTGGTGGATCTCGCAACTCCTCCTGCGGACACAATATGTCCAAGGAATGCCACTGACTTAGCCAAAATTCGCACTTCTTTGAATTTGGCATAAAGCTGGTTCTCCCTGAGTTTTCCCAAAATTAGTCTGAGGTGGTTCTCATGTTCCTCTTCACTCTTCAAATAGACGAGGATGTCATCGATGAAAACAACCACAAACTTATCCAAGAATTCCATGAACACCTTGTTCATCATATTCATGAAATAAGCAGGGGCGTTCGTCAAACCGAAAGACATTACTGTGAACTCGTACAATCCATATCTAGTGGTGAAAGCTGTCTTCGGAATATCTTCTGGTCTAATCTTCAGTTGGTGATAACCAGATCTCAAATCAATCTTCGAGAAGACACTTGCTCCTTTCAGTTGATCGAGCAGATCATCAATCCTAGGTAGCGGATACTTATTCTTGATTGTCACCTCATTGAGCGTCCGTAATCCACACACATCCTCATCTTGTTGTCTTTCTTCTTGACAAATAATCTGAGTGCTCCCCAAGGTGATGAACTTGGCGAATATATCCCTTGCTTCGCAACTCTTCAATATGTTTCTTCATCTCTGCCAATTCATTAGCCGGCATTCTATAGGGTCGCTTCGAGATTGGAGCGGTCCCTAGGACTAAGTCTATTAAGAACATTATGTCCCTATCCGTGGCATCTTGCCGTAAATCATCGGGAAAGACATCAGGAACTCTTGCACTCTTGGTATATCTTCAAGCTTTAACTCCTTCAAGCTGGTCAGTATAGAACTTCCACCGGTACAGGTCTTGGGCTTGAATTCAACTGTGACTCCTTCCTCATTGGTGAGAGTGATAGACCTATTGACACAGTCTATCCGTCCTTGATTCTTGGCTAACCAATCCATCCCAAGTATTACATCTAGACCTTGAGAATGCAGAACTATCAAGTCTGCTATGAAGGAAACTCCAGATATCTCCAGGGTAAGATTCGGGCATAGGGAACTAGTTCTCATTTCGAGCAGGGAATGGATTATCATAGGGTTATTTAATGGAGAAATAGGTAACCCATTTTTGCCCACAAACTTATTGGATACAAAAGAATCGAAGCTCGGAATCAAGCAGGCGATCTTTGGTATCGAATTAACAAAAGCGTACAAAGACGACATCTAGTGCCGCTGAGCTTCCTCTGTTTGTGACGTGGTTCACACGTCCTTAAATGAATCGCCCGCCGGCTTTGGGGTGCCGCCGTTGGCTGGTACTCTCGATCTTGCTTTGCTAGGTGTCGCAGATCTTTGTCTCTTCGGGCATTTGTTGGCATAATGTCGATCTCGTTACAATGGAAGCATGTCACTCCCCTGCCTTGATGAAGTTGGGTTCTTCATTAAACCGCCTCGCAGATGCATTGTTGCGAAGCCGGAAGAGTTGGAGCGCCGTCTTGATCGAGCTCGGGTGTAGAAGATCGAACCTTCCACTCTGAGGTGGTGAATTTGAGCAAAGCGAGGCTTGGGTTGCCCTCGAGTTGAACTTCGAGGCCATCCTCCGCTATGCAGTTCTCCATCTCGGATGTTTGGCCTCTGGCGAAAGCTTTATTCACTAACTGCTGGAAGTCGGTGTAGTCATTGGAGACCATTTGGTCGAGATCTTATCGTTCAAACCATCCATGAACCTTTTCGCCTTTCTTCGTCACTAGCCACATCTGTTTGGGGCATAGCGAGCAAATTTGGTTGAACTGTCTTGAGTATTCACCCACCTTGGCGGTTGCCTTGTTTGAGCGTGGAACTCTTTCTTCTTTAGGGTCATTATCCTCGGGGATATGTGCATGGCGGAAAGCCCGCACAAACTCCTCCCAAGTGATAGTCTACGACGGCATGGGAGATGTTGTAGTTATCCCACCATTACGATCGGGGCGGTGAGTGGTGAGAGGCAAACAGGACTCTCTCACGGTCGGTACATCATGCAATATCAACTTCTTTCCAATAGCACGAATCCGGTCATCGGCATCCATCGGCTCTGTCTTCTTTGGAGAAGGTTGGTGGCGCATGCGCATAAAATCTGCCATGGTCAATCTCTGCGTCGGCGGAGGTGGTGGTGCCGATTCAGTTGTTGCACATTCTCGTGACGCTTCGAGGGATCGAGCTAGGAGGTTAATCGGATGGTTTGATTTTCCATCATCGACGCCAATCTGGTCCTTCAATGGTGGTGGTGGTGGTTCTTTGCAGGATCTTCCTAGTAATCCGCGTTTTCGTTGCCTCGGCCTCGGACATCGCCATTGCTGATGCGGTGGTCACCATCTGCTAGAACTCCAAAGATTTAGGAGAGATAGCGGATAGGAAGTTCTAAGGGGTAAATTCTAATAGCCCAAGAACACAAAGAGCACACAAGACAAAGAACAGATTTTCCAAAAAAAGTTCCTTTATTTAGTCATTTAATTCAAAGGTTATGGCTACCACAAATAAGATAGTAGCTCATAATTAGCAACTAAAGGTCGAGCTAACAGGAAGATAACTACTATGGGTCTTTGGGGTATAATCCGGCTCACTTGAGCTAGCCTCGCCCGACCTTGTAGCTAGCCTTGACTCATGATTCGATCTTGACTTCTCTTACGCTTCTTGTAGTATGTTACGGCGGTGAGCAAGTCATTCAAGGTGTTTAGTGGCGTAATCCAAAGCCTTAGCGAGATCCACCGTGTGTCGATTCGGGAATCTTCGTCTCTAGCGGAGTTGAAATCTTGTCAAGCGGGTTGGAATGTGTATCGGGTAATAATGAAACCGGTGCCATGAAGGCGATGATTGTAAGTGTAGCGAAGGTGGCGAATCGCCTCCCTTGCCGCATCTCGCATGCCATCATCAAAGGTGTTTCACGGATCGGGCGTCAAAGGCGTGGAAGGCGGTGTCCAGTGCGAGATTGGAGTAGATGAGCACTTCTACTCTCCACGCTTGTTGTTCTCCCACTTGGTACTTGAATCCTTGAAAAGTTGGCCTCTTAGGTAACTGTGTCTTGCATCATTTCCCAAAGTATCTCAAATTTATCGATTCAAAGAAAGGCTCCGTGAGAAGTAGCATCCGGTCTTTGACCATCTAAAATTTTGAGAAGGAGAGAGTTAGTAAACATTTTAAAAGAAAGGTTGAGAAATGACTCGGATAGACTCAAAATAGTTTTAGTTTTGAAGATAAGTCCTTAAGGCAATTCTAAGGCCACGACCTACGATCGATATGGCTCGATACCACTTTTGTCGGACCGGAGCGAAAGATCCCGAACCCTCTCGTGTTCATACACCATCCAGATTTCCGGTGTACGATTACAAAAATGATAACATAACCAAGTCTCGCATTGCATTAATAGTAAATCAGAGTTCGATACAATTGGGCATGAAGCCAAATAAAAGATTAAATAACACAGCGGAATTAAGAACGATAGTAGTAGGCCAGAACGATCCGCCACAGGCAATCGTCTGGAGGCGTAGCCTAGGTGTCGGTGTCCTCACCGTCCTGATAGTAGTCTTCTCCTGAAATTTTGTTGTATAAAGCAAGCATGAGCACAACTACCGTGCTCGCAAGTTACACCCAATATGGAATTGTAATGCATGCATAAGGTAAACAAAGGACATTGGCAGGGTTATTTTGCGTAAAGCAGCAGTTTTAATTTTAAATAATCATAATAGATTGCAAGGCCATTTTCATACAGTATTTAAATTCATAATTTTAAAAGACAATGTATAATGTGGATAACCTCCAAGAAAGGTGATGGATATCCTCCAATCACAATGGCTAACCGCCCAATTTTCCCACAGGACTAACCATCCTGAAAACATCTATTGAAGTCATTTTAAAACCAAAAACAAGTCTAACTCAAAGTGGCTTTGCTAGCATGTCCATGACCGCGGACGCGGCTATTCGAATAGTTTCTACTCTGCAGAGTTTGTACAGCTTTACCCACACGAGATAATTTGCTCCTTGTGTCGGCCAATCCACGCTTCCTAAGGCGTGTGACAAAGCAATTATCACGAGGCCGTTACAATGGTCTACCCCAAAGAACTCGTGCCCGCTAAGGTTTCGCTTCCATTGGACTATCCATCCTCCGGGAGCCCCCTCTTGCGCCAGGTGGGACTACTGTCTAACCAACACCCACTCATACAAAATGGCACGACTATCTACGAGGTGTCCCAAATTATTAAGCCGAGTCTTGCCTGCACAAGGCGTGTGGTGGTACGGTGAGGATATAGCAAGATGCGGCTCCAAGACCGGTCCTTAATCGACTTGGGCGTCGTTCAAAATCAAACCCTGGGTGTTAATCCTAACCAGATTAAACCCGTGCATAAACCTGCACCCACCATTCATCCGTTTCGCCCAAGTCCAAACCATTTTAGTTTTATTTTAGTGTAAACCACCTTTACAAACTCTCTATGGTAAAACAATACCATAGATTTGATTTTAAACAAGTTGTAATGATTTGGCTAAATCCTCCCAAATTCAAAATCATGGTCTAAACATTTGCTAAGCATTTCCAAACAATTTTACCTATGGTGACAAGGGATGGCATTTCAATATACAAAATTGGCCATACAATAACAATTGGAATAGCTAAGCATTTAAACAGGTATTAAAATAATTGACTAAAAATATGCATGCAATAATAATTCTAAAACTGAATTAAATAACTTTAAAATAGTAGGGCAACATGGTCAAAGTGTAACTTGCCTTCGCTGAAGTCTTGAAATTCTAAAGCTTGGAAGAATCAAATTCCCTAATCGTAAGTAATCTAAACGTGGAAATCGACAATCAATTGAAATTCAAATAAAAACAAGACAATAGTTCAAACTAACTCCAAATAAAATAATTATATTTTATTTGGCTAGATAATAATTTTATAAGACTTTATAAGTTTGAAACACTCAATTTAGAAATAGGAAATAAAAGATATGAATTTTACAAGTTTAAATCCTAAATTTGCAATTTAAATAGTTTAATTTAAAATGACAATTTAAACTAATTCCAAATAAACTAATTCTAATTTATTAAGCTAGATAATCTTTTTATAAAATTTTAGAAATTTAATTCACTAAATTTGGAGTTGGAATTCAGATGATATGAATTTTATAAATTTTAACCTAAATTTGGAATTTAAATGAATTTCTAAATTCTAAAACAGGACTAAACTGAACTTCAAATTGAATAACTAAATTTTATTTAGTTAGATAATAATTTTCTAAGATTTTAGCAATTTGAATCATCTAATTTGGAATTAGGATGCAAAAGTTATGAATTTTACAAATTTAATCCTAAATCTGTTGTTTAATCAATTTTCTGAATTATTTTTCTAAAGGAAATCTAATTATTGCGCAATGCTGACATCAGCGAAGGAATTCCGGGATTTAAAAAGAAATAAAAAAAATCGACGCGGGCCCTTATGTTAGAGACACTACCACGTGGACTTAGTCCACGGGCCTTGGCGCACGGGGAGGTAGCGTGATGTGGCGCGCCCGCCCTGACGTGGCTGCCACATGGGCGTGAGGTGGCGCCACATGGGCGCACACGTACACGCACGCCACGCTTGGCAATGGCGGCGGCGGCGTCGAACCGAGGGTTCTTGCCATTGTACACGGGCGGCCGCATGAGGTGCGCAATGTAACGAGAAGAAGACGGGAACCAAGGAGCTCACCCACACGAGAAGGCGGGGCGGAGATGGCATGGCGGCGAAAAGCGGCGGCGGCTTACGTTGTTGGCGACTGCTGCCACGGGGTCTCCGGCGAGGGCGAGGCGCAACAGCCAGCGTCAAGGCGATGCAATTGGTGGTGGCGGCGAGGACGCGGAGGCAAATGGCGGCGACGTTAATCGACGGTGGCGTCTTGCGGTGGTCGACGGCAACGATCTCCAATTCCGGCGCATGAGGGAAAAGAGAGAGGAAAGTGGCGGCGTTGGGGAGCGGTGAGAGAGCGCTACCCGGGAGTGCCTTTATAGGGGCGAGGAGGTCCGGCGGCGAGCGCGAGTGGAGATCGTGGCGGCGGTTGCGCGGGCGACGGGGAATCCGTGAGGAGAGAGGAGAAGGCGGGGCGAGGGCGATTGAGGCGCCGAGTCGTCGGCTGCGTGTCGCGAGGGACGCGGAGGTTGGAGCGCTGGCCACGGCTCGCCCGTGAGCGAAAAATGGCGAGGCGGCTTGACCGTACGGAGAAGAATGCGGGAGAAGATGACGGGACCGCTGGATTTCATCCGACGGTCGTGAGAGGGAGGCGTGGAGCGATGCGGGCCGTCGGATGGGCATCCGATGGTGGAGAGAGAGGGAGGCGGGTGCAACAAGTGGTGGCTGAGCAGCCGACTTGGCCGAAAGGCCGAGGGAAAATGGGTCGAGAGAGGTTTCGCCCATGCTTCTTGAGGGTTTTTTTTAGTTTTCTATTTTAAATAATCTGGTTAATTCCTTTTAGACTTAGAAAATAGCAAGCAGAGTCCAAAATTCTACAAAAAAATCTCCTAAATCCTTAGAGACATTTTAGACTTAATAAAATTATTCCCAACTTAAAGTTGGTAATAGAATTTTGAATTTAAATTTGTTTTGGCTTTAAAAAGCTTTTAAAATTCAGAAAATTCACAAATTCAAATAAGTTTTAAACTTTAACCAAATTTGAAATTTTGGGCTGTTACACTTAGACACTGTTGGTCCTTCTAGAGTTCAGTCAGCCGGTGGGAAGTGGTATGTGCTTGTGATTGTGGATGATAATCCAAGTATTCATGGGTTTATTTTCTGGTTTCTAAGGACGAGGCGTTTGGCTTCTTTAGAGAGTTGGTTCTTAGACTTGCTGTTGAGCTTCCTGGAGCTTTGAGAGCCATTAGAAGTGACAATAGGACAGAATTCAAGAATTCTTCCTTTGCCACTTTCTGTTCTGATAGGGGGCTAGAGCACCAGTTTTCATCACCTAGAGTTCCCCAGCAGAATGGAGTGGTAGAGAGGAAGAACATGACCCTTGTAGAGATGGCCAGGACCATGCTAGATGAGCATTCCACACCTAGGAGGTTTTGGGCTGAGGCGATCTCTAGTGCTTGCTATATTTCCAATAGGGTTTCCTTGAGATCTGTTATTGATAAGACTTCTTATGAGCTTAGATTTAGTCATAAGCCCAAAGTTTCTCATTTCAAGATTTTTGGTTGCAAGTGCTTCATTCTTAAACATGGCAACCTTGATAAATTTGAATCTAGATGTTCTGATGACATATTTCTTAGATATCCTGCTCATTCTCGTGGCTATCGTGTATTTAATTTTGACACTAACAAAGTTGTTGAGATTTGCGAAGTCACTTTTGATGAGGCTAGTCACAGTACTAGACCCGATGATCTTGGTACATAGGTTTCGAGAGCATCTTCGCCGATGATGACTCGAGGATGAGGACCCAATCCATCCTCAAGTCTCTTCCGACATGGTTGGAGAGCCTGCTTACCACTCCAAATTTTAGTTGAGCGGCCTTCTCCTATCTTCGGCGACGACTGAGTGGCTCTGCTCCTACCTCCATGACCCATGAGGTAGGGCCACTTCCAGCACTGAGAGCCCTCACTACTACGTAAATGCTAATTGGGCCTTTGATCACGACGGTTCATCGAAACCGCTCAGATAAACCTAATCTCGAGCGGTTTTGTTACCCACCGTCTGTGTTATTCTCAGCGCTAAAAAATGCGTGAAGATGTCACATCACGAGCGGTTCATGTTTGGAACCGTCTCAGGATACTTCATGACGGTTCCAAATATGAACCGTCTGTGATATTACACAATATCCTGAGCGGTTTGTTTTAGAACTGTCTGTGATACTTCATGAGCGGTTCCAAACATGAACCGTCTGTGATATTGCCCAATATCACAGACGGGTTTTGTTAAAAACCGTCCGTGATAATTAACTCACCACAGACGTATATATATAGCTCCGCCTCCCCGGCCAAAACAGATATAGTCTTCTTGATCTCCATATCTCTAGGCGCTACGATAGGTCCATCGCCGTTCCGTGCCCGGTTTGAGTACATCGCCTCACCTCGCCGAGCCGCCTGGTCCATTTCAGTTGTATATTGTCGCCGAGGAGCTTGCCGCCGTCGCCTCTGTTCACCGATCGACGACCCAGCCGCGCCTTGGACCTTCCCCGACTTTCATTGACACCTTCCTCGTGATCGAGGTGAGATACTGAAGCATAAGCATCCTTTAATTTGAGTAGTTTCAGGCGTTTACGCCGAAATCGCTAGTTTCAGGCGCCTCCATGGGACATCGTACCGTCGGTTCGCCTCAGGCGAGACCTTAGGGCCGAGAGCCACGACTATATAGCAATGCGATGTCACCCCTAAGCCCAGTTTGAGCTTCAAATTAATTAATCCTACTGTTTTTAATCATTTAGTTAATAACTAACGAGTCTATGACATGTGGGACCGCCATAGATTTTATAAATAAAATCATGAAATAACTAACGAGGGGAGGCTCGAGGGTATCGGGACCATCGGAAGGAAAGCAATCACTCCAAATATGGATGCGTATGCTCAAGCCCATTTCAGCGTCTTGCAACACATGGTGAAGTGTCCTCGTATATCGACCGGCAAGGGCGTGCTTGACAGCAATGTAATCCGCTGCGGCGGATGTTTGGATCACGAGACAACACAATGCAGCGGTTCAACCAATGGTTGAAGGAGCGACTTGCTAGGAGCTCGTCAAGTGATATCTTGACATGGTTGGCAAAAGGGCCAACATTTACAGTTGTAACATGGCGAGGATCGACATAAATGGGTACACATTCTATCTGTGAGCTCGGGATATAAAAAGCACTAACCAGAACAGCGGTGTCCGCATAGATGCATTCAGTACCGATGGGCTGAGGAGCTCCTACTATGGGCAAATAGAGGAGATATGGGAGCTCGACTACGTGCTTTTCAAGATCCCCTATTTCGGTGCCGTTGGGTCCATCTCCCACGGTGAAGGTCGACAAATGCGGCGTCACTACCGTGGACCTCGAGCGTGTCGGATACAAAGACGAACCGTTCGTCTCAAGCTAACCAAGTTGTTCAAGTCTTCTATGTTACCGACCCGGCAAATAAGAAGCGCCACGTAGTTCTTCATGGAAAAAGGAGGATTGTCGGAGTTGAGAATGTAGTGGACGAGGAAGAATACAATCAATTTGACGAGTTGCCTCCTTTCGGAAACGGCATAAGGGTCGAGGAAGAAGAACATGACGAAACTAGCTACATACGCGTCGATCATCATGAAGGGCTAATTTTTAAAGATTAATTGAACAATGTGTGTATATATGTACTATATACATTCTGATGATCATGGTTAATTTTAGTTCATTTGAGTTAATTAATTGAGATTTGTCTTTGTGAAATGGATGTGATTGTTTCTCAAATGAATGTGAATTGGATATACATTGTTGTCTTTTACGCTTGTTTCAGAGGGCATGGCTAGCATTTCTGAGGCTAGCCAATAAATAGAAACGATCTAGATATTAACCAATACAAAATAATATCACGCAGCGGTTTGAACTACGCATCGTCTCACATGTATCATGAGCGGTTGTTTATTAACACCGTCTGCGTGATACATCATATATCATGAGCGGTTCTAACTTAGAACCGCTCAGTTATAATACTATCACGAGCGGTTCTAAATTAGAACCGCTCTGCGATAAATCACATATCACGAGCGGTTGTTTATTAAAACCGTGCGTGATTCATCAATATCACGAGCGGTTGTTTATTAAAACCGCTCAGTGATACATCACATATCACGAGCGGTTCTAAGTTAGAACCGGGCGTGATGTATCCTGAGCAGTTCTAATTTAGAACCGCTCGTGATATCCATCCCTATTTACATTCGGACTCTAGCTAGGGTTTGCCGCGCCGCCACTCTCAAGCGATTAAGTTTCTCAACTCCTCTCGCTCCCTCCTCCCCGAGCCGTCGCCACCGTCCTCGACGCCTCCTCGAGCCCGGCGCTACTCCTCCCCGATCCGTCGCGCCGCCTCCTCCTCCGGCCGGCGCGCCTCCCCGAGCCCGCCGAGCCTCCTCCCTGACCAGCCGAGCCCGCCGCCTCCTCCCCTCCCAGGCCAGTGCGCGCCTCCCCTTCGACGCCGCCTCTTTGCTCGTCTTGCTCCTGCTCGTCCTTCTCCTCGGCCTAAAGGTAACCAATGCCGAAGTTACCGATCGACCCCATGCCCCTTTCCTAACTATTTCTATCAATAATCTGTCATGGTCCTTCGTGATAATTGTACTTGTTTTAGGAATTTGTATTTGCTCTAGTCGATTATTCATATGGTATTTGTTTTGATATCGCTCTTGGAATACATTGCAATGTGGTGTGTTGGGCTTGAGATGAATGCTCTGTGATGATAATAGTCTTGTCTTGAAATTGTTTTGATAATCGGGTTTGTACTTGAGCTCTAATTGGAATGCTTACTCTACATCGATAGCAATATCAAAATGTTAAATCTTAGCTTTATGTTGATTTCATTTGTTCACATGATGTTCTATTTCTTGTGAAGATGTCTTCCGCTCATTCTCGAGTCGCCGCCTCATGTGTGCGATGATGCACCATCCTCTCGAACAATATCCAACCGCGGTAGAAGAAGAGGAATATCGAAAAGGCCCACGGCCGATTTACCATCACAGAGGTCGATCAGGACCCCTATCAATCCTCGCCGAAAGCAATGCCGATTCCGGAGAATGGTCGGAATAGTTGCAGGAGCGGGTCAAGATCACCTACGATTCGTGGAAGGTGGTGCCGGACCATTGAAAGCTCGTCAGGCCGACGGAAATTCTTGCATCGTTCGAGATCCGGTAGAACTCACGGACTCCGTCGACGACACGCGTTGCTACAAGCGTGCAAAGCGTGGAAGAACTTCAAAGCACGCTTGTCAAGAACTACGTGGAGAAGGATCTGAAGCCGCCCTTCCACAAGTATCTATTATTGGAAGAGTCTGGGCGAGTTTGTGGCGAAGAAGGCGCAGATGAATTTAAGAGTGAAAGTGCGGCGACACGGCCCTCCAGGCAAAAACAAGCACCCCACGGACTCGGCACATTGGGTATGCGGGTAAAGCCCCGATATGGAGGGATCAGAACAGCGAAAAGCGGTTTGAATCTCTCCTGCTATTTCGAGATCAGCGATGTGCGCGCCGACAAGTGGTTATTTGCGAGGTTAGCTATTCGACCCTACGGGAAGTGTACTTTCCAAACCCGAAGACCGTGAAGTGTCCCAACGCCGTAAGATATCGAACTACCTAGTTTGTAATTACTCCATAACTTCATAGGAAGTGAAATGACATGTCGGGCTATATTGCGATAACGCCGAGTGCACAATCTTCCCAAGGCTCATTCGAGCGAGATAGGGAGAAAGATATACTCTCTGCGGCCCTAGGAAGCGATGAGCATCCAAGGTCGCACGAGAGGCGCCGTGTGTTTTTGTCACATGGGAACAATGGTTCCAAGCGACAGAGGATCGTCGAGTAGGAGGAGAGCCAAAGCCGAGCACGATGCAAAGCTACGAGAGGATCTTCGTGCATCCCTCGAGATGAGCTCACTTGAAAAAATCGAGCGAGGTCGGTGAAAAAGTCGATCAATCCTTTGAGGAAAGGATTAGATGCGTTCGAGCAAAAGCAAGAAGAGACTTTTGAGGAAAGGATTAGGGATTGCAAATGCCAAGTCGGTTGGAAGCCCTCGCCCTACTATACCGCTAGCTAGCCCCCCAAACATCCGAGTAGTCAAGCGTCCAACCCTAACCCTACCACAATAGGTGATGACAGATTTTCGTCGATGACATCCGGGTAATAATTATTATCTCCGGAATGCTCAATCCATTCATAAGCTTTGTTGGAGTAGCTAATTTTGTACCGTTATGTGCGAGGTGGCTACGAAGTGCAAGCTCCAAGTGAGATATGTCTCTGTTGCCCTAGATCTTTGCTTGGGGCAGTGTATCCATCGATGTCGGACTTTGGTGCAGTGCAAATCTAGCTCCGTGTTTCGCAAAAGTGAATGTGGGCGGTGTTTGTGCCAATTTCGAGGCCGTCCCGTGAAAATTCCCCAAGCGATGAGGTCATGACTCTAGGGCAAGCCGTTGGAACATTCATCCATGGCCCAAGGAGGACATCTGCTGGAGCTACCGCTCCGGTGTCAACTTCACGGAATGTCTCTGCGGCATCAAGTCCACGGACTTGATCGCACCGGCTTCTGACCGACATGGCAAGGGCCCATTGCATCACATGCATCTACACCTCGTGCTCAATCGACTCTTGTGAAGTCGACCTATACAAAGCGAGGCAAGCAAGGGCAAGGGCAAATCGAAGGCGATCGAGTCTTCTCACGATATCCCCTTCTTGCCGTTGGCGGAAATACAAGCCAGCGAGCCGTTGCTCGAGAAGTTAGACGACCCTACCCTAGGATTTGGATTGCGGAATTGCATGCATGGTACATGGAATAGTCCAACAAGCGGTTGATCAACGATGCTCGGGTGTCACCGTCAAGTTCAAGGAGCATCATTTTAACCACGTGTATCAAGGCGCCGTCTTCACGGTGACCTTCGACGACTTGTTACATCTCTTCAACCTCGGCGAGCTCGGCGTCTCAATCATACGATCTTTGGACATCGTAAGTGTGTACAATCACGGTCAATGTTAAGTGTAATATCGATAAATGTTATATATAACTCCTAGCTTTTGTATAATAGATACATGATCGTGAAGCCAAAAGAAGGAAATCACGGTAGGTTTCCTCGACCCACACGTTGTCTCCGAGCAAAGCATCACGGCGAATGCAACATTCGCCGAGAATTACGTTATAGATTTTTCATGGCTCACGCAACAAGGAATTCATACTTTTGCCCTACAACGTAAGTAAGTAGTGTTGCACTCTGGCTATATAATGTTGATTTGTACTTTATAAGCAACACGAACTTAGGTTTAATGACCATCTTGACATACTGTGTAGGTTCCATTGGATTCTAATTGTAATTATACCAAAAGCGAAATCGTAATATACCTAGATTCCCTACAGAGGGCGGTCACAACTTCACGACTATCAGGAGTTTAATCATCGTAAACACATTTCCTCCATAGAAACTCTATTGTAGTCTTTCCTTCCTTTGCAATGGCTAAGGCTAACTTCTTGGAGTCACGAGGGTGTTCGGCGTGTTACATGCTAGAGGATGGAATATCAAGGGAAGGACGCCGCAACATGATCAAACATTCCGGTACTTGCTAGCTAGTACACATTAATCCTATATAACACTTCGTAGCAATGCCTCTTGAACTAACCAATTCTATTTTTGCGGTGCCACCGGCGATCGTAGGGCAACGCGTCTGTGGATACTATGTTTGCCACAACATGCAACTACTAAATCGGTTCGCGATCACCAATGATCCTCGGGTTTGTCAATCTTTCAACAATTATTTCATATATACTTACCAATTTATATAAGCCCGAATTTAACCTTCATATCGACAGTTGCAAACATATTTGAAGCTGCGTTGGAGCAGAGCGAGCTCATAAAAATTCGATCACACCTTGCGGCATTCTGAGCAGACGGTCATAAATCCAAATGGGAGTTTCCACGGTGTAGCAGATTGAACTTGATTGAGATAGATTGAACATAATGGTACATGTGTGTAAATTAATGTACATTAATGGTTAATTTTAGTTAATTGATTTGTGAATTGGATGTGTGCTTGTTTACGAAATGAATGCAATTTTGATGTGCTACGAAATGAATGAGAATTGGATGTGCTTGTTTGAGAGGGCATGGCTAGCATTTCCGAGGCTAGCCAATAAGCGTAAATAGATTAAGCAATGCAAAAGACTACCACGGGCGATGCGTAGATGAAAGCGAAATGCAGTGATGATCGACTACCTGAGCGATGCGTAGATGAGATGAAACCGTCGTGATAGATCACTACCGCGAGCGATACGTATATGAAACCGTGCGTGATAGTGGACTATCACGAGCGGTTTCATATACGCACCGTGCGTGGTAGTCTACTATCACGCACGGTTTTATCTGGACCGCCTGTGGTAGTCGAATATCACGCACGATTTTATCTACGCATCGTCATGGTAGTCCATCTATCACGCACGGTTTTATCTACGGACCGTGCGTGGTAGTCGAATATCACTGACGGTTTTATCTACAGACGGTGCGTGGTGATCGACTATCACGAGCGGTTTTATCTACCGCATCGCTCGTGGTAGTCGACTATCCTGACGGTTGCATCTGCTGCACCGCTCCGTGATAGTATGTATTACTGAGCGG
Source organism: Phyllostachys edulis (assembly GCA_036346405.1). Lineage (NCBI taxonomy): Eukaryota > Viridiplantae > Streptophyta > Magnoliopsida > Poales > Poaceae > Phyllostachys > Phyllostachys edulis. Next base: position 21,927,095 of record CM070545.1, on the reverse strand, counting down.
TTCGAGAACCGCCTGTGATGACCATTAGCATTCTCGACCCATAAACTCGGGCGGCTCACGGGCAAATGCGTGATGGCGTTTTGAACCGTCTGTAAAGGCCTTTTACGTAGTAGTGCCTCTTCGCATTCAAATGACAAAGCATCCACCGAAAGAGATGATTGGGGATCTTCATGAGCGAGTCACTCGCTCCGGATTCATTTCTCCTGATTCTCATGCACATTCTGCTTTTGTTGCTTCTTTTGAACCCCGAGATGTCACACATGCTCTTTCTGATGCCTCTTGGGTCAATGCCATGCATGAAGAACTTGAAAATTTTGAAAGAAACAAAGTCTGGACCTTAGTTGAACCTCCACCTAATTATAATGTAATTGGAACAAAATGGGTTTTCAAAAATAAGCAAAGTGAAGATGGATTGGTAGTTCGCAATAAGGCTAGACTTCTAGCTCAAGGTTATTCCCAGGTAGAGGGCTTAGACTTTGAGGAGACCTTTGCTACTGTAGCTAGATTGGAAACCATTCATATTTTGCTAGCATTTGCGGCATCCAAGGGCTTCAAGCTATTTCAAATGGATATCAAAAGTGCTTTCCTGAATGGTTTCATAGAAGAAGAGGTCTTTGTCAAGCAACCTCCTGGTTTTGAAAATCCCAAGTTCCCAAATTATGTTTTTAAACTCTCCAAAGCCTTGTATGGATTGAAGCAAGCCCCTAGAGCTTGGTATGATAGGCTTAAGAGTTTTCTGCTTAAAAATGATTTCAAAATGGAATTGGTTGATAAAACCTTGTTCACTCTTAGGCATGGCGGTGACTTTTTGTTGGTTGATTTATGTGGATGACATTATATTGATTGGTTCCTCTCATGCTTTGGTGTTGATTTTGATTCGATGAGCAGGGAGTTCGAGATGAGCATGATGGGCGAATTGACATTCTTCCTTGGTCTTCAAGTCAAGCAACTGAAAGAAGACATCTTTATTCATCAAAGTAAATACACAAAGGACCTTCTTCGGTGTTTCGATATGGGATGCAGTAGGCCAATGTCTACTCCTATTGCTACGACCTCCGTGCTGGACCCTGATGAGGATGGAGAGCCCGTGGACCAGAAGGAGTACCGCAGCATGATCGGCTCCCTCCTCTACCTCACGGCGTCGAGGCCGACATACATTATTTGTGTGTCTCATGCGCTCGATTTCAGGCTTCCCCTTGAGCTTCTCATCGTCAAGCAGTGCATCGCATATTCAGGTACCTCTAGGACACTCTTGACTTTGGACTTTGGTATTCTTCTTCTTCTGCTCTCTCTATTCGAGCATTTTCTGATGCTGATTTTGCCGGGTGTAGAGTGGATAGGAAGAGTACTTCTGGCACTTGTCATTTCTTAGGCACATCTCTTATCTCTTGGTCATCTAGGAAAGCAGTCCTCTGTTGCACGATCCGCCGAGGCCGAGTATGTAGTCATGACCCGATGGTTGCTCTCGTGTTCTCTGGATCTTATCTACTCTGCGGGACTATGGGTTGTCTTTGGGTAGTGTTCCTCTTTTCTCGTGACAACACTTCTGCCATTAACATTGCCAAAAACCCAATGCAACATTCTAGGACTAAGCACATTGATGTTAGATATCATTTCCTTAGAGACCATGTTGAGAAGGGTGATGTTGTGCTTCACTTTGTAGAGTCGAAGCAAAGAAGTTGCAAATATTTTCACTAAAGCTCTTGATTCTTCTCGTTTTGCTTCTTTACGGGGAGAGTTGGGGGTTGTTAGTCCTCTTGGCCTGTTTTGAGAGGGAGTTTGCTCTTTTTGCATTCATTGTACCATGATGCATTTTAAATTTCAGCAACCTGCATTGTAATATAATCTTGTGGAGCTTTGATTATTATCCTTGTATGACTTGATTTCATGCTTTATACCCTGCCATGTCTTGTGCTAGTTTGCTAGACTTCTTTTATGGCTTTTTATGTATAGCTTAGCTTTTTGCCATGCTAGCTTTATTATCTGTGAACAAACTGAATTGAAATATGACTTGTTGGATTTTGCGAATTCAAAGGGGGAGAAAGATTGGTCAAAAATGTTGCTTTTAGAGCTTTTTGGAGTCATAGGGAGAAATTGTTTTTTCTGGAAATTTGGTGATCATAGTGAGTGGGAACATCTCAATTGCATTCTTTTGTTCTTATTGTCTTGTCCGAATCTGAATTGCAATTCTTGAAGACTCACAATGATCAAAGGTCAAATAGAACAATTGTTCTTTCATATGGACCTAAGTGAGATTTTTGGCTATTCTTTGGAAATTGAAGCTTTTGTGCTTTATTTTGCCTTATCTCACTTGCTTATGCTATTCTAGAGCCAGCTTGGTCATTTCCTTGCTTTTTCTTGCATTTGAACCAAGTTGTGCCTTTGCGCGAAAACTGCAAGTATTTTACTTTTCAAACCCCAAAACTATATTTTCTGAGAAATTGCCAATGTGTTCATCAAGGGGGAGATTGTGGATATCATGGGGATATGCCCATGATCTTAGGATGATGAAACAATTGGCAATGTTGCTTTTGGTTTGAAGTTTCACGTGTTTTCGGCAAAGTTAAAAGGCTGATCTTTAGCCTTTTTGGAAATTTAGCTTTGGAATATGTTGAGTTCATAGGCTATAGTGCATATGTGTTCCATGTTGCATGTTTTCACTAACGTGGGTCAAGTTGTGAAGAACTTGTTCCCGGATTCGATTTGCTTGTCTATTGGTGTGCAAGTTGCTTGGAGGTCAACGACGGTCAACGGCAAGGAGGATCGGGACTAAGCTTGGAGAGCTGAGGTCCAGAACGATCAAGGATGCCGGGTGAGGTCAATGGACTCAAGCGTGGCGCATAATGGACAAGGATGACCGAACGGGCAGTTTGGTGCGACTGGTTGATCAAGCGGTGCGGGGGTCGGTGCAAGTGCCAAGGTGGCCCGGTGGGAACCGGATGGGAGAGACTTGCCGACACGATGAGAGCCATTGGATCAACTCGCACGTGGCGTAGCGTGCAATTGCTTCAACAGATTGGACTCGGTCTTGGAACGATCGAGAAGGGGTATTTTGGTAATTTTACCAAATCTGCTTTAGTGACCTAATTCCAACCCTTGGCGCAAGACGCAAAGGTCAAGAAGTGGATTAGGTCAAGAGAAGTGAAGACGACGCTTTAAAATACGTGCGTGTGTGTTCCGTTGTTGTTGGGCCTTAACGGAAGCCCATTAGGTTTAATCTTCTGGAAGCTCCAATTCTAAAAGGGTTTTAGGGTTGGTGGCTGTCATATAAAAGGATGGAGATGGGACATCCGTGTGGCTGCGCCCGTAGAAACTGGAGCTCCTGGGCAGCGGCATGTTCCCCTGTAGAATTAGAAACTCTTGGCGGTGGCGGCTTGCGGCCTTGTGTGCAGAGAGAGAGAAAAATTCCTTTGTGGCTTTGATTGCTTGTGTGCTGCCTTCAATGATACGAGTGATGTTTTGGTTTTGACTCCCAGAGGTTTGTTGTTTTTAGATTATTTTATTGCCTTGATTGCAACTCCTCTGTGCTTGCTTGTCGGATCGATGTCTGTGTGTGTGATGGCGTGCTCGGCTTCTTGTGGTTTGATGCGGCTGTAGTTGATCACCGTTTTGTTGCCTCTTGCGTGAGTGGTTTGATTTGGGCGGCAGCTGCTGCTTTTGCTTGTCCCATCGAGCGTGCTTGTCAGATCTGAGTGAATTTGTTTATTGTCGTTTCCTTTGGCTCTTGTGTGTAAGAGATCTCACTCTATGGATGATCTGAAATGCATTGATGTTGTATTAAAGTAATCCTGGTTGTTCACTGTTTTAAGAATTCTAGTGGAGGTGAGTTCCGACGGCAGAGTGCTGCGCTGGATTAGCTGGCTGCGATTGTGTGCCGTGTACTTGCTTGTCGGAGCTATGCTGTTTCCCTGTGCGTGTGCTTGCGGTTTTGTAAAAGCAAGCAGTTGCAATGTCTCGTTTTGATTGTTATGCCATCAATGGTGTTGACCGATGGATTGGTTTGATAGCTTCTGTGACCACATTTGTTTATTGCTAGTGTGTGTTTGTCAGATCTGTATAGTTTGATTACAAAGATCGCGTCTTGGCGGCGATTCTCAGATAGTAGCTCTTGTGTACCTGCTTGTCATATCTGATACCAGCTCCTGGAAGCTACGATCTTTTGCACAAGAACAGAGGCTACTGTGGTCGTGTGTTAATTTGTGGTTGTGTTTGTGTCTACCAAGAAAATTAGTGTGGTCTGCCGTGAGAGGATGCTTTGTATTTTGTGTATGCAGTTGTGAGGTGTTTTTAGTCTTGTGCTTCGGGGTTTGATCAGATTCAACACAGGTCATCCGCTGTGCCTGTATACAGATCTTCATAGCTTTTATAGCTATTGGAGTGAAAATAGTATTGAGTTTGAACGAGGAGAAAAATAGAGAAAGCGCCTATTCACCCCCCCTCTAGTCGTCTTTCCGGTCCTACATAGAGGTTCCTACCACTGCCTCTGCTATCTCCACCTCCGTCTCCACAACCACCTCAGTGGTCGTAGTAGCCGCCTCTGTGGTCGTAGTAACCACTTCAGGAGCCACGACTTCCTCCACCACCCGAGCAGTGGATGATCCTTCAATCACTTCCACTATCAACTCTCCATCCGCTGGAGAAGTGACAATGGGCTTCTCTACAGAAATGTTCTCAGGGGCTGAAGGAGTTTGGCTAAATCAACAAAAGGAAAGCACGTTAAGTTGTGAAAAGCAAAAGGTAAAAGTTTTCCTTACACTTTAGTCTTTCTCACATACCTCTGCACTCTGGATCTAATCAGGAACTTAGGAGTCACCTTCCCAACGGAAGATTTCTTTAACTTCTTCTCTACGACCACGTCTGGTCGGAGTTCAAGTTGAAGGATAGGCTCAGCCACGACCACGACTGGTCGTGGATCTTGAACAAGAGCCACCTCTCGGCTCTCCTGACTCTCCGGATGGCCAAGACCAGTCTCGACCACTCCAAAAGCTGCGCTTCCCTCAACTATAGGTTCTGTTAGCGCAGCATTTTCCTTCACAAAAAACATCAAGTCCTTCCAGCTCTCCTTTTCTAATTGCTTAATTAAGCTAGGAGAGGCAGAAACTATGAAAGTATTCTTGTCATAATAGAAGGGTACCTTGGCCTTATGGGTTTTGCACTTAAGAGGTTCAACTACTTCGACCTCCTCAACTTCAGCTGCTTCAACCTCCTTGGCTTCAATTACAACCATATCTACAGTAGATTTTGCAGAGGATCTAGTCGAAATAAAAGAACTTGAGCTTGCACCGCCCTTATCGGCGACTTTCACGAGTCGACGCTACTTAGACGGAGGAGCCGGACTTTTTTCCGTCACCATCCCTACGCCAATGGTTATTAGTACGACCTCTTGGTTGTCCTGACGGTTTTTCATCCCTACTTTTTGAAGAAAACAGAAAAAGAAGAATTACTGACCAGTCGTAAGAATTTCTACGACTAGTATCCAATCGTAAGTTTTTCTACGACATTTCTATGATCGTAAGTTTTTCTACAATCACTACCTAGTCGTAAGTTCTTCTATGACAACCAAGCAGTTGTAAGTCTTTCTACGACTACGAAGTCCTAAGGATAAAATCAACACTTGATTACCTTCAGGAGTCTCATCTTCTCCTCTACGGATACAACTGCAAGGATTTGAGTAGCCACCACTCTGGATGGCGGAGATTTCTCACAAACAAGTTTGACTCGAATATCAATCTCGCCAGAAAGGTGCGGCAAACAGATAAGACATTCATTAGACCACTTGAAGAAGACCAAACCGAGAGCTAAGTTGAAGATTCACTTACCCTCCGTATAGTCTCTGGTCGGGTCTTGTGGCCTCGTATACCTCCACATATGAGGTACTCGTTTCTTCAAAGGGCTGATGCGACGTGTGATGAAATCCTTCACCACATGCCATCCGGTAAGCCCCTCTTCCTTCAAATCCTCGATAGCTTGAATATAGGGGCAATCCGGCCAAGATCCTTGGAAATAAAATCCCAGGAAGGAATCTTCTCGACAGCCTTCCCCACAAAAGAGAGGCTGTCATCTTGAGTGATTTTCCAGTAAAACCACTTCTTCCTCCATCCCAACCACGAAGACCGGGTGAACATCTGAATGTACTCCTTTGACTTCCCGTCATGGAGATTCAGACCGTAACTCCCAGCAATTCCAGTTTGTCGAGCCATTCCATAATAATATTGGAAGAGCTCAAGGTCCGCTAGAATTCCTAGGTATGCCTCGCACAAGTACACGAACACACTTAACATTGTGATGGAATTGGGACCAAGGTTTACCAATTTCACCCCAAAGTGCTCGAGTACGAGCGTAAGAAAAGGGTGAGCAGGCAATCAAAGGCCACACTCACAATACGCTTGGAAGACGGGGATTTGCCCAAACTCCTCCGATGGCCAATGCTGCCAGTGGCCGCAATCCACTTCACAAGAACCTTCTCTGGAATCTTCCCGGCGGCAACCAAAGCTTGAATCTTCACCGCATCCATCTCGACTTCGGCCCATTCTAAACGGTTCGACCATCTCTCGTAAAGGGAAGGATTTGGATTGGGGAAGATCTTAAGAGAAAGCTTGATCCGTCGTGACGGAGAAAGCAAGAACTCAATGAACAAATGGGGCGATTTGGGGAAAGTAAAACCCGAATCTCACTTTGATGAAGTATTTATAACCGCGGTTCGAGTAAAAGACGTGGCAATCCAAGGGTTACCACCGCTCAGGAATCCGCTCCAACGAACGAACTGTGAGAGTCGACACGATTCTCTAGTTTGTCTGCTCGAGAAAATCAGTTTGTCTTTGCACCTCAAGCAAAATTACTTCCTTGACCAAGTCTTTCTAGTCAAATGAAATATCAATCGAAATGTTTTACTCCGATCACCATACTACGATCATTTCGTGAGTCGTAGGTTCTCTTCGACTACCGGTAGTCGTAAGATTTTCAATGACTTTCTTGACCAAGGATATTTCGGTCAAAATGATGTACAAGTGTCAAGAGTTTTACCTTCGACCATTGTTCTATAACCTTCTCGTGGTCATAAGACCATCTACGATTTCTTTCCTAAGTAAGTTACTTTCACTTGAAGCTGGGGGGCTAGATGACGAGGATCTAATAATCCTCATTTTATCATTTATATATAATTCTTATTATGGGTAAATATGACGTCATATGGTCCCTGAGTATACCCCATATATTTACAAGGGAGAAGCCAACGAGATGGTCGTAAGTTCTTCTACGACCACCTCCATAGTCATAAGTCCTGCTATGACTACCTCATGGTCGTAAATTCTTCTACGATCACTATCCAGTCGTAAGTTATTCTACAACTACCCTATGGTCGTAAGCTCTTCTACAACCAGGTCAGCTACGACCACCCTATGATCAACAGAGCCTACAGACGAGTGGGTCCAATTGATTGAATAATTCAAGCGATCAATATCTGTTTGTTATTCTCTGAGTAACAAAGACATAATACTCTATTATCTCGATAAGTAAGCCGGGCAGACGGAGGAGTTAATACCCGGTGATTATCGCAAACATGCTTTATTGAACCGATGAGGTGCCACTTCATCGGAGAAACGCCCACCTTCACCGACTATATAAAGGTGGCGGTCGAGAGAACAGGGCGGACAATAGGGAACGAGATGAAGGCAATCGGGTTCAGAATAGTCTTTGTCTTTCTCTTGATTGTAGAAAATACACTCAATACCATACACACACAGTGAGGAGGTAGGGTTGTTATTCTCGAAGAAGGCTCGAACTCGTATAAAAATCCACGTGTCAATCTCTGCGTGATTTCATTCTTGGAGATCCCCCGAATCAAATAATCTTTACGTAAGATCGGTTCTAAAACACCGACAGATATATATCGGCTATATATGGACAATATCTTTCAAACAAAAAGGATTTTGAAATCCATGTTTATAAACTTTTAGCACATGGTTTTTTTTTTTTTGGAAATTTGGCCAACAGCTTTGGGTTCACTAAAGAAGAATGTAGTCACATGAATCCGGGTGGGTGAGGGAACGACACCACCACTTCACCAACCTGCCACGGGCCGGTTCCTATTCCATTGTGTTTGCTAATCGTGTGGTGAGGAAAACTCTACGTCATGTCAATACAAGAGCTCAATGTACTTCCCGCGAGCGCATGCCAAGCTTTATTTGCAGGCGAAGGGAACTGTTCCAAGTGGCAATGAAAACATAACCAAAGATAGGCAACTTATCATGAACAGAATTAGAAAGATGCGTACGACTGTGAAAAATTGTACATCGATCTAGCCTCTAGGCCTAAATAAGGAAAACAGAAAGCCGTGTAAAACGTTTACCAATCCCTTTTGTTTGTAAACATTTTTTGTACTGTATATTTCCATAGATTCTCTTGAGCAGGAAAGCTCCAAAACAGCCGGGCTGAGAGTTTTATAAATGCAGCCATCAATTCCAGGATGCATCTGGCACGAGGCGCCAAGGAAGTGACGAGCCGGATAGCAACGGCATCGGCATGCGATTAAAAAAAGAACATTTGGTAGACAAGGCGCATAGCACCGATCATGACAGGCATGTGGATGGTCTTCTCGCGAACGCATCGGAGATTTGGAGGAAAGGAAAAGCCCTCGTCTCGTTCTCGCTTTCCTTGCTGTTTGGGTGGGTTGGGCAGGGGCTTTGGGCGCGGGGCCGGCGTGCCAGGCCGCGCGGGGTAAGAAAGATGGCAATTTGGCATGGATGGGGCCAATAATTTGGTGTGACATGTCGTGGAGACGGGCAGGCACAGGCACAGGCACAGGCAGGCCTCGGGTGCCGAGAAGGCCAGCAGCCGAGCAGCGCCGTGTTTGTCCTCCTCGGTGTCCTCTCTCCATCGCATCGCGTGCACTGCAACGCACGGAACCGACTGCTCCGATCCGCGCGGTAGTGGATCACCACTAGTACACACCCTCGTCGGATCCTTATCCTCCCCGTGTGTTGCGTTCGTGGCACGGTGGCAATGGGGGATTCTTCTCGTACTTGGCGCTAGCAAGTGGCGGACCCGGTAGGGGCTAAAAACAAATTTAATGTTGTATTTTAGCTGATTTAAATAAAGAGAGAAGATATTAATTTAATTTAATATATTAGAGAAGTCGACTAAAAAAATGTATGAAACTAAACTCTATTTGAAAGTCGATTCAAAGCATTAAACAACTATACAAGAGAAAGTGCAGTTGAGAGAATATTATTATTTTATGATTTTTTAATGTAACGTAGATCTCAATTATTAGTATGAATCGATTTAATACATTAGATAAAAACAAACTCAGTATCTAAATTATTTACATGACATAACTTTTAATAGACATTAGTTTAATACACTAAAAATGCTCTAATAACATCAGGGTGCTGAGAAAAAAATGCCTAAAAAAAAAAGAGGATCCGTAGCGTCGATGCTACATATTGCACCGTCTAAGCGAATTTGCTTGGCGCTGGGGAGAGAATTTTTACTGCTTTTAGCCTCAGAACGCGGATTAATTTCAAATTAGCCCTCATTTGTCATAATTTTTAAGAGCCGCCCTCGAACAAGAGTCATACTACGGCCATCGGGCGCAGAGGACTCCGCTTCACTGGCGCTGCAGGACTCGACTTCGCCCCGAGTGAGTCACCCGCCGATTAAGCGCGGCAGTGCTCTACACAGCGTCACAAGATTTCTTCATTTTTTTTCTCCTCGTTGAAATATTATTTCATTATATTTTGTAAAAAACGAAATTTCATTATATTTGATTGAAAATGAATACCTAAGACCGAGATTTATAAAAAATTTCATTAAGAAATAAGGGAAAGGAGTAGGGTTTTTTTAAATCCAAATCGTGGTTTCAATCGCCGAAAGATATATATAAAAAGGTATGAGGACTATTGGAGTGTCTCCACGATGAAATCGCTCGAGCGATACACGATATAGACAGCAAAATGATGAGGTACTTTATGAAGCTTATACACAATGTGATTGGAGGGGTGGGAAAGGTCGCAGATGATGAAGATGTCCGAAAATACGAGAGTCTCCTCGATGAAGACATACTTGCAATATAAGCTTAGCGGAGACACTAACAAGAACTACATTAGATTATGCGATGAGAAGCACGCTACACGAGTGACATGGCATGATGGTCCGCCTAATTGCTTTAGTCATCCTCGCTACTACTACGATACATCGCGACACAAGCATCCCGGACCATATAAGTACACATGCCTTTAGGGATAGTAAAATACATGGGGTACGACGGAGACTACTACGAATGACCGACTCCATCGTGCACCGGCCATTTTCCTTTCTTTGCAAGCTCGGCATTGAACTCCTCGCCGCCTTCCCTTCCCTTCCCTTGTCGCGGAGTGTCCACGTCGGCCGGTATGTCAAGTCGCCCATGTCTCGCGATTTCACGATGTAAGTTCATCGATAGTGGAAATCGGAAGAATGATGTAAATTCTTCATAACTCACGCCGCCGACACGGATTACGCCGGACGACCGGATACATCGCGGCCGGGCCGCTCACCAAGATGAGTCTTTCCTTGCCCTTGTCGCGGATCGCCCACATCGGGCCGGTATGTCAAGTCGCCCATGTCCCGCGATTCCATGATGTTAGTGCGCCAGATAGTGAAAATCGTAAGAATGATGTAAATTCTTCAGAACTCACGTCAGGATACGGAGTACGCCGGCGATCGGAATGCTTTGGGCGGCCGGCCGAGCCGCATGAGCCTTTCCTTGCCCTTGTCGCGGATTGTCCACGCGGGGCCGGTATGTCAAGTCGCCCATGTCCCGTGATTGTACGATGTAAGTGAAAACGAAAAGGATGTAAATTCTTCATAACTCACGCCGCCGACATGGATTACGCCAGCGACCATCGGGCTCCTTCGAAGCGCCCTCAACAGGTCCGCACGTAAGGTTTCCACCCGACGAAGTTCTCGCCCGCACCGAGTAGTTCAAAGATATACTCGCCGATGAATGCCCGTCAGACATCTCCGCCGCCGATCCATCGAAGAAGTGGCAACGATCTCCGGCCGCCATTTCGTGGGGATGAAGTTAAAACTTTACTAAGTCAACGTTGACGAAAATCAATGCGCGCAAAGAAATGCTTACGAGGTGGTGCCCGCGACGTAGTACGCCCTGCCGCGGTGGTTAGGTGTGTGGATCAATGATCTTCGCCGTTCGCCACACACACATTGCGGATCGAAAACGTGGTGGTACCGAGCATCTTTCATTGATTTATCCGGTATTGTAGCCGCTTCCTCTTCTCGCTAAGCCAATTTTGCTTCTTCAACGACCTCGCGAGAAGTTTGTCAAGAGTCCATAGTCGGGTATGTATTGTGTAGTGTTGTGTAGTGTTGGGTTTGGTTCAACCCCTTTATAAGCCCCATGGTTGGCATGGTATGGTTAATTTCTTATCATCGCGCAAAGTCGCCCGTGGTCTTGTCACTACTCAAAGCCGCTCCTTTGTGCCTTTGGTCTTATCATCGGGCAAAGCTGCCCGTGTGGTCTTGTCATCGCGCAAAGTCGCTCCTTTGGGCTTATCACCGCGGGAAGTCGCTCTTTTGGTCTTATCATCGCGCAAAGCTTGCCCGTGGTCTTCATCGCGCAAGTCGCTCCTTTGGTCTTATCATCGCGCAGCTACCCCGTGTGGTCTTGTCATCGCAAGCAAAGTGTCTCCTTTGGTCTTATCACCGCGAAAGTCGTCTCCTTTTGGTCTTATCATCGCGCAAAGCTGGCCCGTGTGGTCTTGTCATCGCGCAAAGTCGTCTCCTTTGGTCTTATCACCGCGAAAAGTCGCTCTCTTTGGTCTTATCGCCGCGCAAAGTCGCCCGTGTGGTCTTGTCATCGCGCAAAGTCGCTCCTTTGGTCTTATCATCGCGAAAGTCGCCTCCTTTGGTCTTATCACCACGCAAAGCCGCCCGTGGTCTTGTCATCGCGCAAAGTGCCCCTTTGGTCTTATCATCGCGCAAAGTCGCCCGTGTGGTCTTGTCACCGGGAAAGTCGCCCTGTGGTCTTGTCATCGCACAAAGTCGCCTCTTTTGGTCTTATGACGGACGGACCGCCCCTCCGCCAGCGCGCAGATGGACTCGCTTCACGCCACGCTATGCCTCCGGTGTTTCGCTATTTAAACGCTGCTGACCACACACTCGCCGATCATTCCTCTCGTGAATCTCTCCCTCTTGTGAGGTGCCTCTCCGCATTCTAACATTTTTCTTTGTCCTTTGTCCGAATTCGTTAGTCGTTACTAATGCGATGCATGTTTGAATTTGCGCCTTCCGTGTCGGAGGTTAAGAGTTGGTAACGTCAGAACGGTAAGTTCATTTCAAAGAACGCACGATGGTTCTTATGTTGTGTGTTGGTTGAAATATTTTCTTACTTTTTGTCGAAATGGAGACACCGTGACGTGTTCCATGGTAACGCGCGTGCGGTCCGCACGGAGTTGATTTGTCCACCGCCAGCGCTTTGGTAAACGCTCCCAACCCGCACGCCGACGGTAGAGCTACGACGGTGCATTCGGCAGCTTGTTTGATAGCCACGCCGCTAGGAACAAGATAGTATTAGAGGCGGTCATCGCCACCATGGTCCCACCACACGGCAGTATGTTGTGGGGCCCGTGAAGGTGACGAGCAAAGGGCATGTGGGCAGAGTACATGGAGATCGTTAGCAATCCTCACGCTCCGATCTATGGACGCACCCATGGTGTACGCCCATTTTGTTTATCCCGCTCAATCCTCTAGGGGGCGCCATTCAAGGAGCCAACGACGCCTTGTCCCCTCTTTGGTTTAATGACGATGGGAGAGGTCTCGAGAGCGCCAGACGCCGTTACGCCAGATGCTCCAGCTGATGGAGATTTCGTACTTTCCAACCCAATGAAGGTGTGGATAGATGGCGGATGCTCGTGTTGATTGTCACGAGATTATCGATGGCATGGCCGAGGGCACCGCCACCGAAGATGAGGACAACTTTGACTCGCAATCCGGCGAGGACGGCCAACGATGAGGGCGGATCGTCGGTGGCATTGTTTCGACCGACACGGACTATGTTCCAAGTCGCTGGATTGCTGCTGCCTCTTCCCTTGTTCTCGCCCAAGAGCACGAAGTCGTCGTGGGCCTTCGATGCGACACCCCGCCAGGGGCAACATTTCCCACACAAGGCCGCCGCCAGCAAGCTATCGTGAGTTTCGGTGAAGACCGCCGGACTTACCGAGTGTACAGTGAGTTTGAACTTTGTTTGATGTATCTTCAACCATCTACAAGACGCTGTACTAACTAATATATGTCGCTCGTTATGTGCGTGTCTAATCCTCGACACTTACATAGTTAAGGCGTTTACCTCTTGCCCCGCAAAGTCCGCGGCGCAGAGATTCCAGGGCGGAACGGCCTTCCAGATCACAATCGTGATTTAATCACACATGTGAGCTTCAGAGCCATTGCAGACGATAAGAATGTAACCTCACCTACATCGCGAAAGCATTGTAAGCCATGCGCTTGTCGCCGATTTGACCATTTCGCCAAAGGTTACGATGGCTAACGAGCGAATACAATAGGGTATGCCGTTAGCTACGTGAAGGTCCGGGCGAGCGGCGGAAGGTCCTTGAAGGGTTGTACGGTACCTACAAGGAGGCGCACGACCTAGTCCCTGCATCGTCAAGCAAATTGCGGATGCTAATCCGGGACATGCGCCAATAGGGACGATAGGTCCGACAGTCCAACAACCCAAATTCCCTAATCCTTGATCGAAGTCTTCGGGCTTTTGGCCCGCAATCAGGGTTTACCATCGCCGCCCCGCCCCGAGTATGGACGGTATTTTCTTTTGCGGAAATACAAGGGCACCATTCTCACCGCTATTGCCGCCGATGGCAACGCATCAATTGCTCCCAGCTGTTTTTGCAATTGTGGAGAATGAGAACACCGCCAGCTTGGCTATGGTTTCTAGCCAACATAAAGCAACATGTTGTAAGGGATCGATCAATGTGTGTGTCATAACCGATCGTCATGCCGGGTTGTTGTCCGTTGCAGCACCATGCAGCCAGATTAGGGCACCGCTCCAATGGAACGACATGCGCACACGCTGGTGCATGCGCATCTAGCCGCCAATTTCCACACACGCCCGAGCAAAGACCTCATGAAGAAGTTCAAGAAGCTCGCCACGTAACCGTAAGCGCAAGTTCGATGTGTGGCGGAACTTGAGGTCGAAACCCAGCGGCAAGTGGAGGTTCTCGCCCAGCGATCGCAAAGTGAGTTCACTGAGTGGATGAGCGAGCATGCCCCGACTATGAGAAATGGTCCTTCTTCACGACACCTATGGTGCTCGATGACAAGATCATGACAACCAACATGTCCGAGGTCTACAACGGTGTGTTGAAAGGGGTCCGTGCCCTCCCCATCACCGCTGTAGATGAGACATGGAAAATGACGGTTGGTTACTTCAGAATCGGCAATGATGGCCAAAGATTTGGACGAAGGGAAGCAAGACGGAGGTTACCCTTGCGCATATGGAGAAGAAAATTACGGCGTCTGATCCCATGTAGCTATCACAATGGATGGCGGAGAAGGAAGTTCGAGATCCGCTTATGGACAGCACGCTCATGCCACATGAGAGGTGACCTAAGCATGTTTGTACCATAGGCGATGTGGTAGTTTGCACCGCAATAAGCCTCAATCGCCGACAAGCCTTGCTCCCACGTGATATGCCGCATGTGCAGATTTCACCAATCTTCTAGCATGTACATGTCGGAGTACTATGACATACGACACCAGTATGATACTTGAACGGAGTTCAACTCCTACGGAGTGGAAAGCCACCACAGGACCTATGGCCAGAGTAGTGAAGTGGTCACCGAATGAAGCACTACGGCAGCCGTGGGAGGCGCTACCAAGGCGATCCGCAACGACATGGATGCGAGCCAACGTGGAGATCGCCAACACCAATAAGGTGTAGGCTATGTAAGACTCGTGGGCACTCATTCAGAACCGCCCGAGTAGACATTCTTCCTCCCGCGCCACTTAGTATCCGTGAAGCTATCCGTGTATTTGAGTCATGTCGTTGTTGTAGTGATGTGAGTGTTGTAATGATTTGCGCTTGTAACCTGCACCGCCGAAGTTACTATTACCGCTTCGCTTGGGTTACGTCGTGCTTTGCGTAAAGTAGTCGCGCCCCGCTTCCAGAGAGTTGTCACTCGCTTCAGAGAGTGGTCACGCCCAGCTTTCCAGATAGTGCTCACTTCCGCGCTTCCACATCAAGGCTGTCACGGCCTCCTTTCCGCAGAGTGGCCCCTTCGTGTTCTAACGCTATATATGGATGCTTTGGTCGCCATTGACCTCACTCTTCTCTTCCTCTTCTCCTTTCCTCCTCAGATCAGAAACAAGATGTCTTTAGCCTCATCGAATATTCGAGTGAGCAGAGAATTACAATCACTATGACAGTAGCTTGCTTTTGCCCTCGCAGTGGATCCGCTAATGTGTTTACCTCTCATACGCCAACTAATCCGTCCGAAGTTTTCATGAAGTGTTCAAATCTTTCAGTAACTTCGCAAACTCAAAGACGTAATGAATTATGCTGTACATATCGGGTTTTCTTACTTTCATTTGAAACTTCAATTCTTTTGTAGAACACAACATGTCGATTTTGGCAATGGGTCGACGGCCGCCCAAGAGCTTCAAGATATTGCAATGCAAATTGTCGCCTTTGCAAGAAGACTCCCGTGGTGTTGCCGCAATTGCGGCAAAGACTCGAGCGTCCGATGAACCAATGCAAGACTCCTATGGTGTTACTACATTAGTGTAATGCCTCGAAGGCTCGATCAACCCATGCAAAGTGAAGAGAAAAGGCTTCAAACACCGCATGACAGATGGAAAGAGTTGAGAAGTCGCTTCACAAGTTACTTAAGTTAGTTACTTTTTGCGGTCTTTTCTTCTTTTGTATCTTGTTCTTGCCAAGTAGAACGTCACAGTGTAATGAGATTGTAATGTTCACTGTTATCTATGCATCGCAGATCCTTGATGAATGAGAATAAAATTGTTCTATCGACATAGATAACGGCACAAGAGTCCAATTACATTCCAATTAGCACACTCGCTTGATTACAAATCACTTAATGAAGCACAACTTACAACATACAATAGACTACTAATGCTACTATCGCTACTATCGCCACGCCGCTTCCTCATCATTGTTCAGCATAGTACTCAGATCGCCTTCCGCGCGCGTGTTCTCCCAAAGGTCTCCGACGAATGTTTCGTGGAAACGCTAACCTATCGTGACCGTGGGTTCTCGCCAGCAGTCATACCGAGGTTTCTCAACCGCCGGGTCGGCGATCTGAGGGCATCACATGTAGAACTAGCGCGACAACAAGTCTGCGGACCCAAGCCGTAGTAGGATCCGTGAGGGCACCAACTCGGCCTCGTTGCGGAATGAATCGGTGAATTGCTCGCCGCGGATGGATCGGGCGAATCGCCGTGGTACGGTTCGCTTTGCGGGTGAACGCCGCAGGTACATTGTGTACCCGACTCATACCATGGCGCCAGACGCCCATTGGAAATTGTCCAACAAATGTGGGCTCGCAAGGGAAAATCGATAACATCCGCCGCGGTTCCGAAGTTGCACGCCTGTGTTTCTCCGGAATGTCCTCTTCGTGCTCTGCGGACGACGGGCGCACGGGCCAGAGGGTCCCTCCGAGACGAGGACGGCATCAGCAGAGGGTCCCTCCGAGACGAGGACGGATCGGCGAGGGTCTCTCCGAGATGACGACGGCAGAGCGGCAGAGAGTCCTCGCGCGGCAACCGCGCGGACGATCCGCCGCCTATGCCGCCGCACTGGTCGACTCGCCGGACGGAAGATGGAGGGGCGAGGGTACACGACGACGCCCGTCCGATGCCTCGAGTCGACATCGCCGCCCTTCCGCAGTTTCATGTTACGAACGACCGCTTGACATCATCAATAACCGCCTTTAAGGCCGTAAAAAGGCGCTCCATCGTGTTGTTCAGATTTCGCCGAAGTTCCCTGCCGCCGCCGATAGCGATATTCAAACGGCCGACCCGCATGGTTACGTAACACACAAAATTTTGTTAGTTAACCCTATTTCGGAGGGTGGTTAATCTACTACATGCTCAACGCATCAATCGCCCCGGCGGTCGCGCAGACGGGTCCATCCCTAAGTCCAAGCGTGCTGCGGGCTAGGATCTCGCATGTCGGGCGGGCGCCACAATCTCGCCCGCTTGTTCCGACGCATTCACTCCAAGCACGTGTCGAAGTCCTCGTGATCGTAAGGTCAGGCTCTCGCAAAATGGAATCAAGGTCGTCGCCATGCATCTACCCACGGCCGCCGGTCGAAGTTACCATCGCTCTATGACCCTTCTTCGCTCGGGCCTGCTAGTGGAACAAAATAAATAACTTATGGTACCGGCAGATAACGTATGTCTAAAGGATCTACAACATTATTAATTAATACAATGTACTTACAAATGACTACGCCTTTGCAAGCGGTCGCCCTAGAGCAGGGGATCTCCTAGTGCTCGAATCGCCTCATCACCGCTAGGGTTGTACGGCTCAACCATGTGGGAGAACACCAAATGACAAGTTGTCCTCCAAGACGCCGCCAGATCTCGGTGGCATAGCAAGCTTCAGTTGTGGCGGCAGCCTGCGTCTCGCACGCGGCGATCCGCCCAAGGAGCCCATACTATGTCGCGTTTGCAGGTGGTCTCAATTCATTGTGGAACTTGGTATATACGACGACTCTCTCCCTAGACCACCCTAGTATCGCCATAGCCCATCGGGATCCCATGGTCGGCCTTCCACGGATCCTCCTCCTCCGCCTCCACCTCACCATAGAAATGTTGTGTAAAGTGTAAGGGTGGATCAAGCGCGAACAACGGCCGTCCGACCGCTGGCGTTCCCACGACCACAACAGAACGGCGTGCAGGGCAACCCGAGAGCACGGCCTCGCTCCTCGTACACAAGCGCCGCAGACAAAGTCATGCAGATGCGTCACAAGACAAAGACACCAACCCCAATCAGCATCAAGGCAGACGCCCTCATCGTCGGGTCCACGATAGACTCAAGAAGGTGAATATAACTGGCACACCATGTCCCTCGCGTGCTAGGGAACATGATCCACCCGAATATAAACAACAAATATGCAATAAGGTGGCATCGAACCACCTCCTCCGCTAAGGCCAATTGGGCAATGCATGAATTGTCGCAGCCCAACCGTGTGGAATGCCCTTTGACCTCTCTGGATAGGTTGGTCAAATGATGATGGAGACGCGCTTCCAAATCCGGCGACTTTGAGGAGGAACAATCGCGACGGCCAAGAACGGAAGGCAGAATGAAGTCGACATCTTGCAATGTCACCGCTATCTCCCCACCTAAGTGGAACGTAAGGGTCTCCTGGCCGCCAACGATCAACCAAGGCGAAAGAAGAGAGGCATCAATTAAGAAGTTTTGCCTCTGTTCAAAGATGCGGCGAACGAATCACCAGATTGACGGTCTCGACCATACCGTCATTCAATGCCGCCAGTCTCTCCCTCATTCCTCGTGGTCACCAGACTTGGCGCCCATCGCCATCGATCCAAAGCGTGATAAACGATGCTTGTCATTCCCATGCCGCTTCAAGTAGGGGTGGTATAGCACGTGCTATTGCCGCAAATAGACAAAACTAACAGCTAGCAAAATCTAAGCACGCATTTAACGTAAAAAATGCAATAAGTAAAAAATTAAACACTAACTTACCTCACTAATCAAAATGCGCTACCGCGCTCGAAGTTCTACTGCCCGCTGCGTTGGTTTTATATACCACTAATCGACAATAAAGACAAATGACGATGTAAAGAAAAGTAAACAAAGAAAACGATCCTTCCAACATTCTTTTTGCAAAGATGACGCATGAGCGGCGAGGAAAAAGAAATGCGACGCTACCATGAGAGGAAAGAAAAATTATGACGTGTACACTCACTACGCCACATCGTAAAGGGATCTCAGGCCGGTCGGTAAGTCTCTCAAGGCCGGCCAGGAGGAAGTCCTCGCCGCACTTGCAGAGTCATGCAGATGATCACTATTCAGGCCACTTTTAAAAATTATGACAAATGGGGCTAATTTCGAAATTAATCCGCACTATGTTAAAACAGCTTAAAAATTCCTGAGGAGACAGCCTCTATCTAATAATAAAATGGTACGGTATATTTGCCACGTCAATTCATGTACAATTACTAAAATATCAATTCATGTACAATTACTAAAATATCACTTCCTGTCTCACATATTAACCGGGATACACGTATCAGTATCAATAAGATATGGATTAACATTTTGGTAATTCTTCAGTAATCCCTAAAACAAATCACAAGATCCCACATGTCAGATAGCGCGAGATGGGGGTGAAGTTGCCGCGCCTCATCCACTGTGAGATGCCCCCGTCGTCGGTCGCGCAGGAGTTGGGGAAGCCAGATCCAATCGCCGTCTTGAAGGTTGGTCTTCGGGTGCGCTTGCACCGCCGCCCCCGGGTCCGCCTGCTCCGTCGCCAACGGGATGGGAAGCTGTTGCTCCATTCCGCCTGTGCCGCCGCCACTAGGATGGGAAGACGCCGCTCCGTTCCTCCTGCCCCACCGCCGTCGCCCGCGTTCGCCTGAGCTGCAGCCGTCGCCCAGGAGCCGTTGCCCCGTGCGGATCTGGGCGGAGTGCCCAGCTCGCAGGCCCCTGCAGATTGGGGTGTAGTCCTTGTCGCCGCTGCCGATGCTCGGGTCTCCTTGTCGCCGGGGTCGACATGGGCAACGCCTCCACTCGGGTCGTTGCCAGCGAAGAACGGGGTGGCAACGTTGTTTGTCCGGAGGAGCAGAGAGAGCAATATGGACAGAGTGATGGGGAACCATCGAGAGAAGGATGGGAGATATTCCCTTTACATTTAATAAATATATTTGAGTCCACTCTAGAGGCTACTGAAGATGTCATACATGGTACGAATTTGTGCTAAGCTTAGAGGAAATTAGTGGGTTCCAGTAGATCCCAGCTTTGAGGTTGGGTGGACTCTAAACAATATGGATGCTCTAAGGGTGTAAAGCACCCTCTACCGCTGGATAGACCATAGGTACTTCTTAGCACCGCTATCCAACAAACACTATGGTTTAAAGCTTAGCTACCCTAGGGTAAAAGAAGAATAAAAAATAATTTGAACCAGAATTTCTTTGTATGGGTTGCGTCAAGCCGAGTGTTATTCGTTCCTGTCCTAGACTAACTGGTTAAGCTCACCAAACCCATTTATTTCACTCTGACTCTACTCTCTTCCCACTAGGCATCGAGTCCCACTCTAATCCCTAACCAATTCCCTAATCCCCACCATGGAGAACCACAACGACTAGCGCCACAATCGGTGTACGGGCATGAGCTTGGGCGTCTTTGGGCGTGCTCGCGACAAAGATGAGGTGCGATGACAATCGAAAGGGCCCTACGTGACACAAACTCAGGCAAAAGACAAAGAAATTGAGAGACTGTAAGCAAGATCAAGAATCGGCAGTAAGCAGGCGGTAGCGTCCTATTAGGATTGGGATCCTCTGCCGCACAGTGCCCTCTGCCTTAACTCCCCTCGACTGTTAGATCGAATACGGATGAATGATGTTGATCGCTACAGTACAATCGAGATAGTATTTTGCTACAATATTTTATGGGTAATGATAAGATGAGGACGTCCGGAGCGTTGGACGCTGCTATGACGTGTACTGTATCCAATTAATTGCTATGACTTTTCGGACCGAGCCCCCTATCCTCTCTATATATTTATTACTCCCTCATCTCTAACACCTCACCTCACCAGTCACCTGTCAGGTCACCACACAAGAATAGGTAGCAGTAGCGTCGTGCTACAAGAGCACAGAGCTGTCTCGCTATCTTTCCCCTCCTGTCCACTATTGAACAAACCCCACCTCCTCTCTCATTACTGCCTTTGCCTTTGCCTTTCTTCTCCTTCCTCACCTCACATGTGCAACAACTCTCCAAGAAACCACCACCATGACGTCCACGAGAGGAGGCGGATGCGCTGATGTTGCAAGTGTTGCATCTAGAAAAAAATGTTGCATCTGAGAAAAAAATATTGCATCTGTAGAAAAAATGTTGCATACTGTTCACGTCGATGTTGTAATTTTTTCCAACGCGTTTGTAATACCCTGGCTATTTGGAAGCCAAGATGTCACTTAAATACTCTAACATACAGCCACATTGCGGAAGAATCTAAATGATATAACATCTAAAGGCATAAATAAAACAACCCAACATGGAGAAGGTATCCTTCCTGCACCATTTAAATGTATTGACAATCCAACTTCTCTTGAATCATAAGAACTCACAGTATAATCATAAAAGTATTCATCAATCACAATCATTAAGATAAGCAATGTACTTGCCTCCTTGCAATGACAGCGTTAGCGTGAAAAAGTGGTGCTCCTAAACCCAAGCTTCACCTCCTAAACAATTAAATAACTGAAATAAGAACGCGATGAACACGACACTACTTAAAACGTTCTACATCGCTTCCCGATGATTCAAGATTTATCTAGAAACCCTAAGCTGAAACCAACGATTCGGTCAAATAACGCCATCGACAGCAGCACGGTAAACAACATATCTCTTGATCTAGAACTCCGAATGAGGTGAATCCAGTTTCTGTGGTTTTTTAACTAACAAATATACAATACTCTAGTTGACAAGATGATCCAATTCGACCAAATTAGTACGCTAACAGACAGATGAACTTTCAGCACAAAAACTGTCTAACAGCATAAACAGCAGCACTAAAACGATCATAACTTTTAATCTATAACTTCGAATCGATCGTTCTTTAACAATATGGAAAGTTTATAAAATTAACTACAATAACCTAGTTGGGTGAAAACCCAGATTCTTCCAATTAAATTTTCATATTTTACGAAATAACAAAACAGATTAATCTCGTCAGAAATCTGGACAGCAGATACTAAATCTGTCATAACTTTTGACTCGAACGTCGGAATCAAGTGAACTCGGTGGCCACAGAAAGTTAAGAACAACCTCTAGATATCTCTAGGAGATCAAAACCACTGGTTTGGCCTCTAAGAACGCGAAATCGCCCACGCAACATTCTGGACAGAATTGAATCTACAACAGGACGAACTCGATCCAATCAAACTAATCTAATTTCACATATAAACATCATCAAAACAGTGGGGAAACGAATTGATACCCTTGGAGACACGTGAGCCCGCTAAAATTCTCACGAGGCGCTCCTCCCCTCTTCTTCTCCTCTCTTCCTTTCTTTTGCTTTCGGCCGGCGCACACAAGACAGCAGGAGGAAGTGCTTTGGAGAGGATGGCAGCAAGGGAAAACATGGGAGGTTACTGTAGCACGGCCGCCGCACTGTAGTAAGGCATGGTACTGTAGCATATTTAGGGTTTCTTCCCTTTTGGGCCTTGGTGCCGTGGGCCAAGAGCTCATGGCCCAGGTTTTGAAGAAATTTCAGAAAAACCCCTTTAACTATTATTTGTTTTCTCTCTAACGCGTTTCGGAGTATTACAGCGTTTTTTTCAGATGCTTTGTTATTTGATTTGTGATATTGCAACCGTTGTTCGGAGATGTTGCAACTATTGTCCTAGGATATTATAACCGTTGTCTGGGATTTTGCAAGTGTTGCATCTATAGAAAAAAAAATGTTGCATATGTAGAAAAAAATATTGCATCTGTAGAAAAAATATTGCATACTGTTCACGGCGATGTTGCAATTTTTTCCGGATGCTTTGTTATTTGATTTGTGATGTTGTAACCGTTGTCCGTGGATGTCAAAACGTACGTCCGAGCACTAGATGCGTCTATAGCAAAAATAGCATGTAGTACTTTACTTATCCGTAAAATAGAGCTGCAGATCAAAACCGAAGTCGAATGGACCTGTATACACGAATAAAGTGCCCTCTCTCTCTCTGTGTGTGTTTTTAGACTAACCCGTCGGGTGTCCGTGTATTGCAATGATCCATAGCCTGAGTTGTGTATTATACTTGTTAGTCACTTGTATGCATAAGTCTATGGCTCTAATGACCCATTCCCCGAAGGACTTCTCGTTGCTACTTGCGGCACATATATCGGTGTAGGCCAACATGTGCAAAGTTAAGAGGAGACGTTGGACAGGAAGGTGAGTAGTGTCGGTAATGGCGGTCCAGCTTTGCTTCTTACATGTCTCGTCGAGGCATGGGAGGTAAGTGATGCAGGAGGCGACCTAACGCATGATGGCCTGGACCTCCCTCATGATCTCCTTGTCGCTCTTCTACTTGATCACCCGACACATCATCCATCCGTCCAGAAGCATCAGAGGATGCAACCAAGCAACAACGCATTCCGATTAGACAGGACCAGATCAAAGATAGCAATTCTAATTTAGAGGACGAACGAGAGCTCGATGGCCTCGACGTCGATCTTGATGTTGAAGTTCCAACACTCCAGCACCTCGGAGGTGGCCTTGCTCATAATCACCAGAACTGCAGCTTCCTGGCCTCGAGCCACTCTGCAGTTTTCAGCTACACAACAAATCAATGCGTAAACAACATGGTGAGCTAACTGCAATCTGCAACCAGTGCAGGAACTGAGGAGAGGGAGATCTCGATGGAAATGAAGCCAAGAGCTGGGACGTGATGCTGGTGATGAAGCTTTGACCCTCTTGTCCTGCGTGAGCAGCATGGTGAGCCCGTACTTCACCTTGACGAAGCTCTCTTTCGGGTACACCCCGCGGATGTAACCAAACACAAATAAACACAAATAAATCAAAACCGGGCCTCCGTGTAGACCAAGTACACATAGATTTTCAGGAAAGAAGATACTAATATCAGCGTACCTTCGACAAGTCCTGTACACAGTATTTGAACGTGACAAAATCTAACATCATATAGTAGAAAATTATTAGAAAAAGTTCAACATGTAATGTAGGACATCCGATAATATACATTTTTTTTGCGTTTTTTTTCTCCAATTCATTATCAGCCTATCCAGTTTCCCATTTGTGCCCAGGAAGCGACAACTGGAATTATTTTTATGATCAACGATAGTGAGCTTGAAGTACAGACTTTAAATCTGAGCTTACTCTGGTAAGGAGTTGTGCTTGTGTGCATCAACATGTAGTAAAATATAGCAATCATCACCTAACAGTACGAGGAAACACATGACGATTTAAGCAAAGATAAAGGATAAGTGAAACAATTATTAGGCCCCAAAATGAAGGAAAACTACCAAAGTTATAAGGCGATGAGACAGCATAGCTTAGCTTTGTTTGGATCAACAACCCAAAGGACCTTATCGATGTCATCCATTATATACCACTAATCTTGCAGTATCTCCAGGTGCTAGTTTGTGTACACCCAACACGATAGCACCACACAAGATAACAATTTAACAGATGATAACCCACGAATAGCAGCTCATAAGATTGAATTAATGAACAATAGTAAGATTTTCACCTCCCTCTTGGAACTGGCAGAGAACATCTTTCAGTCTTGAGCATTTTGACCACCGTAATTTTGGGAGATTAGGAGCTGTTAGAATATGACTCTTTTGTATTTTTTATCTGTATATGGTATCCCCCTTGTACTCCCTATATATATTGCCCATTGGGCTCCTTGAATATACATACATTATTCATAACATGGTATCAAAGCCTCGGGCACTAACCTAGCTTTCCGCTGCCACCGCCCGACGCTCGCTGTTGCCCAACTCGGGCCTTCGCCGCGTCGCATCTGGCCCGGCGACCACCCCCGCACTCTTCTCCTACGAGGCAAAGAAGGAGCGTGCTGCTCGTCGCCGTTGTCGCCCATGCCACCCCCGCCTTCTTCTCCCGTCAAGGAAGCCGCCGCCGCAACACCCCGCCGTTGCCGCTCGACCCTCCACCAAGAAGGAGCGTGCACGACGCGAGGAGCTCCGTCCCCCAGGGAGCCCAACACACCGCATCTCCGCCCGACACGAGGAGGACGCGAGAAGCTTCCCCAAGAGCCCGAGCACGACGCCGCCCGACGCGAGGACACCGCCATTGGTGCAGCCGCCAAAGCCGCCGCCGCCAACACTGCCGCCAAGCAAGCGGGGAACCCTAGTTCCCGTGCATCTCCCCTTGTTCCTTCTTTGGGCGCTGGAGGCCCTTTTTAATGTGAGCCAGTCGGCTCACCATAAATAAATAAAAAAAGAAGATAGAAACAGTACGTCGCTCTAACTACGCGCCGTCAAGCACTGCCTGTTAGACTTCATTGCCTTGGTCACCGTGCCATCCCGCCGCCTACCGATGGCTTCCGTTCCTTCCGCCGCGATCCTATTCTCGGGAACAAAGCTTAATGAGACGAACTATAGGTTGTGGTCTTCACTCATAGAGATCACACTCGATGGTCTCCGCCTCTGGGGACATGTCACTGGTGTCCGACCTTGTCCGCCGTCGTCGGTTCAGCCTCCTCCCAGACAGTCTACTTCTTCATCTACTGCAGAAGATGAGGCCGTCAAAAAGGAGGCAGAGGCCGCTGCTGTTGCTGCTGATGATGATGATGATGAGGCCTTTCATGATGCTATAGACACTTTTGAGCACTGGTGTGCTGATGAGGCCCGTGTTTGAGCCATCCTGGTGGTCAGCGTCGACAACTCTATCCAACTAGACATTGTTAGTTTGCGTGCTACTCGTCAGATCTGGGAGTACTTGCGCGAGCGATACCAGCAGGGCAGTGATGCTCAGTTTTTTTGCTTCAGCGTGAGTTAGAGACGCTTCGCCAGGAGGACTCCTCCGTCGACGACTTCTTCCGAGCCCTAGCCAGTCTCTGGTGCCAGCTGGACAAGCTGGATTCTTCGCTCTGCCAGGAGTGTCATAAAGTGCAGAAGGTGGATCATGGTCGCCTTTGCCTTTATGACTTTGTCTGCTGTCTTCACCCAGAGTTTGAGCATGTCAGGGCTCAACTGCTGAGCTGCTCACCACGACCGACAGTCACTGAGGCTTTGTCGACGCTTCGTGCTGAGGAGCTTCACCGCGGGTTAGCAGCATAGTTTGTTCCAGTTGTACTTGCTACCCCTTCTTCTTCGACTACACCGATGGTTCCTACTTCGACTTCAGTCCATCCTCAGGTGTCTGTTTATGCTCCTGTTTTTGCACTAACTGGGGTTCAGTGCAATTATTGCATGAACTTCGGGCACGACTATCGGCATTGTGGGGTGCACAAAAAGCAGAACAAGGCGTGTGGGAATGGACGATCCAAGGGGGGCAAGGAGGCCCTTCCTCCACAGGAGGACATACCAGCACATCAAGACCTTCTCAACGAGGTGGCTCTGTTCAGCAGTTCTGTCAGGCTTTACTTCAACAGCTCTCTCACAGCTCAGCAGGTTCTGCTAGTCTAGCTCAGACATCTCCTCCAGGTATTTCTTGGGTTCTGGATTCTGGTGCCTCTTTTCACATGACACTAGACTCCACGTCTCTCACTTAAGTAGGACCTCCTGTTTTTTCTATCTCTGTTCAGACAGCTGACGGTACTCCTCTGCCTGTCAGCTGTCAAGGCACTCTTTTGTCTACTAACTTTTCTGTTCCAATTGTTTCCCACGTTCCCCAGCTTACGATGCAGCATCTCTCGGTGGGTCAGCTCACCGATCTTGGTTGTAGGGTTGGTTTTGACTCTCACACCTATTTCATTCAGGATCGACAGATAGGAACGGTACTTGGGACTGGCCGCCGCCGTAGGGATCGTTAGGGTCTCTACATCCTTGATCGCCTCCACCTTCTCGTCCACTTCAGTTGCTCCTGTCGTCTCTACGTCTACTTCCACCGCCACTGGCATTTTTGCGCAGTGGCATCACCGTTTAGGTCACTTGTGCGGGGCTCATCTTTCTTCACTAGTTCGTCATTCTTGGATGTGTTACTGTTGACACGATCATGTTTTGTCGGGTTGTAAGCTGAGCAAGCAGCTACAGTTTCCTTATCATTCTAGTGAGTCATTGTCGTCTTGTCCTTTTAACTTAGTTCATTCATATGTATGAGGACCTACGCCTATTATCTCTAAAGGCGGGCATAAACTTTATGTGATCTTTGTTGATGATTATTCCTATTTTACCTAGATATTTCCTATGTCTAATTGTGGTTAGTTTCTTGTGATCTATCATAGCTTTACAACGATGGTTTGTACTCAATTTGATTCTCCCATCTGTACTTTTCGCTGTGATTCTGCTGGCGAGTACTATTCCGACGCTTTTAGACAGTTTCTTTCTGAGTAGGGCACTCTTTACCATTCTTCTTGCCCTAGTACCCATGATCAGAATGGGGTTGTTGAGCGCAAACATTGCCATCTACTTGAGACTGCCCGCACTCTTCTCCTTGCCTCTCATGTTCCACCACAGTTCTGGGTTAAGGTTATTTCTACGGCTGCATATCTCATCAATATGCAGCATTCCACTACTCTTAAGGGTGTCAGTCCTATAGAGCGTCTTTACTCTCGATGTCGAACCGGGAGCGAAGGATCCCGAATTCTCTGTGTTCATACACTAGTCCAAGATAGCTAGTGTACACAGTCAAACAAAAGTGATAACACAATCATATCATACATTTTATTAATAATAACTCAGAGTTTATTACAAAGGGCCTAAGGCCAAATAAAGTAAAACACAACGAAAGCAAAGCATAAGTAGTAGGCCACACGACTTGCCACAAGCAATCATTTGGGGCGTAGCCTAAGCGTCTGGGTCCTCACCGTCTTGATAGAGGTCTTCTTGAATAAAGATTATTCAGCAAGAGTGAGCACTACTACCGTGCTCGCAAATTACTTGAATTAGAATGCAATAATTTGAAATAAAATAACTTTTAGAAAATTGGGATCCAATCATGGTCAAAGATATGACTTGCCTTGGAAAAGGTCTAGAAATTGATCTTGGTCTTGAAATGCTCCTTCTTCTTCAAACCTTCCCCAAATATCGATGCCTACTCGTAAACGAAGCAAACAAACAAAATAAATAAATAACAGAGGCAAAACAAACTCCAAAAATTAAATAAAAAATCTCTAATAAATAGATTTTGAATTTAGATGAATTTAGAAATTTGAATGGACTGATTTGGAGTTCGGATACAAAGATATGGGTTTTGGAAGTTTGAATCTAAAGAAAATCCTATTTTCAGAATAATCCGAATTATTTCTTAATAGAAAAATCAGAATATTGCGCAACGCTGACGTTAGCGAAGGGTTTTGACCGCACAGTGCTCCACCTGACAGGTGGGTCCCACATGTAAGTGAGATGGTGCACCGTGGACTAAGTCCATGCGGGGACTCGGGATCTGGCCCGGCTGGCTTGGTGCACACGCCAAGACGCAGGGCGTTGACGCCAACACCACATAGGACGACACGCACGCACAAGGCCGAGGTGGCGGTGACGTGGATGATGAGGGCGGCGGCGCTCGGATCCCAACGGCAATGGCGAGCGGCGGTGTCTCACCGGCGGTGGGTGGTACCAGGAGGTAGCCCGGGCTATTGCACACCTGTTGATGCAATCCCGGGTGGTTGAGGATGTCGGTGGCGGCCGGTGGTGAGCTTGAGGTGGCGGGGTGGTCTCGAGTTTTGTCGGATGGGGTCTCCGGCGGCGCTCTGGCAACACGAAGAGGTTCAAGAGGTAGAGGCGGCGATGGCGGACTCAGCTGCGTGCTCGACGACGACGAGGCGACCACGGCGGCGGCGCAATTTGATGAAGACGAAGCGTGGCCGAAAACCCTAGATGGGGAAATGCGGCGGCGCAAGGGCTCGCGAGGGGCAATTGGGTGAGGGGTTTTGGAAAGGGTGGCGTGGCGATGCTCGGGGCTATTTATAGGCGGGGATGGGGATGGCTGTATGGCGGGCAAAACAACCCGAAAAGAGCTCATGAGGAATAGGAGATAGAGGCAGATTCGAAATTCAAATTCATTTGAATCGGGCGGAAAGATAGAGCTTTAGAAGGGCTAGTCCACTCACGAAATCGGTATTTCCCTTTTGTCTGACGGAACTCTGAGGTGCGAATGGCGACGCTTGTGCCATGAGCCATGAGGAAGAGACCGGCTCGGGGACGACGACGCCATAGCGGCCCCACCGGCAGCAACACAGAGGAGCGGGCCCATGCGGCAGAGAGCGAAAGGCGATATGCTGTCTGGCGTCATTGGCGTAGATGGGCCACGCGAGGTCGGTAAAATTGAATAAAGAATGGGTCAAGGGAATTCGGCCCGAAGCCAAAATGGAGATTTTAATTAGCCTTTTCTATTTTAGAAAATACTGAGAATTCAAATAAGCAATAGAAATTAGCAAATGAACTTGGAAAAATTCTAGAAAAATCTAGAAAATATATCCAAGCACAAAGAATCCAAATAAAATAGTTTTGACTATTGTTCATGTTGACTTTAGTCATATTAAATTGTTTTGTTACTCAAAGTCCATATTTAAGCTTTTGAATTAAATTCAAATAAATTCAAATGGTGAATTTTCTCTCTACTAACTATTTAAAGGATTTCTAAAGTTCAGAAAATTGGGATGTTACAATCACCATCAGTCCATAGTCCGTACCCATCACGCACAGGCACAACTGAACAACACAAGCCACATGGACCACATGGCCACATCACATTCACATTCACGCAGCACAGCTGCACCGAGGAGCACCAATAACATCCTTTTCTACTTTTCTTTATTTCTTTATTCTCTTTGTCGTCTCATCGGTGATCGGTCCATGAATCTCGTGACTGTTCGTCTGTCGTCATCTAGTGCCGATTCCTTCGTGAGTTCCCGCCGATGTTCTGTTCTTCGCCAGCCTCGGCTGGCACTGCCGCCATAAGTGGGCCACACTCTACTCTACTGACGCCGACTCTCCGACGCTCAAGTCCCAACGCAAGTAGTCCTTGGTCAGTCCGATTTC
This sequence comes from Phyllostachys edulis, assembly GCA_036346405.1. Lineage (NCBI taxonomy): Eukaryota > Viridiplantae > Streptophyta > Magnoliopsida > Poales > Poaceae > Phyllostachys > Phyllostachys edulis. Next base: position 21,897,208 of record CM070545.1, on the reverse strand, counting down.
TCCTAATAATTATGATTTATCGTATGTCCAATCACTAATTTTGTGTTTTAGGAATTCAATTTATTGATTGTTAGTTAATTTTTCCGAAATTATAGGTTTAGGGCTTTCAATTGTGGTAGTATTTGGAATATCCTAGTGACAAATTGGAGGCAAAATTGCAACTTGTGGGTGATCCATGTGAGATGTGACCAACTGAATATTTGAGAACAATGTCAAGTAAGCCTTGCAATTTGAAATTGTTGATGAACATAATTATGTATGTATTATGTTTGCATCTATTATTTTTTAGTACAAATGTCTAATGGAATATCCAATATTTGGCAAATGATAGGCAAATTTATGGAAATGTTTCTTAAAAGGAAAACACTACCGCAGGAGGATAATAATGCCCCATTGCATGAACAGAATGATGTCACTAATGCAGGGAATTCACCCTCAGAAGAGATCAATTGGGAAGAGGAGATTCAATTCGATCTGGGCAAAAGAAAGAGAATAGAGGAGTACATTCCTAATCAAAAGAATGTGGTAAGAAGAAAGTACTTGGATAATAGGCCTTGCCAACCTCGCACTTTTGATTTTCCATATACATCGATTGGCCATAAAAATAGAAGATTTAATCTTGAATGGTTTGATGAGTTTGGGAGTTAGCTTGAGTATAGTGAGTCCAAAGATAAAGCATATTGTTTTTGTTGTTTCTTGTTTAGAGGTCGCAACAAGAAGGAAGCTGGGTATGATTCATTTGTGTTAACTGGTTGGTCTAGTTGAAACAAAAAATTTAGACTAAATGAGTATATAGGAGATGTCAATAGTATTCACAACCAAGCAAAGAGAGATTGTGATGCTTTGTTGACACAAGACCAATACATTTATATTGCCTTGAATAACCAAAGTAATGCTACTAAGACTACTTATTATACTTGACTAAAAGCCTCAATCGATGTTGCTAGAGTATTATTGAAGCAAGGATTGCCTTTACGGGGCCATGATGAGAATTCCATGCTTATACAGCAGAACAGAATCCATCTGTAGGCAAGGTTGTGGGCAACGATGCTTCTGGTAATAATCTGATGGTGTCTCCAAACATTCAAAAAGACATAGTACATTGTTTTGCAAAGGAAATATTGCATTCTATTCTTGAAGAAATTGTACATGATGTTTTTTACTTGCTAGTTCATAAGTCTAGGGATGTGGCTTGCAAAGAACAAATGGCGGTGGTCTTGAGATATGTTGATAATTGTGTAATTGTTAAAGAGAGATTTGTTGGTCTTGTTCATGTGAAAGAGACAACTTCTTCATACCTCAAATCATCTATTGATTCTTTATTCGTAGAATATAAGCTAAGCTTGAAACAAGTAAGGAGCCAAGGATATGACAGTGCGAGCAATATGCGAGGTGAGTTCAATGGCTTGCAATAATTGATTATGAGAAAAAATAGCTTAGCATATTATGTTCATTGTTTTGCTCACCAACTTCAGTTAGTTGTTGTGGCTGTTGTAAGAAAGTATAAAGGCATTGGTAATTTTTTTGATATGATTTTTGTGCTGTTGAATGTGGTGAGTGGATCTTCCAAGAGAAGGGACATGATTAGATATATCAACCAAGAACGAGCGCATGATGCCTTAGGCCGTGGGCTACTTAAAATTGGGATAGGGTTAAATCAAGAGTTGTGTCTGCAAAGACCCAGAGATACTCGTTGGAGTTCTCACTACAAGACTCTTAAGAGATATGTTGATTTGTTCCCAACAGTTGTCAAAGTGCTAGAATATGTGGAAAAAGAAGACATAGATGACAAAAATAGAAGGTAAACATGGGGTCTTCTAGTTTATTTCCAGTCATTTGATTTTGTGTTTTATCTGCAGCTTATGTTGACTATCTTGATAATCATAAACACCTTGTCATTAACTCTACAACGGAAGGATCAAGACATTGTGAGTGCCATTAAATACGTGAAAGCAACCGAAAGCCATTTGGATGAGCTTAGGAGGCATGAATGAGAATCTGTCCTAGGTAAAGTATATGCCTTCTATGAGAAGCATGACATTTCCAAATTGGAAATGGGAGAAGCATATGTGAATCCAAAGAAACCATGCCAAAAAACTAGAATTACCAACAGGAATCATTACGAAGTGGATTATTTTAATGATGTTCTTGATTAGCTACTTCAAGAGCTCTATAATCGCTTCAATGAGAAAACATCTGAATTGCTCATTTGCTCGACTGCTTTGAGTCCAAGAGAATCATTTCGCGATTTCAATTTAGAGCATTTGATAAGTCTAGCTAAACTTTATCCTAGTGATTTTGATGACGGAGGATTGAGGGACCTTAGCCATCATCTTCGTCTCTACATTGCCGATGTGCAAGTGGATGACAGATTCTCTAACATAGAGATTGTTTGTGAGCTTTCTCAAAAAATAGTGGAGACAAAGAAACATATTTGCTATCATTTGGTTTATCGTCTTTTGAAGCTAGCACTAGTTTTACCTGTTGCCACTGCTACTGTTGAGAGATGTTTTTCAGCTATGAAAGTTGTGAAAACATATTTGCACAATCACATTAGCGATGACTTCTTGCATGATAGCCTTATTTGCTATGTGGAGAAACATGAAATGGGGAGAATTACCAACGATGATGTAATTCGTCGCTTCCAAAACTTGAGAGAGCATCGAAACAAAGTATAAAATGTAATGTACTTATTTTTATTCGATCATTACATGATTCTTTTACATAAAATTTTACTAAATATTTATTGTCTTTTTTTGTAGGCCATCAAAGTCGGATGTTGTATTTTGCCGATGCCGGCCGTCTTTTGTCCATGAGTTGGACCTTTATCCGTCATTATCTACTTTGCTACAACTAACAATAGTCCAGTACTACTTGTAAGACCCTTTATTTTGGTAAGCACTTTGGTCGCTACTATTTTATCTAGTCATGTTGGATTGTTGAACATATTACTATTAAGTACAACATTACTTGATATTTAAAAGCGTGAGATATGTATGCGGAGTGGGGACCTCCGGTTATTTTTGTTCTGAATTCGCTACTAGGCGCCGCGGGTTGGGGAGGGAGGGAGGCGTCGGCAGGGAGGCGTGGGAGAGAGGGCAGCTGGTGAAGCGCTAGGGTTTTTGATGTTGGCCTCCATTTGTCGGCGCAAAGAGGATTAGAGGTGGGAGAATAATAACGTTTCATTCACCATCACTAAAGTCTTTTTAAGTAGTAAATAAATGAAGTGCCCTCTTGGGACATGAGAAACCGCACTTTGGGGTGCTGGCCAACTCATCTAGAATACCTGACCGGGCTGAAATTTGTATTCGGCCAGGCTGAACCTGAACGGTGTTTAGGACTTTCCAATGTACTGTGCCTAGCATTAGCAGGTTGGGCTCCTTTGTGCTATTTATGTCCTTTTCTTTCCACGATGAGTTCCCGAATCTTTTTTCATGTCATTTTATTACTTACATGATTGGGGTCAAATTATGCAATCTACTGCACATGCACGACTTCGTACACAGTTCATTAGATATACATACACCTTTCTAGCTGATTTCAGGGTAAACAGCTAGGTATAGATTAGTTCTATAGAAATTTAGGTTAGAGCGTGAAGACAGCAAGATAAGAATGTCGAGTTGTTCAGAGTCCATGATCTCATCATGCTGCGGTCAGCCTATAGAGGTCATCAACCGGTCCAGTAAGCACGCAGCAAACGCAATTGACCACGCGGAGCTCCCAGCCCAAAAACAAACACGACCCATTCAAACGGTTTGGGCCTAGCCTATGGGCTTCTCGCTCGCTTCCCTCGCGTCCGCGGCTCCGCGCACAGGCCACACGACACACACGGGGAGAGTATAGTCGGCGGCACGCGTGACTGACGCCGGTGGCGAGCGAATAAACGGACGGCATCTCTCGTGCAGATCCCCTCTTTCTCCGGGCTCGCCTCTGCGCGAAGCCCCTTCCTCCCATTTCCTCTCCTCCCACAAGTACCAACCAAACAACACATACAAGACGAACCGGAAAGGGAAAAAAAAATCCCCTCTCGCCCCAATCCACCCACCGACATGGCCGCCGCCGCCCCACGCCCCCGCCTCGTCGTCGTCCTCCTCGTCTGCCTTCGTACCCATCCCCACTCCCCTCCCCCTCGACAAGGTGGGTGCTAGTTGGATCTGCGCCGATCTGCTCCTGTGGTGGTTAATCTTGTTTGCTTTCTTCCTGTTAGGCGGCGGATGTAAGCGGTGGAAGCGGTAGCGACCGGTCGGTGGATTGCGGGGTGTGCGCGATTTGCCTGGACAAGATCGTCCTCCAGGAGACGGCTCTTGTCAAGGGCTGCGACCACGCCTACTGGTTGGTTTTCTGATTTCCGCCCTCCAAAATTACCGCTCCATTTTTCACACTGGATTTCCGATTCCTTTGGTAGATTGTCGTATTTTGCGTTTGTCTTGAAGGAGATTATATCAGTCCAGTAATCTTATTGATAGATGTGGGTAATTTAGAGCAAACCTTCGGGCCTTGGGTGTGGTTGGGGGTAATTTCGATCAAACTGGGCCTGGCCCCATTAGCATGCGATTCCCACTCAACTGTATGAACTATTGATTTAGATTTATAACATCCTCCTAGGCCTAGAAAATTTATACATTTACTGAGAATGGCTATGGTACATGTGCATGTAATTTATGCACTTCACATACACCTTTACCACTATCCACTACCACTAATAATCCTACAAGTGGGAGAGGTGGGGAGTGAAAAAATAAATAGGGGAGGACAGCTTTTGGAAAACTTTTGTTACTAAATGTTGTATGTAGCATAGCCCCCCTTCTATGTAAACAAGAAGTCTTGTTAGTTTTGATGAATTGATTCTAAATGGTAGGTTTTGGTTACTTGGGATGAAGTATTGAAGTTTAACATGTTCTCCATCATGGTTCTCATGTGCAGTTGCTTATTTGTTGCCCACCAACCATATTTCATATTCAACGGTTGTTGTTAACATCTCTTATGGGTTTGATGACTTGATCTGATATTATATGCTGGAATAGTGTTTGACTCCATTTGCTTAGATGTATGTATTCCAGTTGACGCTGAAGGACGTAACTTCCATTAGTATTATTTGTCATGCACTTGCTTTCTGTTCTCAGTTGTTACCAAATCCTAATGTTTTGGGCATTGATCCTAGATACATATTTGGCAGCTTTTCATTCATCTTTGATGATAATTGTTTTTGCAAAGGACGCTTTCCTAATTCTGTTTTATCCCTTCTGTGCAAGCAGTGTAACATGCATTCTGAGGTGGGCATCCTACAAGCAGGCACCTCTATGCCCACAATGCAAGCACCCTTTTGATTTCCTCAGTGTGCACCGCTCTCTTGATGGCTGGTAACCCCTTGTTTCTCCGTTATGTGGGGACACAGTTGTTTCAGGTAGACTGTAAGCTTGATGCTTGTTTCTTTTCCTCAGCATTCATGACTACCTGTTCGAGGAGAGTGTAACCCTTCTCCTGAGGGCCACTTGGTTTGAGCCTCTGATTGTAGAGACTCACGTGCGGGCTCTGGATGAAGAAGAATTTGACCACAATTACCAATACGATGATGGCGATGAAGATGACCTTGATGAGGAAACTTATTACATGAGCAGGTCACCAAGTGTTCGAATTGGTAACAGGAGGTGGGGTGACAATGGGTACATCAGAGGAGGCAGGAGAGAGGCTAGGCCAGTGAGCCGTCAATCCTTGAATGACACTGATGCTGGTCCATCCAGGACCCCCAAGAAGAAAGAGGCATCGGCATTAGCCTCAGGATCAGGTCCAGTATCCAAGGATGTTGCGGGAAGGCGGGCGAGAAGGGCTCAGAAGCGAGAAGCCGCAGACAAGGCAGCTGCAGAAAAGCACCTGAAGCACCTGCAGAGGTTGGGCCTCAGAAAAGCACCTGAAGCACCACCTGCAGAGGTTGGGCCTCTAGTGAACGAGTGATTCACCAACCGCTGTAGATAATGTAATGGTGCTGTGAAGAACACTGCAGCCCTTGGGCCACAAAATAATCTTCCATTGTGAAGAAGGGGAAGGTGGTGTTGTATCATGGCAACTTTGCGGCGTTGTACAGTACTTTAGTTTTCAATAACTCTTTAGATCCAGCATTGAAATGCACTGCAGTCTGTACCAGATGCAGCTATGCAGTTCATCTCACTCAGATACCTGTTTACTTTCAGTTATTTTAGGGAATGCAAATTGCTAGCTCTGCTGATTTTCTGAGCAATATGGCAATTTAGATACGCTGTTGCATCTGACTACCTTAGGATAAAATGAAAGGAGGAACCGAATTTTATTGCATGTCTGTATACATGAAAACACTGCTTGTTGACATGTGATGTTACAGTCGGTGTCTCGGTGACTAGTTCATCTTTACTGTGCCTTTTTTTTCTCATATTCTCATGCTTTGTCTTGTGAACACAAAATATGTGGTCTTGGTTCAGCGTGTTGTGTTGCCTTGGTGTCCCTGACTGGCTTTGATGAATTTCGCTCAAGTGGTTCTGAAATGAATGACTAGATTTATTGTTTTGGGCTATCGCGGGAGAAGAGGGTTTATGTACACTTTCGTCCTGCGTCGTGCCCTGTAGGTAGTGTATGAATTTATGAACTGATGACACCTGTTTATCTGTCGTACCTCAACCTACCCTATTAGGTGCTATCCTTAAGTCCAAAACATAGCCTTCTCAGAGACATCTAGTTAAATCCTTCGAGCGAATTGCTGGGTGCTGTCGAAAGTATTCAATTCGTTCTACTAATAAACTTTTCACTGCATCGACGGTCCAGTACATGGGTCTGACCCCAACGGAAGGTACGTTGGGATTTTGGGGGAAGCATCAACCACCATCAAACGGGAGCTTCAGAAAAAAAAAACATTCGTTGCGAGTCATACCAATTGTTGAGGAACTATCGCTGGTTAGTCCAATTCGAGCGATTACCTCGTAGATAAACTCAAAATCGTAAGAACAATGCATGAACACAAGAACATAATAATAGATTGAACACAGAGATATAGGGGGCTTCTTGCTTCTCTTTTTTTCTTCATCAATCGATCTATCGTTTACAATGAATAACATCACCTATTTATAGGCTAGAAACCCTACTAGGGTTTAAGATAGGGAGCCCATACATGGGTTGGTTTCTAGGCCAGGCCTATAGTTTCCCAACACTCCTCCTTGGACACTCATCTTCACATGTTCATGTCTCGTCAAAACTCCATAAAAACCCAGCGGAAAAAAATTGGAGAAAGAGCATATGATACAAGTTCTACTGTGTTGCACGAATTGCCTCATTAAAAACCTTAATGAAAATCTTAATTGAGAAACTTCGGAAAACTCGTGATCAAGTTTCAAAAATAGTACAATCCACCCAATTTTTTTAATCTCCATTATGATTTACTAAAGCTTTGGGTACTTGATCTTCGTGATCAAGTTTCAATAATGAGTTCGTGAGCATAGAAGAACCTGGGTTTGATATGCTTTGTGAAATGACTCTTCACATAACCCATCTGCACTTGTGCAACACAACCTGCATTATCTTCATAGATAATAGTGGGGGTTTGCGTGGTATTCAATCCACACGACTGCTGGATGTGGTGAATCATCCGTCGAAGCCAAGTATATTCTCGTGAGGCCTCGTACAATGCTATTATTTTCGAGTGGTTCGTCGAAGTCCATACAAGACCCTGCTTAGACGATTTTCATGAAAATGTAGTTCCACCACATAGGAGTTCGTAGCCTGTTTGCGATTTGGTTGTATGCGGGTTCTACAGGTTCTCGGCATTTGCATAGCCATTCATAGTTAGGTCTTGGTTCTTTCTGTAGAACAGACCAAGTTCTTTGCTTCTTTGGAGGTATCGGAAGATGTCCTTCATTACTTGCCAATGCTTTTGGTAGGTTCTGCACTATACCTTGCTAATAGGTCAACGACAAATGCAATGGCCGATCTAGTACAATTTGCTAAATACATGAGTGCTTCTATTGCACTTAATTATGAGAATTCCGGTCCTAGGACTTCCTCCCCCTCTTCTCTAGGTCTATAGGGATTCTTGTCTTGCTGTAAGGACCTTCCGACCATATGTACTTTCGAAGGGTATGTCTTTTCAAATCCGAACCTTTCTAATACTTTCTAAGTGTAGGTTGATTGATGCTCTAAAATCCCTTCAGAGGTATGCTCAAGCTGCAAGCCTAGACAATATTTGGTTTTACCCAAATCTTTCATTTCGAATTCCGACTCTAGGTAAGAGATGCTTTCTTAATACCTTCCATGGTTCCAATGATATTCAGATCATCTTCATATATTGAGATTATACAAAATCCATCCTGGGATTATCGTATAAATACACAGGAATAATTCTCATTGTTCGTGTAGCCTTTCTTGCATAAAAAGTCGCTTTAGGCGATTATACCACATCCTGCCTGATTGCTTAACTTCATACAGTGACTTTCTGAGTTTCATACTATACAAATTTCTATTTTCTCTGTCTTGATTCGGGACAGGGATACATTCAGTATCTTCATATAAATGTCCAAATCCAATATTCCATAAAGGTATGTTGTTACCACATCCATCAATTTCACTTTTAACTTGAAGTTTTACTGTCATTGAGATTAAATATCTAAAGGGTGGTTCCACCCATGACCGGGGAATAGATTTCTTCATAAACAACTCCTGGATGTTGAGTGAAACCTTGTACAACAAGCCTTACTTTACTTCATTATTTTCATTTCTCTTTCGAACAAATACCCACTTATGCCCTACGGAGTGCACATAGGGAGACGTGTGGCTTACAGGCCCAAACACATTTCTTTTTATTCAGAGATAATAATTCTGCTTCTATTGCCTTCTTTCAATCTTCCCAATTTGATCTTTTCTTTCATTTAGCGAGCGATACAGGCTCTGGATCAAGATTGATGATTATAGCAATTTTCTTTGCAAAATCAATATCGACATTGGCTGTTGTCTTATTCATAGATTCTTCCGAGGTCACAAAATTTATAGCTATTTCTTCAAGGGGCAATTCTTCTAATGCTCCCTTTAGTTTTTCAGTTCCAATGTGTGCGCACATATTCATGTTGATGTCTTCCTTCATGGGGATGTTCAATTCTAGTATGCCTTTTCTGAAGGTTCCATATTGGTGTCATGTGTCAACTAGCTCCCCTTCTGGTTCTGGGGGATTTCGGTGATCGGCTGTGTCAAGTCCTTTTTATCCTTTTTCACCAGGCGTCCCTGGTTACTTCGGATTCGAGAGGCCGGAGTTCTCGTCCTTTCAGAGGCTTTAGGGCGGGATTAGAGATACCTTCATCAGTATTTCAACCCTCTTCGGTGCATTGCGTACAGGCATATGCGACTTAGTCATGCTCTTCAAATCACTAAAGTGGTTAGGCAGTTGATTCGCTAATGCATGCAAATCAATTATCTTCTGGACTTCAATTATCTTCTGGAATTCTCTATTTGCTTCACTAGTGTGCAGGTCATGTGCATAGATTTCAATTATCTTCTGGACTTCAATTATCTTCTGGACTTCAATTATCTTCTGGGCTTCTCTTGTCTTGTAGACTTCAATTATTTCCGATATTTTTCATCAAGGGGTTGATTTCCTCCCCCTAATAACGGAAAACTAGCATCATCTAATATACTATCAGCAAATCGGGCAGTATGCAAATCTCTCGTTGTAGGGTCCAAATACCTAATTATGGATGCTGTCTCATAACCAACGTATATACCAAACTTTCGGAGAATGCCTATTGCACTTCGCTGTGGTGGTGGTATAGGTACATAAACCTTGCAACCAAATCTTCAAAGATGAGAAATTTTCTGTGCTGACCCTTGTGCTAGTTGCATATGTGAATGGATGTTATATGCCGACGGTCTAAAATTGATGAGAGTTACTACGAGCAAGACTGCGTGTCCCCAACATGCAGTTGGTAAATTACAATTTTTCAAGGGTGGTCAGGTAATAAATTTAATACTTTCAATTAATGCCTCTACGAGTCCATTATGGGTGTGGACATGCGGTATGGAATGCTCAACTTTAATTCCTATTGCCATACAATAATCATCAAATGCCTTTGAAGTAAATTCTCCTACGGTGTCCATTCTGGTGGACTTCACATGATGATCAGGGAAATTATTTCTAATTTTAATTATCTGCGAGATTTAGCTTTGCAAAAGCGTAGTTTCTCGTAGACAATAAACATACATGTGACCATTTCGAGGAAGCATCGATGAGCACTATAAAATACCTAAATGGCCCTTACATGGGCTGATAGGACCGCAAAAAGTCTCCCTGGATACGGTCCAGGAATGTAGAGACTTCATCCTTCACTTTCTGAGCAGAAGGTTTAGTAATTAAATTCCTGGTGGCACATGCGGGGCACACAAAATCTTCCTGATTTGAAAAATTATTTACATTGACATTATGTCCCTGTGAATTGTTAATTATATTTCTTATCATCCTAAGACCTGGTGGTATTATATATCATGCCAGAGATAGAAAAGGTTCAGAGCTTCTAAATACGGTTTTCAGAGCAGTATAGGCTGCAGATGCCTTAATATAGGCATTATCTCTCAAGATGGTATTTGTTGTGCTGCTATCGGTTAAGCACACTTCCTCCAATAGGGCGCCACATACGTTCTAATATAATGTACTTTATTAATATGCAGCAGAAAGCAAGCAATACATAAATAAAATACTTCAGATATCAGAACATAACTTGTTATTATAAATACGGGAAAAAGTCTTGCAGGACTCATCATAAGAATTTAATGGTTTGCTCTCCTAGAGCTTACAACCATTATTCAATAATTCAAAGTTCTGCTTCAATTACAAACTGCAAGTTACTATAAAAGATCCAAGTGCAATACGTGCACTAGATCGAATCAGCAAAGTATTCAGAAACTTCTGCCTTAATCTGCTCCATGGCGATCTTCTCCTCTTGGGCAACTACGGCTGTGGCCGCTGCGATGTCCAAAGGAGGGATGATGGGGGCTGCTACTAGGCTGTCCACATCCATGAGTGCAACTAATGGATGTGGATCAAGCTGTTCTATGCTCTTCTTCTTAGACTGGAAAGTATCAACAATGTATGACCCATGACCTTACCCTTCTTGCCCCTCTGCTTCGTGAGAGGCTTCATCACCTTGTGGCTGCTAGTATTGGCTTCATGACCAACATTGCTACTAGGTGGCTGTGAGATGTAGTTCTTCCTGAGAACATCATCGTGAGCTTTCGCAACTTGCATGGTGTCAATTGATGCGCCATACTCCTTGTAGCCGTCTTGACGATAGTTGCGTGCGGATTACACCGCATTTGGATGAAAGGTAGAGAGAGTCTTCTCAATCTTCTGCTCATCCGTGATTAGATTATCACAGAGTTGAAGACTTGTACAAATTTTGTACAAATTCTGGCCATGCTGGGTCAGTTCTTCAAACTCTTGGTTCGTGATGCTAGTCATTTCAATATTCATGTAAAGAGTTCATAAGATTACTGCTAGTAATTTACATAAAAATGGTTGTAAAATTCTCATAATGCTCTTCGAACTCCCGGTTCATGTTCCCGTACTTTTCTATGCATTTTTCACGATTTACTGCTATTTTTAGTGATTAAAAGTAATATAAACAATCACAGATAATAAAAACAATAAATACAATAAATAAATTGCATAGAAATAATAATAACAAAGTTAAACATGCTTCAAATGCAAAAATTGGTTCAAAATTTGAATTCCCGAGCCCTTTTTCTGCTGGAAAATGAATTTTCGATGAATTCTGCTATTTCCAGGGGTTAAAACGCGATATTTCAGTGCTGAGAAAAATGTGCACATAATTTTTATAAACTCCGAGGGGTTTTCCACAAACTTTCCTTATTCGCGAAAAATTTCTCGTAATTTACGGAATTCCAAGGGGCTTTTTGCAGAATTCTTTTTCTTTTCCGGTTTCCACCCCCCATTTTTTTTCCTTTCTCCAAATTTTCTTGGGCCGTTTCTTGGCCCAATTGATGGGCCTGCTCCTCACGGGCCCGCACTATTCCTTCAAAACGAGAGCTAGGGTTCCCTAGCTCCAATATGAGGTGGTGGCGACATGTCACACACAGCAATGGTGGCTTTGGTGGGAGGTCGATGCGGGTTGCGCCCCAAGAAGGGTCTATGGGCCACTGGCGGCTCCTCTTGCTCCTTCTTTTTTTTCTTTAGGTGGTGTGTGGCCGGCGGTTGCATGCCGGTGGATGCGCACGCGGGATGCCCGTGTGGCTTCGGCCACGGAGCTCGGCGTGGAGGTGCGGAGGGACGCGGCCTACGAGGCCGGTGGCTTACGTGATGCACGGCGGCCTACGAGGTCGGCTTCTCATGCGCGCGAGCTACGGGCCGTTGCGTAGAACACGACGGTGGCACACTTGTGAGGCGGCCATGTGTAGCAGCGGCACGGCCTTGCGGTGCCCGCAGCGCTGCGTGGCTCTACAGGGCCAATTTTTTTACTTTGTTCATGCATATGTGTACTATTCATGTGTTGCAATTACCGATCGGTTTGGCCGGCGACTTCAAGTTGGCTCGCGGTAGTTTAGAACGAATTTGCAATTCCAATCTATGGTACAATCGATATCCAATCTTTCGTGCAATCTACCGATCGACATTGTGCCGGTGACTTCAAGTCGGCTCGCGGTAGATTAGAGCGGATTTGTACCGTAGGTTATAATCTAGAAAGCCAAATTTGCAGAATTGAAAGCAATCTAGAAAAAAAATGATTCGATCTAAGAGTGTCGTTCTTCAACGGTTACCTTTCGATCCGAGGAGAGTCGACAGCCGATAACGTGTTGAGGAACCATGGTCAAGTAGTCTAGTCCGAAGCGACATCTTTCGGGACCGGGTATGCAACCCTAGGACCCTCTGTGTATTCTGAACTAGTCCCACAATCAGTAGCTAGCTCACACAGTTGCAACCTTGGTGTAATCATATCCACACAACCAAACTAAAGATGAAGCAGACAAATTAATAATATTAAGCAAAAGGGACCTTATAGTCAAGTCTTACAACGGTTGCCACACAAGGCTAAGGAAAAGCAGAGTAAGTTTGCAGCGGAGAACAAAACATCTGGTGGAGGTCACCCAATATGCCCACCGACAATCGAGTAAAGTACGCGACCTAATTCGCATAGTCTTCAAAGAAGTCTTCTTCATAGAACTCTGAGTTCACTGGTTCACCCTCCTCTGCTGATTTAAACAGAGGGCGCAAAGCCATGAGTACTTTGAATGTACTCAGCAAGTCATAGGGAATTGTATGCAAGTAATATTCATGCAAGGCTTGACAAGGATAGCTTTATGGCTACTTTGCAGAAAGCAAGATTTGACAATAAATACAATAAGTAGATTGCAAGGTACAATTTAAAAGAGTAATACTTAAGTAAGCAATTTTCTTTGGAACAACTAGTGAACACCCTATTCACTTCCCAACCATCAACCACCAACAAGATTCGACCAAACCATTCCAACATTTTCGACAAAAGTTCTACCCCTTGTGTGAAATCACCAGGCATGTCCATAACCGGGGACACGACTATTCAATAGTTTTACACTCTGCAGAGGTTGTACAAACTTGACCCACATGACACTTAATTTCTCTAGTTTGTTCTAAGACATATCTATGCCACCGCCACTACCTTAGGTAAGCAGGCCTAGAGTACGTGACAAGGTTTTTACAAAGCTCCATTTTAACTCGGATCTCGCCTCACGAGGTTTCGCCATTCAGGGCCCCTCTTGCGCCGCTTATCAACCCTTGATGTAACCGAATCAAAACTTTGCTAATTAGTCCACTGTGTCTATCCTAGTCTAGACATGTGGTTGTACTGCTAAGGCCCTGATCAATGGTTCAAGGTTAAGTCCTTAGTTGGTTGCTCAGATGAGATTGTTCCACATTCCAAGCAAGCATTTGACACCCACCTTTTCCACCACCCACTCGTCCGAGCATAAATCATTTTCGCTCAACTCCGCCAAATGACCACCCTAGTCATGGCACAACATCTTTTATCACAAGTGGCTCTGCCACAGTTCCATAATTCCTTTAGTCAAGTTCAAACATTCCTTGAGTATGAGATCATGAGTCTATCGCGTAACTAAAGCATTGGCTAAGCATAAAACGGTACCCATGTTGGTATTTCAATAATGTCCAACTAGTAATTAACCATCCTAAGGTGGTGTCCAAAGAGTTATGTCATTCAAGGATATATGTCGATTACAATTTATCAAGGAGGCATATGGCAATTAGGTAATTAACTAATCCCGAAACCATTTATTATAAAATTAGCCATGCATGTTTATAACAAACAATATACTTTTATAAAGATGGGTTCAATATGATCAAAGGTCTATGACTTGCCTTCGTTGAAGAGTAGAGGTGCTTCGGTCGTCGGGTCTGCGAAATCTTCCGAAACGCTGGAATCTATACGTGCGAACAAAGCTAAATAAATAAAACAACTCCAAATAAAATCCAAATAAATACTAAATAAATACTAACAGGAAGACAAGGAATTTAGATGAATTTAGAAATTTTAATCACTCGAATCGGAGTTCGAATGAGAAAGTTATGGCCAAAAGAAGTTGGAAAAACACATAAAATGATGAAATGGAGATTTTCCGATTTTCGAATTATTTTCCTAAAGGAAAATCAAAGAACTCCACTCGATCGGCCGACCGGGCAGCCACGCCATGGAGGGGTGATGCGGATCGATCGGGCGCCACGGGCAGCCCACGTGGCGGGCCACGCCGGACTCGCCGCGCTGGCTGCTCGGCGGCCGGCAATGAGGGCACCAACAGGAAGAGGAGGTCACGGCGAAGCTGATGCTCACCGTCTCGACGACGTGGCGGCACGGTAAGGTTGGCGGCGAGGGCGAAGAGCGGCGGAGGCAGCGGCTCGACGGCGACGGCGGGGTTCCGGTGAAGCTCCCGGGACAGTGAGGCGCGCACCAGTGCGCTTTGGTTCGGCGATGCCGGAGGCGGGCTCGGCGACGACCGGAGGGGCTCGACGCGGCGGCGCAAGTGTGCGGTGAAACTTCACGGCCGTGGCGCATTTAAAACTTCAATCGCGGTGAGCTCGGAGGGAGAGAGGGAGAGTGAGTGAGGGAAAGGAGAGAGAGGAGGCGGTCCCTGCTTGCTTTTATAAGCGACGGGGCCCCGGAGGAGGAGAAGGAGAGTTGTCGCGGCGGCTTTTAATGGCGGCGGCGACGGGTTCGCGAAACCATGGAGGAGGGGCAAAAGAGGGGCACACGGGCAGGCGGAGGCGACAGGCGGCGCAGGCAAACGAGAAGGAGGAGGCGCTAGGGCAATGAGCGGCGGCGGCACGGATTGTGACGAGGCGACAGGCGCGACGGAGAAGGGAGGGGGACGATCGCGAGCGACGTGAGGTCGATAGGCGGGCTCAGACGTTAGCAGCAGCGCGAGAGCGGGAGACGGGCGAACGCGAGCCGTCCGATTCGACGGACGGATCGCCGATCAAGGGAGGGCGCGTCATGAGCTGGGCCGAAGGAGATGGGCCACGCGAGGAAAACAGTAATGGGCCGAAGGAGATTCGGCCCAAGGCCAAGGGGGGGAAATTTCTAAGGTTTTCTGATTTTAGAAAATACCAAAAAAGCAAAAGCATTTTTAGAAAATAGCTTAAGCCGTCCAAAAATTCTAGGAAAATTCACAGAAATCCCTTAAATTATTTAGGACTTAGTAAAAATATTTTTAGTCTAACTATTGCTTTTAATTTTTGTAATTAATTATTTTTAACATAAGGCAAAAGGAAAAACCAAATTAAAATCCAACAAAACTCAACTTAAATCAACTTTAATTAGTTCAAATTTTAATTAAGTCAAATTAAACTGCTTTTAAAATTCTAAATTACAAGTTGCTTTAGCAAATTAATAAAGCCAAATGGTTCACTTTTAAAGTTTTCAAAATTTTCAAAAACTCAGGAAAATAGGATGTTACAATTACCTCGTAGACAAACTCTTAATCGTAAGAACAATGCAAGAACACAAGAATGTAATAGTAGATTGAACACGAGATATAGGGGCTTGCTTTCTTTATTCCTTCATCAATCGATCTATCGCTTACAATGAATAGCACCTCTATTTATAGGCTAGAGACCATACTAGGGTTTGAGATGGGGAGCCCATACATGGGCCAGCTTCTGGGCCAAGCCCATAGTTTCCCAACACCAATATGCCATGCGGCGCGACTCGTCCGTCACACTCACTACTAGCCAATCCCCAAAAAACACGGTCCCTCCATCATCTCATGTGGAGGCTACACTTGATTTGTTCGGCCGGGGGCGCGGAGTAGTCGGTGGAGCCATGGACGACGTGAAATTGCATATATTTTGCCCGCGCGCAACGACTTGCGATACAAGGTGGCAGCTGGCGGCTTGGCGTTCCGTGTCATTACCTCGAAGAATAATCACACATAGGCATATGGATTACTATTCGTCTGTCAAGTAGAACATCGTTCCGACAAATAGTAAGCCTTACCAAACTCTACGTAGTAGAATAATAAGACAGAAACTGTACTTTATTCCAGTATTTAACCACGCAAGGCTATAGTCTGCATTACAAGTAGTAATTTACAACTGATAAATGGGACTAAATCCCTTCGCTTGCCTTCCTTGCTCCATCGGTCTTATACTCGTCCCACGCGCCGAATAAGCTATCCATCTCGCCCCGGTCCTCGTAGTCAATGCTCTCGTCTCATGCGGTCTCTTCGGTACGTGTGTGTTCTTCGTCCCACTTGGGGTAGTCCCCGGCCGGACTAGAATCTAACAAAAGAGAATAATAGCAAGTTTAAGTACTAGTGCATTCAGCAAGCATTAATAGCAAAAATGCACTTTATGACTCATCTTTGTTCGTTATCACATTTTTTAGTTCATCTCTTTTTCTCAAAATAAAAACTCACAAAACATTAAGGGCAAGTTTGGTATAGCTCTACTCCAAGTTTTTGCAGCTCCAACTCTAGCTTCACTCTTGGATCCACTTCTATGAGAAGTTGGAGTAGTCTAAGGAAGTGTTTGGTTAGAAAATTGACTCCAGCTTCAGAAATGAGAAGGATCATCGTAAAAAGACTGTAGTACCCTTGTTTTGTGACTTGTAATATTTTTTTGTATTGCTTAACTTATAAAATTTTAATAAGTTGATTTCAGTCATGCTGTGCTTTTTTTAATTATTTTTGGCCATGTTGTACCCTGTTGTGCCATCTTTTTTGCCCACACATGAATTGGACCCGTACGTGATCGGTCCTTAATTATTAGATTGGTGCTGTCCATAAACAAACTAACGTTGTCCATTGTTTTCTTAGCTAGAATAAAATATGTATACCAGGACCATGCATATGATTCGTCTTGAACATTGCACAATCATTTGGTGGATGAGACCACCTTTTTTCAGAAATTTTCATTGTGATCAGCTAACGCATGTGCACACTTGAGTTAATTTTGCATAAATATAAACGAATATCATAGAGAAAATCCATAAACTCAAACATATGAAGTTCATAACAAAGGTTCTAATTCGATGAATATCATAACAAAAGTCTATAACAAAGACTAATATATGTCTTCGATAGAAAATAAATAAGAGATCACATTATCTTTGCTAACTCACTTTCATACCATTCGAAGTCACCAAGAAGTAGCTATGCCAGTAGCAAGCTCGTCCCAAAATGTATCCATAGACCGATCATTCGATTGTGATGTTGACCCATCCAAAGCATCTTGAGAAATTGCATATTTTCGGTATCTAGAAGGAATGGTAGGGACATAGTTAGAATCTCAGTCGCACCTATGAAAATACCAATCCCTGCTACTATGCTCACGTATAAAGTTGTGGAGCGCCATAGTAGCCGCAACAATCATCTTTTGCTTAGTCATTGGATAGCTTGGCATCTTGAGTAGAATTGGCCACTTCATCTTCCATACACCAAATGTTCGCTCAACTATGTTACGCACAGAGGAGTGTACCTTGTTGAACTTTTCCTTGGCAGTAGTTGGTTCAACACCTCTGTGGAATTCAGAAACATGATACCTTTCGCCCTTGTATGGGGCTAGGTACCCCGGTCGATAAGGATAGCCGGCATCAACAAGGTAATACTTGCCTGAATCAAAAGTAATACAAAGTTAATGACAGTACATATTTTAGGAAGAAGTAATTTATGCAAGAGCAAAGAGAGTTACCTAATGGAGGATGTGGGAAGACACCTCGGTCTACTCTCAATGCATGATATAGCACACTAGTGTCATGTATAGCCCTTGGTTGACCAATGGATGCATAAGTGAAACGCATATCAAAGTCCACAACTGCCAACACATTCTGAGAGGGATCTTCGGACCTTCCAATGTATCTCACTTGTTGTTCTAGTGGAAGAGTTGCACGTATATGAGTCCCATCAAGAGCACCTATGCAATCCTTAAGATGTGGCCAAGCCCTTCGATCATCTCTAATCCTACTATGGATGGTGGAGAAGTTTGGATCCTTTGGTTTCATGTAATCAACAGACATTGCAACCACACATTCTAGCACTTCTTGAAACTTCCTACTAATGGTCTCACCCGAGTGCTTGAACCGGTTTCGTGTTTTCCTATTCGATTCACCTCCACCGCATACCCATAAGAAGATTGCAAGTGCCTCTAGTGTACTCATATTCTTGGTAGGTTTGAGTTTATACCTGCTCACCAACAAGTCATGTAGGTCAAAAAAGATTGTTTGGTTCATACGAAGCATCATATGAGTCTCTCCCAGAATAGCCAATGTTTCCTTCAACCAACCCATCCCACTAAGGCGTGAAGTCCGCGTTTTGGCCTTGTCCATGTAGGTTGAATAGTACTCCGCAACAATGGATGCCCTGGTTAGAGAAATGACATCCATGGCATGCTTTGCTCGCATGATCTTCTCTCTAGTTTTGTTCTCTTCACCACTATCACTTTCGCAAGACAACATCTGTACATTTCATCACAATCGTGAGAATGAAAGCTACAATATAGACATCAAGCAATATACGGACATAAGGTTCTCAAACATAAAAAGGATAACATAAGAAGCAAGCAAACATAAAGTTCATACAATATCCAAATATAGGGTTGTCAGTCTTACATAGATAGAATATGGTCCACGAATGAGCTAATACGACAACATAAGAAGGAAGCTAACATAAAAGGCAAACAAACATAAAGTTTAGACAATATCGCAACATGCCATAATCAATTCCCATACTCCTTCTTGTACTTCCTCTTAAGCCACTCAAAACGAGCTTGTGGGGTGTGCAATGTTTTGAACATCTGCCTTTGCTCCCTCTTCAAAAACAACTCAGTGGCAATGAAGTGCTCATCACTACCTAGAGAGGCACCACATTCTTTCACCCAGTTCATCACAACATCTATGGAGCAAGGGTAATCTTTCATTGCAAATGACTCCAATGTTGACTGAAATTTCTCAGCCATGTTAGCTATCTTTATGATTTTGTCTTGCATGACTTGACCTAAGCTTGACTTAGGCTTTTTGCCCATCCCAATAGGTGCACTTGCTACTCTCTTGCCTTTGCCATTGGAGGGGGGCTCGTCCCCAAGCTCGATCTCATCGATATCCTCAATGTCATCCTCAACATCAAGGTTCACATTTTGAGTATTCTCAACTTGTGTTTGAGGCAATATACCCATTGCCGGAGACCAATGATCAGCACCATCATTGGTGATATCTTCAAACATCTGCCTTAGAAGGCCTTCATTTTGCAGACCTTTTTTGTGAAACTTTATTGCCCCTGGAATTTCCTATGAAAAAATGGGACACCGATTAGTATAAATAAAAAGTATGTGCTGCCTAAAGTAAATAAAATAAAATAACACTTACTATGTTAACCTTCTTCCACCATGAAAGGTGTTGAGAAATTATGTCTTTCTCATTGTTCCAGCCAGAACCGGTCTCCCGTGTGGTGAGTTTTTTCCAAATGGCATAATCAGACTTTAACTTATCCCATTTATTCTTGAATTGTATCTTAGTATAATCGAGGCCTGTTATATTCTTAAACCCCTTAGCTACCTCGGCATATCCTACAGTGTTCAAGTGGGTGTTTGCCCGGTTCCCAATCCTAACTTGTTCTGGAAACAACTCACACACTACCCTAAGGTGCTCATCATTCCACTCAGTAGAACCTGCCATCTGCATGTTGTAACATTCCTACTTGCATCAATGTAAACTAACCAAGCATATAAAATGAGTTCACATATGAACAATCAGAATCAACCAATCATGAAAAGAGGCTAAAAGAGGGAACAAATAAAAGACCTTGCATGAAGATGTTTCAAATTCCATAAATATGCATAACTAGCCAATGTGATTCCGACTCTCTTCCAACAAATTGTAATTCCACCTATTGTCATTGATTTTACTTATGCCCTGTCCCATTTGCAATGTTTGACTCAAAATAGAGCACACTTCCAGAATGATTCATTTTGCATCCCTGAATGGATAAGTGGGAAATATGGCACTAGCCTTATTGTGCACGAATGAAACAATACAAAACTGACAATACACCTAGACTAATACACCAGAATTCTAACAATACACTCAGAGTTTAAAACTATAATACACCCATAATTCTGACAATACAAAACTGCAATACACCCATAATTCAGCTATACAATATTTGTGATGAACAATACACCCAGAGTTCAAGTGAAAATTGATGAACATGATCACTAACATCACACCCAGAATTCTGACAATACACCCATAGTTCAAGTGAAAATTGATGAACACAATCACTAACATCACATTAATCTGACAATACTATAAAATCAGTGATTATTCATTAATCTTATTTCCATTAATCTGGAGAATCAATCCCAATAACTGACATCACATTAATCTGACAATATTTGTGATGAACACAATAACTGCCATCACATTCACAATCACAATCCCAACAGCTCGGTGGCTTACCTTGAAGATGCCGAGGGTGGACCGCCGTTGCGGAGGAAGATGCCGAGGGCTAGGGGAGGAAGAGCTGCCGAGGGAGGAGGAGCTACCGAGGACCGGGGGAGGAAGAGCCACCGAGGGTTGGGGGAAGAGCCGCCGAGGGCCAGGGGAGAAAGAACCGCTATCGGGGAGATCCCGGAGGACCAGGCCGTGGAGGAAGAGCCACCGGTGGGGACGAGTCGCCCTTGCCCATTCGCCGCCGTCGAGGGAGGCGAAGGGGTTGGGGGCGGCGAAGGGGCGAGGGAGGCGAAGGGGTTGGGGGCAGCGAAGGGGCTGGGGTTGGCGAATGGGCGAGGGAGGCAAGGGCTGGGGCGGCGAACAAGAGAGGGCGGCGAAGGGGCTGGGGAGCGGCGAACGAGCTGGGGGCGGCAAACGGGAGAGGGCGGTGAAGGGGCTGGGTGTGACGAACGGGAGAGGGAGGCCAGGGGTTGGGGCTGCGAAGCGAAGGGGATGGGGACTTGGGGCTGCGGGTTGGGGGTGTCGGGTGCGTATCCTAGGTATATCAGTGGCAATTTAGGTAAATACTCTCAACTTCAATAGGTATTTTGTTTTACTGGTCCGCAGCTCCTCACTTGGAGCAAGGTTTTACCTGCTCTACAAGTTGCACTAGAGGGCTGCTCTACTCCAAGTTGCTCCAACTCCAACAGTTTTGTGGAGTTAACCCGTTTGGCACAGATCCATCTACTCCAACTAAGAAGCTAAAAGTTGGAGCCATACCAAACAGGGCCTAAGTGACAGATTTTAATACTGAAAAGCCTATTTGTCACCCGGAGAAAAGATAGATCCCTAGCGGTTCTCGTAGACTCCAATCGAGGAGACTGGCATGAATTCATGATTCGATATAGCACTACACATGTTTGTACCACTTTATCCATAGCAATTCTGAGCTCTCTCTGGGTTAGGTCTATCGTATTTTCTTTGATGTGATTTCGAGTTCAGAATACAGAACATTTTTCAGGTTACGTGATTAAGTCTCCACTCATTACTTTCCGTTGATGCTGACCTCGTCATCCACCGAGTTCCAGCAATGTGGTTGGGGCAACTCTCCTCCGTGCCCAACACTCCACCTTGTGTTACTATAACGCCCTAGATCCCCCACTTTCGGACTCTTTCTACCGGTCCTAGGTTCTTCCCTAACTCAACCCATGCAATATTACTTACCCGTTGTGGAGAGGATAATCATGTAACAAGTTAGCATTTTTTGCTCGTTAAAACGGGAAAATAGTTGGCACTTAAATCCGCCTCTGACCGAGTAAGAGCTTTGTTGGTCTTTATATATTAACCATATGTAAAGAGGTCTCACATCTTCCCTCATCATCGTCCTCGTGTTCCCTTGCCCGGGCCCCCTTTACCAGCCATACTATTAACTCTTTCCTCATCTCATTCTCGTTTCTTATCTTTATCTCATTTTTATCTTTAATCTGATTTGATTTTAAGACATAGTTTTGATGCATGTACATATATTATACAACAATATACAATTTACATTTAATATAACTATATTTATGTTCAAGATATAAACTTGCCTTCGTAGTTGTAGAAAAGATCGCCGTCGACAGAATAGATATTAGCTACTTCTGCCTGTGTTGGTTCATCTCTGCAATTTATACGACGGTGCAAATAATAAATAAATAAGTAAATACTTAGTGGAAATTAGGTGCTACTAGGTGTACCTTAGTCAGATGATTCTTTTCGTTAGTGGATTTTAATTTAATAACATTTTTCGAATCTCCCACAAAGTTAGCACTCTCTAACCACGGTCGTTCTACAGTCTACTGGTTCTGGGGTTGAGGTTGCCGAAACTCACGTTTTAACGTATGAAAAATAAAATACTACTTGCACCCGTATTTCACTAAATCTTTTAAATTTTATTTGTGCAAATACGCCTAATTGATTTTATTTAAGTGCGTATGAATTTATTTGCTTTTCTAAATAAACTCGGTGTTGATTAATTTAATTAATATTTTGCGACTAAATTATTTTTAACGCGTCTGGTTATTTGTCTAATCCCCTGATTTTTATCGGTGCTTAATTTCGATAAATATTCTCATATTAATTTTACGCATTTTTCCATTTTTATTTTCCACCACTACTGTTATTCATCTGTATGGAGTTTAAAATTCCATTGTTCTGGCGATTTTTCTGAAACTCACAGGTATGCTACGTACGTGTTCTCTCTTTTTATTAATATTTTTTATTTTATTTCATCTTATTCTATTTTATTATTTATCGATCTGGTCTATGACTATTATTCGTACGTGGTTTATATTACTCATTGGTCAAAACTTTATATCGCGTTGATACTTATTATTTAATATTAATGCTTAAATTCACTGCTAAATATACTACGATTCATCCTTACTAAAATTTACCAATTTGCCTAATTTCTCCGTTTTCCTCCTAATTCCTTTTCCCCCTAATCTCTTTTCCTTAATCTCTTTTCTTTCTCTCCCTTACTTTCCTCATTCCATTCGGCCGAACACATCTAGGCACCTCCTTTCTTCATCCTCATTCCCCATTTCTCTCAAGGAGTTCTCCTCCCTCCATTATGGCCGCCGCCCCCATGGCTCCTCCCCGTCATTGCCGTTTGTTTTCATGAGGCTCGCTCGCCTCGGCTCGCTCCCGCTGCTCCCTAGCTCTGCTTAGCGCCACCACTCGGCTCGACTTCCTCCCTCCCGACGCCCTACCGTGTGGCGTGACCTACCTACGCAGCTCGGTGGCTCGGCCCCCATGGCAGTGGTCGCCGATTCTTTGGGCTCTTCCCATGACTATTTTGCCCCTTTGATTTGCTTCGGTTTTATAGTTGTGCTTGATAAGTTTTAATGTTTGTTGTGTTTTAAGTTCATGCTTGGTGATTGACTTGAGGTGGAGGTGGGCTACTGTATAATATTGTTTTATACAAAATTTGTTTGGCGATGCGTTCGATATTAATTTGTGCTTATGTTTATTCTTGTATAGAAAATATTAATTACTGTTAATTACCAATTAGCGTTGCTTAGCTCAAGTTAATTGTTGGGGTTCTCACCTCCCCCCCTAAGAAAATTTCATCCCCGAAATTGAAATCTCACTTGAATAGGTTGGGGTGGGCTTCGCGTAGTGCTTCTTCTCTCTCCCACATGGATTCGCTGACGGAGTGATCCTTCCACGGTACCTTGTACAAACGGATCGTTTGGTTCCTTAACGTCCAGTCTACTGTAGCTAGGATTTTCACTCGGTGTTCTTCATAGGTTAAATCCTCTTATAGAGGTGTGTCAAGATTTGTTAAGAAATGTGAGGGCTCTTTCAAGCATTTCTTGAGCTGGGAGACATAGAATACGTCGTGGATTCTCAATAATTGTTTGGTAATTCCAGTCGATACGCTAAGGTGTCATTACGCTCTAGAATCCTAATGGTCCAACGTACCGTGGACTCAGTTTCCCTTTTAAATCCGGATTGGTGCACCCTACATATAGGTGATACCTCTAAATACACATAACCTCGACTTCGAACTATAGGTGTCCTAGAAATTGGCACTGATTCCGGAACAAGGATGATAACAAATTCCATCTCCCTATCTGGAGACATACCGGGTCAATCTTCAGGGAATACGTTTGGAAAATCTTTTACTACTACTATATCTTTTACTTCTTTTGCTTGAAGGTTGGCCAGGCAAAGGTTAGCTGGTTTCTGTCGGGTTCTAACTCCGAGGTATTGCAGTCGTGTCCCATAGGGTTTTATAATAGACGCTTGTTGGTTTCGCAAGCTATCTTTACTCCATGGGCGGATAACCAGTCCATACCCAAGATTACTTCTAAGCCACTCAAGTTGGTTATGAAGAGGTCACCTAGGAACTTGGTATTATGGATTATGGTTAGCCTGATAGTTTATAACTGGCGTCACTTCTAGTGTTCCAGCTGTGTGCTAATCCCCATCGATTTTTCCAATGGTTCAGATGTGGCCTCTCCAATTCATTCTACGATCAACCAAACACTGCTATTCAAATAATTCCACCAATTTCATCAATTCTCTATAATTCAACCAATGTATCTGGATTCCATTCAAAGCTTACTATAATAATCCAACTTCATTCTTTATTCAATCACTTATACCTAATCGTCTTGTCAAAACCAAACTTCCCACATTCATTACCAATACATTTATTTCCTCTGAGATTTCTTCTAAATCCAATCATTCTATCATAACCCATATATCCTGTATAACCAAATTATCCCATTGATTCCCCAAAGTTTATATGTACTTCTTGATTCAATCAATCCACCAAAATCATTATCAT
The DNA here is from genome assembly GCA_036346405.1 of Phyllostachys edulis. Taxonomy (NCBI): domain Eukaryota; kingdom Viridiplantae; phylum Streptophyta; class Magnoliopsida; order Poales; family Poaceae; genus Phyllostachys; species Phyllostachys edulis. The sequence continues at coordinate 21,871,942 of CM070545.1, read as the reverse complement.
GAATTGTTATGAAAAAAAACTATCCTTTTTGTATTTCAATCACCACTTTTACTGTATTAAGTTCCCGATACTAATTCTTCAACAATTACTAAGATCCATTTAAATCCGTCAAGATGTATTTCTATAATCCAACCAAAATTTATTTCCATATTCCAACAAAGATATACTTCTTTGATCCAACAATAACACATTCCAATATTCAACAAATGTATTTCTATCATCCACAATAATATATTTTTAATAATCCGATCATGATATAATCCTATGATCCAACAATAATAGAATCTGATAATCAAACTCCAACAATTATATAATCACACAATCCAATCTTCAACAATAATCTATCTCCATAATCCAATATCCCTATCAACAACAATCCAACAAATGTATTCCTAAAATCCAGTAGCCAACATTCATTTCTATATCCAACAATAATCCAATACTCCATAATCATGGATTTTTAATAATCCAACATCCATCAATCCAATATCAACAATCTACTTCTATAATCTAACGTCTATTAGTCCAATACAAAATAATTCAATAGTAATCTATGTCTATGATCCAACATCCAATATCCATCAATCATGTAATCCTTTAATTCGATATTCAACAATCATGCAATCTTTTGTCAGGTAGCGTCCTCTATACTTTGTACATCTACGAGCTATGGCAACATGCTGCTACTGGACTATGGGTCTCTGGAAGGATGGGTTGAAGGTTGAACCACATGAGTCCAGGTTGAAAGCATCTAGGCCCTAAAAATTATTTTGGTAATTAATGATAATATGTGAATATAGGATTAATGTGTTTATTGAGTATTTACAAGGTTAAATCCCATTGGTGAACTTATTGACGCAAAGTTGCATGAAAATGGACTACATGAAAATCTTTTGGCTCAAAGACAAGGTACAAGTAGTCGAGGTTCCTTTTTCTATTTTACCTGTCTTAGGAGTTTTGGTTGGAAGACTGGATTATAGGATAAATGCCGTACTATTAAGAAGGATCATGGCTAGTAGCTTGATAGCATATTCTTGTGCCATATGGATCAATTTAGGATCATGCATGCATTTGAATTTGAGCTTAAAATTGAATTTAAAAGCATTAAGTGCTTCTGTCCAAAATTGGTAGTACCATAGTTATAATTGTGGTCGTACCGCTTGGTGCGGTATGACCTAACTTTACTTGGCGGTAGTACCGTATTTTGAAGGGAACAGCCAACTGAGCGCACATGCGGAATGACCGGCTCCTTGAGCGGTACTACGACATTGCGGTCATTCCGTTTTTTAGTTGGCGGTTCAAGAAAACAAGAAGCATTGCATTTTGCCTTAGAACCACTCGTGGAAATAGGTTGTTCCGCTCCTGTGAATCGGTCGTTCCGATATGCGGTCGTACCGAATTTTATGAGGCGGTTCAATAAAAACAGAACAAGTATAAATCTGCTCAAAAAATCTTTCTGGAAATCGGACGTTCCGCGCTAAGGAACGGTTGTACCGCTCTGCGGTCATTTCAATTTTTACATGGCGGTATGAAAATTCCAGAACACTTGTATTTTTCAACATTTTGTGAAACCCTACAATCGGTCGTACCGCTCGTAAATACGGAACGACCAGGGAGTTTCGGACGTACCGCTCGTTAGCCTGCGGTCGTTCTGATTGGGGTTTCCAACGGCTATATTGTTTATTTTTAGTAACTATTCTAGCCGCTGATCGTGCTCGATCGGCGCGGTCATACCGCTCATTGCACTTCTGATGCGTTCGATTTTACGAGAAGTTGGGGTTTGGTCCCCAACGGTCATAATTGTTGGTGGGGGTTATAAATACCCCCCCAACTGCTCTAGTAAAGGCTGCTAGTGCCTATTTAACATCTATAGAGGCTTGAGAGCTTGGTGCATTCACTCAACACTCAAAAACACTTTTGTGCATTCATTGTGAGCTTGTTGAGATTCATTCAAGTGCATTCATACTCCTAGTTGATCCATTTGCACTTGAGTGCCGTCAAGTGAATACCGTTGGTCTATTACTCTTGGAGTGTTGCCGCACTCCTAGACGGTTTAGTGGTGGAGCACGGTGATCTCTTCAAAGAAGATTGTGAAGAGGCCCGGTGCAAGTTTGTGAGTGGTTCGGTGTTCACCATCTCCGGAGCGGAGGAAGAACAACCATAGTGAATCGAGGGAAGGCTTAATTCGTGGAGCCGACTTGAGGTGTCAAGCTTCCTCAACGTGGACTAGTGAAGACCGGCAAGTCTTCGATACCACGGAAAAAACATCGTTGTGTCATTGTAGTTATCTCTAGTCTTTACCTTCCGGATTTATATTTCTAGCTTGTTTATTGTGATTGAATTGCTTAGCTAGAAGTGTAACTTGTTTAGACTAAATTATTAATTAGCTAAAATTGTTAAATTGTTAAAAATTTAAAAACCTCCTATTTACCCCCCCTCTAGTCGGTTATCCTTAATCCTACATAGGTGTTGTCTCATTACAGCCTACTGGTGGATTTTCCGTTGGTGTGTCCCTCGGTAAGAACCCAAATTTTACTCCCAAATCTCAATCGACGTGTTCTTGACCTTCCATCAGGGGGGGTGTTAAGAAATGGTTTGCATGAGTGGTGGTACTTGTAGCCTTTTATTTTGACGGGTCTTCTTGTTGGGCATGAGGATTAGGTATATTCCGTAGAGTGGCAGCCTCTCACGCTATTACCTGATGATGAACCTCGTCAGCTAATGAGCATATTATCTGCTTTCATGGACAAGATAAGGATGATATGGAGGCCAGAGAAAATACTAGACTTTGGATAAATGAGTGACTATTGATGAATTAAGTCACTCAACATTTGGATTTTATAGTGGCCATTGGGAGCCTGATGGTAAATACATTCTTGCACATGTCTATGGTGGATCCTTTCATATGTGTAGAAATGTTGGAGTGGATTCTGAAAATTTGCAGCCTTGGATGGTCCCATCTGGTCATTTTGCACTTGTGTCTGAGTTAACATGGTCAGGATGTGGCAAATATTTGCTATCCGTTGGCCATGACCAGGAAGGTTCTTGTACTTATATCAGTTTTGATCCAAGTAATAGAACTTATATACCTGATTGGTTGTCATTTTCTCTTACTGCTTGCTAATACTTTTGGGCATCAATGTTAAATATGTAGACAAAACACATATCTACTTCTTGGAGAAATCAAGTTAGCCTAGGAGATGTGATATGTAAGCGTGAAATTGCTCGTCCGCAAATTCATGATATTAACCGGGTGTCATTCCTTCCGGGTATTGGGAACCATCGGTTTGTTAGTGGTGCTGAGGAAAAAGATTTCAGAGTCTTTGAAGCTTCTTTATTATTTTTTTAGGACCTTAAAAGAAGCAACTTTGTCGAAACTTGACAACTGAGTATTTTGACAAGGTGCAAGTCCTTGGAGCAAATATGTCTGTTCTTGGTCTTTCAAAGAAACTTAGAGGAGGGTGTTAATAAATTGGTTGCCTTAGTAACTGGACTTATAGCATTTTAAGTTGGAGGGTCATTTTGTTGGTTATACTAACTTTTCGCTTCTTCAGTAGTAATTTGTGGTAGGAAAAATGGTATCATATTCATCTGGCAGATATTAATCCAGGGTGAGTTGCGTTAATCCATACACACAGTGAGCAAATAACACCAAGAAACAATGAGATACAAAAAGATCTAAATCCTACACTACCCTAGATCCACGTGCCCAGGTACGCCCAAGATCCTGTTCTCGAGATTGCCCAAACCACGTCTTTGGGACCGCTCAGAACTTGCCTCTGAGTGTGACCTACACTACCATGTATCCATGTGCCTAGATACACTTGAGATCCCGTTCTTAAGACCACCCAAACCACGTGTTGGGACCACTCAGGGCTCATTCACTACTACAAACAGGCTATTCAAGATGCCTCATCACAGACAGTTCCAAAGGAACCGTCTGTGATACGTAACTATCATAGACGGTTTATAACTAGAACCATCTGTAATAATTCATAGATGATTCTTAATAAGAACCGTCTGTGATGAGGGATTATCACAGCTGCTCCTAGGCTCTGCCGCCGGCCGCTTTGGCCGGTCGGCTCCGCTTCCTCCTCTCCCGACACTTTTGGTGTGGTGGTACGGGCTCACCAAGACGCCTGCTCACGCGGCTGCCTCGGCCCGGCTCCTCGTGGCATGGCCGCCGGTTCTTTGGGCTCTCCCCCTGCCTATTTTCCCCCCTTTGATTTGCTTCGATTTTACATTTGTGCTTGATAAGTTTTGATGTTTTTAAGTTCATGCTTGGTGATTGATTATCGATTAGTGTTACTTAGCTAAAGTTAATTGTTCGGATTCTCGCAGCGGCACACGCCAACACGCGGCTCATGTACCAGCGCCACTGTGTGCGACGGGATGGAAATGGGGTGACGGGCGCACAGCGCGCTTGCGTCCCACGCCGAACGTCTTTCCGGCGCTTGTGCTCCCTCTCCGCCTCAGCTCCGCCTTTTGGGAAGGTCGTGGCGGGTGGCGGCACCGTTCACGGCGCGGCGCGCCCGCGTTTCTCGTCCATCCGCTGTGAACGATTGGGCCGGCCGGCTAGCCACCGCTTCACCTGAACATCTCATATGATGAGTGCGTGCAAATCAGGCTTAGCAGTAGACTGGTAGAGTTTAACAGGCTTAGTTCGTACGAGTTACACGATGCTTCTTAGATGGGCTGGCCCATTTAAGTTGCTGTACAATGATCAAAATGAGGTCTAGAAAACTATGCACTTCCGCATGATCACTAATGCCATTTTCGAAGGTTGTGGTAAACTTCTAACGGCAGTTTTTTTACCGATACTAGTTCCTAAACAAACTTTTCACAGCTTGATTAATCACACAACAGCCAGTTGTGAGCGGTGATCACTCTCTATTATACAAATTTATTCATAGCAATCACTGGTTCTCAATAGTAGAAATTTCAATTAGTACTAGTGGTGATGAATGCAAGCGATTAGTGGTTAATTATGAAGGTGATCCATGGCAATTTTTTTTGCTGCAATCATTCGAAATGGTACGAATACGGTCCATGACAAATCAAACCAAGGTATCCCACAAGATGAGGTTGAGGCTTCACGCAACAAAAGCCAGACAGAACCCTACAACAGTTGTGGCCTCGGGAGAATGCAGGCGAGGGCGGTGCGCTCTCCCTGCAACAGTGTCTCCATGGCTCTGCAGTCAACTCCATCATCGACCATTGCACGGTGCCGATGTCTAAATTCTGTGCAGAATCCCTCCTTTCCCTCGTGCAGTCGTGCCGCGCGCGCATGGCTGATTCGCCGATACGTATTCGCTTCGCACTGTTACCCATTTTGAAACGACCACTGTTTCGGACATTTCCTGCATGCCGATGCTCTCGTTCGGCGACTGGATCGGATAGCGAAACTTGTGGCCATTGGCTCGCGGCTCACGGGACCTTCAACATTGCTGCATAGTGGAATACCACTACGAGAAACAGGGATGGCAAAAGGTGACCCTCTTGACGGGACCCGTGTCCTGTACCACAAGCAATCACGCAACTTTATCTTGTAAAAGTTTGTCCCTACGACCTAGGGTTTCCATGACACCTACTAGCTGCTGCTAGGACATTCGCATGGATGGCACGGAATGCTTCTGCTACTATACTGGGTCTTCACCTCGGTGTAGAGAAATATCTCACTTCGATCTCTGTAGAGAATCAGATCACCCAAAATGAATGGGGTTCAGATTCATGGTACAAGGCAAGAAACACTGCATCGAGCATAAAATAAACAAGGTATATAGTACATAAACTACAGATATGATCATCCATTAGTTGGCATTTCTCAGTCGGCAACAAAATACTGGGAAGAGATGGAACACAGGTAAAGATTTCGTCATCACTAGCTGATTAAAATCAGGACTGTCTTCGTTGTTGAAGACTATATTTAGCACGACAGGACAGAACTTTCAATTACAAGGAGAATTCTACTACCTAGCTCTGCCATGATCATTAGCACTGCTTTTGGTTCTGCAATTTGTACCGTCAGTCAGAACCGGACTATTGCAGCAACAACCAAAGTGACGACAGCACAAGGGGGAAAGAAAAAAAGGAAAAGTTTCAAGAATAAAGCAAAGATAAAATGCTTACTGTATCCAACAAGACAATGCAGGAAACAAGAAGCAATGGTACCACGATTATTCGTGCGGTTCCATAAAAAATCATACATCCAAAAACATAGCCAAGAAGAGCACTCACACTGGCACAGTATCTGCTACATACACGCACAGCTCGTCTTTACACTTCAGCAGCAGAAAAATGACGGCTCCTTTAATCAACACCGGTACGGCATTGGATGAGTGGCTTCCAGATAATTACTATGTCACTAACTGTACCCTGAACACATACATAAATTAAGCGATTGCTTATAAACAGCTTAATTCAACTGTCCTCCTAGCATCAAGTACCGTGAAGTATTTGCACTTAATTTGAATCAGTTCATCTAATGTATTTGTAGCATTATCCGGAAAATGATACGTAAGGCATGACTCAATATGTAAACATAAAGGAACAGAGCTGTAGAACCCAAACAGAAGCTAACATGCCCAAACAGCCACATCATCGGTTTCTCTTCACACATCCCATCTTGATTTTTTCTGAGCGAATACAGCTTAACCTGGAACAAACAAAGACTTCAATCCACTGACAGGTAGCTAGAAGGAATACTTGCATTGCATTCAGGATGTTCAGAAGCAAATCCAGGCCAACAAACAGAACCGTACTGAAGAATGTCCATTCGGAAAAAGCGCGAAGATACTACAGTGACATTACAAGTCATAAAATGACATGGCCAAGACCTTAGGAATATCCAGTACAAATAGATAGACATGGTTGTAACAGATCAAGAAACATCCAGTTCCCAGAACTAGCAAGATCAACAAAAATAAGCGTTGAGGAACATATGGGCAAGTAATGTAATTTGTATCGCGAAGTGTGAATTTGTTTGCTGGTAAAAGAGGCAAATATCCCTATGGCATATGCAGAATTAACCGATCAGTCCCACACAAAAAAAAAGTTCAATTGATCATTGTCCCCAACACAATAAGAGCAGATTCTTGTTTTTTTTTAAAAAAAACATCACAATAAGAGCAAACATGTCCAGATTGACATGTCTGTACTCTGTACGGCTTACCCCACAGATGATAAAGCTCCCGATGCCGTCTCAAGTTTACATATACTCTAAAAAGACAACTATGAGACAATGCAATCACTGAACAAATTGCATTTAATGGGGAGAAGTTCCACTGATCAAATGGCATCTGAATTCTGAAGGTAGAGCTTGAAACAATGTTTATTCCTGAACATGATCCAACAATTGGCGCAATTAGAAACACATTGCGTAGAGAAGCTACTAAGCTATAGCGGCCTAAAGAGTGCACCAGACATTTATCTCAAAGTTTACTGGGAACTGGGAAGCAGTATGCAAACATTTCTGATCCTCAACAAGAATTATCATATCCACAATATCATACAAAACTTCAAACAAGAGAATATATAGTCAATAATATACCAATGATAAACAAGAGGAAAGGCTTTCAGTTAGAAGTCCTTCCAGCAAGCAACATATCTAGTCATCTGGATGGCAAAAAGTAGCAGATCAACGATAACTGAATAAACCACTTCCTCGAGTTCAAGAACAACCTAGACCAGGAAAGCAACATATGACTTCCATGTCAAGACACAATTCTCATTCAACAACTGCCATCTACCATCACCATGCAAAAAAAGTTGTAATAGATATGTTTAGTAACTCTGCTAAAACAAACCGTAGTGAGTACTTTCAACAAAAAAGGCACAGAAGAGTTATCTATATTAATCCTTTCAATACATAATTCCCTTTTTATAAGTAAATCTGCATCAGCCAAACCTTAAAAAGGAAAGACAGTACAAAATGATTGCTAAACAGAACACATTAGACATGATTATGATTAAAAGCATGAGTATTAAAGCATGGGAAAATACCACTACAAGAAGCGTACCACTCACAATAAACGGCTAATTGTAAAACTCATCAAATGAAATTATGAAACTACCACATTTACATTGATTTTAGGTCCAGTCAAAAGGAAGTACATCCATGTTGAGTTTCATTCCTACCCACCCCTACCCACAGCCAGTTTAAAAAGGAAAAAAATATATATGCAAAGCGCACAATCCTAATCACACAACACCTCGTCTCACATCTAGGCTTCCCCAATTGCACAATTATCTTCTCAACGTTGCAACAAATAAGTTAGCAATCCTAACAATACATCTTGTGAATATGAAAACTCGCACAATTTGATAAATTGAGCACGAGTCCTCAGATTTCGTTGTTTTTAACGGGGTTAACCAGCGAACAACAAATGCCGGACCTCATTCCGTTGATGTGGTATACCTATCCACTGTACCTTTTTTAGTTGTATTGGAAAATTACCCAAGCTACCAAGATTGGCACACTAATGAAAAGTGGAACATATTAAATTTAAAAATCCATACACAGCAGATCTTAACAATCAAATACAACTCTGAAAGTGCCATGCATGAGAAAGAAAACCATTTGCTTAACTATAGCAAAGCATCGTTAAAAATTCCCCAAAAAATCACAAACTCAGTACTTGCTTAAATTGTAGTTCCAATCATTTAATAGATAAATTGACATTAGATCACATGACACACAAGAATGTTTCAAACATAGCAACTGGTAATAACAAACGTTGCCAAATGAAAGTTGGACCAGTCAGTTGGATCACCATCATCACAACAGACAACAAACAGATGTCCACATTACTAGGCACGTTGCATTTATTGTCAAAAAGAAAAGAGACGCAAGGAATGTACAATGGTGTAGACAACTGTTATCTATAATATATCTCCATATCATTTTACAGTTTTAAAGACAGTTCCTACAATGAGTTGTTTTTTACATATCTTTTTAGACAACTCATTCATATACAATGTGTCTTGTTTCTCATATTGCAGTCGACTGTTGCATGAGATACGGCTCAATTCTCTGTACGTCCTCTCTCTCATCAACATCTTGTGTCCTACGTGATAAAACTCACAGACACGTGACATCATACTATTGTACATGGTCTAGCAGAAGTTAGCAGGCTAAATAATACATGTGATGAATGTACATTTTGCATATGCATATCCACACTGCAGACAGAGCGATTGCCCCAATTATATGCCTCAACACATTAAGTCAGTTGAGCCAATCTATCAAGTACGTCTGTGCACAAACCAAAAGAACATATGCATACATTTCAGTACTGCTAATATAAACATAAAAATGTCCGGGAGTGCAATCCAAAAGTCTGAATCATGTGCGGTTGTGCGGAACAAGTCCAAAGGCAAACTAACTAACCAACAGTACCAAGCTTTACAAAATTAAACAAATGTTCAATTAGTCAAGCAATAACACAATTCATGGAGTCAAGGCCTACGAATACGCCAATCCTACTTTCATAGTTCATCAAATAAAGAAGCAAGCTGAACAGTAACCGTGCTCCCCAAAGGTTGGCAACAGTCGACAAGGCGACATGGACCAATGCCATCATCACACACATGACACATGAGATAATAGCAGCTTTGATGATGACAAGATAGCCCAACAACATCGATCCCAAATTTAAAAAGTTCTTCACAGCTCATGACTGCCGATACGACCCATGTGCTGTTTACTTGTTACAGCGGCTCAAGCAAGCCGACCAAAATTTTCACTTACTGGACAAGCAAAGGAAAACGAAGCATATAGACTACGGCAATCCAAGACAACGAACCAAATCACACACACCGTAAACAAAAAGCATGTGTCTTTGCGCAACCAGTACATGGCTATGCTTTTAACACCACCGTTGTTTCTTTTCACATCTTGTCATCCTCGATGGGATCCGGCACAAGGAATAAATATGGGGACTTGCACAAAAAATAAGGTGAAGGGAACAGGAAGCCACCATGATCGTGCCTCCCCTTCCTCTCAACATGTCAAAAAGAAAAGGCAGCAGAAACGATCGGGCTAATGTAGTTTAAGCATTAAGATAGTCTGTAATAAGCCCAACAATTCTCTCATCACATGCATTACACATTGACCTCTAGGATACAAGTTCCAATGCATGTTGTACACAGCACAAAGCCAAGCCAAGAATCCATGCCTTCCTACCTACCCATAGAATAGAAGAGGACAAACAAACAAAGAAAAGAGTGCAGTGCAGCTGAACAAGCTAAGCATTCGAGGCCAAATTAAGCACGCAAAGAGTGGAGGCCAAGCAAGTGTTAAAAAGAGTCAAACTTTTCAGCTCACAATCTATCTATCTATCACGAGGCCTCACAATCTATCTATCTACCACGAGGCCGAACAGCGCACGCCTCTAGCTGCTCGAAGGGACCCCACGGCCTATATGGCTTGCACTCCTGAACACATCCCCATATATGGAAAGAGAAGCATCGGGAACATGAGAGCAAGAACCAACAAGCAATATCTTATGCATAAAGATTTAATCTTGCACTATCTTGTTGCGAACGAATTTCTAACAATTGTTATTCTCTACTCGACTAGAAAAAGAAAGAACTGGCAATACTAGAGCACCAACTAGTAACAACAATTCTTCGATGTTATACAACGACAGTAACACCACCGAAGCTAGAGATAAGTAGAACAAACACCATGCATCGATGCCCGATAATGGTACGGGCAAGAAGGATTGAGAATTGTACTAGCAATGAAGGAGAAGAAAAAAAGAATGGTAATGATCGATGTAACCTTAATCTTCTATTAGCTCAGTTCATGGTGTTACCATAGCTCGACCCGCCAAGAATGTGTGGGCCCCCGCCACCGCTGACGCCGTACAAGTCCGAGGGCACCATGGAGGACCCGCCCTCCTTCACGGCATTGCCACCGAGGCTGGAGACGGACGCCCCGCCAAGGTGGAGCTCGGAGATGTTGGGCACGCCGGCAGTCGAGTCGTCATTGCTCGTGGCCGCTAGCCGGCCGTCGTCGACGCCCTGGTCGTACAGGAACCCCTTGAACACGTGGCCGTTGATGGTCACCATCGCTTGGTACGCGTACTCGTCCTCGCCGTCGGCGATGGACGTCACGCGCACGCACTTGAACACCGCCGGCGCGCGCACGTGCCTCGGCAGGCTCTCCCTGAATGACGCGTCTGCAGAGATGCAAAGCTTAATCTGGTTAGCAAACTGTATCGAATTACGCATGCGTATATACCTAGTATGTCGTCATCGGCGTTACCTTGATGGCTGGAAGTGGTGTCGAAGCTGCGTGGGGTGGTGGCGTTGGAGGTGGAGGTGTGCGAGGTGGTGGTTTGGGAGGAGAGAAGGCGAGGCTTCTTCGAGGCGGAGGCGGATGCTGCAGCGGCGGCTGTGCAGGCAGTTGCTGGGGAGGAGGAGACGGAGCCGGAGACGGCGAGCTGCTGGCGCTCACGGCGGCGGGCGGCAGGGACCCAGGTGCTCTTGACGTGGGTCGAGCAGTCGAAGCCGCGGCTCTTGCAGCACGTGCGGCACCGGTTGTGGCCGCAGTCCTTCTTCGCCTGGTTGCCGCAGTCCTGGCACGTGGTCGCGCCGGAGCCGGACGACCCGCCGCCGGAGTCCAGCATCGGGAGGGGCTTCTTGAGGTAGAAGGCGCTTGCGCTAGGGTTAGGGTTACCACCCGCCGCCGATGACGGCGACTGTGGCGGCGGCTGCGACTGCCAGAAGTGGATGCCGCTGCTCGCCGCCGCCGCCGAGGCTGACTTGGACGTGTCCGGATCAAGCACGCAGGGGCCGGCGGAGAGCAGCGGGAAGATGGGGTCGGCGGCCGCCGCGGCCTCGTGGTGGTGGTGATGGTGGTGCGTGTGGTGGAACGAGGCCGCCGGGGCGACGACGACCATCCCGACGTCCGCCATCCCGTAGTTCAGCGCCGCAGCCTGGCGCGAAGCGGCCAGGGAAGCGGCGGAGGAGGCCGGGCCCCAGAGGCCGGCCCCCAGGGAGGCGCCGGAGGCGGCCGCTGCCGCGGCGGCGGCGCTTGCATTGAATCCGAGGGAGAGGTCGTCCCCGCGGCCTGCGGCGGCGGCGGAGGAGGCGACCCAGTCCGCGAAGGCGCCGGAGTCGGATGGGAAGCGCCGTCCCGAAGCCACGCTTATAGCCACGGATTTCGCAGCTGCGGGGATTAAAAATACGGGTAAATTTTCCACAGTAGAGCCTAGATTTCGTTAAAGCAGCAGCTACTACTACGACACAAGCAGCGGCGGCGGTCGAGGTAACAAAAAAGAAGAATAAAAATCTCTCCGCTACTCATACAGCTGAGCCGAGCTGCGCTGCGGTGAGCCTGAGGTCTTCTTCTCTCCTCCCGTAGATAGTGGCACTAGGCTGCCCTGTCTGTATCTATCCAATTGCTACTCCACGTCTCCACCTCGCTATCTCGAGTGCTTCCAAGAGCCTACCTATATACCTCACCTGGCCCTATCAATCTAGTAGCACTAGTGGGGAACTTCTTTCTTTCTCCTTTCCTCTGTCACTTATATTCTGTGATTTATGTCTATGTAGGAGGAGAATGATGATATGGAAGGTTACACTACTCGCTTACAGAGAGAAAGGGAATCAAAGGGCAATAGTAGTAGTAGAGGGAAGCGGAGAGAGAAGAAGAGAAGAAAGGGGGTTTAAGTGGCAATGTGGGGACTCTGAAATTCCTCTGGGAGATCTTCTCGATCACTCCCTATCTAATCTTCGGCGGTGGGAGGGGCTTTTATTGGCTTCCCTTTGGCCTCTTTTTCTTTTTTGCCCAGCCTCACGACACACACTCCCTCCATCTGCATTGTGCATACTGCACACCTGCACTGCATACTGGCGAGCTTCTGCTGGTGCTGCTGCTTCAGCTCCTGTGTGTTAAAAGCTAAGCGCTCAGGCGTGGATTGGCGCTGTTTGGTTGATGGCTAAAATAAGCAGGAATAAGTCTATTGCTGCCTTCAACTATTAGAAAAAACCGGTTTATCCTCTCAACTATAAAACCGGTTATTTGACCCTCTAAACTTATGAAATCCGGTCACTACACCCCTTAGGTCGGTTTCAAGTGACAGTTTTGCACACGTGATAGTGGTTTTGCTGACTGGGAGAGAAAAACGGGAAAGGTCACCATCTTCTTCTTCTTCATTTGCTCTCTTCTTTTTCCACCTTCTCTCTCCTCTTTGATCTCACCAGCCTGCGTCGGCCGTGTTCTACCCCCGGCTCGCCTCCCAACCCCTGGTGGAGCACGCGCTTAGGGCGGTCAAATCACAAAAAACGACAAGCTGAGAACACGAGGAATCAGGATTGACAATTTCTCCAACCATCATGATCAGTTGTCCAATTTGAACAAGTTGAATGAGAGATAGTGACGAGAAGACAACTCACGGTGAAGAGGAGGCTCCGATAGAAGGAAAGCTGCAGTAATCTTACTACTCACGCGACAACGCCTATACCATATCGGTAGAATCGATCAACAGGGAAACATATTAGCGATAATGGTTTAAGTTGCAGAATTGCGGCTAACATAACAGAACCAATCTGCACCTAAATTCGAAAAAGTATGGATACATTGATGCTACGAGAAAACCACATAAAAAGGGTGTTATCTAACAAACATTCGAGTGCTTTTTTCCATTTAGAAAAACACAGTAGAGACGGCGCTCATCAAATAGCAAGAGGGAAACAAGTTGGCCAAAAAAATGCATGAAAACTTCGCCAAGGTAGTTTCATTGTACATGCCAGTTCCATGAAACAGGAAATAAAAGAAAAGAGGAACGCGGAGGGAGACGGAGAACAACGTCGTGAAGTGCGGCGGGGTGAAAATCCTTGGCCAGTGGCAAAATGGAAGCGAAGAGGGATGAGACGGCGGCGTGCGCGATTAGAGTCTTGGAGAAGGGCGGCAGGAGTGAGCGGCCCAAGGAGGCGATGCTGGGGCAACACAGCGTCGGTGGGGAGACCCAGGGGGAGAGAGGAGGCAGCGCTGGCGGTGGGGCGACGCCATGGGGGCAGGCCCAGCGCCGGCAGCAGGAGGGAGTCGGGGGCACAGGACGAGAGTAGGGGAGCGGGCCGAGGCTCACAAGCGGCGTGCGTGCGTGGGAGGGCGAAGGCCACAGGTGCCGGGCTAGGGCAGAGGTGGTGACGGCCAAGATCCTGGCGCCGATGTCGGTGACGACCAAAGGAAGAAATCATTAGAGAAATAGATGGAGAGGTGAAGGGAGGAAGAAGATGGCCAGGACTCTAAGAGCTTCGGCCGAACCAAATAAGTGGCCAAGAAGTGTTCGACCAAGTGGGCAACGAGGACGTCGACGTGGCGTTGAATGCGACCGTGTCCCTGCCAACTTGGACAAAACCGGCTACGTGTGCAAAACCATCCATTCAAACTAGCGTACGGGGTTAAGTGACTGGATTGCGCAAATTTAGGGGGTTAGATAACCAGTTTTGAAGTTCAGGGGGGGAAACCAGACTTTTCTGATAGTTGGAGCGAGTAAACTGGACTTATTCCTAATAAGTATAACCAAAATTTTGGGTAGCTAGGACAGTGCTAAATATTGGCAAAAACATTACTAAATTTTGACATGATTAAAATCGTGGTATAACCAAAATATTTTGTATCAAACTAAGCAATAACCAAAACTAGGCAAACAAATTTTTGGCTAGCTCCTACTTAGCCCACATGGCATAGAGAGAGGAAAATTACCAAAAATTTTTTTTACCAATTTTGCCACTCATGTTTTGCCCCAAAATTTTATCAAAACTTACCAAATCTATAGGGCATACCACATTTTAGCATTAGATTTAATTGGCGTTACCAAATTTTGGTAGCCAACCAAATAACAACCAACTTTCCTTTATGTTAGTTTGGTTTGCAAGAGTAGCAAACCAAAGAGTCCCTAGTGTGGCTACCAACATTTGTATCAATGTATCCACACACACAACTAAGGGTCTGTTTGGTTTGTTGTCCAGCAATACCCTACCAAAATTTTGGTAATACCCTGGAAATTTAGCCAGTGTTTGGTTTAGTTCCAACATTTGGTATTACCCGTAGAAAATTTGGCACGCCTAGATTTTACTTCACCTTTTCCTGGCTTCTTACAGGCGGGCATTTTGGCTGCCCAGATTTTAGTTTGGCTGCCAACAATCACTGGACAGGTGGGATATCAGGATAGGCGGAGGCTAGTGTATTAATTGTATGGTTATTTGAATTAATGTAACATCCCAAAATTTTGGTATGTTTTAAAGTTTTAAAAGAAAAATAACCATTTGAAGTTTCTGCTAAAGTTAAAAGCTTAATTGGAATTTTCAGAGTTCAAAAATAATTTAATGTGATTAATGTCAACATCAACTATTATCAAAACTATTTTATTTGGATCTTATGAGCTTGGATATATTTTCTAGAATTTTTCTGAGTTCATTTGCTATTTTCTAAGTCTTATTTGGATTTTCAGCTATTTTCTAAAAAGAAAAACTATTATTAAATCTCAGAATAGTAGCTGGGCCGAAACCCAGATCCTTTCCCACGCGGCCTGCTCCTGTGCGGCCCGTTCCCTTCGCCTCGGCCGTCTCCCTTCGGCCCGTTTCCCTTGCATGACCCGCCTCGCTTCTCTCTCACGCAGCGGGGCATGACCCCACTGCCGCTGGCGCTTGCCTTGCGCTTCGCCCGCTCCCCTGCCATTGTTGCCGCTGGGACCCGTCCGCCATGTCGACTTCGTCTTCTCCGCAAACTCCTGAGTCCGGGTCATGGCCGTCTCGCCGCCTCGCCGTCTCGGACGCAAACTCCCTTCTCCCGTGGCTACTTAAGGCCGCGACTGCGTCAGAACGACCGCACCACCTCGCCTCCTCCAAAACCCTAGGCTGCCCCTTGTTCCACGCCGCCGTTTCGACGAATCTGGCCTTCGAAGCTTTCCTCCGCCCGCAACTTCAGCGAGCTCGCTCTTCGCCACCAGAGCCGATCAAGCCTCGCTGCCGCCTCCTTCGAGTTCGCAACGATGAGGGCTACCTCCCAGTGACCTTGGCTTCGTCGGAAGCTCACCGAAGCCCCAGATTCGTCGAGCCCAAGATCTCGCCACCGCCTAATCCTCGCTGCGCGGTCGCTGCGTAGGTCTCCAAGCACCCGTGAGCACACCGGCGAGTTCCCCGTCTCACCCTCTACACCCCCGTAGCACCCGCCGCCGTTCGCCGGTTTCCGTCGGAGCCGAGCACCACCAGCCTCACCGGCATCCACGTCGGATCCACGTCAGCGCCGTGTCACCCCGGTTTGCCCGCGTGTCGCCCACGTGTTTGCCTCGTCAGTGCCACGTGGCAGGTCCGGTGTCCAAAACCCTAAACCGGCTCGGTGAACTTAGTCCACCGTGAGCCATCTCACCTCCAAGTGGGGCCCACCTGTCAGGTGGAGTTCACCAGCCCGAGTGCCCCTTCGCTGACATCAGCTGCGCGTCATAAACCGAGTTTTTTTCCAATAGAAAATAATTCGGGTTAATCCATAAATCCTTTTTAGGGTTATTTCATGGATTTCAACCTTCCAAAGCCCATATCTTTTGCATCCGAACTCCGATTGAGTCCATTCAAATTTGTAAATTCATCTAAATTCAAGATCTATCTATATGAGATTTTTATTTAATTTTTGGAGTTTATTTGCTCTCTATTATTTATTTATTTGGTTTATTTGCTTGTTTGCGATTAGACGTTGATACTTCGGGAAGCTTTGAGCAAGGAGGAGTCTACCAAGATCAAGATCAATCTCAGGATTTATTCCAAGGCAAGCCGTAGTCCCTTGATCATATTGAACCTATGATTTCAAAGTATATTGTTTTATACCAATTGCATGCTATCTTTATATAAATTGTTTTGGGTTTAGTTATTACCTATTGTCATTATGCCTCCTTTGATTAATTGATTGCCTTGAATCCTTTGTCACCTTAGCATGGGTAATTTTAGGTGGACATATTTATATCATCATCATGGGTATCGTATGAATGCTTAGTTATGCGTAGTTATGATGCGTTCATCATCACATGTGTCATAATAATTAATTTTGACTTAATGATATATGGAATCGTGGTGGTATGCTACTGTTGTTAAAACTTGTGTACCATGACTAGGTGTGTCATTGGTCTTAGTTAAACCAAATGGTTTTCGCTCAGGTGAGTGGTTGGTGGATAGTGGTGGTGTTTCTACACGCTGTGGGTTTGTGGTAGTTCTCGCCTGAGTAGCTTGTTAAAGACTTAATCTTGTGCGCCATTGAACTGGGCCTTCTCATACAACTACATGCCCGGTATGGGACGGGCCTAACCTAGTAGGTTGTTGAGTCTTGGCTTTTGATTACTCGGGCCGTATTTGGGTGGAGGTGTGTATCCTTTTCTAAGGCCACATCGGGACGATTCGCGCATCCTCGTCCAACGTTGTACGTCTACCACGATGAGGTTTTGGTGACTGTAGGTACAACGTGAGTGTCAACTGTTGAGATGAAACCTCTGAAAGGTTTTGTTATGATTAGTGCTTGCTATACTAGTTATATCTTGTGGGTAAAGTGTACAACCTCTGCAGAGTGTTAATTGATCTATTCGAATAGCTGCGTCCTCGGTTATGGACATGTCCGGGAATTTCACATGGGAGATAGAGTTTCTTCTAAAAATGAGTCGGAGTGTGAATGAGATGTTCACTTGATGAATATAATGTTTGTTTGGTGAACAGGGATTTCACTTGGTGGTTTGTGTCGATGGGTGAATAGTGGTTTCTCTTATCTTTGGTTTGGTTGAGAAGTGAATGGGAAGTTCTCCAGTCGTTTCAAATAAATTGTTTACTTATTTATTATTGTTTTCAACTACGCATTTCAATCTATTTATTGTATTTATCGTAAATGCTGCTTTCTGCAAAAGAGCCATACAACTAACCTCGTCAAGCCATGCATAAATATTATTTGCATACATTTCCCTACGGTTTGCTGAGTACATTCAAAAGTACTCATGGCTTCTGCCCTCTGGTTAATCAGCAGTTGACGATTATCAAGCTGCTCAAGAGTTCTTCGCCCAGGTGGATCATGAAGGTTTTGCGGATTATGATGCGTTCTCCACTTGATTGCATGTGGGCATGTTGATTGGCCTTTGAAGAGTTTCATTCCGCTGCAAGAGTTTATTTGTTTCTTTAGCCCTGCGTGGCAAGTTAATTAAACGTTGATCATAAGGTCCCGTTATTATTATTATTCGTACTCTGAGATCTTTTTAGTTAAATCGAATAAATGGATGGTATTTTATCACTGTTTCCTGTGTGAGCTAGCTAATGATCTGGGACTAGTTCAGCATACACAGAGGGTTCCTGAGATGTATTTTTCGGGTCCCAACAATTAATCAATTTCAAATGATCATATTTCCTAAACCGAGTATCCAATTTGTGATCTGTTTGAACCGTTGTGTTCCTTGTCATTTTATCAACAAGACAATACCCATGTTGACATATTTTGGAGCAAAAAAATAGATGTCATGCGAGACCCATGTGTCATACTCACAATTTTGGCATAGCTGCAATCCAAACACATCAATTTCGGCATTGCCCGTGAATTGGTACGGCTACGATCCAAATACCATTTTTTGCCCAGGTTTTAGTATTGCCCGGGTTTTGGCATAACCAAAATTTTGGTATAGCTATCTGCGGTCGTAAATCAAACAGACCCTAAGTGACAAACCCTCTGAATTTCCATTGGCCTCGCCATTTCATTTCCTACTACACTACTGAAGTCTTTACACA
This sequence comes from Phyllostachys edulis, assembly GCA_036346405.1. Classification (NCBI taxonomy): domain Eukaryota; kingdom Viridiplantae; phylum Streptophyta; class Magnoliopsida; order Poales; family Poaceae; genus Phyllostachys; species Phyllostachys edulis. The sequence goes on along the minus strand of CM070545.1, from coordinate 21,853,183 downwards.
CACACACACACACACACACACACACACACACACACACACACATTCTGAGTATCATACACAGGCAGCGGCAGTGTGTATAATATGTACTAGGATTAATTTCTTATATGTCACTAAAATTTTACGAAATCTCAAATTATGTCGTTGATATATGCTATATAGGGTCAAAACCACCCACGTATCAATGAAACTATGAGTGGCATGTAAAATATGAGACAAATTTTTGGTGACATATAAAAAACCCACCCTATGTACAGGGGCGGCGGCAGGGGGGTGCCTGTGGTGCACAGGCACCCCCCAAAAAAAGTGAATTTTTTTATAGGTATGCATAATTTCAGCCAAACTCAATCCAATTCAGCCACCAAAGAAATTTTCTTGCGCTTACTAGTTGCAGAGGAAAGACACCAGGTATTTGCTAGTTGCTTCTCCTCCTCCCGAGTCCTGACGCCGCCCACCTCCCCTCCTTGCTTCTCCTCCTGGCTCCTCCTCCGCCCGCCAGTCCGCCGTCGCCCGCCGCCAACTTGCTTCTCCTCCTTCTCCGCGGCTCCGCTAGTCCGCCGTCGCCGAGGACGATGAGAGCGTCCGGCGTCGAGAGGCCATTGCTCGGCCTCGGCTTCGGGCCTCGTAGGGCGCCGGTCGGCCGGCGGTTCCCACCACCAGACCAGCGACCAGGCCACCAACAGTCCAACTCCAAGTCTCCAACACCAAGGTAAACATTGGGGATTTTGGGATCCGGCCTCTGGGATTGGATTTGGGGAGGCGGCAAGAAGGGCTAGGCCGGGCAGCAGAGGAGGTGCGACACCGGGCAGTGAGGCGGCCGAGGCCGAGCCGAGCGCAAGGGTGAAACGGGCGAGCGGGAGGAGGCGCCGCGCATGAGGAGCAGGCGGGCGTGGCCGCGTCGGCAGCCTGAGGCGCTGGACGGGTCAAGATTTGAGGGAGAGGCGGAGGCGGCCGGCGGCCGCCATGATCGTCGAGTAAATGAAGAGAGTGAGAGAGAGAGAGAGAGATTGGGAAGGAGGAATGCTCACGATCACGACAAAAGCGAGAGCCGAGTGAATTAATAGGAAATTAGGAATATAAAGAGAAAGAAAGAGAGCTCAGCAGCCGGCCAATCTCCCCCAAAGCCAATTGCTCAATACCTCAATCTAAATACTATTATGCTATCAATATGTTCTGTTTTTGAATATCTCCTGATTCCTGTGATTTATATATATAGGACAAGTTGAATCTTTGAAATGAAAAGGAATAGAGCGAGATATCTTCTCAAAGGTTAGTGATAACGATATAATCAAGTATTTCTAAGGAATGAGATCACATCGTATGGTATTGTGATTTCTATTAGCTATTTAGGACTCTTTTATTCATGTAAGATTTTATTTGAACTATTTGTATTGCACTATTAATTAATTTCGAACTTTTTTATGTAATTATGTTGAACTTATGAAATTACTTATATGTCGTATAAGATTTTTTTTAATCATTGAAGTGTGCACCCTATTGTAAAATTCCTGACTCCGTCAGTGCCTATGTACATCCCTGTACTATTTGCTGAGGCATGGTGCTTATCCGGAGCTGTCACGTCGATGTTTTTTCAGCCCACAGAGCGGTGGACGCGCGGCAGGCGCCTGCAAGGCAGTAGGGGCGCGGCAGGGAGGGTGCCGGGCAATGGGGGGCGCGGCGGGCGACATTTAAGCCAACGAAACTCCACTCCGCGTTACGAAAGGCAAAGGAGGAGGCCACGGTACGATGCCCGGGGTAAAAACTGCATGTGCAACGTTTCCTCTCCTCTCCGCGTTGTTTGGCTGGGTAGGAGAGGAGAGCGAGCAGTAATAGTAACTGTTTTTAACAGCGGCATGATTGATGATTGGGGAGGAATGACTCCTTCCACTGCCGGTGGGGCCCCACCGGTTCACTCCGCACGTCGTGATTCCTGTACGCACAAATTGAAAATTCACACCTACGTATACGACTGCGTATCATTACCGAGCTGAATGATGATATCGACTCATTACTCCATTATAGCATTGTCTACATACTGTTAATTTCTGCGTACTAGCTGTACGCTATGTTAGACACTATTTCAAGTCAACCGCAGTGAAAACTGTTAGCAGAAATATCTGAGACTGCCAATTACTAGTGCACGCAAACACTGTGATCAGTAAACGCTCATTTGACTAAACCAATGGTTGAAAAAAGAAGAAGAAAACATTGTTCTGGTGTGACAGAAATGTAGTAATATTAATACAAGTTGCGAGTATATCTTCCCATGGAATTAGCAAGTCGATCCAACTTTCTTCATTCATAGGATTTCCAATTTCCAATTTAATATTAATAGAAAAGGCACCATGTATGTGACAGGTGTAGTTAGAACTTCGACTTACCGCGCTAAAAAGTTCTTCCGCCTATGAGATTTTGAGATTTTCTAAATGGGTAGTGGTAATTTCATACGGCCGCCCTAAGTAGCTCTACTATATATACGAGCTTTTCCCAGCTTGCCCGTTGCTACGTATGATAGTGCCATTGGTGGCACAATCGACGTGGTAGAAATTGTGACCATGTCCATGCAGGGCATATACAATGGCTTATACAATGGTACAAACAGCTGCTGTCTTTTTAGTTGTCTTTATAGAACACATAATCTTTTAAAGCTTTTTTTTTGTTTTTTATGTTATAGTCGGCTAGAGGATCGTAGACAGCGTCTTTCTCTCTCTTCATTCTCTTTCATCCACGTCAGCAAAAATCCTACGTGGCAATAATTATAAACGACTCACATAAGTCCATTATACATACTCTAAAGCCCCAAGTCGGACAAAAGTTGTAATTGCACGGCGACACAGTTGGAAATGCTTGACCTCATAATTCCTTTTTGTTCCATGTTATGCTGTTGGTGACTTCGAATACAAAATGGATAGTTGCGGAAGGTATAAACTTGAGTTTGGTGAAAAAATGGAAATATTTTCCAGAGGTGATCCAGCACATGCCGTCGGCGCATCGCGCATCGCGCATCGCTACGTATTTAGAGCCCGTTCGGTTCACAACCAATTTTTCCATAACAAACCTTAAGCAACCAAAATTGTCCACCATAAAGGTGGCAAAGTTAGTAAAAAATCTAGCTTATGACACACGAACCTAAGAATATGTGATGAAACACTTGCGGAACAAAGTGTGGCACGCCTAAGAAAACACCCCCTTAGAACTACGGAGAAAGAAAGCGCCAAGAATGATCGTATAATTAGCTTAGGCCCCATTTGTAACATAGATTTTTCGATCCCAAGTGCAGTAGATCATTGACACTTACACGTCATGCAGGACGGTACAAATCATCAAAATAGTTTGTTCATAAGCTGTTAGGTTGCTAACTTGTAGAGCTAGAGCCATTCAGCGAAACACTATTGGATTAGGCAGGATTGCAACTTTGCAAGATGTATGTTTTTCCTCTCTCGTCTTCCATGGATGATGAAAAAGAGAGAAGGTGACCTCTTTAGTTTTTTAGGTACAACACGTCATTGGGCGGTCCCCTATTCAAATTCAAACCGAAAGGAACACGCTACTCCGAATTCTTGAAAGAGATATGAAGAATTAATGAGACCTAACCGGCCAAACAACTACTGGCATGCTGATCGCTCTGCCCTTTAGGAAGCTGGTCGTGTGCGCTACAATTAGAATGTAAAATTAAGCCGCAAAGCGACCCATCGATCGAGCACATGTGCCCACACGGCAACAGGACCATTCCCTGTTCGCATGATCGATCGAACGGCGCCACTACTTTGCTCACAATTAAAAGTGTCCCCGTTCAATCGAAAGGCAGCAGCACGTACGCAACGCAATAGAATACTAGCACATTTAGCGTCCGGCGAAAAGCGTACGCCTAGCGGCTTGTATTTCACGCGCCAAGTTAACATGCATGCATGCCAACCTAGCTAGGAACTGTTTGGAACTCGCCTGGTTCTACGAACAAAGCTGTTAAAGTTAGCCGATCGAGCCAGCTGCGAATGTGACAAATGGCCGGGCGATGGGGCCGGGGTCCCAACGTGACGCAGAGAGCTTTTCGGTGAAATCAGAATGCTGATCTCTGATGCCTCAGCTTTTGTTGCTTGTGAGCAAACAAGCTAAACGTGCTGGTTTGTTCTTTCTGACCACTTGTGTGATGCCCCGGCTACTGGTGACCTGCACATTTTGCAGCCAGATTGCATTTTTTGTGTGTGCAAATGATAGGAGAGCTGCCATCTCATTTCATTATGCAGAACGAACTATACAGGCAAGAAACAAGAGAAACAAGAGAGAAAAATAACCGTACAAACCGGCCACCTGTAGACAGGCCGATGGATGAGTGCTAAGGCCCTACTATAGATTGGATATTTTTTTGCACCCGTCTGGATCCAGAGGCTAAGAGTATATTTGGTCTCTCTCACTAGCTTATCTGCGTTCTAGTATGGTTGTGTTGGCTAAATTTGATGACAAATCTGGTTCACTAACCTATTGAGCTAGAGCGGTCCAGACCCGACAGGAATAGGCGCATTGGAGTAGTAGTTCTTACAAATTAAGATGTCGCAAATTAAGTAAGAACACTTATTATTACAAATTAAGATGTCGCAAATGTTCTTACAAGTACTAACACAAGATTATTAGTTAAGTGGGTTAATCTCACCAAACTATGGATGGTGACAGGAGTTTAGGATATGTGTAGTGATAGTTTCTTAGGCACTATGTATAGTTGTTATAGTCCGATGAAATTCAGGGGTAGAACCCTGTGACAGATGTGTTGGTAGTCTAAAATTGAGTATATCATCGTCTCTCCAAATGTAGTAATAGCTTCTTAGATCCCGTTCGGAACAAGGGAAAAGTCAGCGATTTTTGTAAGGATTTAGACCTTATAGAAAAAAAAATTCCTACCGGGTCGTTTATGTTGAGGAACGGTCGCTGGCGAGTCCAGTCCGAATGATTACCTCGTAGACAAGCGTATAATCGCTTAGAATAATACAAAAACACAATTACAGAATAGTACATTGAACACAGAGATATAGGGGACTTCTTGCTTCTCTTTATTCCTTCATCAATCGATCAATCTTTTTACAATGAATAACACTCCCTATTTATAGGCTAGAGACCTTGCTAGGGTTTGAGATGGAGAGCTCATACATGGGCCAACTTCTGGGTCAAACCTATGGTTTCCCAACACTCCTTCTTGGGCATCCATCTTCACATGTTCATGCCTCGTCAAAACTCCATAAAAACCCAGTGAGAAAAATTTGGAGAAAGAGTACATGAAACACGTTCTGCTGTGCTGCACAAATTGCCTCATTAAAAACCTTAGCCGATAAACTTCAAGAAAAACTCGTCAAGGGAAAAAGAATACAATCAAATTAATTTCATTTAATCTCCAGGATTTATTCTTTGGGTACTCGATCTTTGTGATCAAGTTTTAATAAAGAGTTCATGAAGGTTCTCCCCCTGAATTCTGCACTTCTCTAAGTCTCATCATTCTAATTCCACATATGCACCTTTCAAAACTAGATGTTGGAAATGACTTAGTGAATAAATCTGCTAGACTTTCACATGACTTAGTATGCAGTACTTTAATTTCTTCCATCTTTTGCAATTCATGAGCATAGAAAAACTTGGGGTTGATATGCTTTGTGAGACGACTCTTCACATAACCCATCTGCACTTGTACAACACAAGTTGTATTATTTTCATAGATAATAGTGGGGGTTTGCGCGATATTCAATCCACACGACTGCTAGATGTGGTGAATCATCCGCCGAAGCCAAGCACATTCTCGTGAGGCCTCGTATAGTGCTATGATTTCTGAGTGGTTCATCGAAGTCGATACAAGACTTTGCTTAGACGATTTCCATGAAATGCAGTTCCACCACATAGGAATATATAGTCTGTTTGCGACTTGGTTGTATGCGGGTTCTACAGGTACCCCGCATCTGCATAGCCATTCATAGTTAGGTCTTAGTTCTTTCTGTATAATAGTTCTTTGCTTCCTTGGAGGTATCGGAATATGTTCTTCATTCCCTGCCAATGCCTTTGGTAGATTCTGCACTATACCTTGCTAATAAGTTCACTGCAAATGCAATGTCCGGTCTAGTACAGTTTGCTAAATACAAGAGTACCCCTACTACGCTCAAGTATGGGAATTCCAGTCTCAGGACTTTCCCCTCCTCTTCTTTAGGTCTGTACGGGGTCCTTGTCTTACCGCAAGAATCTCCCGACCATCGGCACTTTCGAAAGGTATGTCTTTTCAAAACCAAACCTTTCTAACACTTTCTGAGTGTAGGTTTGACTGATGTACTAAAATCCCTTCAGAGGTCTGCTCAAGCTGCAAGCCTAGGCAATATTTGGTTCTACCCAAATCTTTTATTTCGAACTCCGACTCCAGGTAAGAGCTTGCTTTCTTAATACCTTTCAGGATTCTAATGATGTTCAGATCATCTTCATACACTGAGATTGTACAAAAATCCATCCTCGGATCGTCATATAAATATACAGGGATAATTCTCATTGTTCGTGTTGCTTTTCTTGCATAGAAAGTCGCTTCAAGCGATTATACCACATCCTGTCTAATTGCTTAAGTCCGCACAGTGACTTTCTGAGTTTCACACTGTATAGATTTCTATTTGTTCTGTCACGGTTCGGGACAGGGATACATTCAGGTATCTTCATATAAATGTCCGAATCCAATATTCCATAAAGGTATGCAATTACCACATCCGTCAATTTTATTCCTAAATTCAAGTTAGCTGCCATTGAGATTAAATATCTAAAGGATAGTTGCACCTATGACCGGGGAATAGGTTTCTTCATAATCATCTCCTGGACGTTGAGTGAAACATTATGCAACAAGTCTTGCTTATTTTCATTTCTCTTTCGAATAATTACTCATTTATGCCCTACAGGTGCACATGGGGAGGCGTGCGGCTTACAGGCCTAAGCACCTTTCTTTTATTCAGAGATAATAATTCAATTTCTATTGCCTTCTTCCAATCTTCTCAATCTGATCTTTTCTTTCATTCAGCGAGCGATACAAGGTCTGGATCAAGATCGATGATTCTGGCAATTTTCTTTGCAAAATATTGATCAGAGGAGAAGGACTTTGCAACTACTGAAGATCTCGATGACTAGGCCGCTACCCCAGTCGATTGGCAGTGGTAGATTAGCTGGGCCCTACTACTTTTTTTTCGTCTTCCGCTGTGTTCATCATTGTTGGCTCGTAAGCCTTTCTGGTAATGAAACTCTGTTTATTATTCAATAAATACGTGATATGGATTGTTATCATTTTGTTTAACTATGTACACTAGCTACTGATCACGGGACTAGTGGAGAATACACAGAGGATTTGGGAGTGTTAATCCCGGGTCCTTACAAAGTGGTATCAGAGCCATATCGACTGTAAGTCGTGACATAGTTAGAATGGCCGTTAGTTGAAGAACTTCAAATTTTATTTTAGCTATAAAAAAAAGTAAATTGTTCTCTCCTCATCTTTGGTCATCTTTTCTATACTTATCTTTTTCATAGCAATTCTTTCTTATCTAACTCTCTTCACCATTTTATAATGTTAAATGTATCTTCTTTCCCCTGTAATTTTCTATAGATGGTCAACATGTTCCTACCATTACATTCAAGACCACAAGACAAAAGGGCATCAAGAAAGTATCGTCGTCGCCACCATTCAAGGACAACAGACAAGATTAATCGAAGGCCATGTGCAAAAGATGCGATGTCATCCAAACCATATAGTCTAAGTTTGTCAAAGACTCCTTCTATGTATTAAGTCATTTTCACCAGATTAAGAGTATCAATCGGGTAGAACGTGGTGTTGTTTCTCAACCTGTATGCTATATTTTCTTTTTGGTACATCATACACAGATCTGATCAATCCTGTGAGTAACGTTTGCTTAAGGGGGTAGACTTCTCTCCTCATAGCCTTCCTTCTCGTCCTTTGCTTTTCCATCTTCTCTAACAAACCATTGGATGGCCTAACCTCTCGATGCACCTAGGGGACTACAAAGACAAAGTGATGCTTCCAAATTTCGAACAACTCAAGGCCTTGAATTTGAAGCCAACTTGAAGATAGACTCTCCCTGTCTCTTTGTAGCCTCCAAATAGGGTCAAACTATATATGTCTTTCTCTCTAGCCTCTCCGAATCTCGGGGATGAGATTCCTTTAGGGGGGTAGGTTTGTAACACCCTAAATTTTCAATTTTAGTTAAATTTTTATTAAAATTATTTTCCTTGAGTTTTCTAGAATTTTAAAAGCTTTTTCCTATTTATTTTAAAGCCAAAATAATTTATTTGCAAAAAATACCAATGTTAAGTTGGAATTATTTTATCTAAGTCCAAAATATCTTAGGGAATATTTGAGCCACGTTTATTTTTGCCGGCATAGGTAGTGACTACAAAAAACCCTAGCAATGTAAACCCTAAGAGTCGAAAACATAAACCCTAGAAACGAAAACCTAAAACTGAAATCTTGTTTGAAAACCAGTTAGAATTATTTAGCAGATATCAGATTTTATCAATCACCAACAACAATATTCTTAGCAAAATACTAGATTTTGGCAAATCGTCGTATTTTTACATCTCATTTCCTTTCCCTTTCACTGTTGTCTTGGCCGAGCCAGTTGAGCCATTTGTTGCAGCCCAACCTATCCTAGAGCACCATCACCATCTCCTCCCTGCCCCACTCGCCAACGTCCCAGTCCCCCTTCCTCTCTGTGCTTCTTCCTTCCCAGCATGCTGCCACGATCGCTCCTGCATGCACACCACGATGTCGAGCCCATGCAGGCCGAACCTCGCACGCTCCACCTCTCCCACCCATAAAAGCATCGCTTGAGCTCATCCCTGCCACTCTCTCCCTCCCTTCTCATCTCACCAGGAGAGACCAAGGAGGAGCTCAAGAGCCTATGGCGCAACGCCCCGTTCTCGCCCGCCAAGCTGTGCTCACCGTTCCCAGCAGTCCAGTGAACCCCATGGCCGACAAACTACGTCACGGCATGATCTAGGGTCTCCCCTACCCTTCCCCTCAAACAATTGTGAGCTTCCCCCACCGGAGCTTACGCAACCACCTTCTTCACCAATTCCGGCCAAAGCGCCGCCGCAGCCGAATACTCCATCTCCGGTGATCCCTGGCTCAATTCCTCGCCTCAAGAGCACCCTCACACTCCCGTGTACCTCTCCCCACCACCATCTTCGGCTCTCCCTCTCCCCCAACGCCGCCACCACGCCGCCCCCATCGTGTCGCCGTAAGCTCTTGTCGCCGAGCCACCTTGGCCTCTCCCGGCCGCCACCAACCACCTTGGAAGGATCCCCACACCCGGCTGGTGCCCATGCACGTGCTACCTTCCCTCCTCTCCCACTCCGACGCCGCCGCATCGCCTGCCCTCCATGGCCGGCCACTGCATGAAGCCGCCCCACCGCTTTCAGCCATCTTCGGCCGCACCTCCACCGCCCAAGAGTCCACCTTGGTGTCTCGGTTCCGTTTTCGGTCCCCGTGGCCATCGCCGTCCCATCACTCGCCGGCGTGAGCGCCGCCCAAACCACCCCGGTGCCTCCTCTATTTCGGATCCCCTCTCTCGATCTCTGTCTATGTATGCTCTCTTTGTACCAGTGACAGGTGGGCCCTTCCTTTTGTAACTTTCTGTGTGTCTCCCTGCTTGTGATAGAAGTAGCTGTCCAATAGACCCTAGAAAATTAAAGATTTATTTATGGTAATTATCAAGTTAATTCAGTATTAGATATCTCAATTAACCAAGAAGTGTTGTGATAGATTAAGTTAATTGTGTATTTAGGGGTAATTGAGAATGATCAGTGAGCCTATTAGTTTAGGTTAGCAAGGAATTAACCAATATAGTGATTTAAGATCAATGTAATCAGAATAAGATTTGGGTATATGTATGTACCTACGGTCAGCAGACTGCATCAATCAAGGTCTAGCTACATATACTCAATGACATCAGCCCTAGTCCGTTATAAGCCATACTAACGGAATGAACCAGTGATTGATTTAGGACTTTATGATTTCTAGCAAAAGTGCTGTTAATTGAGTTAATAAATAGCCTAAAGTGATAAGCTAGAGCATATAAGGGGATTGATTTTGACTGTATGATCATCATGGATATATACATAGAATGCTTGGAGAGAGTGCTTATGAGTACTAGGTAGCCTGTTAAGAAAAACAATATCACCTAGGTTCTAGGTATCGTCCGTCGTCATCCACTCTCAGTAGCAGACCCCTTCATGATCTGAAGACAGATATGAGAGTATTACCTAACCAGGTAATCTCTCCTATCTAGGTAACCAATGAGGAATGTTCTTGTGAACATTCTCTCTCTCTCTCTCTCACTCTCTCTCTCTCTTCCTGTTAGATTTATCTACTTTTGTCTGTAGTATTTCCTTCATCAACTTCTTTTGATTATACTTTTGTCTGCAGTATTTTTTTCATCAACTCCTTTGGATGTACCTCTTCCGAAGTATTTCTTTCATTAGTTCCACTAGGTACGATTAGTTTCATCTGGAATACTTCCATCCTTCAAGATGTTGTTAGATATGTTTATTTTTCGTCCGAAGTGTTTCCTTTTATTTGAATATATTTGAATTTGGTTTGTTTTCGCGTATAGATTTCGAAGACTCCGGGGAAACCTGAATTATTTGAAGAATCATATTTCGACACCGTTTAAGAACAACAACTAAATAAGTAAGGCAAGTTACATCCTTTGATCATATTTGAATCCCAGTATTTTAAATTATTTATTATTCTGTTTTAAATTATTATTGCATGTGTATTTATATTCAAGTAATTTAAAGTCATGTTTTAAGCTTTATAGTTATTCCCAATTCCCTTATATGTCCAATTATTGTCAAGGAAGGTGGTATGGAGAATCTTTTCGAATGCGATATATTCTGGAGTTAGTATTGGATGGAGTTTGGATAATAAAAGTAGATTGATGACAGATGTTTGATAATAAAGGAAGATTGTTGATGGATATCGGATTGATAAATGTTGAATTACAGAAATAGGTAATTATTGATATTGGACTATTGACGAATGTAGATTATAGAAATACACGTTTGATGGATATTGGATTATAGAATTTGATTATTGTTGAGATTGAATTATAAAAATAGATTATTATTGGGCATCGGATTGTCGGAGTTGGAATTATAGGATTACATAATTGATGGACATGGGATTGTAGATATACATTATGGATGTGTATTGAATTATAAAATCACATGATTATTGGATATTGGAGTATATGAATACATGATTATTATATTATAGGATTAGCAAATTATGATGTTAATTTTGGTGGATTAGTTGAATTTTAAACCTTGTGGAATTAGTAGGAAGAATTGATTATATTGGATTATCGGAACATATTGATGCTGGATTATAGGAGTAGATTGTTGTTGAATATTGGACTATAGGATTACATGATTATTGGATTATAGCCTTACATGACTGTTGGATAATAAATATACATGATTGTTGGATAATAGGAATGTATTATTATCGGATGTTGGATTGTAGAAGTAGAATATTGTTGGATAATGGATGTTCAATGTCGTATTATAGAGATAGGTGATTTGTGGATATTGGATTACTGGAAGTTAGATTATAGGAATACAATATTGGAGGTTGACCTACTGACCTTAGAATTGACAATTCTTGAACATTAATTCCTCATACCTTGTCGCCCTAGATAAAACTCTGGTTAATACAATAGTATCGACAAGATACTTTTTGTTAAAAAAAACTTTATACTTAGTTATGCTTAGACAAAAAATATTGAATTTAGTGAATTTAGCCAAATGTTTAAATAAGATTTAATTGAGCCTATGGTATTGTTTTACCATAGGACTTTTGCAAATGATTTTTGAAAAACAAAACAAAATGAAAATTGGTTTGTACTTGGGCGAAATGGATGTTTGGTGGGTGCATGTTTATGCACGGGCACAATCAGGTATGGTTGAGGCCCATGAGTTTTGTTGGAAAGTCGTCCAAGTCAAACAAGGACCGGTCTTCAAGCCGTATCTTGCTCAGCCCCATCGCACTACGACATGTCCTGTGTGGGCGGGACTTGGCTAAATAATTTGTATCATTTCACCGTGGTCGTGCCATCCAGTTGCGTGGGTGTCTTTTATGACCTACTTTTATATATTCCCACATGGCACAAGAAGGGGCTTAATCCGACGGATGGTTCAATCCAAAAGAAGCGAAACCTTAGCGAGGCGGGACTACGATGGGATGGTGCATTGTAAAGGCCTTGTCACGTGCTCTAGACTGCTTACCTAAGGTAGTGAACAGTGGTATCAACGGATGCCAAACAAACTAGAGAAGTCGTGTTATGTGGGTAAAGTTGTACAACCTCTGCAGAGTGTAAAACTATTCGAATTGTCGTGTCCACGGTAAAGAACATGCTAGCAAAGCCACTCAAAGTTAGACTTTGATTTTGTTTTCAAAAGACTTCATCAAGTGATTCATCCAAGTGGGAAATTGGGCGGGTAGCCATGTGATAGGAGGGTATCCTTTACCACTCTTGTGTGAATGCTATCTGACTATAAAACTAAGAATTTATAAAATAAATTTTAGCTATAGAATATCTGCCTTGAAACTTAGTACAAATATTTAAAGAAAACATCGCTTCACGCAAAATAAACCATATAAGCCATCCTTTGTTATACCCTCATGCATTATAATCTGTTATTAGGTGTAACTTGTGGAGTACATTCATTTGTACTCACCTTGCTTAATAAAATGTTGATTAGAGGAGAAGGACTTCACAACTGCCGAAGATCTCGACGACTAGGTCGCTACCCGATCGATTGCTCGTGGCGATTAGTTGGCCCTACTACTTTTTCTTCGTCTTTCGCTGTGTTCATCATTGTTGGCTCGTGAGCCTTTCTGGTAATAAAACTCTGTTTATTATTCAATAAATGCGTGATATGGATTGTTATCATTTTGTTTAACTGTGTACACTAGCTACTGATCACAGGACTAGTAGAGAATACATAGAGGATTTGGGCATGCTTCTTGAACTTGCAGGCTCGATGAGGTTGCCTGTGGTCGCTATCTCATCCTCCTCACGACCCTCCAAAAGTGGCCGAGGACTACAAACAATAATATATATATATATATATATATATATATATATATATATATATATATATATATATATATATATATATATATATATATATATATATATATATGGTTTTAAAGGCACAAGTACCACTTTGCTAGAGACTTTATAGAGAAGAGATCAGAATAGAATGGTAGGACGTGCACAGGGGCAGCAAGGAGGAGAACTTGATCAAGATGAACACTAAGTTATACAAACAAAGGTGAAATGAATGGCGAGAGACAGTGAAGAGGTGTTGTGGTAGTTTTGACTCATTTGGTCTTGTTTGGAATAGAATACACACCAATTAATAAATAATTTGTCTCATTAATTGCAGCTTTACAAATTAGGCTAACCTTTATAAATCTGAAAAGTTAATTGCAGCCCTTAATAAAATGTTGATTAGAGGAGAAGGACTTCACAACTGCCGAAGATCTCGACGACTAGGCCGCTACCCCCAGTCGATTGCCTGTGGCAGATTAGCTGGGCCCTACTACTTTTTCTTCGTCTTTCGCTGTGTTCATCATTGTTGGCTCGTGAGCCTTTCTGGTAATAAAACTCTGTTTATTATTCAATAAATGCGTGATATGGATTGTTATCATTTTGTTTAACTGTGTACACTAGCTACTGATCACAGGACTAGTAGAGAATACATAGAGGATTTGGGCATGCTTCTTGAACTTGCAGGCTCGATGAGGTTACTGTGGTCGCTATCTCATCCTCCTCACGACCCCCAAAAGTGGTGAGGACTACAAACAATAATATATATATATATATATATATATATATATATATATATATATATATATATATATATATATATATATGAAGTTGGTTTTAAAGGCACAAGTGACCCTTTGCTAGAGACTTTATAGAGAAGAGATCGAGAATAGAATGGTAGGACGTACCTGGGGCGCAAGGGAGGAGAACTTGATCAGCATGAACACGGTTATACAAACAAAGGTGAAATGAATGGCGAGAGACAGGTGAAGAGGTGTTGTGGTAGTTTTTGACTCATTTGGTCTTGTTTGGAATAGAATACACACCAATTAATAAATAATTTGTCTGTTAATTGCAGCTTTACAAATTAGGCTAACCTTTATAAATCTGAAAAGTTAATTGCAGCCAAGCCCCATCCGAACCACATCCCATGTAAGCCAACCAAGCACAAAGAACCGGCATCAATAACCCTCAATATCTATAAGAGAGCATTAACCAAAACCACCATTTTGCCCCATTCTTTTTTGTCAATCTGACCCCATAGCATGAACTAAGCAAGATGCACATAATGCACATACACCAATAGCCCTTAGTTTACATCACAAAGCAAGGGGACTATTAATATGAACTAATTATCAATTCAATTTCAGCATAAGACTATTAACATCATTGAGCAATTCAATAGCAAGACAGCGAGACCAAGGGTGTCTAAACCCACCACACCAATAGTAGCCCTTAGCATCCATCGCAGAACATTAGCCATTTTCATCATAGAGTAGGGGTAGAGACATAGAGGGAGTAAGAGAGGGTGATACCTTAGTACAGCACAACCACGGCGGTGACCCCACCACTAGCACAACCCTCATCTATCTCCTTCAGCTTGCATAAATCACACAAACATCAGGACACAACTTAAGGCTCAAGCATAAAAATCAAACTCAACAGAAGACATTAAGCTAACAGAGAGGAGAATAAAGGGAGGATGGGGAAAGCAAAGCCAGGGGGCCAGGGCCCGAGCGCAAGAGGTCGAGAAGGCGCGGGCCACATTGGAGAACCAAGCCAAGCAAGTAAGGACGATGGGGAGTGATGAGTTAGGGCAGACACAAACCCTAGAAGGCTCCTACTAATAAAGAGATATCATAGACAGCTCTATTATAGAAATGTCAGTGATAGTTATCATAGACGGTTCCATAATAGAACCGTCTGCAAAAATCTGCTAGTCCATTCTGGGTGTGGACATGCGGTACAAAATGCTCAACTTTAATTCCCATTGCCATAGAATAATCGTCAAATGCCTTTGAAGTAAATTCTCTAGTGTTGTCCATTCTGGTGAACTTCACATGATGATTAGGAAAATCATTTCTAATTTTAATTATCAGCGAGATTAGCTCTGCAAAAGCGTAGTTTCTCATAGACAATAAATATACGTGCGACTATTTCGAGAAAGCATCAATGAGCACCATATAATACCTAAATGGCCCTGACAGTGGCTGTATAGGACCACAAATGTCTCCCTGAATACGATCTAGGAATGCAAGGGACTTCATCCTTCGCTTGTAGAGCAGAAGGTCTAGTTATTAATTTCCCAGTGGCACATGTAGGGCATACAAAATCTTTCTAGTTCGAGAAAGTCCTTACATTGATATTATGTCCCTGTGAATTGTTAATTATATTTCTCATCATCCTAAGACCTAGATGGCACAATCTATCATGCTAGAGATAGAAAAGTTCAGAGCTTTTAAATACGATTCTTAGGGCAGTATAGGCTGCAGGTGCATTAATATTAGTGTAGTATAGCCTAGTTTCAAATAAAGAAAGTCGTTCTAATACCATTTCCACTTTCTTCACGTTTCGTAATGAGCAGCTATTCCTTACCATACTCTTCTTTAGTCTCTACGTGGAAACCGTTAGCGTGAGTATTCTTGAGAGTTCTAGTCGATTCTGGGTATAACAAAGCTTTTTAATGACCAAAGTTGTGCCCATCAGGGGTATAATTGTGGCCCATCGTGATACAAGTATCACTACTTGCGATTGTTGTAAGACTACCAGCATTCTTGTTTATCGACTGAAAAAAAAAGTTTCGTCTCTCTCAAGATGGAAATCATTGTGCCACTACCTGCTAAGCACACTCTCTTCATAGGGCACCACACACGTTCTAATATAATGTACTTTATTAATATGCAGCAGAAAGTAAGCAACACATAAATAAAATACTTCAGATATCAAAACATAACTTGCTATTATAAATACGGGAAAAATAAGTCTTACAGGACTCATCATAAGAGTTTAATGTTTTGCTCTCTTAGAGCTTACCACTATTACTCAAATAATAAAATAATTCAATGTTCTGCTTCAATTACAAACTGCAAGTTACTATAAAAGATCCAAGTACAATGCATGCACTAGATCGAATCGACAAAGTATCCAGAAACTTCTGCCTCAATCTGCTCCATGGCGATCTTCTCCTTTTGGGCAACTACATTGCGGTCATTGCGATGTCCAAAGGAGGATGTTGGGTACACTCTTCGGGTCATCCACATCCATAAGTGCAACAAATAACTGTGCATCCTCCGTCCGTGCAATAGTGAGGTGTGCCTCATGCTTTTGCCGTTCTTCTTAGACTGGAAAGCATCAATAATGTGCGACCCACGACCTTACCCTTCTTGCCCCTCTCCTCCGTGAGAGGCTTCATCACCTTGTAGCTGCTAGTATTAGTTTCATGGCCAACATTGCTACTAAGTGGCTGTGAGATGTAGTTCTTCCTTAGAACATCATCTTGAGCTTCCGCAACTTGCATGGTGTTAATTAATGTGACATACTCCTTGTAGCCGTCTTGACGATAGTTGCGTGCGGATTGCACCGTATTTGGGTGAAAGGTAGAGAGAGTCTTCTCAATCTTCTGCTCATCCGTGATTACATTATCACATAGTTGAAGAGTTGTACAAATGCTGGCCATCCTGAGCCAGTTCTTCGAACTCCTGGTTCGTGATGCCAATCATTTCTATATTCATGCAAAGAGTTCATAAAATTACTATTGGTAATTTGCGTAAAATAGTTGTAAAATTCTCATAATGCTCTTTGAACTCTCGGTTCGTGATCCCATATTTTTCTATGCATTTTTCATGATTTACTGCTATTTTCAATGATTAAAAGCAATATAAACAATCACAGATAATCAAAACAGTAAATACAATAAATAAATTGCACAGAAATAACAATAACAAAGTTAAACATACTTCAAATGCAAAAACTGATTCAATAATTGAATTCCCGAGTCCCTTTTCTACTGGGAAATGAATTTTTAGCGAATTAGACAATTTTTAGGGGTTAAATCGTGAACTTTTAGTTCTGAGAAAAATTTCGTGTAATTTTTCAATTTCTAGGGGGGTTTTCGCAAAATTTCCTTATTCGCTAAAAAATCTCATAATTTTTAGAATTCCGAGGGCCCTATTTGCAAAAGTTCCTCTTATTTCGGTTTTCTCCCCTCTTTCTTTCCTCCTTTTTTTCTCAAAAATCTTCGGACCGTCCGAAAAAGTTCGGACTGGCCTTCACAGGCCGGCCTTTCTTGGGCTTTATTTCTTTGGCCCATTTGAGCTTGCGGCCCGGCTTGGTGGCCTACTAAAACCAACCCTAGCACTAAGTCCCCAAATGGTATATTGCCATTGCTTCATGTTTTCTTCGGCGTGTGTGGTCTTGGCCAGGCGCAAAGGTGATGGTGCGACGGTGCGAGGCGGCGATCGTGCGAGGAGAGACTGCATGCTCCAAGCGCGATGGCGCGAGGAGGCCGGCACTCGAATCGGGAGGTCCACGCCGGGCGGCTCTAGGCCGGCAGTGGTTTCTCCGGGCACCGTGGCGGTGCTTCTTCGGGTGCATCGGCCGTATCTGAAGCGGCTCTGGGAGGTTCGCCGACGCCTTGATGAGGGAAGCGCGTCGTGGCGAAACTGTCGCGGGGCAGCGCCATCTTAAGGTGGTCGGTGGCTACGTGGCATCTGGCGCACCGTGGGGAGCCCGTATGGGGCAATTTTTTTGAGTTACTATTCATGCTATGTGATGTATATTATACTGTGCCATCATCATCTGTTCTTTTATGCTACCACCGATTGGCTTGGCCAGCGACTTCAAGTTGGCTCGCGGTAGATTAGAACGGATTTGCAATTTTCAATCTACGGTACAATCGACATCCACTTTTCCATGCAATCTACCGATTGAAATTGTGTCGACAACTTCAAGTCAGCTCGCGATATATTAGAGCGGATTTGTACCGTAGAAAAACAATTTAGAAAGCCAAATTTGCATAATTGAAAGCAATCTAGAAAAAAGATTCAATCTACGAGCGTCGTGCTACGATGGTTACCTTTCGATCCGAGGAGAGTCGATTATGCTGATAACGTATTGAGGAACCGTCACTAGCGAGTCCAGTTGTGGTGATTACCTCATAGACAAGCCTAGAATCTCTTAGAACAATGCAAGAACACAAGTACAGAATAGTGGATTGAACACAGAGATATAGGGGGCTTCTTGCTTCTCTTTATGCCTTCATCAATCGATCAATCTTTTACAATGGATAGCACCCCCTATTTATAGGCTAGAGACCCTGCTAGGGTTTGGGATGGAGAACCCATACATAGGCTAGCTTTTGGGCCAAGCCCATGGTCTCCCAATAGTTTGGAACAAAGGAATGGCCTGCAAGAGTTCCTTTGAAATTCCTATAGAATGCGCCATTCCAAACATGAGGTTACGTTAGGTTTTCTTCGCCTTGTGTCTTGAATTCATGTGTTTGCTCAATGTGACATCCAAATGACACCTAATTTTCTAGTATTTCCAATTTCTATAGGAATCCAAAGTACACATGGCATCCCTATTCCTGTGGTTTTTCTATTCCTGTGTTTTTCAATTCATACATTCCAATTCAAACCTTCCAAACGGGGCCTTCATTGTTTTAAGCCGCGGAGAAAATCCTAAACAGTGATCCCACGTTGCCTCGATCTTCAAACATTGATGGTATATAGTCATGTGCCCATGCGTTGCAATGAAAAATTAATTTTTGCATAGAATGTGTTGTTGCAACTCACCAATCTCTCTATTGCCATTTATAAGTTAAAACTTCCATGTCTTGCAGCAGAGCCAAGAAAATTTCCTTACTACAGGTTTAACTAAACAACCATGCAAAATAAATTTAGTACGTTAAACATATTCAGATAGCGAAAACATGCAATTAGTCACAAAAGAACATACAAATGTATTGATTCTTTCGGTCAGCATGAATCATAACATCTCTACTTGCAAAATAATTGTCTCATTCAACTACAACAAAATTATCCATTCAATACAACAAATCCAAGGAGATGGTACATGCTATAAAACTTTAAACATTTCATTACAACCAAGTTTTGTACATCAGCTAATTGCAGTTTACCAACTTTTACAACTTTTGCAACTTTAGATCCCTTTGCATTGCACTCATTCATGTCTATATCACAGGCAAACAGCCAGCAGTTAGCAGCAGCTGGCAATCAAGTGTTCCATTCAAATGCTCGGAATCTTGACAAAGCTTACTTGCTATTATTGAATGGCTGATTACAACGGCACCACAATTACATCAAGGAAGAAATAAAACCTCAAAAGAAGTGGCATGAGCTGTAGCGCAACACCCCTCCCAGATTCTCCCAACCAAGTGAATCAATCTTATGAAATGAAGCTAAAACATGCGAGAGGGACAGATAGACTGGCCCAATTGAGAATATACTCAGCAGCAACTATTGCAGTTGCATATGCTCTCATTGACCGATTGATTGTAGAAATCACATTGGCGCCATTAGGAACTATCAAAGCCGAGAGAGATTTGTAGAACTCCAAAGGATTAGCAACATGCTCAATCACCCACAAATATATTAAGATCAATCCATATTTATGATCCCATACATTAGTTGTAGTTAAGAGAGCTGTAAATTCAATAGACCGAAAAATGCTGTGATGACTGGTGAGTGCATAGGACTCCCTTAATAATTCTATACTGATATGATATATGTTGTCCAGATATTTCTCATGGATCACTCCTTTTTGTTGTACACATGGCTTGAAATTTAGATGTGCATTAAAAAAAATCCCATGTAACATTATAACCGGACTGACACAAAGTACAAGTATATTTGCTCTCACAGCAAGCAACATCTAAAACAAAAGGCATTTACAGGAGAGGGAGAGCACGATGTACATTTGCCTCCTTATAATCTATGATTCTGAATTCTGGCAATGGTTGTCCCTTAATCAGAGGAGAAAATGAGGACACATGGGAAGCTATATGCAATGCAAGTACAGAAGTAACAGAACAATCAAAGCATTCTACAATATCACCCAAAACAAAAAAAGGCTCCCCTTCAGAAACTACCAAAAACATCTCTCAAGATAGTGCATGTCATGATAAATAAGCTATGGAGTAGCTCTGTTTATGATCAAACATGTTGTTCAAACTTCGTAGGACGGGATGGGTTTAGATGGGATGAAAAATGTGCATACCTCAAGAGAAATTACAGCATCAAATTGCTTGTTCTCTTTTACCAATTCCTCTGCATATGAACAATAAGTCACATAAGTTTTGCCTTGGTCACGGTCACATGAAATAGCAGGGATTGTTCACTTATATGCCCTAGATTTAAACAAGTTGAGTAACTTTTATTGTTGGTCATTCACACTCATCTGCCTCTAATTTAATTTAAATTTCACATCTTTCTTTAGAACTGAAAATTGAATGAGGTACATCTAGCTTAAAATAATGAGGTACATCCAGCTTTACCAAGTCATAATCCGGATCACAAATAGCAAGGACGTCACATCTGATTAGAATTAAAATATGGAATGGTACATCTTGATTGTTCAAAGTAAATGAAATATATTTAGGGTAAAAAAAACTAAATTCCAGAAAACACGAGGGAAAAATGCAGATACAGCTCTTAAGATATGCTTTGTTGATCTCAACTTTAAAGGGTGCCCAGCTGACAGCAATGGGTAGGGAGGTCCCAGGTTTGCAGCACATGTGAAGAGCATTTGCTACTAAAGAACATTTCCCCTCACCAATTTATTTGACATTTTGGCATTTACAGTAACTGTACAAAATGAAAAACCAATGCATAATTATTTATCTAGTCTGAGAAGGGATTGCATGTTAAATGATACATCGTACCTCTTTTGTTTTTTTTCTTCAAGGAGCCTTTGCAAAATGAGAGCTTGCCTCTAGTCAGGTTGAATCTAGAGAAAAAAACATGGAAGTGTTCAATGGTTAGCATCATCGAGGAGCATCTGAAGAGTTCAATAAACAGTACAAATTTACATAGTCAAAACTTTCTACCTCAGAAGTTGATTTAATAAAATAAAAAAGAAGTCTATTTAATAAAGAAGGAAAATGGCATTCTGCTCAGCAAAATTGGCGACAATCAGCACTAAATAAAACAATAGCGCAAAGTAAATGGCATGTTTCTTAACATAATACCTTAACATTTCATCAAACTTTGAGTAAACATGATCACAAGCCATACATAATTTCTACTTTGGCAAAGTTTCTACAAAATATAGCAAATTAAGAAGAATAAGCAACATATGGCTCACATGTTATGCAATGGCCATCTATCCATTTAATGATTTAATGGTTGACATCTTACCACACCAAATATTTACATTTAGTTCTTCTACTGCATTATACTAAATGTGCTCAAAAGCTTAGTTCTGTTAATAACTCTATGTATGTTCCATACACATTTTTTATGCATGCACTGGAGTAAAGCCTAAGTAAGCCAAGTCAGCATTATCTTGTACATATTGTAAATGACTGAGTATACATCAACAAATATCACCTATTACTTCTGAACAAGGATCCAAAAGCTGGTACCGGACCAAATCTCGGTCGTCGGCCGGAAAAAAAGCTTGGCCGGTTAATGGATTTCCCCAAAAAAATCCGGACGAAGTTCGCTTGAATTTGCTTAAAAACCAGCCGAAATTCAAAAATTGGAATTAGAATTTGCTAAACCGGGAAAAAAACAGCCGATGTTTTCGTTCCCGGTTACCGGTAACCGGCGGTAAATGGTCGGTTTTTTCTTCCCTGCTTCTGCATTCAATTTGGAAAGCAACAAATTAAGGAAATACATTTCATTCCAGCATCCGAAAGGAAAATACAACAGAAAAAATTAGCTACATTAGAATAGTAATTATTATTATTCCTCTAGTTTAATCAAGCCATGTCATTTAACTTAACTGGAGTTCATTCCATTCAGTGACCAAAAACATGCCAAAATCACAAATTGCTAACATTCAAGACCAAAACATTCAGAACTACCTTTTGCCCTCACAAAGCCCAAAACATTCGAGACCAAAATCCTAGGAAGAGACAATCATTCAACGACACTAAAAAGTTGCCTAAACCAAAATTCACTGTCCTGAGACCAAACAACTCAAAAAACTAAATAGCCTCACTAATCCAAATTGTGAAAAATCAAAATCTCAAGCCTTAACACAAGAAACTGCAATAATGATATCATATGGCTAGATCAATTTAAATCCGACCTTCTTTCCTCACAAATTCTAAGGCATAATTATGTTGTGCTGGTTTCTAATAAGCACAACCAAATTACTAATCCTTGAATAAAATCAAAAGACTTCCATATTTGCTTGTTTTCATCCAATTAATGCATTATTGCAGTAAAAAAATCTAAATAAATTCTATACACTACAACTATAAACCAGTGCATCACAACATCAACCCTGTATCCACAATGGAAGCAACAAAGGGAAAACAACCATATAGTCAGAAGATAGATCTGTCCCAGAGTCCAAAATGTGGAAAAGAAGGTATATGATCATGGCTAAATTTCAGCACGCCAAGATAGCCACGCATGGATTCAAAACATATAAGTTAGAAGGGCATAGTAAATTTCAGCGATAAATAATACTTGGGAACTTAACATACCTAGATTGCTTCCCATCAGGTAGATTCTGTGTTGGCTTCATTGTTCCTCCTGTCGAACATGCCATAATTATCTTTGCATCTTTACCAAGTTTTGCTTCAACACCTGCACAAAGGTAATATATGTCGTTGATTGTCGATTCATATACAAGTAATCAAGGAGAAGCGAACAGAACTTGCTACCATACTTTGTAAGAACTCAAGATTCTCTTATGTTCACGCAAATATGCCAAAGAATGCAAATGTTGCACGTCCTGCAATATCCCATGTTGTCCATTCCTTTATTAATCCATATATTTGTACATTAATGGCACCAAGTGGATGAGCCTGCATAAGAATAAACTCTATAACTATGATGCTATGGCCACCAAAATTTAACGAACCTTGAGTAGTGAAATGCAAAATTCCATGATATGAAGCAGCACATAGTATACAAGAACAAAGTTTGACAATTTTTTAGACATCATTAGACAGGATTTTATTACTGTTAGCCTTTTAGATTCTCCCAACCTGAAAAAATTAATTTCTGTTCATCTATTTGCAACCTATGTTCTTATCTTCAGTTATTACATAATTGTATTCAATTAGTACTGTTGAATCAATATATGATCTCTGATACACATCAAATTTGCTAAAGTTCAGGCCTTTTTATTTGGCTAAAGCTGGTGTTTATGACTGATGAATGTCACAAAGAATTGCAATTATGTGGTACTGTAAACGTAAGTTATTACCTTAAACCCAGAGCTGAATTGTGGTACAACATTGTAGACAACAACTATAGGATACCTCTTTAAGTACGAAAGTTTCACATTCACATGAACAAACATTTCACATGAACAAACAAAGTGTATAAAATAACATAATATACCTTGGTGCACCATCCTGCCCACATATCGTCGTAGCAACCAATAGGTTGGCCATCGCCCATAAGACCGAAGTACATCGGACGACCAATGAGCTCACGGTCAAACGCAAGGTTCATTCCACACATTGGGAACAAGCTGCCCTTCGGGATTGTAAGAATGGCATCCACATACCTGATTTCAAGAAGGAAAACATCATATTAGCAAGAAGAGATATGAGGAATGAAAAATAATGCCAGTGCAACAGTATTTTGAAATGAGGAATTGGGCAGTATGTGACACTGATTTCATGAGCTATCTGGTCAGTAGCTACATTCTTTTTCAGTTTCTTTTTTCTTTTTTGTTGACAAAGTTAATAGCTACATTCAAAAGATCCTTCAAATTTATGCTACTTGTCACAAAAAAAAATCCCAAGAACACGACATAAGGAATGCTACACTGTGTTTTTGCCGAAGTTTCATGCCTTTGAACTACCATCTTTGTTAGTGAACCGTGGGCATTCTCCTTTTGGAAATTATTTGATTTGATTTTTATCCAAAGTTGTCGGGCAACACAAGATCACCCAATGAAAAAGATTTGTCACTTCAACTTCCTTGGGGCTAAATACTTAATTTCAAGCGGTTTTATACTCATCTTACCTGTTCAACAAATTTCAAGGGCGTGTCGGTAGTCCCCACGTAGAAGCACATGAGTGCGCTCCTTGAGAGACATGAGATCCTGGGAACTCCTTCAAGAATTGTCACATACATCCACACTCCAAATTGATCGATCAAGCTTGCTATTCGCTCCACAAATAGTAGAATCCAATAGCATACACTTCTAGTTTCCAAATTAGCAACCAAAATCAAGCCATGGCGAACCTCAAAATGCCGCTCGATTGCCACCTCCTCGTCCTTCTCCTCCCCGACCAGCGCAGAGAGCGCCCGAAACACCGCCGTCTCGTACTCTATCGCTTTACTCTGTAAGCAAACGAATAGATTACGGTGCAAATACACTAAAAAGTTAGGGGGGGGATTCAGAAACAAAAGGGCGAGTAGATGGAGCAGTGAGGCCGCAGCGTATGAGGAGGGCGCCACGATTCTCTCGCGCGCGGCAATGAGGAGGGGCGGCCTGGCGGAGTCCCGGGCGCAAGCAAGCGAGGCGAGAGAGGATCGGCAATGGGGCGATCGGTGGATCTTGTCTGTACTCTCGCCCACATGTCCCTCCTCACCTCTCCCTCCACCGCCGCCATCTACCGCCACGGATGGGAGGGATGGATGGGGGCGGCGGCTGAGGATGTTGGAGGAGTCGGAGAAGATGGGATTGAGGATGCGGCTCTCGATCCAGCCAGATCTAGAGGGCTCAATGAAGGCGCCGACTCCACCGATGGCAGACAGTGGCCGAGAAAGTGTCAAGCGGGAGCGGGAGCGGGAGTGGTGGGCGAATGGTTGGGGGTGGAGGAATGGGTGGGAGTCACGAGTGGAAGAAGACGAGGGCATTGGAGAGAGAGAGAGAGAGAGAGAGAGAGAGAGAGAGAGAGAGAGAGGAGCGGAATGGGAGCAGGGTCTGAGTGTGGGCGTGGATTTCAGGAGGCTGCGGAAGCCCATCTGTCGGCATGGGAGGTGAGATGGATAGTGGACCAAAGCAGTTATGGAAAATGTAGCGAGGCGGTTTTGGATAGATGGGCGAGAGGATAGACGATCTGGACCCTTGGTTGGTCAACCGATCCAACGAATATGGAGGAAGGTGGGAGGACGGACGGTGATAAACTCAAATATTTAAGTAGTAGAGATATGAAAGAGGTCCCAACAGTGGGCACATTGCAGATGGAACTAGGGATGGCAACGAGGCCATTCCCCGGTGGGGAGTGGTGAAACATCCCCGTCTCCAAGAGAAAAAAAATCCCCGTTCCCCATCCCCGTCCCCGTCTTAGGGTGCTATTCTCCCCCGTTCTTCGTTCCTGTCAGGTTATCGGGGCTCCACGGGGACCCAGACCCGAAAATTAGATTTCCAACCTCTCCTACACAGACACACATAGAGACGACAGAATGAGTGTTCCAAATGATTTAAATAATGCTTATGAATGTTCCAAATGAAGAATTCCAACAATATTCTTAAAGATGGTGTCCCAACTCCAAAGCAAATAAGCAAGCAAACCCTTAAAGATTTAAACAATGCGGTAGTGGGCTAGTGATCCACATGTCATAGGGTTATCGAGGGCAATGTGGGTAGCGTGGATGGGGAGTTGAGGAATAGCCCCGGCCCCGCTTCACCCAATGAAGAATTGTATTTACATATTAGTATCCCTGATGAGGATAGCCCTAATCCTGATCCCTAATAGGTAAGTCGGGAAATAGGAAATGGGGCCATTGCCAGCCCCAGTGGAACCGCAAGCAACCTCATTGCGTTAGAGATGCAAATGGGTGATGCATGTCATTGGTCACCGACTAAATGTATGGACGCACTCCTCAAAAATAGCGTCCGTGTACGATGTGGAGGAAGCATCCCGCTGCTCGGAAAGGCTAAGCGAGATTCTCCGTCCAGTTGCTCTCCAGAGCACGATTAACTAAACTAAACAGCCATTTCGTCATTTTGCTCCCGTCGCAATAAACTAGAATTGCTCGGGCAAATGGTCGGCACGCTACGCGGATTAAACTATACGCGCGCAGCGCCGGAAGTTTTGTGCAGCTAGGAGGAACCTATATATTCTCCCGCCATGGCCATGATTAAACAAACATTTCACACCGAAAAGGCAAGGTTAAGGAATGATTAGCAAGGCGTCCACGTTACCATCCACTGAAAGCTTTACAAAGACGTGACAGTGCATCCTAACTTTTGTTGTATTTCCGTGCGTACTCAAGAAACACATGTAAATGGTAATGACAAACTCTGAAAAAAAAATTGACAACATTGACATAAAATTAATCTACCGTGCCACAAAATTCGATATATAAATTTGATCTACGCATGGAGAAACAAAAAAAGCAAAATACTGCCGAAAATGAAATACAAAAATAAAAGAAAAGGAAAAGGCTACTGTTTGCCTAAATTTGCCTTTTTTCCCTCCTAATGTACGGCGTTTTCAATTGAAATTTTGCAGGATGCTTGTTTGCATTATGACTTATCTAACATTTTTAATTCATAATTTTCCATGACAATTTCCATCTTGTTTCGAAGGAATGTATAGGGATGTACCAAAAGTTAAGATGCACCATATATGTTATCAAGAGGTGATACTGTCACGAGAGGTCATAGTAAAATGGGGACATGAAAGGTGTAAAAGACATGTACGTAGTGTAGTACTTCATCCATATCGCACTCTAAATCTAAGCTCACCATACAAACAAACTTTTAAAAAATCAAATCTAAGAAAAAAATAATGTTATTGGACCATACATATCCCTATTAAATGATATACTACAACTATTTAACTACTTTTCCTACACTAAAGCAGAGATATGCGATGAATTTTTTTTTGCAATAACTACACGTTTATTTCCTTAACCGTGGAACACCGATTTCCAATAAGATTGACTTACTCATTTAGTACTAGTAGCATCGTACAAGAGGAAAATTATTGGGGTGTATAGGTAGGTAGCATTAAGGGTGTCTGATGGTACAATAGATGCAGAATGTTATTATCTACAAAGAACTCTTCATATCACCTATAGACAGCACTATAGACAGTTTATACAATGAGTTGTTCTTTTTACTTGTCTTTATAGATGATATAATATTTTAATACTTTTATGGACATAAAATATTTTCTCTTTAGTTACGGTGATACGATCATTTCTGAAATTTTAGACAACATATTTCTCTCTTTTTTTATTCTCTTTCATCCATATCATCTTAAATCCTAGACGATGTAAATTCATTATACATAACCTAAGAATGGCAAGGTAAGATCGGAACCCTTGGATCTTTGGATGCTAGTGGCGTGTAATCTCTCCCTAACCGCCTCTGCCTGCCTGCCTTCTTAACGGCCTCGTATAGCCATATCTCCTCCGGCCCGGAGAAAAAGAAAAATAACCGGATACAAACCCAACACCAGCATGCAGAAACATGCTTGGAAATCAATGTCACTGCGTGCCGCGCACGACGTGTAGGGTATACACGGACACGTACCACTACAATGCGCCATTTATATGAGCAGGTACAGTATCACATGATCTCTCTCTGCAGGGCTGCAATGGTAGTGCTAGGGGGACAGTCGGTGGCAGATACGTAGTAAAATAGACGCTAGTTTGCTACAGGAGCATAATAAAGCGGAAATGCTCGCCCGCGCCTACTACGCCCTGGCCCCGCGCCCACGCCGCCTGGCCGCCCCAGCCCCCAGCGCCTCCGCCCGCCTTCTCCTCCTCCTCCGACCGGCCCCGCGCGCCGCCTTCCTCCTCCGCTCGCTCGGCCGCCCTATCCTCCTCTGACTCCCATCGACCCGTGCGCCGGCCTTGCCAGCCCGCCCGCCCGCGCCTGTGCCCGACCGCAGCACTGCACGCGGCGCCCCCGCCTGGCCGACGATAAAATTGTGTGTGTATAGCACTGCTGATAGTAATGCCCGATCGCTCGCCATAAAACAATGCAACAAGAGACAAGACTAGTACTCCAGTTCTTGCATTGCAAGGTCCCGAGTCTAGCTAGCTGTTTAGGTTAATTGATTCATCGTTGATCGCGAGATCGAGCCCGTCCGGTGGTTGTGGTCAAACCTGCCTAGTGATCGCGATTCAGTATATTCTTGGGCCAAATTAAACCTAGCTAACAACAGTTGTACTTCAATTGGCTGCCAAGAGTGATGGATTCAGCACTGATCATACGCAGCTTAGTTAGGCCCCGTTTAGCACGCGAGATTCTTTCTTAATTTCTGCCGGAATTAAACTGTTATTTGTGAAATTTCTATAAACTTTTGCGTTCTAAACGGAGCAGCAGCCCGACGTGCTTGCCTGCTTTCGGGCGTTTTCTCTTTTCTGTATGCGCTCGCCTAAAAAAGCGACGGCGATGCATGCCACCACAACGCGGCGGTGTACATGCATGCCTACATGTACCAGTACTGCTCCACTACTCTTCCGCGGAAGAGCGCACGCAGCAAGTTGTTTAGGCGTAAGCCAAAGTCCCAAACCGGGCAAGAAGAGATGCTTGTGCGGCTCACGCATGTGCACGCGCGTTGGTAGGGGGATGGCAATTATTGGTGGTGGGACATCGGCATCAGCAGCGCCGTCCGTACGTACTGGCCCCGCACCACCAATCTCCGTGAATTTAGCCCGGCTTGTCGCCACATCTCTCTCTCGCTCCGCTCCAACCCCCAACTCCATGGCGCTGGCTCTGCCTTTTCTCCCTCTACATCTACTGCTCTCCCGTGATATGTGTGGCCGCATAAACCAAGTCGAAGGTAGCTACAACTTCTCTCTTCAGACTTCAGGCTCGATCGTTGCAGGATGCGTTGCGATTGCGGTTGCGAATTGCGATGGCGTTCTAGAGCACCGTGCCGCTGCCGCCGCCTGAGCCGCGTCAGAATCCGTGGTCCTTGCCAGCAACCTTTTCTGCTGCCATCTACCGCTTGCCCTCTCCTTTCGGAATTATGGACAGGTCTGAGCTTTTTCTGGAAGAAAATAGCAAATATACTTTCATCATGTTTGAAATATCAAAAATAACATTCTTACCACACTCTCATACGGAGTACCCCTATGCGCTCTCCATGCATAGAAGCTCTCCTATCGCGTACCAGAACCGCATCGGCCTCTCCTGCCGCGCACCACACCACATGGCTTGTTGCTTAGTTGCACGCTCCCGCCGCGGATTGGGATCGCAGCAAGTGGTTCTTGTGGACAGCGAGCGTGATAGAGGACACATGTCATCTACCTAATTTGTTGTCATGAATTTTTTTTTCATTTTGGTCGTGAGATATTTGCTATTTTGTTTCAAAAAGACAAAACAAGCAAAAAAAAAACATTCCTCCTTTGGCATCCACATCTTTTCAACTCTCTCAACCGTCCCGCTATACAATTTATTGCATGCACCGTAATGTAAGCATCGAACTAAAGTGCTTCTGCGTCCGTGCTTTCCTAAAGCCGTTTTTCAGACCAGCCATGGCCGTACGATAAGTAATGACACTAAACGCAATTGACTATAATTATTGCAATTGACGTCAACTACTGCAATTAGTAACGATTAACGCAATTGACTGTAATGAACGATGACTACCACAATTGATCGCATGTAATGATGATTAACGACAACATACCCTAATTAACGCAATATATCGCTATTAATGACAATCAACACAATTAACGTAATTAAAATAAACAATTATTACAACAAATAATTATTATAAACAATTATGACAATAAATAATTATTAAAAACAATTATTATAGTGAATAATTAATAAAATAAACAATTATTACAAAACAATATATTTACAACAAAAAAAGGAAAACAAAAAAGGAAAAGAGGAAAAAAAAAAGAGGTGGCTGACTAGGGTTTGGAGTCGCCACCACCGTGGGAGAGGGTTCGACGGCTCGAGGAGGAGGTCGAATGGGGTCAAGGTCAAGGCCTAAGAACTGGTCGAGGAGGAGCCGAGGCGAGCGTGAGGCGTCGAGTCAGATCTGGTGGGTAGAGGTGGAGGAGGAGGAGGTGGCATCATGGGAGGAGGAGGAGGCACAAGGCGTGGGTGCAGATCTGGTCGAGGCCGAGGAGGAGGAGGCATTGGGAGGATCGGAGGAGGAGGCGGTCTGCGTGGGAAGGAGGGAGAAGCAGGGCGCGGGAGGAGGAAGAGGAGGCAAGATGGCGGCAGTGTCTTGGTAAATTTGGGTTTGGGGCTTTGTCCGATGGCAAACGGCGGGTAACTTACCCCCAACCCGGGGTAAATCTGGAATAGGGTGCGGGGAAGCCATGAAGCTCCGTGGCTAGCTTTAAACCGGCTTCGCGTTATAACGCCGGGCGACTTTGGGGAAAAGTGGCTGCGAAAAGCTAGGCGTTTGGAACGGCTTCCATTTTTTTCGAATGAAAAGCCGAAGCCGAAGTCATTCCAAACACGCCCATGATGTCCTTACTCGCTTTCGTCCAGCACAATAACTCAACGAGTTGCTAGTATTATACTCTTGTCGGCGATCGAGTCACCAATCTTACGAAATAAACCAAGGAAAATGGCAAAGAGTTCTTGAGTGGGAAAGAGATTGCTCTTTATTGCTATGAACTGGATTCTTTACAGGGGGTGCCCTCGACTAGGGAGTGGGCTAATCCTAATTACCCTGAGCGTAATGCTTGCTATGCTGTTGAATCAGGTTCGAAACATGAATCTAATACTGATTGTCGTACTTCAATCTGATGCCCTTGTTCCTCCGTGCTCCATCCTTAAATAACCATTAAAGGGGGTGTCAGTTACTTCTGGAGAAGACGCCTATTGGAAGAGACACGTCCGGTCGAAGGATCAGTTATGATTACCGAAACAGTAACTGATCGTTGGTTGGTACCTGTGAGACACAGAATCGTATGATGGTTGTTGTCAGTGTCTTAGAACTATGAAACGTCACGTGGAATGGACCAAATATGGCAAGTGTTCCATTTATCACACGGTAAGGAATATACTTGGAGTTAGATCCCGATGCCAGTTCATTGATGTCTCGAGCAGTCATCTGGTCGGGGACTGGGTACATGACCTTATCCGACCTGGGTATCCATTATGTAACATCTAGAATCCCTACAACCATAGGGGTCGTTGGCCTTAGGGGTTACGACCACGAAGACTTATGGTCGTTTATTATGTATTAAAGTAATACATGGATATTTTAATCCTCATCAGCTAGCCCCTGAACTTTAGAATGAATTGGTCGTGTGAACCCTTTCTCCCGATGAAGTCATATCGGGCAGAACCTCATTTAATGTTGTGACAGTCGAGGTGGTCTGTATTCACTTTAAAGTTGAGAAATTGCCTTGGGAACCGAAGAGTTTTTCTATCCGTTGGAAAAAAGGTCTGTGTCCGTTGGACTTTGGGTAACTCCTGATTGCAGTTAAGAAATTACGATTATAAAATCTCGTCTGCGCGGGGCTTTAGGGGTTTTATGCTCTCAAATTTTCCTCCAATCGTTTTCATCTTCTTGCGAAAAATCTTCTCCGACCGTCTCTCACTCTTCCATCAAAAGCTTCCTCCAACCTCTATTCATCCACTCAAAAATCTCGTCATGTTGGACTCGATCACCAAGTGGTTGGTTTCAGATCTGAGTAGGAAGAGGCTTGAGGCGCTGGAGGAGATTGGGATGCTTTCAGACAAGAGTTTAATCAAATGAAGGTCAGCGGCCAGAGAACATTTCCCAAGCCGCGAAGAAGGGGAAATCCTGATTTTCCTCGCCTACATCGAGTGCGGGCTCAGGTTCCTGGCTCACAAGTTCTTTTTTCGAGTCCTGGAGTACTACGAGGTCGAGTTGGTGAATCCAGCCCCCCAACTCCATTGCCAATCTCAGCATCTTCGTCTACCATTGCAAAGCATACCTGGGGATCCGATCAAGTCTGAAGGTCTTCAGGTATTTCTATAGGATGGCGAGGTCAGAGAAATCAGCGATCGGACCTGGGGAGTGCTTGCTGCGACTCCATGACGGAAGGCCGACGAGTACATCCTGATTTACCCAAAGTCCTCGTGGTCGTCACGGAAGAAAAACTGGTTCTACATGATGGTCACGAAAGAGGACGGCCTCTACTTCACCAGCAAAGTGGCAAGCGAGAACCTGCACTGGCGGTCCACTGAGAAGAAAGTAGGACAAGTTGGAAGGGTGATCGATGTCATCCAAGTCCTCAGTGCCAAGGGATTGACTGCGTGGCACGTGGTTAGGGATTTTTCCATGCGCCGGATTAGTCCCTTGAAGCTTCGATCACACACCCTACTCTGGCGTATTGGTCGTGACGAAGCGACCGAGGATTCTAGGGAAGGCAAGTCCTAAAAAATCTCGACCAGTTTGGTTTATTCAATTGATTATTTTATAACCTTAAAATCTCTTTATCCTTTTGAAGCCCTTTCTTCTGACGAAGTCAGTGAGCGGGTCAAAATGATCAGCGCTGGGGAGCCTGATATGAAGGCTGCTTTCCCCAATATTCTGGCTGTTGTTTCTCTAGAAGAGAGGATTAGGAGACTTAAGGTAAATATCAATTTTTCCTCATCTTTTATATGCTCTCCGATCAGTATATGATTATGCTCTAATATGCAGGCGGTCATCTTGAGGGAAAAAGAGTTCGATGATGGATCTACTCCAACCACTGTTCCGACCGACTCCTGCTCTGTGGCCACGCAAGATGATGGCCTTCCAGAAGTAAGAAGAGCATTTGTGATGGAGCATATATCTTAGATGAAAATTTCATCACCTAATACGATTATATTTATGTCTTAGGTGGGAGAAAAAGAGAACCCGCAGCGAGAAGCTGTGGAGGTTGTAGGCCCAGAGTGGTCATTCACGTCCAAACAGTTGCTACTGAAGCAACTATTCTGGAGACCGACGAGACCACATCCTTTGACCTGATGGTCAGGGATCTTATTCTAGACCAGCTGGTCAAGAATATTTCTTCCGACCTTCAGTCGGTGGTTGTGAGGGGTCTAACCAGCCCTATCGGTTCAGGACCGGTGAAGTCGGTTGAAAAGAAGAAAAGGAAGGCGAACGTGATGGAGTTTGCTCCAGTGCGCTTCAAGCTCAAGACCAAGAAGACGACCAAGTATGTATACATAAAAGAAAAACTTATGTAAGTACTTACCTCTGGAGTTCTAGAGTCTTAATCTTCTTTTTTTTTCTTTCTTTCTTTATAGGTCATCCGGTGTTCCGATTACTTCTAACCAGAGCACCCTTCAAGAGAAAGTTCCTGAGGAAAAGGAGGTTGAACCAGCCCCTGAGTAGGTAGCAAAGCTAGTGCCTACTCGGGGATCCGTGGCGGCTCCAACCTCACCTATGGAGGTGGAGGTTCCTGAGGAATCCCAGCAGGTTCCAACCCCTGCTGGGAAGTCTCCTCTCCTTGGCACCTTCCCCTACTGCCCTCGGTTCTTTGATGACAAAGAACTCGATGAGGACTAGGGGAGGATATCGAACCGACAAGCGGAGATGAGTCCTGAAACCATCTTTGCTGAATATAATGACGTAGCAATCCGAGTAAGCATTCACGACCACTTTAGTAGTTACTTCCTTAAAGTTTACCGAGAAACTTAAAGAAGTTTACTATTTTTTAAGCACATGGTGGAAAAGTTCGCTGTGATCGAAGGGCTAACCCAGCGAATCAACTTCTTGGAGAAGAAGAACTCCGAATTAGAAAATAAGTACTCCTTCCATGTCTTCCCTTTCTCTTCTTTATCATCTGGCTACT
The DNA here is from genome assembly GCA_036346405.1 of Phyllostachys edulis. NCBI lineage: Eukaryota > Viridiplantae > Streptophyta > Magnoliopsida > Poales > Poaceae > Phyllostachys > Phyllostachys edulis. The sequence continues at coordinate 21,819,210 of CM070545.1, read as the reverse complement.
TTTCTATTGATTAACTTCTCCTTTTATCATATTTGATAGATTCAGAGAAGCTTAAAGAAGCGGTTAGGGCTAAAGAATCCATAATAGCCAAGCTTAAAGAGGAATGCCAAAACAAGGACCAATCGATCGACTATTTGACTACCAGGCACAAAGAAGTCCTTGAGACTACCGAGAAGAAGATTGAAGGTAACTCGTCGTAGACTCGACCAGTGTACTATCTTTTCTAATTGTATGTATTTATTATTTGGTTTACTCGTGCAGCGCAAACTCAAGCATTGACGAGAACAGAAAAAGCTCTTGAGTTTGAGCGTGGTAATGAGGCAGCCTTTGGGCATAATCTTGAAGAGAAGGTCAAGGCCTTCAACAAGATACTCTTCGATATAGGATCGGGAACACAACTGCCCAACTTAGGAGATTCTACGGAGAAAATCAACTTCTTTGGCCAACAACTCGAGGCCTCATGAGCCTGCTAAAGACTACTCAGGAGAACCATACACATACATTAAAGGAAGCTGTCGCTGATGGAGTTAGTTTTGCTTTGGCAAAGCTGAAGGCCTCCGACCCCTCCGTGCATCTCCAAGCCGTTGAGGAAGACTTCAACTGCTTGGGAGATGAAGCAGCCAAGCTTTTCGAGGAAATGACACATCTCAGAAACAAGGTTGCAGAAGAAATGGAGGTCGGATCTCCGACGCACAGCGATCAGTCTGGTGATCCTAAGGAGTAGGCTATTGTAATATAAGAATTATTAATGTAAAAACTTACATTTTTATCATCAATAAAGTCTTTGTTTATCCTTTTGACTTATGAAGTTGTGGATATCATGGGGATATGCCTGAGATCTTAGGATGATGTTACAATTGGCAATGTCGTTCTCGGTTTGTCGAAACAGCGTTTTCGATGAAGTGTCGGGACAATCGGTCGTCATGTCGTGCAGCCGTGATGCATTGCAGATGATCTTGATAATACCGTGCCTTGGTTCTTAGAGTAATCTGCATCGCGAATGACCGCATGTGTGCGGTATGGTTTTTCGAGCGAGTGTAATTTGAGAAGTTTTGGTTTTTCTCGAGTAGCGGTACAACCGTAGTTATGGGTCTTGATACTACGCTTGATCTTGATAATCCGCCATAACATGGCGGTAATCCGATTTTATTCGATTGTCATTTCAATTGGAGAATTGCTTTTGGGTTAGGTCAAGTTCATGGGTTTCATGGCATATGTGTTGCATGATGCATGTTTTGACTAACGTGGGTCAAGTTGTGAAGAACTTGTTCCGGACTCGATTTCTTTGTCTATTGATGTGCGAGGTTGCTTGGAGGTCAATGACGGTCAGCGGCGAGGATGATCGGGACTAAGCTTGGAGAGCCGAGGTCGAAACGATCGAGGATGCGGGTGAGGTCAATGGAGTCAAGCATGGCGCAAAACGGACAAAAGGTGACCGAGCAGGCGATTCGGTGCGACGGAGTTCGATCAAGCGGCGGGTCGGTGCAAGTGCCATGGTGGTTTGGTGGGAGCCGGATGGGAGACTTGCCGACATGAAGAGAGCTGGATCAACCTACACGTGGCGAAGCATGGAGGTGCTTCACGAAGATGGGACTCGGTCTTTGCAAAAGATCGAGAAGGGTATTTTGGTAATTTCACCAAATACGCCTTGGTGACCTAATGCCAACCCGGCGCAAGTCGGTGCGTCAAGAAGTGGATTAGGTCAAGAAAAGTGAAAACGGCGCTTTGAGATGCGTGCGTGTGTGACCCGTTTGTTTTGGGCCTTGGGAGCCCATTAGGGTTACTCTTCTAGAAGGTCTAAGCCTCCACTATAAATAGGGGTGTCTTTGGATGACCACCCCAACCCTTTCATTGTGTTTGAAACCCTAGTTTGCTTAGGGAGAGGATTAGTGGAGGTTAGGGTTCTATAGAGTTGGATTTGATTTCATGCTCTTGTATTGAGTCTTTGTCCTCCTTGATGGAGTGGCAGTAAACCAATACCATATCAAATCAATCCAAAGAAAGTTCTCTCCAAGATGAGTCTATTTGCTTTCTTTCTCTCTATTTGATGATTTGAGGTGTTTCTTTGATCCATGAGTTTTTGTTTGGTTTCTTGCCGTGATCTAACTTGCTGTGACATGTGGGAACCCATCTAGGATCATCTTGATCATCCATCACCCACGAGCAAGGTTTAGATCATGTTTAGGTTGAAACTTCGGTTTTGAAACCTCTTTCGTTCAATTCAAGAAAGGTAGGAACTTTGACGTGGATCTAGTCATTCTTTGCTTGGAATAGGTTCCTAACCTCTTTGGGAAGGTGTGTTTCAAATCTCGTAGCGTTTGGCCAAGTGGATCAAAAGTTGTGCCAATTTTGGTTTTAAATCGTCGAGTCGTTTCGGGACAATCGGTACGACCGCTTGTTTGCCTACGGTCATACCGCTTTGTCGATCGCGACCGCTCATTTGCCTACGGTCATACCGCACATTGGTACGACCGCCCGTTTACTCGCGGTTGTTCGATTTCCTTATTTTTCGGCACTTCTTCGATTTTGTTTCTTTGAGCCTTGGGGTTAGAGTGGATTCAACACAAGACTTCCTCGTTAATCATTGATCTTCATAGCTCTCATAGCTATTGAAGTGATTTACAAGTTGAATCCATTCAAGTGAAAAAGTTTTTGAGCTCCTATTCACCCCCCCTCTAGTCGCCTTTTCGGTCCAACAGAAGTACTCACATATTTTCTAGCACCCGACTAATTGTATGGTAGAAGATCTTTACTAAAAAAAGCAGTAAGCCCAAAAAAGAGAGTAAAAGTCACGACCACTGTATAAAGTATGTGTTGATTATGTGACAAAATTGATCGCATTAATACTAGGAAATCAATTTTGGTCAGAACCGGTACACAACTTCGACTAGTTGTAGATCTGTTTGCCATAATCGAAATACCAAACAATATATTGCATGGTCGGAAGATAAGACTTGTCTTGATGAGAAAGAAATTATGCAAGGATGTATGCAATATACGATAAGTGGTCTTGTTTATACATAGTATCCAAACTGGTCGTAAGGATTGCTAAGAACTGAAGACTTGAAAAACACTTCACGAAACATGCTCATGCACAAGTCTGACTAACATCAAAGATCGTAGAAAAAGGACCGTCTCTAGGAAACTCCTTCCAGTGGGCAGGACCACATGCAGAGATGAGAGATTTCAGCTAGGAGGCTTTCCGTATCCCGACTAGTAGCCAAACAAGAGTAGAACAGATTATTGAAGTGAAGAAATGTAGCCTCCGAAGTCTCAAGCATGTAATTAACTATTTGTGTTATGCTCATTTACTTGTTTGCTTCTTTAAGAAAAGAGTGTATGGTCACGAACTCACGCGTGAGAACCATAGCTGTGATGGTGACGTCACAGACCTTTTTTGGCTTCTGACGATTAAGTCAAGGCCAGTAAAGTAAAAAGAAATCCTTTAAAAGGATATCATAGAGAATTTGGTCTTCTCCGACCAGTTAGACAACAATAGTATGCAACCAGATTATGGGTACAGTCATATAAACAACATCACTCATCGAAGAAAGTAAAGAAATAATAAATCTTTCTTGAAATTGAAAGAATGTAAAATAAGTTTATACAAAGAACTTAAGCAATTGGGCAATGTTCTATGAATTAGATAAAACACGTCCATCTGACATGGCTAGTCGTACCGAACTAGGTCTGGTGACTTCGTCCACAGTGTAAGGACCTTCCCATTTAGGAGAAAGTTTGTTACGATTTGCTTGACTCTGAATTTTTCTGAGAATCAAATCACCTACAGCTAGGCTGCGAGGTTGTACCTTACGACTGTGGTACCTTCGCATGGCTTATTGGTAAACCGTCGATCGTATCAGGGCTTGGTTTCGTTGTTCTTCAAGGAAATTAATGCCATCGAGTCTTCTTTCTACCTGATCATTCTCACTAAAACAATCAGTTCGAGCAGAGCCAATTTTTAGTTCAGGAGGAAGCATGGCTTCGATCATCAGAATCGAAAAGCGGTGTTACCTTTGAGTCGCCTGACGGGTCGTGGTTAGAACAGCCCATAACACAGAAGGAAGCTCTTGGACCCAAGCTCTTGACTATTTTGTTAACTGGTCGAACACTCGGCGTTTCACTCCTTGCATTATGATACCATTAGCTCGCTCGACTGCTCTATTGCTTTGCGGATGAGTGACAGAAGCAAAATGTATCTTGATACCTAGATCCTCGCAAAATTCCTAAAAATTTCCGCTAGAGAACTGGGCACCATTATCCGTGATTATGCGACGGGGTATACCGAATCGCGTGATCACGTTTTTTTGTGAGGAACATGTTAGCAGCTTTAGTTGTTGTTTTGACAGATGTCTTGGCTTCTATCCATTTTGTAAACGTGTCTATCATGACAAAAAGAAATTCAAAGCCCACGGGTGCTCTTGGGAAAGGTCCCAGAATGTCTAGTCCCCTAATTGCAAAAGGCCAAGAAAGAGATATTGTTTGCAAAGCTTGCGCCAGCTGATGTACTTGTCGACTATGAAATTGACATTGTACGCAGTTAGTCATGAGCTCTTTTGCATCATGAAGGGCAGTTGACCAGTAGTATCCTTGCCTGAAGGCTTTACAGACCAGTGTTCTATAGGAATGATGTGCTCCACAGACTCCTCCACGAATGTCAGATAGCAACTCGATGCCATTCGTTTAAGATATGCATCTCATCAACACTTCGTGAGATCCTCGTTTCTACAAGGTACTTTCGATCAGAGTGTATGATTTGGCTTTTTGACCTACACGATAAGCCTTCATACCATCTTCAGGAATAATGTCATGCTAAAGATAATTGTAGATCGACGTCATCCAATCTCTACCGGGATCGTGCGTTACGACCTCCTGTGGAGCATCCATGTTCTCGGGATCGATTTATACAACCTCCCGTGGAACATCTTTGTCCTCGGAATGCTCGACTACCGAGTTTGAATCGAGTTGCTCGAGGAAAACTCCGAGTGGGACAGGTGACCTTGTTGAGGCCATCCGGGCTAACTGGTCTACCAGAAAGTTTTCCTTCATAGGAATATGTTGGATTAAGAAACCGAAAAAGTGCTTTTCAAGCTTCCGTACTTTCGCCAAATAAGATGATATCTTGGTACTTGAGCATCGATACCCTCTCCCAACTTGATTCGCTACTAGTTGAGAATCGCCTTTCACTAGTAATCTACAAATCCTGAGCGATCTGGCTACTCGGAGTCCTGCTAGTTGTCGACGATCGAGTCGCCGATCTTACGAAATAAATAGAGGAAAATGGCAAAGAGTTCTTGGGAGAGAATGTAACTGCTCTTTATTTCTGTGAACCAGCTATCACAGGGGGTGCCCTCGATGAGGCAGTGGACTAATCCTAATTACACCGAGTGTAATGCTTGCTACATTGTAGAATCGGACTTGAAACATGAATCTACTGCCGATTGCTATGCCTCAATATGATATCGTTCCATCTGCGCTCCATCTTTAAATAACCATCGAAGAGGTGGCAGTTGCTCTTTGAAGAGACACCTGTTCGAAATGTTGTGACTGGTCTAAGTGAGGTAGCGGTTGATAAAGTATCAACCATTTGGCGGTTGTGTGTCTGTGAGACACTCAACTGTATGGTGGTTGTTGTCAGCATCTTAGGACCATGGAAAGTCACGTGGTATGGAGCAAATATGAGATGTGTTCCATTCATCACAGGTAAAGAATATACTTGTAGTTAGATCCAAATGCCAATTCATTGCTTCTACGAGCAGTCACCTGGTCAGGGACGGGGCACAGGACCTTATCCGACCAGGATACCTATTATGTAACCTCTGGAATCCTTACGACCACAGAGGTCGTTAGCCTTAGGGGTTGCGACCACGAAGACATATGGTCTTTTATTATGTATTAAAGTAGTACATAGAGATTTTAATCCTAGTCAGCTAGTCCCCGAAATTTTAAGTGAATTAGTTGTGTGAACACTTTTTCCCGATGAAGTCGTATCGGGCAGACCCTTTAATCCCATGATGTACGACATGGTCTGTATTCACTTTAAAGTTGATAAACTGCCTTAGGACCTGAAGAGTTTTTCTTGTCCGTTGGATTCTGGTTTGTGTCCGTTGGACTTTAAGTAACTCCTCGATGCAGTTAAAGAAATTGCGGCTATAAAATCCCTTCAGCGCAAGGCTTTAGGGTTTTTATGCCTCCTGCTTTCCCTTTTCATCTCGTGAGAGAAGAAATTGTCTCCGACCTCCTTTTGTCTACAACCTTCTACGGCCCTCCTTTCTTCCGTTATCAAAAACTCAACCATGTTGGACTTTATCACCAACTGGTTGGTTTCTGATTTGAGTGAGAAGAAATTTGAGAGCTTGGAGAAGATCAGGTTGATTCCTGATAAGGATCTGATTTCTTGGTGATCAGCAGCCAGAGAGCATTCTCTAAGCAACGAAGATAGGGAAATTCCTGTTTTCCTCGCATATATCAATGTAGATTCAGGTGGCCAATTCACTCCTTCTTTCTCAAGATTTTAGAGCATTATGGAGTCGAATTGGTGAACCTTGCTCCCAATGCCATCGCCAACCTCAGTGTCTTCGTCTATCTCTGTAAAGCGTACTTGGGGATTGCCGCAGATCTGGATCTCTTCAAGTACTACTACAGAATAGCGAAGTCGGGAAAGACGATCGGGACGCCTGTAGAGTGCACTTTGCACCTCCACGATGGAAAGGCCGATGAGTGCATTCACATGTACTCAAAGTCTTCGTGGTCGTCATGGAAGAAGAGCTGGTTCTACATGACGGTCACTCAAAAAGATAGTCTTTAATATACTGGCAAGAAAGCGGCCGAGAATCCAAGGTGGCGCTCCTCCGTGGAGAAGGAGGTACAATGGGGAGATGGGTTGAAGCCATCCAACTCCTTAGTGTCAGGGGTTTAACCTCCTAGCACGTAGTAAGGGATTTTTCCATACGCCAGATTAGCCCCTTGAAGGCCCGAGCACATTCGATGCTTTGGTACATTGGTCGTGACCAAATATTCCAAAGTGGGTAAGCCCTAAAAGATTCCGACCAGTTTGCTTACATTGGTTGATTACTTTTGTGATCTTAAAGTCTCTTGTTTATCTTTACAACTCTTTCTCCTGATGAAATCAGAAGCCGGATCAAAATGATCTGCACTGGAGAGCCTAGCGAGAAGGCTGATTTTCCTCGGATTTTAGTGGTCGTTTCCGCAAACGAGAGGGCTGAGAGACCGTAGCTAAAAATATCAACCACCTTTCATCAGTTATATATTTTCCGACGGGTTAACCATAAATCTTTTTTGATGTGCAGTCGGTCGGATTAAGAATCAATGAGGCCATCGAAAGTTGTGAGCCGATTGACGCTCTGACCACTCCTACGACCACTCGAGATGGTGGTTTTATAAAGGTAGGTATCCAAACAGAAATGCATATTCTAGACGAAGGATTTTTCGTCACCTAACCAACTATAATTGTTAATTAGGCGGTTGTTGTGGACTTCAATGTGGTTGCTTAGGACCTGCTAGTTGCTACTGATGTAACTATTTTCGAGGTTGATGAATCTACACCCTCCGACCAGTTAGTCATGGATCTTGTTCTCGATCAACTGGTCGAGACTATTTCTTCTGACCTCTAGTTGGAGGATGTGAAAGGTCTAACTAGTCCTACCGGTTTAGGACCGCTGAAGTTGGTCGAACAGAAGAAAAGAAAAGCGAGCGCGACGGATTTTGCTTCAGCGCGCTTCAAACTAAAGACAAATAAAATGACTAGATATGTATACATGAAAGAAGAACTTATGTAAGTACTTACCTCCGGTGTTTTAGAGTCTTGAGTTTCCTTTCTTCTTTTTTGTAGATCCTCTGGTATTCCGGTTGATTTCGACCAGAGCACCCCTCAGGAGAAAGCTCCTGAGGGGAAAGAGGTCGAGCCAGCCACCGAGAAGGTGGCGGTGCCATCGTCTACTCAGAAACCCGTGGTGGCTCCAACTCTACCTACTGAGGTGGAGGTTCCTGAGGAATCTCAACAGGTTCTGACCTCTGCTGGGAATTCTTCTCTTCGAGACGCCTTTCCTCATCGCTTCCGAATCTTCAAAGATGAAGATCTTAATGAAGCTCGGGGAAGAATTTTGCACCGTCAAGCAAAGACGAATCCTGACTCTATTTTTGCATAATATAACAATATGGCAATCCAGGTAATCTTCCACAACCACTTTTAATGGTCTTTTCCTCAAAAAATACTTAAAGGGGTTTGCTATTTTTGTAGCATTTAGTGGAGAATTTAGTTGTGGTCGGAGCACTGACCCAACGAATAAAGCACTTGGAGAAAAAGAACTCTGAATTAGAAAGTAAGTACCCTTTTGGTGTCTTCTTCTCTCCTTCTTTACCATTTGGCTCTTTTTCTGTCAATCAATTTTTCCCTTTATCGTGTTTGATAAATTCGGAGAAACTTAAAGAAGAAGTTATTGCTAAGGAAGCCATAATTGCCAAGCTTAAAGAAGAATGCCAAAATAAGGACCAGTCGATCGAATACTTGACGACCAGACACAAGAAAGTCCTTGAGGTTATTGAGAAGAAGAGCGAAGGTAACCGGTCGTAAATTCGACCAGTGTGCTTCCTTTTTCTAGTCGTATGTACTTATCGTTTGGTTTACTTGTACAGAACAAACTCAAGCATTGAAGAGAACAGAAAAAGCTCTTGAGTTTGAGCGTGGTATGGAGATAGCTTTTGGGTAAAATCTTGAAGAGAAGGTCAAAACTTTCAACAAGATGCTCTTCGAGATGGGATCGGGAATACAACTGCCCAATTTAGGAGATCCCACAGAGAAGATCAACTACATTGGCCAGCAACTCGAAGACCTCAGAAGTGTCCTCAAGACAACTCGGGAGAACCATGCACAGAGTTTGTTTGAAGCTGTAAAGAATAGAGTCAGTTTTGCTTTGGCAAATCTGAAAGTCTCCGACCCCATCATAAATCTCCAACCTGTTGAGGAAGACTTCAACTGCTCGGGAGAGGAAGCATCAAAAGTATTCGATAAAATGGCACATCTCAGACACAAGGTTGAGGAGAAACTGGAGGTTGGGTCTCCAACATGCAGCGACCAATCTGGTGGTTCCATTAAGTAAATGATTGTAATATTTAGACTGTTGTAAATAAAACTTTCATTTTATCATCAATGAAGTCATTGTTTTGTCTTCTTAAATTCGCTAAGCACTCATATATTCCTCCCGACTGCTTGTATTAGAAGAAGAACTTTACTAAAGAAGAAGTAGACCAAGAAAATAGGCAATATCTACGACCAAGATACAAAGTGTATGCTGATCATGTTATAAAAATGATCTAAGGATCACTAGGAAATCAATGTGGTCAGAACCAGCGTATGACTTCAACTAGTTTTAGATCTGTTCCACAATTGAAATACTATGTAGTACCTTGTGTGGTTGGAAGATATATAAGACTTGTGTTGATGATAAGAAATCATGCAAAAATGTATGCAAAAACGAGAAGTGGACTTGTTTATATATCTTATCCAAAACTGATCATAAGGGTTACTAAGAATCAGAAACTAAGAAAAACACTTCGCGAAACGTGCTCTTGCTCAAGTTTTGACTGCCAACAAGGATTGTAAGAAATGGACCGTCACTAGGAAGCTCCTTCCAGTGGGCAGGACCACGTGCGGAGAAGGAGAGACTTCGACTAGGAGGCTTTTCGTGTCCTGACCAGTAGCCAAAACAAGAGTAGAACATAATGTTGAAGGTAAGAAATATAGTCTCAGAAATCTTAAGCATGTAAAGTATTATATGTAGTTATTTATGTGATGCGCTTGTTACTCGTACATTTCTTTAAGAAAAAAGTGTTTGTTGCGCGTGTGAACCATTGTCTGAATGGTCACGACTATGACCCTTATAGCATTTGACTCGTATGTTGTAGCCATAGAGTAATAGAGATCTTTTAAAAAAGGATATCAGAGAGAATCTGTTCTTCTCCGACCAATTAGACAACAGTAGCATGCAAAACCAGATGATGAGATAGACATATAAACAATATCATTCATCGCAAAGTAAAGGAAATGCAACTTTATTAAAAAATTGAAAAGAAAATGAAAATACATTTACACAAAGAACTTACGCAATTGGTCACACTACTACAAAAAGGCTAATACTGGACGCCTCATCACAGACGGTTGACCAAAACCGTCGGTATTACATTCAATCACGAGCGGTTTTGGTTTAGAGGCGAAATGCGTACTCGGCTAGCGCTAAAAACCGTCGTGAAGAGGCAATATCACGAGCGGTTCATGTTGAAAACCGTCATGAAGTATCACGAGCGGTTTAAACCGTCGTGATATTATCGATAACGAGCGGTTTAAAACTAACAAATCGTGAAGTAGCGCGAGCGGTTACGAACAAGAACCGTCTGTGATATTAATTAATATCCTGAGCGGTTCTTAACAATCGCATGCGTGATAATATCGCTCCGCGTGAGTTTCTTCATCGCCGTCGCGTCATTAAATCGCCAATCCGCCGGCTCCCGATCGTCTCTTCATCGCATCGATCCGCTTCGGCTCCCGATCGTCTCTTAAATCTCGCTCCAAATTTATTCCTTGTTTTATAAAAAGGATCATCCGCCATCAAGATGATCATCCCCACATACTTATAAAAAAGCGAAATAGTGCCTCTTCCTTGTCGCCGCATCGATGGCCTTCACGGCCGCCTTTGTCTGAGCACCTCTCTCGATGTCGTTGAACCGTCTTTGCGGAAGAACACTGTTGATCAACCGTCTTTGCGGAAGAACCTTTGTTTGATCAACGGTGTCTTCCTCCTCTGCTCACAGCGAGAATTTGCGGAAGCGGTGGCGCCACCTTCCGCCGTCTTGACATCCTCCTCCGCCGTGTCTCCGAGTGATCTCCCACTTTCGGCGAGTTTACGCGTCATCGACATAGTCCTCCAAAACAACGTTGCCGTCTCGGGAGGCTTGCCGTCACTTGGGCTGTGAAATCGGCTGACAGCGGCCAAAGTCGACGGTAGAGACCCTCAAGCAAGGGAAGAGAGCCTATGGGCTCAATTCTTCTTAGTTCAACGATCTGAGGTCTTGGGAGACACTTTCGAGCAGCAGCGTCAGCGGGTGGGCGCATTTGAGCTTCGTCACGATGATCGAGAACCGTCCGATCCGACAATTGCCGCTTATGAAATATTGCGAGATGGAGATAGCGACCTACCTTCGCCACTAGAAAAACCTTGTTTAATTATAGGTTTACGCTTTTTTAATATAAACATGTAATTTCTTCATGTCATGTAAGTGTATATACTTGAGAAAAACCATTTCACAGACAATTCCATTATGGAACCGTCGTGATATCGCGAACAGTTCCATAATGGGCAAATGCGTGATATATACCATATCACAGACGGTTCTATTATGGAACCGTTTGTGATAATTATCACTAACGGTTCCATAATAGAACCGTCTCGATAAGTCTCTTTATAAGTAGGAGCTAGCCCGACTTGCGCTAGGGTTTGCACTCTAACTCGTCACTACCAGTGACCTTACTCGTCCGTTCCTCCCGATTGCCGACGGCGCCATTCTTCCGTTCTTAGCCGACGGTTGTGGCATCTGGTGACACCGCAAAAGACACTCAAATGCGATAAGAGTGTCTTTTTACATCACCGTTAATGCCTAACTCTGACGCCTAAACTCTCGTCACTCTGACTCGGCCGCTAGGGTTTGCGCCCATTTAAGTCCGTTCCTCCACTCGGGACGCCGCCGACCTCGTCGTGCCGTCGCCCGACCCCTTTGCGCCCGCTAGAGTCTGGCCGAGCTTTGCTTTCCCCATCCTCCCTCTATTCTCCTCTAGATCTGTTAGCTTAATGTCTTTTGTTGAGTTTGATTTTTATGCATGAGCCTTAAGTTGTGTCGATGTTTGTGTGATCTATGCAAGGTAAAGGAAATAGATGAGGGTTGTCTTTGGTGGTGGGGTCGCCACCGTGGTTCTTGTTGTACTAAGGTCCTCTCTGTCTCTACCCTCCTTGCTCTGTGATGAAAATGGCTAGCTAGTGCTCTGCGATGGATCTTGAGGGCTACTCTTGGTGTGGTGGGTTTGGACACCCTTGGTCTTGTTCTCTTGCGATGAACCGCTCAATGATGTTAATAGTCTTATCTTTGAAATTGAATTGATAATTAGTTCATATTAATAGTCCCCTTGCTCTGTGATGTAATGATGTAAATAGTCTTATCTTTGAAATTGAATTGATAATTAGTTCATATTAATAGTCCCTTTTTGTGTGATGTAATGATGTCAATAGTCTTATGCTGAAATTGAATTGATAATTAGTTCATATTAATAGTCCCCTTGTTCATACCGGTCAAGTTCTCCTACCTCTTGCGTAGCAGGTTCGTCCTACCATTCCATTCATAATCTCTTCTCTATAAAGTCTCCAAGCAGTGGCTGCTTGTGCCATTAAAACCGGCATCATATATATATTATTCGTAGTCCTCAGCCACTTTAGGAATTAGTCCCACTTGACATGAGAAGAATGAGGCGGTATCCACGGGCAATCTCATTGAGCCTGTAAGTTTAAAAAGTATGGATGCAAAGAAGCGGTCGGACATCCAATTACGGATTGGGCGTCGCTATGTTGAAAGTGGCGTTGATGCGCCTTCTCGGTGGGAAGTGGCATCATGTATTAGCGACACTTTACGAACACTACGCCCAATCTGTGTAATTGATGTCGTCAATCATTGCATCCATACTTTTTATACTGTGAGAGACCATGTGGAGGTCGTCCGTGTGAGTGATGGGTAATTGACAAAGGTTTTAGGTCGATCGAGTTTGGTTTGTGTGGTCGGACCTTGTCGTTCGCGGTTCAGCGTTTTCATGAAGTCAATCGAAATCGTCGGGATAATCGGAGCGACCGGCGTGTTATGGGCGATACGGCCATGGCGGTTATACCGATTGGTAAATGGCGGTTGAAGAATTCGAGAGAAGTTGTTTTTCGAGTTACGGTCTTCATTGGAAATCGAACGACCGCGGATATTGGGCGAGACGGCCGAGTGCGGTTGATCCGGCTGGTATCATGGCGGTTGTACCGATTGTATTGTGAGGTTCGACCATTTTGGTGATTTGAGTTTTGGGATAGGTCATATCCGGTGTGTTCATGCATATGTGTTGCATATTGCATGTTTGAGCTAACGTTAGGTCAAGTTGTGAAGAACTTGTTCGGTTTCGTGTTCTTATGCGTGTGTGGTGCGGGACGTCGGCGGAGTCGTGGCGAGACACGGTGGATGGACTAAGCGCAGTGGCGCCGAGGTCGAACAGTCGGGATGTGTCAAGGCGATGTGGACTCGAGGTGGTTGCGAGGCGTCTTGAGACAAGGGCGCTGAAGCTTCGGAAGGTGCAGAAGGCGAATCGGGAAATCGCAAATTTGCTGGCGAAGCGAGCTCCGTTGGACTTAAGCGGGCGAACGGGAGGAGACCCGTTAGCCAAGGCTATATAAAGGATTGGAGGGCTGCATGCCCTCTTGAGCACTTAGGTGGAATTAGGGTTTTAGAGTCAAAAGAGGCTTTGTGAGGTTGTTTCTCTTTTGCTCTTTAGTTGTTGAGAGTGGAGGTGTAGGCGGAGGTGTGCTCCCTGCTTGTGCCCTTCTTGGTTTTGTGTTCTTCTCCCTCAGAATGGATGAGTGTTTGTTCTTGAGTTGTGAGAGTGAGGAGATGGATTGAGCTTACATGTAATCATCCCTCTGGTTCTAATGTCCATGCGTATGGGGATGTATCTCTTTGTATTTCGCTCTTGATTCAATGAATGGAAATCTGAAGTTTTCTTCTTCGTGCTCTCTGTTCTTCGTTCTCCTTTTTGTGATTTTTGGGGCTTTCTTCAATTCGGGAGTTTTGCTTGGTTCTTCCTCTTGATCTTGCTTCTTTGGGACATGTGGGAACCTATCTAAGGTCATCTAGATCATCATCCACCCTCGAGCAAGTCGTTAGATCAAGTTTTGCTTTTTGCGGTTTTGAACCCACCTTCGTTCAAATGCAAAAGGATAGGAACCTTGGCATGGATCTCTGAAATCGTTGCTTGGAATAGGTTCCTAATATCTTGAGGAAGGTGTGGTTCAATTTTGGTCAAGTTTGGCGCGTAGATCAAAAGTTCGTTGATTTTCGTTTTGAAACCGGCGGATTTTGCTGTTCGGGACAATCGGATGAGCAAGACTTAACTCGCGGTTGTACCGGACTGCGGTACAACCGGTCATTACTAGCGGTTTGTCTGGATCGGTACTGGTACAACCGGCCGCTTACTCGCTGGTTGTACCGATTGTCTGATTTGTTCGGCTCTTCCTCGTTTTTGTTTCTTTGAGCTTTGGGGGTGAGAGTGGATTCAACATAAGACTTCCTCTGGCTTAATCATTGATCTTCATAGCTCTCATAGCTATTGGAGTGATTTATAAGTTGAATCCATTCTTTGCGAAAAAGATTAGGTGCTCTATTCACCCCCTCTAGTCGCCTTTCAGGTCCTTCAATTGGTATCGAGGCGGTTAGCTCTTTTCAATAGATCTTAACGGTCTCAAGAGCCGTGGCGATGGACAAGTACTCGACCAAGCACTTTGTTTTGATGGCATCGATTACCCTACGGAAGAGCGAATGGAGACATACATCGGGCCTGGGGTATGCCATCTGGCGAAAGGTCAAGGTTCGATTCATTTGTTCTGCCGATGAGAACATCAATGCCGGAACATGGTTGATGTTGAGGCGAATGCAAAGGCAAGGAACATCATCATCCGTGGTTTGAGTCGTAGTGAGTTTGACCGCATATCTCACTGTCGTCGCCTCACGATATCTGGGTGACCCTCGGCGCATACCATGAGGCACCACCCGGATCAAGAGCGGTTCGGCAGGACCGGTTCAAACGAGAATACAACAAATTTGAGATGCTTTTTGGTGAGTCCCTAGATGAGTGCTTATGCGTTTTCACAAGATCTTGAGCAACCTCCGGCGGTCGGTCTCACATACCCGACTTCGGACAATGCTCGTCGGATGCTCACGGCACTCGTCTGCGTGTTTGGGAGATGAAAGTGACCACCATCAAAGACACGACAGACCTCTCGACCTTGACTCTTGATGCGGCTGTACTCGCGCCTCAAGACTCACGAGATTGGCGTTGTCTCTCGTCGGTCGAAGTCCTGATCGATGGCCTTAGTCACCAATCCGATTTCTTCTTAGGGCTTTCTCGATTCTTCTTGCGGTTTCTCCTTGTCGCTCTCGTGACATAGCGATGATCGGTTAGAGCAACTTCGCGGATGAGCGGCTTGCCCTCCTTGCTCGAAGATTCTCCCGCTTACAAAGGGAGGAGGGACGAGAAGAGAGGAGGACCCGTGATTTGCCGAGTGTGGTGGCCCCAACCACATCCGAGCAAACCGCCCTAATTTGGAGAAGGGCAAAAACGACTACGGCGGTTCGGGCAAAACGACTACACCGACAAGAACGCAACAAGAAGCCTCGGCTCGGGCGCCAAAGAAGAAGAAGTTCCGCAACTTTGGCAAAGCCAAGAAGCTCTTCCAGCGTCCTCACGCCTTCGGCGACCTCGACCTCGGCGAGGTGGAGGGATGGAGCGGCGATGACAGGACGGGTGACCAAGAGCCCAAGGATGGCGGCGACTTCTCGGCATGTGCTTCATGGCCCTCGAGGGCGAACTTCGTGACAATGAAGTGTACTCCGACTTCGGACGAGGTAGATCCCACCTCTGAGCAGCTCAATCATGCTTTTCTTAAGCTAGGAGGTTTTCATGCTAAAGCTAAGGCTAGGTGTCTTTGAGTTAGAGAAGGAAATAGATAGGTGTCACTAGAGATTATTGCTCTTACATCTGCTCCTTCTAGTGATGATTGTGATACATGCTCTGCTTTTTTGGTTGATATGGAGAAGTTAAGGACCTCACATGATAGTGTGTCCTCCAAACTTGATAGTGTTAAGGTGGAGAATGTTAGTGCGCTTCTTTGAGTTAGAGTTGAGTAGGATGGTGTTACCCTACTTATTCTTGATGAGACTACTTCTCCCACCTCATGTGAGGGTAAGGACATTCTTTGCTAGAGGATCTTATGCCATGCTCCTTGATCTCGCCTGAGTCTTGTGAAAATTGCAATAACTTGAAGATGAACTTAAAGCAGGCGGATCATAAAATTCTTGAACTACAAGCTTCTTTACTTGAGCCGATTGTTTCATGCTTGAAGCTGTCCTAAGTTAAGCTATTGAACTTGAAGGTTGTCTCCAAACAGTTTCAAGATATGATTGATCATGAAAGGAAGTTGGCTCGGTTTGCTTCTAAGGACCTGTTAGCTCACCATGCATTAAGTGTAACAAACTAAAATCGACTTGATTGCTTTGGATGAGAAATGTGTGAAGCTAACTAAGGACCTTCTAGAAAAGCCACATTGTGCTTGCAATATGATTGTGGAGAAGGGGAGAAGCCCTGTGGTAAGGATGAGACGCTTAGCAACGTGAACCAAGCGGCTAGCGATGGGGTGTCCTTCAGTCGGTGTGCGTGCACAAGCCATTCTTCCCCTCTTCTTGGTTCTTCTTTTGCTACCTTACCTTCTCATTGTCTCTTCTTCCCCTGCTCTTCTTGCACCTCTCTCTTTCGGAGTGTCAAGACCTTATGAACACTCTCGAGAGATTTGTAGGAGGCAAGAAGAAGCTCAATCTTATTCTAGACCAATCTAAGATTTGCAGATTTAATCGAGGTCTAGGATATGACTTCTTTGAGGACATGAGGAAGCATCCACCGCCGTGCTCGGACCCATAGCACTGTGTGTGATCGAGATCGAGCCTGGGACCGAGAAAGTCCATTTCAAGTCAGCGGGCTATGTCGGATTTCGACAAGAAGGTAATTTCACATCTCGCTTCTACCTCTCAGAAGGTGAAGTATCACTGCACCTTCTGTCAGAAGGATGGACACACAATCGTCGATGCTTGAGCGCCAAGATCGCGCGTAGAGACCATGTTGAGTCTCTTAGGCGCATTCAGGGTCGGCCCCAGACCTTGAGTGCACCTAAGACCAACACGAGGTCTAGGCTTGTTTCTTCTGATGGGTTTGTGCAGCATCGAGGACTTGGTTTTTCCGAGTTTTCTGGTTTTCGTCCTCATGCTGCTTTCAGTCGTGACTTCCGCCGTCCTGAGGGTAGATCTCGTTTTCCCCATCGAGATAGCTACCATGGCGTGTTCGATCTGTTGCGGTGCTCAGACTCGCTCCTTCGAGCGATCGGACTCGAAGAATGACTTGAGTCTACTCTTAGACCTTCTGCTTTGAGTGACAGAGAGCGTAGGGTAGATAGAGGTCAGTCGGGCTTGACTACTTCATCTTTCGGCGTGTTACTCGATATTGGGTGCCAAAATCATTGTTGATTTATCGATCTTGAGACTTTACTCTGTTTGACTCAGTTCGCCGGGTAGGGAAGGAGAAGGTTTGGCTTGTAGACTCGGTTGTTCTCGTCATATGACCGGAGACTCCGTTGGTTCTCTTCCTAGCCCGCGCTCGGTGATGAGGCGATCACCTTCGGAGACGCTTCGTGCAGGCGCGTCATCGCCAAAGGTCTTGTCGTATTAATGCTTCTTTTATTCTTAAGGATGTTGCCTTGGTTAGTAAGGCTGCGGTACAATTTGCTTTCGTTTCTCGGCTTCTGATGGCGGTTTCGAGGTGAGCTTTAAGAAAACAATTGCAAAATTCTTGATTCTTGGGTAGTCCGGTTTATGGATTTCGTTATGGGAGGATCTTTCGTGCTGATTTCTCGAGTCTTTGGCGATCCTCTCGGTGTTTAGTTGCTACGAGTCCCGCGATCTCTCTTACGGCATAGGAGACTTGGTCATATTGGATTTGACCATTTGACCCGAGTTAGCGACCATGATCTCATTAAGTGGTCCGCGAAACTCAAGATGGTCAAAGATCTTGTTTGCACTCCATCTTAAAGACGGCAAGATGGTTGCCGCTTCTCATCCTCCGGTCCGATTACTATGACCGATGCACAGACACATTTGCTCCACATGGATCTGATGGGACCGGCTCGAGTCTTGATCGGCAGGGAGGAAGTGGTATGTTCTTGTTGTGGTCGATGACTTCTCGAGGTATTCTTGGGTGTTTTTCTTAGCCTCGAAGGATGAGACATTTACACATTTCCGAGGTCTTTTTAGTAGGTCAGTCTGTTGAGCTCCGGGTGCCTTCTGAGCGATCCATGATGACAATGGCACGGAGTTCAAGAATTCCTACTTTGAGAGTTTCTGCGGTGAGGCAGTGTAGAGCACCAGTTCTCTTCTCCATCGTCCCTCGGCAAAATGGCGTTGTGGAGAGGAAGAACCGTACCTTGGTCGAGATGGCGGGCGATGCTTGATGAGTACTCTACACCGAGGAAGTTTTGGGTCGAGGCCATTGCGATCGCGTGCCATGTTTGAATCGAGTTTTCTTCTGCACTCCTACATCGCACTTCTTATGAGTCGAGATACTGCTAAAGCCAGCGTCTCTCATTTTCGTGTGTTTGGTTGCAAGTGCTTTATCTTGAAGTCCGGGAACCTAGACAAGTTCGAGTCACGTTCTGTGGCGGTATCTTTCTAGGCTACTCGACTTCTTGGCGAACTTATAAGTGCAGGCTGCGAGTCTAGCAAAATGGTAGAGACTGCGAGGTGACTTTTGACGAGGCGGTCCGGGACTAGGCAGATATCTCGAGTTCTTTAGAAGCGGTCCGAGACCATCTTTGTGGATGATGAGGACGATGGAGATGACGGTTGTCTACGATCCTGTCCTCATCCACTCCTTGAGGTGCCGTCTTCCACCGCACCTCGAGGTGATCGACCCTGCCTTCTGCTTCCTCTGGAGCTAGTGGCTCTGTTCCTACCTCGTCGGCTCATGAGGTAGAGGCCACTTCTTCATCTCTCCGGGACCTCCTAGACACATCCGGAAAGTTCATCCTTCAGAGCGAGATCATTGGAGATCTTTTGAGCGTGTTACCCGCTCAAAATCAGCTTATCTCAATTCTGTCTCCATTCGCCTTCATTGCCTCTTTTGAGCCCAAAGATGTTTCTCATGCTTTATCGATGAGTCATGGGTCAATGCCATGCATGAGGAGTTAGAAAATTTGAGAGGAACAAGGTCAGTCGCTTGTTGAGCCCCCACGAGGCCACAATATCATTGGAACCAAGTGGGTGTTCAAGAACAAGCAGAGTGAGGATGGGGTAATCATCCAAACAAGGCTAGATTGGTAGCTCGGGGTTTTCCTGTGTTGAGGTCTAGACTTTGAGGAGACCTTTGCCCTCAGAGCTCGACTTGAAGCCATTAGAATCGCTTGCCTTTTGCGGCTTCTAAGGGTTTCAAGCTTTACAAATGGACGTGAAGAGTGCCTTCCTCAATGGCCTTATTGAGGAGGAAGTCTCGTCAAGCGACCTCAGTTTCGAGAACCCCAAATACCCTAACCATGTCTTCAAGCTTTCCAGTTGTATGGACTTAAGCGGGCTCCCGAGCTTGGTATGAG
The DNA here is from genome assembly GCA_036346405.1 of Phyllostachys edulis. Classification (NCBI taxonomy): domain Eukaryota; kingdom Viridiplantae; phylum Streptophyta; class Magnoliopsida; order Poales; family Poaceae; genus Phyllostachys; species Phyllostachys edulis. The sequence goes on along the minus strand of CM070545.1, from coordinate 21,799,717 downwards.
AGGCTTAAGTCCTACTTGATAAGTCATGGTTTTGAGATGGGTAAAGTTGACAAGACCTTGTTCATCGCCAGGCATGGCATCGACCTTCTGCTTCGTCGGATCTATGTCGATGACATTATCTTTGGCGGCTCTTCCCATACTCTGGTTTCCAGTTCTCGGATGTCATGAGCACCGAGTTTGAGATGAGTATGATGGGTGAGTTGACCTTCTTCCTTGGCTTCCAAATCAAGCGGACTCGGGAGGTACTTTTCTTCATCAGGAAAGTACACTCGTGATCTCTGAGGCAACCGACATGAGTGATGGTAAGCTTTGTGTCGACTCCCATGGCTTCTCTGACCTATCTTGACCAGATGAGGATGGCGAGCGAGTTGATCAAAAGGAGTTTAGCAAAGCATGATTGGCTCCTCTTGTACCTCAACGCCTCGAGACCGGACATACATTTCTCCGTGTGTTTGTGTGCTCGTTTCGAGCTTCTCCTCGCGTATCTCACCGCCAGCGGTGAAGCGCATCTTCCGTACCTTGAGCTACCATTGACTATGGTATCGGTACTCTTCCTCATCTGTCTTTCCTTGAGAGCCTTTTCGGATGCGACTTACCGGTGTAGGATAGATAGGAAGAGCACTTCGCACCGCCAATTTCTTGGCACTTCTCTTGTTTCTGGTCTTCAAGGAAGCGATGCAGTGTTACCTGATCCACCGCAGAGGCCGAGTATATTCTTTGCGGCCGATTCTTTGTAGTCAAGTGCTCTGGATGGCCGACCTGCGGGACTTTGGGTTAGTTATCGGCGTTGTTCCACTCTTTTGTGATAACACTTCTGCGATTAACATTGCCAAGAACCCAGTCTGACATTCGGACCAAGCACATCGATATTCGTTTCCACTTCCTTAGAGACCATGTAGAGAAGGGCGATATAGTGCTCCGGTTTGGGAAGTGACCACCGGTTGGTGACATTTTCACCAAGCCATTGGATAGTTCGAGGTTTTGACTCTGCTGAGGAGAGCTTGGGGTGGTTTGTCCTTATGGTTTGTAGTGAGGGGAGCTTTGGGTTTCTTGCTTTACTATATTATTTATGCTCTTGCTCCTTACTATTGCATTGCATTTTGGGTGCATTTGGGATTAGTCCTCCTAGCATAGATTAGAGTGCTTCTTTTGTCTAGTTGTTTAGATTTCTGCTCTTATCTTGTGATTCTAGGATGCTGCTTATTAGCTGTCTCTTCTCACTAGGTTGAGCTTACTCACTTCTTATAGGTTCTAGCAAGGGTTGGGCCACCCTTGCAGAGAGCGAGGAACGTGTTTGCTCCTTAGTGTGTTAGTGGGCGGTTGATAGTCCTAGAGTCATATGGGGTAGATGAGAGTCGATCTGAGCCATAGTATTCTCTATATCTTATCTATGCTTTAAGGATCATTGCTTTTATGTTTTCTTTGCTTGACTTCTCGATTTATTGTTTTGGTTCAAGGAGTTCATTTGGGAGCTTCGGAGCTTAATATTGAGTTAACTCAACTTGAACTAAAAGTTGCATCTAATGTTGAGGGGTGGATCTTACGCATTTCTAGCATTACGCATTGTAATATAACTACATTGAGCCTTGATTATTATCCTGCTATGACATGTTTACAATGCTTTACACCTTGCCATGACTTGTGCTTATTTGCTAGATTTATCATGACTTCATATGTGTAGCCTAGCTTTTGCCATGATAAGTTAATTAAAATTGCTCAACTTAAACTAAAACTTGTCATGTTAGCACTCGAGATTAGTCTTTCTTGAGCTATCCTTTTATGATTCATGCCATGTCAAATAATTTGGGTAGAGTGATGAATCTATATTGAGCCTTAGAAAGATTTGTTTTAGTCTCTTGGTGATGCATGAGTTAGTACAACTTGTTAAAAGGCAAAAGATCTCTTTTGTGCGAAAAAACCGATCTCACCAATTCTCTCCTATGAGGCGGCTTGCCATTGCACTTGGCATGAACTTAGGGGAGTTTTGGGTGACCTAGACTATCTTCTTAAGCTTCTCGCTTGGAGTAGTCGCATAAGGCTTGAGACCTAGCACATGATAAAACAAAAATCTGGTTGGAAACCACCATGAATTTCAAAAGAAAATATGTTTCATGTGTTCAATGTGCTTAAAGCCACAAAAAGTATCATGTACTTTAACCAATGTTTCAATCTTGAGCATAGCACTCTATTTGGTCTCAATTTAAGCTTCTTAGTTCCGCTTAGCTTATTGACATGGCTGCATCATCCTTGGATATCTCTAGCTAGACTTTGCTCATTGATGACTTGACTTGCTCACATAATGTACCTCATTTTCAGATTGTCATCTATGTGTTCTAGCTAGCTTATACATATCTTGTCATGATCTAGATAGCCTTTTATTAAGTTATGGCTTGGTGTATTACATTATGGTCATTATGGATAATTCTCATGGCTCAAAATGCTTAAATAATCAAACTTGACCATTTCATCCATTAACATGTCATATTCTCTCTATTGCATCTTGATGCGTTTATTGCCAAAAGGGGAGAATAGAGAGGAAAAAAGTCTGTTGGGAACAGTTTAGAGCTTTGGAGATCAATTTGCTCTTTCGGTTGTTGCTCTAGTGTTCATACATCGACATGGTCATTTGTTTCACTCTTCTTCTTTGGACCATGTTGGATTCTTCAAACTCAAACTCAACTTTGCTCTTTTTCGAGTTTGTCAATATACTCATCAAGGGGAGATTGAGAGACCATGTGGAGGTCGTCCGTGTGAGTGATGGGTAATTGACAAAGGTTTTAGGTCGATCGAGTTTGGTTTGTGTGGTCGGACCTTGTCGTTCTTGCGCTGTTCACGCGTTTTCATGAAGTCAATCGAGTTTGTCGGGATAATCGAACGATCCGGCGTGTTATGGTGATACGACCATGAGGCGGTTGTACCGATTGGTAAATGGCGGTTGAAGAATTCGGAGAAGTTGTTTTTCGAGTTCGGTCTTCATTGGAAATCGGAACGACCGCGAGTATTGAGCCGGACGACCGGAGTCGCGGTTGATCATTTGGTATCATGGCGGTTTATCGATTGTATTGTGAGGTTCGCCATTTTGGTGTTTTGAGTTTTGGGATAGGTCATATCCAGTGTGTTCATGCATATGTGTTGCATATTGCATGTTTGAGCTAACGTTAGGTCAAGTTGTGAAGAACTTGTTCGGTTTCGTGTTCTTGTGCGTGTGGCTGCGGGGCGTCGGCGGAGTCGTGGCGAGACACGGTGGATTGGACTAAGCGCAGTGCGCCGAGGTCGAACGGTCGGGATGTGTCAAGACGAGCGTGGACTCGAGGTGGTTGCGAGGCGTCGAGACAAGGAGCTGAAGCTTCGGAAGGTGGCGGGGCGAATCGGAAAGTCGCAAGGTCGACAAGCTGGGGCGGGCTCCGTTGGACTTAGCGGGCGAACGGGAGGAGACCCGTTAGCCAAGGCTATATAAAGGATTGGAGGGCTGCATGCCCTCTTGAGCACTTGGGTGGAATTAGGGTTTTAGAGTCAAAAGAGGCTTTGTGAGGTTGTTTCTCTTTTGCTCTTTAGTTGTTGAGAGTGGAGGTGTAGGCGAGGTGTGCTCCTGCTTGTGCCCTTCTTGGTTTTGTGTTCTTCTCCCTCAAGAATGGATGAGTGTTTGTTCTTGAGTTGTGAGAGTGAGGAGATGGATTGAGCTTACATGTAATCATCCCTCTGGTTCTAATGTCCATGCGTATGGGGATGTATCTCTTTGTATTTCGCTCTTGATTCAATGAATGGAAATCAAGTTTTCTTCTTTCGTGCTCTCTCGTTCTTCGTTCTCCTTTTTGTGATTTTTGGGGCTTTCTTCAATTCGGGAGTTTTGCTTGGTTCTTCCTCTTGATCTTGCTTTTTGGGACATGTGGGAACCTATCTAAGGTCATCTAGATCATCATCCACCCACGAGCAAGTCGTTAGATCAAGTTTTGCTTTTTGCGGTTTTGAACCCACCTTCGTTCAAATGCAAAAGGATAGGAACCTTGGCATGGATCTCTGAAATCGTTGCTTGGAATAGGTTCCTAATATCTTGAGGAAGGTGTGGTTCAATTTTGGTCAAGTTTGGCCGCGTAGATCAAAAGTTACGTTGATTTTCGTTTTGAAACCCGGCGGATTTTGCTGTTCGGGACAATCGGATGAACCGGCTTAACACTGCGGTTAGACGGACTGCGGTACAACCGGTCATTACTATGGTTGTCTTGGATCATGCGGTACAACCATTGCTTGTTCGCGGTTGTACCGATTGTCTGATTTGTTCGGCTCTTCCTCGCTTTTTGTTTGTTGAGCTTTGGGGGTGAGAGTGGATTCAACATAAGACTTCCTCTGCTTAATCATTGATCTTCATAGCTCTCATAGCTATTGGAGTGATTTATAAGTTGAATCCATTCTTTGCGAAAAAGATTAGGTGCTCCTATTCACCCCCTCTAGTCGCCTTCCAGGTCCTTCAACTTGCAAGGGCTCAATGAGGTTGCAGTGGCTCTTGTCTCATCCTTCTCATGTCAGCGTGGACGATCCCCCAAAGTGGCCGAGAGACTACGAACAATATATATGTAATATATATATATATATATATATATATATATATATATATATATATATATATATATATATATATATATATATATGATGCCGATTTAATGGTACAAGCGACCAACGCTGGTCCTTTATAGAAAAGTCATCACAGAGCGGTTCCGCCACAAATAAATGCATGATATGTACTTATCACAGAGCGGTTTGTGGTGAAACCGTCGTGATATGTGCTTATCACTGAGCGGTTTGTGGATGAAACCGTCTGTGATATTACTATCGCAGCGATTTGAACCACAAACCGCTGCGTGAAAGTATACATCACGAGCGGTTCAAAACCGCTCAGGCCGATTCCTCATGTCATCACTGACCCATAAACTCAGACGGCTCACGAAACCATCTGTGATGACGTTTTTGAACCGTCTGTGAAAGCCTTTTCTGTAGTAGTGTCAATATTCCAAGAATTTAACGAAACACGCCCGTCGGACATAGCGAGTCGTACGAAACCAGGTCTGGTGACTTCGACCAAGTGTATGGATCTTCCCATTCGGGAGAAAGTTTATTGCGATTAGCCTGGTTCTGAATTCATCGTAGAACCAGATCTCCTACAGTTAGGCTGTGAGGTTGCACCTTACGATTGTGGTATCTTCGCTTGGCCTGTTGGTAAATCGCCGATTGTATAAGCGCTTGGTTTTGTCGTTCTTCCAGGAAATTGACGTTGTCGAGTCTTCATTGTATATGATCGTTCTCATTGAAACAATCAGTTCGAGCTGAGCCGATTTTCAGTTCTGCAGGAAGCATGGCTTCAGCACCGTAAACCAGGAAAAATAGAGTTTCATCGATCGCACGACTGGTCAGGGTTCGAACAGCCCATAATACAGAAGAAAGTTCTTAAACCCAAGCTCCTGTCCGTTTGATTAACTGGTCGAACACTCAGCGTTTCACTCCTTGCATTATGATACCATTGGCCCGCTCAACTGCTCCACTTCTCTACAGATGAGCGACATAAGCGAAATGTATCATGATACCTAGATCCTCGTAGAATTTCTGAAAATTTCTGCTAGAGAATTATACGACTGGGTATGCCAAATCGTGTGATCACGTTTTTTTTGTGAGGAACCTCTTAGCGGCTTCAGTCGTTGTTTTAACAACTAGCTCGACTTCTATCCATTTTGTAAACGTGTCAATCATCATGAAAAGGAATTCGAAACCCCTGGGTGCTCTTGGGAAAGGTCCCAGAATGTCTAGTCCCCATGTTGCAAAAGGCCAAGAAAGAGGTATGGTTTATAAAGCTTGTGCCGGTTGATGTACTTGTCGACTATGAAATTGACACTGTACGTACTTCGTCACGAGCTCTTTCCCATCGTAGATAATGGAGAGCCTTCCACTGCTTCGGCAAGGAGCCTCCACAGTGGAGAGTGGTTGGACATTGCCACCTCTCGTGGGCTTTGTGGTGGACTCGGCCTTATTCGGCGGATTGCCGACCGTATGCTAAGTTTTATCATTCCCATTTGGCCCACGACCAATGGTAACTTCATTGACACCCTCACTTGGTGTCGATTGGCCCCGGAATACGTAGGAGCCGTTGGCGAATACCGGTCGTCCATGATCGTATCGAGAGTACATTGACCATCCGATTGCGGTGATAGGCTTCTGTTGCAATTCTTGCCTATCAGAGGGACCAGGCTTGTTGAGGCATTTGATCATTTTGAATTGGTCGGAACTATGGGTTCCTCTGGGAGCGCCACAGATGGCGGAGGCAAATCCTCATCCATCCAAGCGACTTCGCTGGTCTTAGCGCATGGTGAGCCGGCGGAGGAGGACGATGACGATATCCCATTTTCTTCCATGGCACGGATGCATGCGTCTATGTCGAGGTTGGAGTAGTCCGCTAAGTCGAACTAGTTTTTCTCATCCCAAGTTCCTGCTATGTTCGCATGAGCGATGATGGAGCGAAGGGAGTGAATGAGGAATACTTGAGCGAAGTGATCTTTAAGAACTCATATGCCTTCTTTCCCACGGACGGCGCCAGCTATTGACGATTGAGTCACCGATCTTACGAAATAAACAGAGGAAAATGGCAAAGAGTTCTTGGGAGAGAATGAGATTGCTCTTTTTTGCTATGAACTGGATTCTTTACTGGGGTACCCTGGACTAGGCATTGGGCTGATCCTAATTACCCTGAGCATAATGCTTGCTATGCTATTGAATCAGACTTGAAACATGAATCTAATGCTGATTGTCGTGCTTCAATCCGATGCCCTTGTTCCTCCGTGCTCCATCCTTAAATAACCATTGAAGGGGTGGCAGTTACTCCTAGAGAAGACACTTATTAGAAGAGACGCGTCTGGTTGGAGGGTCAGTTACGATTATCAAAATAGTAACTAATCGTCGGTTGGTGCCTGTGAGACACAGAACTGTATGATTGTTGTTGTCTGTGTCTTAGAACTATGAAACGTCGCGTGGTATGGACCAAATATGACATGTGTTCTATTCATCACACGGTAAGAAATATACTTGGAGTTAGATCCAAATACCAATTCATTGCTTTCTAGAGCAGTCATCTGGTCAGGGACAAGGTACAGGACCTCATTCGACCATGGTATCCATTATGTAACCTCTGGAGTCCTTACGACCACGAAGACTTATGGTCTTTTATTATGTATTAAAGTAATACATAGATATTTTAATTCTCGTTAAGTACCCACAGTAGCAACGTTGACACCTGATTCATCTAGTTTGCCTGGGTGATCACCGATGCGAACGTTGAGGCGGTACCATAGCTTAACTGGGTTCTGTTGTGTTGTGCGGCACGTACCGTGCCCTCTGCGATGCTTGCCTCAAGAGAAAGCCGATGTCCCAGTTGGTCGGTTGCCCTTTACTTCTCTAGTTGTGGTCATTTGAGTATTTCCAGATCAGATGACTGTGGGTAGAGGGCAGGGTCTACGGTGGGGACATATACAATGGGGATGACATCGATCGGCCAACCGTGGGATCCCTTTGGTGCCGTTGGGCGGTAAGTGGTTCTTAATAATGGCAATCCAAGCTTTGGTACATCCACCTTGTTTGTTGCATTTTCACATCGTGCTTTCTCCCTTCTAGCCTCAGTGGGCGGGTCTCCAGGTGCACAGCGTGTACGATTACTTCACGGAGGCCTTCGACCAAATCACGGATGACCAGGTATGGTGGGATTCATATGCGCAAAAGGAGCTAAACGCGCACGTATCAGGCGGGTTGTCCAACCTTTGCACAAGGTACCAAGTGTAGTAGTTCACGCGACGGAAGCTGGTGTTCAGCGCCTTCATCGAGGACTACGCCATGCACCGCATGATGAGGCAATTCAGACGATAGCAACAATTCCCAGTTCCGTTGGGACAGTTGGTCCCGCCCATGACGCACCAGTAAGTGTTTTGTGTGTGTTTTTCGTGCGCGTTTATGATATTTTTGTGACTTACTGACTAACCTAAACTCTTCACATGGACTTTAGGAAGGGTGCACAGGGCAGGCGTACCAATTGGGGGGGAACACATGGATACTTGGATTGCACAGTGGGAGGGGGCCTTGCAGGACGTAGTCGAGGATGATACTCCCTACGACTCAACGTCGTATCGGGAGTACCTGCGGTGGTACACACCACTCACACAGGTTCGTTTGGTCTGTGCTATCGATCCGTCGTTGGTTGAGCTGCCTCCAGATGACTAGGTGTACCCTAGGCAGGCTGACTTCTTCGCACTTGGTGATATGTGCCCTATTGTTGTACATAGTCATGTAAATTATATTTTGTATGTCACTAAATTTGATGTTGCATTTTGCAGAACGACCTCGGGAGGAATATTAGTAGAGTTGCACACTCTATGTGGGACCACACCCGTCAGGGTGTGGAGTTCACACAGGAGGAGGTCGAATCGTTCACAAGCCGTGTGTACGAGCGGTCCTAGCTCATCGCCAGCATGACCTCCTACAAGTAGCTACCGGACGTTGCAGGACTATCCTCACAACGGCTCAGGCACTCAGCAGACCCTCCCAGCCATGACACATTCACCGTGACACCCAGTAGCTCATCACCAGACCAGACAGGTAGCTTGGCATGGCAAGGCGTCCTCGCCGTACTAGTTCCCCACAGGAGGTAATGCAGTAAACATAGTGTGTATTATTGTACATATCATCGCAACTAATCAAACTTGCATCACACATCGTAGGTACACTGACATCTCAGTGGGAACCTCACAGACGCAACCCCGTGACATTCTCATCATGGGTCCCTCCCAGGTGCTTTCCACCATCGTTTTTGGTTTTGCCATGATTGAAAACTATCAAACTTGCACTGAGTGTTTAATATTTTACTACTTTTGCAAACTAGGTACGCATCAGTCATCGCTCCAATGTGCACATCCTAGTGGCAAAGTGATTTCAAGGAGTACATCATCGATGACTTCGGCGTGCTTATAGGTTAACAACTGTTCGACACACCACATAAGACGCAACCCACACAGTTCATGGATCTGTACGCCACACTTGATCCTGTTGCGCCACTTGGAGATAGGGTCGTCTGAGCACCCGAGCGGTGGACACCGCCGGGACTGGCAATGACCAACCGCCTGCTCACAAGAAAGGGCCGACAACAGGACAAGGTCAAGGGCGTGGACAGGAAGAGGGGGAGGGAGATGGGCAGGTAGATCATTAGTACCATGCGTGGTATGCCTTTTATTTTGTACCTTACTATCGATGTAGATGATTTGATTGTTGTATTACTGCAGACTTTAAAATATGATATGTTAAGCTGTTTCTTGTGGTGCTTGGGTCTCGGTTCTACCTCCTCTAGTTAGCACCGCGATAGAGGGGTGTGCTACTCATTTCCAGCTCCTTCCCCCCAAATCCAGCACCGTGACATAAGGGTCATGCAACTCAATTCCAGCTCCTATTTAACCACACCGTAATCATATAGCTCTGCACTTTATGTTAGCATCACCTCTTCCTTGGTGAAATATTTAGAAATATATTGGGCGGGATGCTGCGCTTACGTCGAACATGCGGTCACATGTGAGCATGGCCTATGTAGAAGAAGTGGCTTGTTGCAAGTGTATACGCAACGAGTGCGACCAAGCGTGCTCTCGTGGATGATTCTCTCATGGTTTGTCCCTTGTGCCCATCTTGAATACCCCGTGCAGCATCTCACCCTTGTTGCTCTCTCCCTCCATGTACTTGGTGTTCATGACGGAGTACAGTACTCTGTCATTTGCCATGGGGAGCGATGCGATGTTGCTTCGATCATCAAAGTACTTTGTGGTGCTGCACAGAATTGCCTACATAATACCAACCAAAGGGAGGCACCTTGCACTGTGCATAACCCAGTGTATCACTTTAGCTAGATTCGTTGTCATGACACCATACCAAGCACCATCCTTGTCATATAGCATTGACCACTTCACTTAAGGCTCATGCTCGATCCAGTTCGAGAAGCATTTCACCTGCCTACCGGTCTTCCTAGTCAAATTAGGACCATCTGTGCGTAACTCAGGCAATGACTCAGGGAGATTTTCAGCGCATGTGGCGGGCTTCTTCGCTGCCTCCATTCTGTGCATACTCATCTGCTCATCCGGAGTTTTTAAGAGTATTTCAAACTTTCTCTGTTGGTTTTGATTGCACAGCCGTTTGAAAAGGTTGACCAAGTCTTGTTGTGAAACTGCTTGTAAAAGATTGAACCCATATGTCTCATGCACCACCTACTCTGTAGATCCACTCATGGAAATAGCTCGTGTTGCCCTTGCTGTAGCCGAGTTATTGTACTCAACAGGCCTACATACTGGTCATGTATGAGCCATATGTTAGGATGACCCTGTACAATAGAAATATTCATGTTCCTCATAAACCACAACCAATTCTCAGTGTTCTCGCTTTCAACGAAAGCAAACACCAAGGGAAGAACTTGGTTGTTACCGTCCATCGCGATTGGAGTAAGTATCTGTCTCTTATACTTCTTAGTTAGGAATGTCCCATCCATGCACAAGATCAGACAGCAATGCCAGAGTGCATTCATGCATGCACTGAAGGCGAAGAGTGCTCATGTCAGTACCCTCTTCCCCGTGAATTTTGGAGCGTGGAATCTTTAATGGTGATATGAGTACCGAGATTCCTGTCCTGTTTTACTTGGAGTTGTCCTGACAGGTTGTGGTAGGAGTCCTTGAACATACCAAACCTTGCTTCCAATGTCTTCTGCTTTGCCCTCCATGCCTTAGAATAATTGATTGTGTTAACAGAAACCTTGACTCTATTGCCTGAATGATGGATCGTGGCTTGAAATCCAGGTTATCCACGATCTCGCCGTACATAACATTCGAAATGAATCCCGATGACAGGTTCTTGTGGGATTACATTGATTTAGAGTCGATACATGTGTGGGGGAGTACTATAGAGCATTTCCAGTAGGTGTCCCCCTTAGGCTAGAATGCGTGCACACGCCAAGGGTATCCCGCTATCTCACACTTAATGTCGTAGCTCCTTTGGTTAGATTTCGCTACCGTGAATGTGCTCTGCAGCGACAAGGCCTAGCATTTCACAACTTTCTGGACCGCCTCCTTGCATTTATACAAGGCTCCTTGCCTGGCCTCATTCTGGTGGCACTCCCATGGTACACGGGATATTTCGTCCACGACTAGGTTGTCAAATTGATATGTGTTCCACTCGAAAGGAACCGCGTGCTGTTCCCCACCATCCTCGTCATCCGAGCCTTCATTTTTCGATAATGCCTCGTAGTCCACGCCTTCGAGCGTCATCCTTTCAACTAGGGCTTCGATCTCCTCACCTTCGTCTACAATCCCACTAGCTTCCCAGACCAAATGAGCTTCTTCGACCCAGTTTTCATCGGCGACATTAGCAACTCCCCGACCTTCGATCGTTGTGTGCACCGCGCTGTGGCTAGAGTCCTCAACTTCTTCGGCATCACCACCAACTACCCCTTGTTCAGCCGCAGATGTAGGCGAAGCTTTGACATATGCCTGCGTCAGAAGGACCAAATCCTACCCGCGACCCCTCACCAAGCTTAGGTATGACTTCCATGACCTCGTTCTCTTGAGCTCCAATAACACTCAATGTGTGCACTGTGGTGACTGGGTGACAAGGTAGCTCAATTTCATATCGTGCACAACATAGTCCAACTCAAAGTGTAATACAACCACTGCATCACAGCGCCCCATGTACACTGCTCTGGTCTTGTTAGACTAACTATCATAGATTGAAAATAACACAAATCAACCCTCTTAGGACCCTCCAGAATTGTTTCTTGATCATAGTAAATTTTCAAATTGATTGCGTCCAACATATTTAATGTACTGCACCATAAACAATATTTACACGGTTAACCACATATGTAAAACTAAACTACACACCTAAAAGGATATACTACAACAAACTACACTACATAACCATACATCTAAAGCTATCTAATTCATCCAGTTAAAAAAAATTACATGCAAGGTGGACGACCACACAGACAACGCTTCTCTAGCTCCTATCCCCCCTCTACTCCTCTCCCCTCTTTTTTCTGAATAAAAGTAAATTTTGCTCAAATTTTGTGGACCTCTTATAGTGGAGGTTATGTCGTTATTTGGAATGGCAACAGAGACTTGCGGGATCTCTTTCGCCATTTGGAATGACGATTTGCTTAAATCTTAGGCAAATCATCGTGTCAAATGACAACATAGATATTTGACACTGTTTGTATGGCGACAGGGCTCCTGCGGCCAATCTAAATGACGATATGGCCATTTTGCCCTATGGGATAGCGACAAAAACCTATTTTTGTAATTTTATTACCCGAACATTTATTTCTGTAATTGTATTAAATATATGTTATAATTATTATTTACAAAAGACCCCTCTTTTTGCTACCCTGCATTGAACTTTAACACGCAACAGACTTCACCTCAATTGCAGCGATTTCATTTCTGTTGGCTGCATGGATGGGATATGCCAGCTCTTTGATCGCCAACGCGAACAAACACACGGTAGGGGTTTGTTTGAAATGCTCAGATATTGTAGAGCCTTACTGCTTTTGTCAATAGAAATAAGCTGAGACGCCCAGTGGTAATGTGGTTGCATGAACATTGTTGCTAGTTTCTTAAATTTAAAAATGAAACGGAAATTGACTTTAGCACAGCACATTATTCATCAAAATCAACACTAATCCTTTTTTAGTCCTAATATAATTGTATGTACACCGAAGTACCTAACCAAAGGTAGATTTTTTGGCCGTATGGGTGTATTTTTGCCTCATATTTATAAGAATGACCGTCGTTGTAATTATTATTATTATTATTATTATTTTGCAAAAATATCGTCCTACCGCACGGCCACCGTGCGGCATGCCCTCCCCTCCCGCCACATGCGCCCTCCCGCACGGCCACCATGCGGTGGAGTGCCTCCCGCACGGCCATCGTGCGGTGGCGGCGCTACCGCATGGGCAACGTGCAGTGGACGCGCTCGCACACGTCGGCCGTGTGGCTTTGCTCTCCTCTAGAAATTAGGATTTTACGGTGTTCGTATGATTTTTAAAATATAGCAAATTAGTTTAAAAAAATTATGAAATGTTATGTGAATGCTCCTAATATGGTGTACTTTCTTCTATAATTTTCCATAATTTTATTCGTTATGAATTTTTTTCTCATGATTTCATTTAAGTGTAATGTTGTATGAATTTGTAAATATAGAAAATGAGCTCCAAAAATTATGAATTTTGTTTTGAAGGCTCCTTACACAGTGGACTTGATTGTGTAATATTTAGATAATTTTATATGTGTTTTAAAATTATCTCAAAAATTAAGGATTTAGATTTCGAAAATTTGGATTTTAGGTTTCATAAATTAGGGTTTCATGAATTCCCACACAAAGTACTCATAACATAATTAGGGTTTCAAAAATTAGGGTTTTCAATGGAGTTGCAATGTACATTTTTGTACATAAATTGTCGACATTTCAAGCGTTAAAAGCATTACATGAAACATGCGTGGGTTTATTGCAATCGGGATGAAGGAGGGGGCTATTATCACATGTACCCCGATCAAATAGGATACTCTTTGTTAATTTATCAGTTTAATGTGGATAATATTCTTTAATACTTTATTGTACCACAAGCTAGATAAGCTTGTACATGAATCAACTAAGCGAAATATGTGGCATGCAGATCATATAACAATGTACCGTAGCCTCCGACTCGTGTGCGTTTCGAATGCTGCCGATAAATTAACAAAGAATATCATATTTAACAATATTATTCATGAGGGCAGTTGAATCTATCATCTAAGCAATGATGTCTGTAACTAGTCTCCACGGCGCCATAGCCACTGCCCCTTATCTTGGGGCTGCCCACGGTGGCGGCGAGTGTTGAAGTCGTCTATGTCCCGCGATTCAATGATGTAAGTGGATCGTACAATAACTGGTTCCAGGTACGTCCTGTCATTCTATTCCTGGTCTCTTCTATATAAAGTCTCCAAGCAGTGGCTACTTGTGCCTTTAAAACCGGCTCCATGCTACGCTTCCAGTCACCTTGACGAGCTCCCACACGGCATTCGTGTAGGTGATACCCTCGATCACAAGTTTCTTCTTCATTGCCTCTGTGATGAACTCCCTCCGGATGAAGCTTTGAAGCTCATGAATTTTCATTCGCCGAGCCCCCGCGCCTGGAGCCCCTTGTACTGGCATCTCGACAATCTAACCCATCGGGTCCGGCCCGTACAAGACCATCGCCATAAAACACTACCAAGTCTTGCATGTTCGAAATTACCTACAGCCACAACAACTCCATCTATGGTACGCAATGTAACAAACAATGACAACAAATTGCATCCAAGTGATCGATTACATATGCGTAATTCAATACAAATACTTAATTAATTACTAGCAATTTGATTACTCGGCAATTAATTACGAGTAATTTATTATTACCGTGCTTACCACTATTGAACCACATGTTCATTACCACTTAATTACTTACATCCATTTTGCACTAAATTACTTATGCCTGACTAATTGCTAGTAAATTGATTACGACTGATTAATTACCACTAAATAAATTACGAGTGGTTAATTTCCACTAATTTAATATGCCGGACTGATAACCACTGAACTAAGTACGATTAATTATTTAACAGTAAAGTAATTAATTATGACTAAACTAACTAATTACAACTAATAAATTAGCATTGGACTAACTAATTACGACTGATTAATTAGCTCTGAACTAGACCTGTTCAAGGCGGCTGCCCGAGTCTTGACCATGTCCGTAAGCTTGGACCCAAGTCCGGCCAAATTCCAAAAAAACAATTAAAAACAATCTTAGGGCAGTGGGCTCGAACTCTTGATTTTGGCGGGCTTTTGAAGCCCCGCCCGACCGGCATTTGAACAGCTCTACTATGAACTAACTGATTACGTCTGATTAATTACCACTAAATAAATTATGTGTAGTTCATTCCCACTAATTTAATTTGTTGTATTGATAACCACTAAACTAATTACTACTAATTAATTACCAATAAACTAATTAATTACCAGTAAACTATTTAATTATGACTAGCTGACCAAGATTGATTAACTATGATTATGGTAATAACGACAAAGGTATTCGACAAATAATTACCTGTCCTTCGGGGGAAGTAATAAAAAAAACCGAGCGACGAGCGACAAGAAGCAATCAAATAATTACTCCACAAACAAATTAATTGTGTTGTGTTCTCTGAGTTCTCAGCGATGAGCGTGAGAGTGAGAAGCGAAACGTAACTAAGATGAGCAATGAGCGACTGCGAGAGTTCGATATTTATAGTCGAGCGAAGAAGGAACCGCTGTGTTGGCGCTGGGAGTTCCGAATGCATTGTCTACGCGCAGCACTGCGGGCAAGGGGGGACAGCCACGCTAGGGCGACAGATGTGAGGAGGGAGGACGGGCGGTGGGAAGGGTGGCCATCGCACGGTGGACGTGCGGATCCTCCTCCTCCAAACGACCGATGGACCAGATGCCAGCAGTTTTTTGTTTCTCCGGAGAACTGGACCGGTGTTTTGGGATTTTTAGGCTGTTCCGTGAACCACAGTAAGATGGCCATGCGGGAGGGAGATGGGAGGGCTGGCGGGAGGGGGAGGGGACGACGCGTGACGTGTGCGGGCGGCCACCGCACAACGTCCGTGCGGGAGGAGCCACTGGCCGTATGGAAAGGTTCATCGCACGATGGCCGTACCAAAAAGCTATATTTTTGCTAAAAAAAACGACAATAGTCATTCTCGTAAATACGAATCGGATATGTGCCAACAGAGCCAAAAATTCCTAAAGGTACACGTTCGATAAACAAAAAGAAGAAGAAACGGTAGCAAAGATACATTGGACGTACTGTCAATGTCGTGTGTGGGGCTCCCTAATTTTGGTGTGTTGCTGGTATGCATGGCACAGTTGCCTTGTGGATTGTGGATCAGCGAACGGCCACAAGAAGATCTCCGTGCATGCAAGAAATCAGCGAGGTCACGACATCCGTAGTACAAGAATGTGTCGTGACGAAGCGCTAGCAAACAGCTACGAATCCCTTAATTGCCTACGAGCCAAAATATTCTCCGATGGCGTTCAAGAGGCGCCAGCACGAACGACAATTTAGAGTAGCACTGTTGCTGACTTGCTGTTCCCCCATAATTGCCATCGCTTTCCTCCAACTGTTCATCGCGGTGACGCAGACAGGGTGCCTTCCTCTTGTATTTACTAGTAGCCTGCCGCGCGAGAATGAGACGGGACACGTATGTGGGGCCTACGCGGGAGCGGGCCTGCGAGTCGGCGAGCTCTCAGGCCGAGGCAGTCACACCCACGTGTAGGGCCCACACGATGAAAGCGACCGCCAGCCTTATCACATGGCAGCGGGGCAAAATGCAGGCAAACGAAAACGCAAAGAAATCGGACGGCTGTAAAACAAAAGCGTGCGGCATCCAACCGGGGAGGAGATTCGTGTCGACGCGGCCCTCTGGAATCGCTCAAAGTTTTCCTGCGTTTATACCGGAGGATCCTAGTTGCCGTAGATGCGAGTGCTTAAGTTGCGGCCGAATCCTCTATCGATTCACGCTTAAAAGATCTGCGAATCATATGCAGTATTCAGCAAGCAACAAGGTTGTGAAATCATATCCAGAAAATTAGGCATTCCTAATTAAGCCAATGCAACAAGCCATGCAAACTTCAGATTTTCTAGATACTGGAAGTATAACTCTCGGTCTCTGTATCAACTAGAGATGAACACAGTCATTACACCACTATCAGCTAAAAGCTTAAAACAAAAAGGGCCAAAAAGCCAACAATGACAAACAAATTGTTATGCAAGGGCTAGCCTAAAAAAACCACCTAGCCCTGTCTCCAGGACCAACCAGAAGATTATCCACACGCGAATAGCAGCTACGCAACAAAGAGGTGATGATAGACCAGTCTCCGTAGCGGCACCTCCAAGAAGAAATATGACTCACGTCGTTGTCGTTAGATCCAACCAGTGAAGGTCAGATCAGGAGTTTTCACTTCGGAGCTCAGATACCGGTTCTTCAAAGCAACGCCATCAAGAAGGTAACGTCGCTCAGGTCAACATCATTGCCAGATCCAACCAGCGAATGCTAGATCAAGAGTATTCATCCTGGATAGAAGGTACCAAGCGCTTCAAGACCACGTCACAGTACAACCTCGTCGTTGGATCTAACCAATGAAGGCTAGATCGCCAAGACGACGTTCGCAACATCCCCAACGGCCAACCGTTGCCAACATCAAAGCAAGACGACGTCCACCGCAGCCCATGCGTCAGCCGGTTAACAACTGTCTACCGAGGAGAAGTCGAGCACCGCACAAGCCACCGCCACCGAGCCGTCGTGATCTATACCAACTGCGTCAAAACTGAATCTGCACCACGCCACCTCCGTCGTCAAGTCATCGACGAAGCTGTGCCGTCGGAAGAAGCCGGCGGAGAAGGGCACCGAATCGCCACGCCCAAAGACGAGCCGACGGAGAAGGACCCCAGATCCAACCCCGACGAAATTCCACACCGTTGGAAATCGGTGGACAGACGTCGGGCATCGGAAGCGTGAAGCAGATCAGACGCCACCATCGAGAAGAAGAAGCCCCGTCGCCGCCGCTGGCCGGCTAACGGCCACCGACGGCGGCGGCGAGGAGGAAGGGAAGAGGAGAGGGGGCTTGTTTGGTGACGGCTAGGTTTTTTTAGGAGGGAGGAGAGGGATGAGTGGCATGTAAGCTTTAGATGGTTGCATGAATCTTAAGATGATCTATTGGTACATCATATATGTAAGTATGTAACCGGTTTCTTGGGGGGGAAATGCTAAGCTGCCAAGCGACACATTATTATGTCACGGCAAGAACACATAACGTATGCTACGTTCTCACCCAGCTGGACCCTGCTCGGCTCGTTGTTTCTCGCGCAAAAGGCCAACACGAGCCGAACATAGCTCAGTACACACGGTGCGCGTAGCTTCTGGCCGGAAAGGGACGGAAATTATCACATAAGCATGTTCACTCCGGTACGTTTTGACGGAGCAAGGAGTGTTTTTGTTTAAGGAATGGCAAGAGAGCTGCCATTGCTGCGGCGCGAGAGTTTTTGTTTAAGGAATGGCAAGATAGCTGCCATTGCTGCGGCGCGAGAGTTTTTGTTTAAGGAATGGCAAGAAAGCTGCCATTGCTGCGGCGCGAGAGTTGCTTTGTCGAGAATGCAGCTCCGAGGAAAGGGTTGCTTAGGGCATCTCTAATAGTTAGAGATAATTTTGTTTCTAACATATGCTATATTATCTTTAGAGACAACATCTCTACTAGAAAGTCTCTAACACATTCTTTAATATTTATACTTTATATTTTTTCTTTAAAATGGGTCTATATGTCAACTAGAATAGATTAATATGTCATGTCTTGTTTTGCGTGCACGACAGTCTCTTTAGGAAGAGACGACCTGTGCTCTCTCTTCTTCACGTAAGATTTTATTAGCGTGGTAGAGCTAAAAGACGACAATAAAGAAACTATTGGAGATGCCCTTATTCTGCCTTCCCCGCCTTGTCTCCCCTGATTTGGGCATCATACCGGGGGCCTCTAGGGCATGTTTGGTTCATGACCCTAGGAAGCCTTACCAAACTTTTGACAATGCCAAAATCTAGGTAATGCTAAAAACTAGGCAAAAAATAGTGTTTGGATCGTAGCCATACCAATTCACGGGCAATGCCGAAATTGATTTGTTTGAATTGCAGTCATGCTAAAATTTGGCGAAATTGTGAGTGACACGTGAGTCCCGCATGATATCTATTTTTTGCACCAAAATATATTAACCTGGGTCTTGTTTTGTTGATTAAATGACAAGGAACACAACGGCTCAAACGGATCACAAATCGGATACTCGGTTTAGGAAATATGATCCTTTTAAAACCTTGAATTAAACTGAACTTGCAATTAATAAGTTGTCAACAGCCAACGAGCATTTGCCACCTGTCAGATTGAACCAATTCTTTGGCGAAGCAATCGGCTGCCCGCGTGAAGCCAAGGATTTGGCGAGAAACAGCTGGCCACCGACCAAATTTCAAGGGCGATGCCAAAATTTAGAATCAAAGTAAACGCTAGCCAAATCTTAGAGGTAGTATCAAACTTTAGTATGGTAAGCTAGCCAAATCTTAGAGGTAGTATCAAACTTTAGTATGGTAAATTAGGGTTACAAACCAAAAGACCTCTAGTTTGGCCAGCCTTGGGGTCATGCACTACATGCGTTGCTTTTGATTTTGTCTTTTTGGCATTTGTGTAGTTCATGATGACGAGGTTGCTGCCCAGCAAAACCACTGATCAGGTCCATCAGTGGAATAGCGGGGCCAGAGTGCAGTGTACACCAAAAAAAATCCAATACAACCCGATCTTTTAGGGTATCAACCTGGACTAGCGTGAAAAAAAACTCGAAACTCGCGAGCCAACTCGGCTCGAACTTGGGGCATAAAAGTGCCGAGCCGAGCTAATGTTTCTACTCGTTATCATATCCTAACTAACTTCTAATCAGGTGATTCAAACCCCCTAAAATTTCAACCATAGCTCATCAAGAAGGTTCGGAACCTATTCTAATAGACGATTGAAGCCAATGTTTTACAAAAATTTCGATGAGGTCAAGCAGTCATAAGAACCGAGAAAAATCAAACTTTGGTACGAAAGCTTACTTGTGGGTGAATGATGGTCCAGATGACCTTAGATCTATTATCACACAGCCTAGCAAGCAAGATCACAACAAGAACCCAAACAAAAACATAAGGAACATCAAAATCCCAAAAGTCATCAAAGTAAGAGCAAGAATAAAAGAACCTATTTTAGAGGAAATCTTGCTTGGACTGATTCAAGAGATTGTTGGTTTGTAACCACTCCATCATAGAGGATAAAAGGTTAACAC
This sequence comes from Phyllostachys edulis, assembly GCA_036346405.1. Taxonomy (NCBI): domain Eukaryota; kingdom Viridiplantae; phylum Streptophyta; class Magnoliopsida; order Poales; family Poaceae; genus Phyllostachys; species Phyllostachys edulis. Next base: position 21,779,754 of record CM070545.1, on the reverse strand, counting down.
TTGAGCACTCAATCAATCCATGTCCCTCAAACCCTAGACTCATCTACTCCACTTTTTTCAAATCACAAACTATGGTTTCTTCTTGGAAGGGTCAAGAGTTGCAAATCATGCACCAATTCCTTTTACAGTGGAGGGTAGTCAAGACAGAAAACCTTGTCGGGTGTTCGTTAAGCCCACACACAAATGGGTTTACACCCACACACACTTCCCAAAGCGGATAACAAACCATGCTTCCCAAATCTGTCTCTTCGTGATCTCCATCTTCACTTGACTTAAACACCTCCCTTTGCACCGTCTTGTGCAGCGCTTTCTCCCGAGGTCACCAACCCGGTATTTTGATGAACATACCAAAATACCCTTTCACGACCCTTCTCCAAAAACTGAGTCCAATCATCGAGAAGCAATCTCATTCTTTGCCACGTGTAGGTTCGTCAATGGCTCTCTTTATTTCAAGAAGTCTCCCATCTGTTTCCCATCGGAACTACCATGGCACTTACACCGACCCATGTCACTTGATGCAACCCAACACACCAAACTTTTCGTTCGCTCATCCTTGTCCATCTTGCACTATACTTGAGTCCAATGAATTCATCCGACAATCTTGATCATTCTGGACCTCGGCTCTCCTAGTATAGTCCCGATCGTCCTCGCCATTTATCGTCGTTGACTCCAAGCCACCTACACAGTAATAGATCAATAAATCGTTTTCGGGTATAAGTTCTTCACAACTTGAACCACGTTAGCCAAAACATGCATCATGCACCACATGTGCACTGAAACCTATGACTTTGGCATAACCCATGAAGTTTACCGTCTTCCCAGCGCATGCATAGGAGCTAGCCGATCAGATCGCAGCCCACAGCCGGTATGACCGCCCCCTTGGCCAGTTAGAGCACCCAGGGACATGCCAAATTTTTTGCCCATAAATTTCACACCATCTCTGGAATTTTCAAAGTATATCAAGTTTCGACTCGAAACTACGAATCCATTGAGACCAAGATCAAACACATCCTCTCAACGTCCTCTACACGTGATTTTTTTTTGTCTTAATTGCAAAATTCACCGCCGCATGTGTCTAGTCCGACCGCCACCCATGATCAATCGGACCGTCGGCAGAGGTTGATCGGACCGCCACCAAGGCCAGATTGACTGCCTACAGCTTGACAAAAACTGAAGGTTGCCGGAAACAAAAGTTTCGCTAAATACCTCGACGCTATTGCCAATTGTTTAGCACACTAAAATTAGGAGCATATCCCCAACCATCATGCATGATCGATGAACACATCAATGATCGCCAAGAAATACTGCGTGCGTATGTTGTACCTTGAAACAGAGAAGGAGATTTTGGCCTAAATGGCAATGTTCCGCGGCGTGTTTCCAAATGTGGCTCTCCTCGCGCGGTATTTGCAAATATGGTAGCTCGGACGAGCCTCGTGGACGTGTGCAATTCCGGTCAACCCTAGCCCGGAGGGGGTTTGTCTATGCGATGCACGCGCGGATGCACCAAAATCCATGCGCCCCTCGCCTAGTTATGCTCTTGGCCCAACATGTGTCATGTCCGCACTGCTACCGCTCGAACTAGCGACGTGTCACCCACGCACACACCTGCCTCCTCACCCGAACCTCACCCACGCGCGCCCGTCACCATCCATCATTTCCCCATCGCCATCCATCACCTTTACCCTTTATTCCCCATCGCATATATGTCTTTGCATGCAAATGCATGAATGCATGCATGCAAGCATCGCGCGGGAGGGAATCCAATTCCTCCCTCGATGGCTATAAATTCCGAGGCGACATCGACTTCATTTCTCATTCTCGCTAGTTCACTCGCCCACTTTCTCATTCTCACTTGTTCTATCGATTTTGTTTTCTCAGACGATTAAGCATTGTTTACAACCGTCATTAGCAGCCATATTAGCTTGTAATTTTTTATCGTATGTAATTTCTTTATTAATTGTGTAGTTAGTAAATTAGTCATAGGGAAAAGTTCGTAGTTGATTTGTTGTACTTATTTAGGCATACTTAATTTAGTCATTTTCAAATTTTCGTAATACAATTCGTGTGAGTTTATTAGTCATAATTAATTAGTCGTAGTTAAATTTATCTTACGTAATTAATTAGTTGTGATTATTCAGAAATAGTTAATTAATTGCCAATTAATCAGTCGTAATTAGTTAGTGTCACTCAATGTGGATATCATGGGGATATGCTCACGATCCTAGGATGATGATACAATTGGTAATGACGTTGAAGGTTTGTCGAAACACTCATTTTCGACGAAATTCATGTTTTGTTAAGCAGTAGGCGGTCAGATCGGCCAGGGTGGCGGTCATACCGGCCAAGGCTTTGGCCAAGAGTTTGGCGGTCAGACTGGCCAGGAGGCGGCAGTCTGACTATTCAAAAAAAGTGTTGTTGAATTTTAGGCCAGACCAAAAAAAGAGGGTGTAGGAAAGAGCGGAGATTTTCCTACACTTGGTCTCATAATTTTTGGAGCTTCGAGTTAAAAGTTCTATTCATTTAAGATTTCTAGAGAGGTTTCGGATTTCCAGTGAGGAAATTTGGCTAAGTCCCCTTGCTGGGCGGTCGACCGCCAGTGGTGATCGATCGATCGACGGGTAGTCGACCCACCATGGGTGGCGATCGACCGCTTTTCTCGCTTTCACCGCGATTTAGCGGTGATGTTTGTAACTTAGGTCAAGTTCATGGGTTTCAGTGCATACGTGTTGCATGATGTATGTTTTGACTAACGTGGCTCAAGATACAAAGAACTTATTCCCGGAATCGATTTCTTGGTCTATTGTTGTGCAGGAGGTTTGGAGTTCAACGATGAGGATGATCGGGACTAGGCTTGGAGAGCTGAGGTTCAGAACGATCGAGGATGTCGGGTGTAGTCACTGGACTCAAGCCTAGCATAAAATGGACAAGGATGACCGAACGGGAAATTCGGTGCGACAGGTTGCATCAAGCGGCATGGTGGTTGGTGCAAGTGCCATGGTAGTTTTGGTGGAAGCCGGATGGGAAAGACTTGCCAACATGAAGAGAGCCGTTGATCAGCCTACATGTGGTGAAGCATGGGATTGCTTCATGAAGATTGGACTCGGTATTCGGAGAAGGATCAAGAAGGGGTATTTTGGTAACTTCACCAAAATACCACCTTGATGGCCTTTGGCTAAACCGCGTCGCAAGACGGCGAAAGGAGAGGTGGTTTATGTCAATTGGAGATGAAGACGGCGCTTTGAGAAGTGTGCGTGAGTTAGACCCGTTTGTGTGTGGGCTTAACGGTGCCCATTAGGGTTTTCTCTCATAGCTTAGCCTCCACCATAAAAGGGGAGAGTGCTGGTTGTGCACCTCGCAACCCTTGTATATTGAAACCCTAATTTGTGTTTTAGGGTTAGGAGAGGAAAGTGGAGGAGCTAGGGTTCTTGGAGAGTTGCATTGATTATGTGCTCAAGTGTTGAGCTTTTGACCTCTATGCTGGAGTGGATGTAAACCAACATCAATCTTGAATCAATCCAATCAAGATTTCCTCAAGATGCATCTATCCTTGTTCTTGCTCTCTCTTTTGTGATTTTGGGGTTTTCGTTGATCCTTTGGTTTCTGGCCATGATTTTGCTTGCTGTGACATGTGGGAATGTATCTAAGATCATGTTGATCATCTTCTACACACGAGCAAGTTTTGGGATCAATCTTAGGTTTCGCACGGCTCTTGTGCCCTCCTTTCCTCATCCTTGAAATTTGTGTAACCTTGGCCTTGATCTTCCCGATCATCGATTGGAATAGGTTCCTAATCTTTTTGATGAGCTATAGTTAAAATTTGAGGGGATTTGGCTCACCGAATCAAAAGTTTAGCCGATTTGTGATTTTGACTTCGTGCTGATTTTTCTGTTCATCGGGTAGGAGGTCAGACCGCCCCTTGGAGGGGTCAGACCGCCTCTTGGAGAGGTCAGACCGCTAGGCTGTGTGGTCCGACCGCCCAACTCATTGTGAATTGAGTTTTTGGTGATTTTGGTTATTTTGCTTCAGAGTTTTGATTGGATTGAATACAAGTCTTCCGCTATGCTTGTATATCGATCTTCATAGCTCTCATAGCTATTGGAGTCAAAAACGTGTTGAATCCGATCAAGGTGAAAAGGAGATTGTGCTCCTATTCACCCCTCCTCTAGTCGTCGTTACGGTCCAACAAGTGGTATCAGAGCACGATTAGTTCAATCTTGATCTTAACCGGTCACTGAACTTGGCGATGGAGAAGTACTCCTCCAAGCCGCATGTCTTCGATGGGCTCGACTATGCCTATCAGAAGAATCGTATGCGTGTCTACCTTCAGAGTGAAGGACAAGTTGTATCGGAGGTAGTTTGAGCCCCGCTCGTCTTGCCCGAGGTTGCTACGTCGGCTTGAGCAACCCTCTTGGCTAACAACCACAAGGCAAAGAACCTTCTGTATGCTGAGCTTGGTAGACAGGAGTATGACAGGATTTGTCACCTTGAGACCGCGCACGAGATTTGGAACACTATCAAAACTTACCATGAGGGTTCGTCCCAAATCAAGAAAGTACGCCAAACGATCTTCAAGCGAGAATACAATAAGTTCGAGATGCGTCCTAGAGAGAGCATCGATGATGTATTCACTCGCTTCAATAAGGTGCTCAATCAGCTGAGAGCGGTCAACATCGAGTGTTATCAGTCTAAGAATGCTACCCATCTCTTGGCTTCTATCAATACAAAGGAGTGGGAGATGAAGGCTACTGCCATTGAGGAGAATGTCAATTTCTCTGATCTCACTTTGGAATTGCTCTACAGCAAGCTCAAGGCCCATGAGATCAAGAGAGTTGATCATCCTAAGAAGGAGAACATGACTTTGGTCACTGACCCTCTCAAGAGAACATCTGATGGCTCTTCTGAATCTTCATCTGAATTTTTACTTGCTTGTTTATCTGCAATCCATGAAGAGGAACTTGAGAGTATCCCTAAGTCAAAAAGTTCACACGAGCCTATAATAATGTGATAAACAAGAAGAGAAGAGGCTCTATGACTTGCTATGAGTGTGGAGAGCTCTACACATCCGAGCGAACTGCCCCAAGCTAAAAGGAAAGAGCAACCACAAGGAGGAGAAGACAGCCTGGAGGAAGCCTCAAGGGAACAAGTCCAAGTTTGATGCTTTTGGAGAGTAATCCATGAGCGATGTGGATTCCGAGAGCGAGGAGGACAAGGAGGAGGAGCTTCCCAAAGAGAAGAAGAAAGGAAAGACAAAGGACTTTACCGGCATGTGATTCATGACCGACTTCGTCGATGTCGATGATATCGATGAGGTACTTCCATCCTATAAAGTTCTTTCAACTAGATGTGGTACCATCTTTGAGCAACTGCTTAGCTAGGATAAGGCTTTAGAGTTAGAGTCACAAGTTTTTTTTGACCGAAAACAGGAGGGAAAGCATCCCTACTATATGATACAGGGGATGCCCGATCTTCATAACGTAGGATCGTTGATAACTTTGGATACGTGCAACTTGACGAACCGATGGCGCCAACCACTGTCAAAACAGCAACCTGCGACAAAAGAATTCGCCCAACCACACGCTCGTGATCCTGTCTACTTGATCACACAAAGAATTGGAGTGATTGATGTTTTATGATGATCATACATCTATTCCTTGGATTCAATCCATAAGAAACATCAAATTGAAATCAAATTCATACCCGAGTCGGTTCTGTGAAAACGGTAATACCGCCAACATGTTATGGAACTATCATGATCCGATTAACAAGATGTTGAACGTCGGTACTACCGATTTTACTGACAGAACAACAAAGATTATTTCACTCAAGATTGATTATATCTTCTTTGATCCTGTAAACTCCTTTATAACCTGTTCTATCTGATTAAAGATGCCAAGGACAAGAGTTATAACACGCAAATCAGTTGGTGCCACTCGAGGCCAATCATCTTCTCGGCAGTCTACAAGAGATCAAGAAAATTCAGAACTTCGACAAAAGAGGACTGATGACAGAGGTAAAGGGCCTGCTGATGATTCAGAGGATGAAGAGGACTCATCACAGGCAGGAACTGATTCTGAAGAACAATCTAGTGATGAAGAAATGAGAAATGTTAAGGAACAAGAGATAGATTTGAGGAGAATTTCTGCAGATGACTACACTATTATGCGTCATAGGAATCAATTTGAGCTTTCCAGGTCCTCTTCAGATCTCAGATTCTATACAAATTTCAGAAGTTAGTCTATGAGCCATGTTATGGTCCCGACAGAAAATTTGCTGATCATAAATGGATTAAGTGGTCTCATTTGAACAACTTGGACAAGTATGAAGGTGCATATCAACTATTTCAAAAAGCTGGTCTTCATCAACTTGTAGCACTCAGAAGTGATTATAATGAAGAGATCATCAGGCAATTTTATGCCACTTCTTATATCTCACCAGATTTCATTGAAATATCTTGGATGACAGGGTCAAGGGTCTTGACTTGCACTAAACATGATTTTGAGCTTGCTTTGCATACAGAGTCAAACAATTATGAGAAAGTCTATGATAGCCCTGCTCTTTTAGCTCCTGCATGGACAGATTTCTATGACATAAATGTGAGGTCCACTCCAGGTAAGATTCATGGTCTAAAACCTATCCCTAGTCTGATTAATAGAATTATTAATCATACTATTTTGCCTAAGAGTGGAAACTTCGATGCCATAAGAGGACATGCATGGAACCTAATAGATCTCATCATGAATGGCAAGAAATTTGATGTCATAGATGTTATCATCAGAGGGATTGCCTCCTCCAAGAATGACAGAGTTAAGCGAATTTATTATGCTCCTTATATTATGGCTTTGATTATGAGGCAAACTGGTTACAGAAGAGGATTAGGGACAGTCCACAAGGTATATAAATCAAGAGAAAATCCTCCTGTTCAGTTTTTGGGACAGCCACCACAACAAGAACAGTAAGCACATCAAGAACTGCAAGAAGAGAATGCTCCAGAGGCAGCAGCTCAAGAAGAAGGTCAAGTTACTCTTGCTCAACTTCTCCAAAACCAATAGTTGATCCTCAACAATTTGCAAGAATTGAGAGTTACTCAACAATTGATGAAGGCGGCACAAATAGAGTTCCAAAATGAAACCAACAACAGATTTGCTGCTTTGACTGAATGTGTGAACTCTCTAGCTCCTCGGCACTACTCACGTCGTCGCCTCAACTCACCCCCAAGAGCTTCTCCTTCATCAGCTGCAGTTCCTCAAGCCCCATCTTCTCAAGCTCCTCCTCCTCATGCTGTAGCTTCTCGAGTTCCAGCTCCTCCCTCTCCTCAAGATCAGTCTAGCTATGAACATTTTTCAGACCTAGCCATGAATGAACTACTGCATCCTTTTGGTTCTTCTTGATGACAAAAGAGGAGAAGAAGAAGACCAAGAAGACTTAGAAAAGTTTTAGTGGAGCAAATCTTTTGTTATTATATACTTTGTATGGATTATTATGTCTTTTGGTTAATCTTCTGTATGTAATAGTTTAACTTTATGGTTCTATTGTCACTGATTGAACTTGATGGTTAATGATGCTTATGCTTTATTGAAGATCCTTGTCTCAAATATGATTTTGATTAAATGTTGTTGATTGCATGATTATATTTCATGATTATCTATTATGTCTTGCCTCCCTGGATCAAATCCTTAGAGGAAACTCCGTCAAAATTTCTTAAAATCCTTTCATATGCATAATCTTCATTCCACATCCCACTTTGCATATATTTAAGGGGAGTTTTCATCTCTATGAAGAATATATGGAGAATATTTCAATGTTCATTCTTCTGCCTAGCTCATAAGTTTTTGCAGGGACTCCTTTTTGATGATTAATGCCAAAAGGGGGAGAATTTGTATGAGCTTCATTTGGATATTTTCACCTCATCTTATGCTTAGTCCATAAAAGGGGAAAATATATCACAAAGGGGGAAGAATATATCAACAAAAGGAGAGAATGTCTAATACCAAAGGGGAGTATAAAAGGTTTGGTTTTCACCTCATTTCATTAAAATGCTTTCATTCTTAACATATGATTGATTTATATCCAAATGTTGTTATTAACAAAGGATTTGTCATCAATCACCAAAAAGGGGGAGATTGAATGATCTAGACCCGCCATTATATGTTAATGGAGTTTTGGTGATTAATGACAAATCTAAATTGCAAGACTAACATTTCCATTGTTATATATAATGCTTAGTCTCATTTGGATATAAAGGTGAAAAATCAAAGAGGTATGCTTTCGACATCATAATTCTTACATATTTAGTCAAGATTCCTCGGATCCAAAATATAGGTTAAACTCCACCAAAAGGTTAATTTGAATATGTGCATATGATCTCATTACACATTTGTGTATGCACACATTTAGGGGGAGTTCATTCTATATTTTGTGGTTTCATTAGTAATGATCCATATTATTCTCTTTCCACATAATTAAGGATCCTTACTTTGAAACATATCCTGTGAATATATTTAACTTGCATATTTAATATATTCATATGAGCATATGAGACTTGTGTAGTCTAAGTATACTTATATGTGAGTATAACATAACTTGTGTAGTTCATGTGCACTCACATATCCTTGAATATGTCTAACTTGTGTAGTTAATATATTCATGTGTGTATATGAGACTTGTGTGCTCATATGTTCTTTGAGTATATATAACTTGTGTAGTGGTCATATACTCATACCATTCTATATTCAATTACTTGCAATTGAAGTGATTATCATCAATTACCAATTTGAGAAAGATTGTGGTATCTTGTCCCAACCATTATGAGTTAATGGTATGGTGTGGTAAATAATGATAATCATATTGTTGGAACTAACATTTTCTATGAGTTTGATGAAATAGGTTATGTTCCATGAGAATTGATAGTTTGGGATGACATCATGTGTTGATGGTCATCAAGTCAAGAGCTTGGTGTAAAGGATGCATCATGTGTTGATGCGCATCAAGTTCAAGATGAAGGAAATCATCGTGTGTCGATGATGTTCATGAAGAAGATATGATCATGTGTTGATCAAGATAAAAGAAGCTTTGACGAGGATATAATAATCCTCATTTTATCTTTTATCTATAATTCTTATTATAGGTAAATATGACGTCATGTGGACCCTGAGTATACCCCTTAATGTTATGAGGGAAGAACCTAATAGGTGGTCGTAAGTTACTTTCGACCACCCCCATAGTCGTAAGTTACGCTACGACTACCCCAATAGTCGTAAGTCTTACTACGACTACCTCATAGTCGTAAGTTCTTCTACGACTAGGTCAGCTACGACCACCTTATGATCAAATAAACCTACAGACAAGTGGGTCTTATTGATTAAGGGATTCAAACAGTCATCATCTCGTTATTCTCATGGAGTAATGGCACGTAATACTCCATTATCTCTCGTATATAGTCATTGAGCGACGTGGAGGAGTTAATACACCGTGATTATTACTAACGGCGCTTCACGGAGGTAATGAGGCGCCGCTTTATCTCGAGTAACCGCCGCTCCTTCACGCACTATAAAAGGCGCAATCGAGAAAGGAAGGAAGAGGAATCGCCATCAGAATACAAGCACTATCTGTAATAGTCTTAGTTTTTCCCCGATTGTTCAAAATACACTCAATACCATACGCACACAGAGTAGGGTTGTTATTCTCACGGAGAAGGCCTCGAACTCAGTATAAAATCCCGTGTCAATCTCTGCGTGATTCCATTCTAGGAGACCCCCCGAATCAAACAATCTTTACGTAAGTTCGGTTCTAAAACACCGACAGTTGGCGCCGTCCGTGGGGATCTTCCGGTAATCTCTTGTCAACATACTCTTTGTTTTCCAAATCTCATGCACTCATGGCAGGAGAATGGAACGAGGAGAACTGGTTCGACTTGGCAGATTACGCAGACGTCGACATGGATGCCGGATTCGATTACAAACCGAATGATGACTCATCCTGTGGCATTGCTGCCTCCGGGGATCTTCCCACAGATCCAGGAGACAATGTCGCCGGCGGAGTTGAGGAGGGATCCTTATCCCCTACAACAGTACGTCCGAGAGAGAAATCTACCCTCTCAAAGGACAATGGTCAATCGACCAGACCACACCTGTGGACTCACGACACGACGAGAGTTTTTCCTCGGCGTCCAAGTCCCCTAAGGTGGTCCGACTTGGTGAGGCAAGTTCGAAGCCTGATTCAGGACTTCATCAAGATCTGGTGATCCTCTCTCCGGATGACGCCAGAGAGCGGATCAAGCATGCTTTTCCTACAAATTCGACCATCTCTCCGCAGATCACACCGCCGACGGAGACGGTTATAACCTGCACTTCCCTACCGGAGGGATTACTCCAAGTCGCCAGATGGTGTCTCTCGACAACTCATCAAGCGGAGAGGCCTCGAGCGCAAGTGAGAATCATCAACGGGAGGTCTTCGTCCTTCCCTCAGATCAAGATCACTCTTCTAGAGACCCAGATGGAGACCCTTCCGAAGGACACACATCGCCCCTCGTGACGTTGGCAAGGACGCCACCACCGCGGACACGACCAACACCTTCATGAACGCAAGGGAAATCCTCGACATTCTCGCACTTCATTGAGGCAGTCTCAAGAGTCCGACATAGAAGCTCTTGAGGCTATTCGACGAAAAGAAATTGAAGCCCAGAAGAATCTGTCTGGGCGCATCCAATATCGATCGAAGGAAGCTCAAGAACTTCAAGATATCAATGACTTGCTCGAGAATCCAACTCAAGAGCTAGCCCGAGCATCAGCTACGAATTCTTCGCTGAAGAGATCGCACAAAGGCTTCGGAACACGATGGCAAGGCTGGAAGCGCCTCGCCGACATCATTCAGGAAGTCATAGAAATACGACTTCTTCGGCTACCAGTCGATCAAACATATCGCCACGGAGGAATCGACGCAACAGTAAGTCGCATCAATCACCTATTCGGAGAAATGTCTTTCGAACGACTGATGATCAGCAAACCCCTCGGAGAGGTGATCACTCACCATTCCGACATGGGAATCTGCAGCAGCAGATAAACTACGAGGAGTATTCCCCTCGTAGGACTGAGATCTATCATAGGTCCGGTCAACCTATTACTGGGTATCGTCGAGTACGACCACCTGATGATATCAACCCTTCTTTCCTGCAAAGGAGGCGTCAAGAAGTCATTACTGGATGTCGGGCATTCTCGCCTGATCTCCGAGCTGTTCGCTGGCCACCTCGTTTTCGACCAGTGAACATGGAGAAGTTTGATGGTTCCCAAAATCCCATCGAATTCCTTCAAATCTACACAACGGCTGTCCGAGCAGCAGGAGGAGGAGAGCATGTAATGGCAAATTATCTTCCAATCGTTTCAAGGATCCGCTCGATCGTGGTTACTGAATCAACCACTCGAGTCGATTTATTCTTGGCAACACCTCTGCGACCTTCTATTGGCAAATTTCCAAGGCACTTACAATCGCCCTGGAAAGGAGGATGACTTGCACCGGATGAGACAGAATGACAACGAGACCTTGCGCCAATTCATCAAGCGCTTTAGTCAGGTTCGTAACTCAATTCCGGAAGTTTCTGATTCATCTGTCATCAGAGCATTCAAGCAGGGAGTCCGTAGTAGGAGAATAACAGAGGACATTGCTTTAAACCCACCTACTTAAGGTTTAACTCTTCGAGATGGTGATCGATATGCCACCGCTTTTGAGGCTATCGAGTGGAACAATACAATAGATCGAGAAGACAATACCTCTCGAGAGCCAAAGCGACATTGGTAAGAAGAAGGATAAAAAGCAAAAAATCCAAGAACAAGGCGAAGGGTCAAAAACTCCAAACCAAATGGTTCCAAGGAGGTATTGGTCAGTGAATGATAAAGAACCACGCACATCAAGCCGCACTCGACAGAGGCAAAGGTAAGCGCTACCGATCGGAAAAATGATAAGCCTAGGTGGTGTCCTTTCCATAAAAAGGAAGGGCATGATCTTCATAGAATCGCCGGATCTTCCAACGAAAGCTTGAAGACTACTACAACGACAAGGACCACTTCCCACTCTCGAGCAGTAGGTCAAACAAGTGGTCATAAATCTTCGATGATGAAGAGGAGATGCCGTTCGGGATCCGCAACACACCATCGAGCATATCTACGGGGATCATCGGCATATGAATCAAAGCGGCGACTTAAGAATTGCTGAACGTGAGGTAAACTCCATAGATCCTCCTCTCGTCAATAAATTATCAAGTGGTGGAAGTCACTATCTCTTTCGAGAAGAGTGATCGCCCGATTCCTTCAACTCGACCGTGTCGATACTAATCGTGGTCGAACCCACCATCAACAATTGTCGGGTCAATCGAGTTTTGGTTGATGGTGGAAGCTCGTTAAATATTTTATTTACGAGTGCTCGATGACATGCAAGTACCTAGGACCAAAGTAAGACCGAGACGATACTCTTTCCATGGATCGCATCGATCTTCGCCAAACCGATTGGTCAAGTTTTTCTTCCTTTAACATTTGGTTCACCAAGTAATTTCGAGACGAGAAAATCTCCTTTGATGTGGTCGATTTCGACATCAAGATATAACGCCATACTCGGACGACCAACTTTGGCAAAATTCCTAATGGCTACTCATTATGGATATCAATGTATTAAGATGCCAGTCCCAAAGGAGTAATCACAATCCATTGTGACAAGAAGATGGCGATACCGCGATAGTCGATCCTCGAAATGGTAGGACAAATACCAACTCGAGAAGAAAGTCACTTCGACTAGCAAGTCGGGCTTCAAAGTCGCACCAAAGCCGAACGACAAAGTCAAAGAGGTTCCTCCGACGCAGGGAGCCTCAAGATCGTTTCAGACGGGATACTTCCGACCCCAAATAGGAAGACGCCTCATCACCTTCCTCCGAGCTAACGCAGATGTATTCGCGTGGCAAGCATCCGACATGCCCGAGTCCCTGTGGAGGTGATCGAGACAAAGCTAGCTTTACTACCGACAAAGTACCAGAAACAAAAATTGCGGAGATTTGCCCCGATCGATGAGATGCTATTAAATCGAATTGAATAAGCTACTCAAAGCGGGCTTTATAAGAGAGGTCAACCACCCGTAATGGTTGGCTAACCTCAGTAATGGTTAGAAAGTCAAACGGCAAATGGCGATAAAGCGAGACTTTCTCGATCTTAATAAAGCTTGTCCAAAAGACGATTTTCCTTTACCTCGTGACGATCGGCTTGGTTGACTCTCTCGCAGGTGTGAAATGTTAAGTTTTTAGATGCATATTCGGATACCACCAGATCAATATGTGTCTAGACGATGAAGAAAAGACCGCATTTATTACACCATTTGGTATATTTTGCTATGTCAAAATGCCATTTGGTCTAAAAATGCCGCTTTTTTCAACGCTTGATGCAGTAACTTTTTCATCTCAATTAGGCCAAATCTAGAAGCCTATGTTGATGATCTAGTTGTCAAAAGCATCAAGAGACTTAATCATATTATCGACCAAGAAGAAACGCTCGACAATCTCGTAAAACATCGCTAAAACTTAATCCCGAGAAGTGTGTATTTGAATCTTCTTGAAATTGCTTGGATTCCTAGTATCAATACGAGGAATCAAGCAAATCCCAAAAGATAAAAGCCATTTTAGAAATGCGTCCTCCAACTACACGAAAGAAGTCCAAACTCACTTTGGGTGCATGGCGGCTTTAAGTCGTTTCATCGCACGATCGGGAGAGAAGGACTACCTTTCTTTAAACTTCTAAGGAAACACGAAGGTTTTGAGTGGTCGAAAGAGGCAAACGCGCCTTTGAGGATGTCAAGAGGTACCTTACGAGTGTTCCTATTCGGTCTCTCCGAGGCCGTAAGAAACGCTCTTGGTTTACCTAGCTGCCACGCCACAGCAAGATAAGCGCGAGAGTGGTCGAGAACGTGAAAATGTCCAACGACCGGCCTACTACGTAAGTGAAGTTTTACACGGACCTAAGGAGCGTTACCCTCAGGTCCAAAAGCTTCTATATGCCCTCCTCATGTCTTCGAGGAAACTGCGGCATTATTTTCAGGCGCACAAACTAGTCAGGCTTGCCCGAGTTTCCTTGGGAGCGATCCTCCAGAATAGGGAAACAGAGGGGCGCATGGCAAAATGGTCAGTCGAACTTGGGGAGTTCGACATCCATTTCGTGTCCCGAACGGCCATTAAATCCCAGATCTTGGCAGACTTTGTCGCCGACAGACAAATCTCAACTGCTCAGATCCCCAAGACGATTCCCACGACCAATGGATTTATGTACTTTGACGGTCGCCATTTTAAGTGGCTCGGGTCGGGTGGTAGTCTGGTATCTCCTCTAGGAGAGACCTTAAAGTATGCTATACAATTAAACTTTCGTGCCACTAATAACGTGGCGTATCTGAAGGTTTGCTAGTCGGTATACGAGCATGAAGCGCTCGATTCACCGACTACTCGTGAGAGGAGACTCTCAACTAGTCGTGAATCAAGTCGGCAAAGAGTATCAGTGCTCTAACCCGACAATGTCTCGGTACTTATCGGAAGTGCGTAAGCTAGAAAAGCATTTTTTAGGTTTCGAGGCACAATTCATCCTCGAAGGATAATTTCTCGCAGATCCGACTTGCTCGAATAGCTTCTTCCCGATCTGAAGTACCAAAAGGAGTCTTCTTGGAACAACTCCAGAAGCCTTCTCTGGTCGACGAGCCAGAGACACCTCCTATTGAGACAGCCTCTCTAGAGTACGAGGATACATGGATGGTGCCCATCTATGATTATCTTGAAGGGTTTCAGACCAAGACGATCTCGAGGCGCATCGCTTATCCCTGAAAAGCCAAAATGTATACTTTGGTGAAGGAGTTCTCTATAAAAGGGTATTTCAAGGGGTGCTCATGCGATGCATTCCGCAGAGTGAAGGATTAACACTCCTTCACGACATACATGGTGGCATCTGTGGAAATCATGCTTCCTGAGTAACGTTGGTTCTGCAAGGCTTTTCGACAAGGTTTTCTACCGCCAACAAACCCTATACGATGCTAAAGAGTTGGTTAAAAAGTGTGTCTAGTGCCAGTTTCATAGCAGGCAAATACACCAACCAGCTCAGGCATTACAAACAATACCTCTATCTTGGCCTTTTGCAACCTGGGGTCTTGATATCCTGGGACCGTTTCCCAAAGCTCCGGGAGGTTTGAGTTCCTTTTGTGGCTATTGATACGCTCACAAAATGGATTGAAGCCGAACTTGGATCGATAACAACGGAAGCGGCAAAACGGTTTATGATGAGATGCGTAATTACTCGATTTGGAGTACCGAGTCGAATAATTACAGATAATGGTAAGCAATTTTCGAGCGCAAAATTTTAGGAATTTTGCGACGAGTTGGGTACCAAGTTGTGTTATGCTTCTATGGCCCATCCCCAGAGTAATGGGGCAGTCGAACGTGCAAACGGCCAAATAATGAGAGGAATTAAGACTCGAGTTTTCGACCACTCATCAAACGCCGGGGCTTGGGTACAAGAGTTACCCTACGTCAGATATAGGCGATCAGACAACTACGATCAAGCACAGGAGAAACACCTTTCTTTCTAGTCTTCGGTGCTGAAGCCATGCTTCCTCCGGAACTAAAGATACGGTCAACACGAGTCGAAACATTCACAGACTCCAACCAGGAACAAATTCGAGCAGATGATATTAATCTACTTGAAGAAAGGAGAAACCAGGCCCTAATTCGCTTGGCGGCCTACCAACAAGCCCTGCGAAGATACTACGATCGTAAGGTCCAACCTCGCAGCCTTGCTGTAGGTGACTTGGTATTGAGGCTTTGCCAATCCAAGTCTAATCGGAACAAACTTTCTCCCAAGTGGGAAGGTCCTTACACAGTGGTCGAAGTTACTCGTCCAGGGTCGGTACGATTGGCAATGGAAGACGGCCAGATTCTCTCGAATTCTTGGAACATCGACCAGTTACGCAAGTTCTACGTGTAACCAATCATTCGGACAATAAAGACTCAGGTTTTCTCTATCTCTATTGTCTTACTTTTGAGTAGTGCTTTCATAATTTTTCGACTATGTTTCAAACACCCAATTTTCTTTACACTGGTCGCAAGGCAGATAACACCACCTAGTCGAAGCCTCTCCTCTCTGCATGTGGTCCTGCCCACTAGAAGGAGCTTCCTAGTGTCAACTCGTTACTCGCTTTTGTTGCCAACACAAAGAACTCGGGTTTTATTTAGTTGAAATTTTTTTTGAAGGCCAACTCCTTTCACCTTAGATTATTTCTTCACTTCATTTTTGAAAAATATTCTAAGCAGAGTGCACTTTTTAAGATTTATTCAGCTGCCTTTGGTGTATTCAATTTGTCTTATCTAAGTCGGAGGAAGAAACACATCTAGTCGAAGTCTCTCCTCTCTTGACGTGGTCCCCGCCCACTAGAAGGAACTTCCTAGCATCGCTCGATTTCCAACTCTTGATAACAGGGCAGACTTATTGAATCCTCCAAAAAAGGGCGAATGAATTTTTTGAAGTTCTCTGGATGTTTGTTTAACTCAAGTTGATGTTCTCGATTTAATTAATCTAATTGGAGATGTTAACATTACCTAGTCGAAGCTCTCTCTCTCGCACGTGGTCCCGCCCACTAGAAGGAACTTCCTAGTGTCAATTGCTACCACTCTTTCGACCGAAGGCATGACAATTGCGCCAAAAACTACAAGTTAAACAAACCTCTCTGCTTTAAACCCTTTTAAAGACTATTTACTTAGTTTGTCTAAACAAACTCAAACAAAATAGTCGAGGGCTAGGATAATTTGATTTCAATTCTTAGTCTTTAAATTCGTTAATTATCTTTTGAGTTACTAACTACTCGACAAGATGATTTGCAGGAGACAAGACTATTTACTTAGTTTCAACAAACTAAGCAAATAGTCGGGGGGCTAGGATAAAATCATTAATTTGACTTCAATTTTTCATCTTTCAAATTCATTAATTATCTTTTGAGTTACTAACTACTCGATAAGATAATTTGCAGGAAACAAGATGGATCGTATATTACATCAACAAAAGCTTGTTTTTCACGGAGTTTATTACAAGCTACTCAAGAGGGAGATCCCAATGCATCTCCTCTGAAACTTTCTCGCCAACGACAGCATTTCCTCCATCGACGCCTTCCTTCGCTTCAGAAGCAATAAGTCGGCCGAGAGGTTGCACATTAAGGTTGGGGTCATGAGCTTTAAGTTTTGCTAATGCATAACTTATCGCAGATTTCGACCGCTTCCTTTATCGATTGACTTGGTTGGCCTTTGAGTAGTCACCAGATCTTGCAAAGTCCCGACTTGATCCCCAATAGTACTTATGTGAGCGGTTATCGATCATCTTGAGGAGTCTTTCCTCACTATGTAGCTCACCAAGCACATTGTTCAGGAGCGTGATGTTGCCTTGAAGTTTAATCTTCATTGCTTCCATCTCCTGTTGGGTACAAGTCGAAGCCTCGCGAAGCTTTTTGTTTTCGACCACTTGTTCTGAAAAGAATAAGATTGGTCAAACAAAGATAAACTTCTAGAGGAAAAGAAAAGAAAAATAATCACGGGTAAAAGAATTTCTTACCCACTAGTCGAGAATCCAACTTCTTGACCTCTTCATTATGGGAAGCAACGGTCTCGGCATGCTTTTTTCTCCCATGATCTAATGTCCTCTCAGATTCTTCTTTGCAATAAGGACGGTCCGGTTATAAATCATGGTTTTTCCGTGATTTCGGTCTCGAGTCTTCCCAATTCAAGATCCATTCCTAGAAAGGAAGTGAGAGTAAGAAAAGGAGATAACTCAGAAGGATTGCGGGTAAAGGATTACTTACCTGATATTCGAGATCTCAGCGTCTCAAGATCTTGATCTTTATTTTTGGACATACGAGTAAGCTCGTGAATGATCAAGTTTTCTTTGACTTCATTCTCGAGCTTTCTCATCTCATCTTCTTTTTACAAAAGAAGCGAGAGTTAGATAAAGATCAAAGTCGTAAGTAGTCTTAAGTTCAGCACTTACTGTTTATTCCTTCCTGCAATTTCGCGTTTGCAGAGTTGGCTTCTTTAAGTTTCCCCAAAAGGAATTCTACTTTTTACCATAGCTTTTTTGACTCCTCTTTTTCATAATCGAGAGAGTCGGCTAAGGTCTTCGCGTCATTGTTCAACCTGCAAAGGATAAAAGTGAACATAAGCATTGGTCAATCGGTTGTAAGTTCTTCTACAACCATCGACCTAGTCGTAAGTTTTTCACGACAAAATCTCATGGTCGTAAGTTCTTCTACGACCATCACCTATTCGTAAGTTCTTCTACGAACAAAGCCATCGGTCATAAATCTTTAACGATCAAGACCTAGTCGTGAGTTTTTCCATGACAAACCACGTAAGCACTATATAAGTAGTCAAAATGATTATGAAAAATAGTGACTTACCACCTCTCTGCTTGCTTGTAGAGTTCCTCTTTTTCTGTCATGACTCTAAAAGTTGTCGATGATATTCACCGACAACAGCGATTTGCTCTATGGCTTTCTGCAAAAGACAAGACAGTGAGAAATAAGAGAAGATTATACCTGTATGTATAAGTATCATCAAATACTTACAGTCATGGTTGATCGAGCAAATATTGAGTACACCGACACTGGGTGCTTCACTCGTCCACTCTTTCAACTTGGTCCCACCAAACCTTCTCAAGGCGCCATTATCAAAAGTGTTCCCTCTATTGGGAATGTCTTTGGGATGGGGACTCGGCATAGATCTAAAGCGTAAGACCCCACTATGGAAGCGGGGCCAAAGAAATCGTAATGAAATTGAAGTATTCTTCATCTTCCGATTCTGAAATTGTAGTTTCTCTTTGGGTACCGTGAAGGAGGTCTCAGAACGATTTCCTTCCCCGCACGGTGGTTAGGCACATCACCACCTTGGGCAGAGGCTTCTACGACTTCCTCTGCTGGTCCTACGACCACGTTAGTGGTCATGGCGACTATCTCAGTCATCGTAACCGCTACCTCAATAGGTGTAGCCGCTACCTCAGTAGTAGTAGCTGCAATCTCAGTGGTCATAGCGGTTACCTCGGTGGTTGTAGATGCCACCTCAGTAACTATGGCCGCAGCCTCAATGGCCATGGCTACGACTTCAGCGGTCGTGACAACCGCTTCGGGAGCCACGACTTCTTCTACCACCTTGGCCGAGGATGATCCATCGACCATTTCCTTGTTGTCTCTCCGGTAATTTGGAGAGGTAGCAATGGGCTTCTCAACGGAAGCATTCTCGAAATGAAGGAGTCGGGCTAAAAACAACAAAAGGATAGCAAGTCAAATTGTGGAAAGCAAAAGGTAAATGTTGTTCTTACACTTTATCTTGTTTCACATACCTCTGCGTCCTGGACTTAATCAAAAACTTTGGAGCCATCTTCCCGATGGAAGAATTCTTGGACTTCTTTTTTCACGACCACGCCCGGTCGTAGTTCTGTTGGGGAATAGGTTCATCATGACCACGCTCGTCGTGAGTCTTGAACAGGACCATCTCTATGGTCTCTTGACTTTCCGGAGGACCGAGATCGGTCTCGATCACTCCAAGAGCAGCGCTACCCTCAACAGTAGGCTCATACCGATCAAGATTGTCCTTCACAAAAGACATAAACTCCTTCCAGTTCTCCTTTTCTAGTTGCTTGACAAATCTAGAAGTGGCAGAAACTGTGAAAGCTTTCTTGTCGTAATAAAAAGGTACCTTGGCCTTGCGAGGTTTGCGCTTAAGAGGTTCAATTTGCTTTGACCTCCTCGGCAATTTGCTTTAGCCTCGGCTTCAACTGCGGCTATGTCAGCCACAGGTTTTACAGAGGATCTGGTCGAAGGGCTAGAACTCGAGCTTGCTCCTCCTTGTCGCTCTTGTAAGTCGGCGTCTCTTGGACTCGAGGAGCCGAGCCTTTGTCTTTTGTCAACTCTGCACCGATGGTTATCAAGATACTTCTTCATCGTCCGACGATTTTCCATACCTACTTTCTGTAAAGCAAAACAGAAAGAGAAGAATTACTAACTAGTTGTAAGACCTTCTACGACCAGTATTAAGTCGTAAGTTTTTCTACAGCCTTTCTTCGACCGTAAGATTTTCTACGGTCACTACTAAGTTGTAAGTTTTTCTACAACATTTCTCTAGTCGTAAGTTCTTTCTCGACTATAAGTTCCTAAGGATGAAATCAACTTTTGATTACCTTTAGGCGCTCAACCTTTTCTTCTGCGGATAAAACCGCAATAATTTGAGGAACCGCCACACAAGGTGGCGGGGCTTCTCACAAATAAGTTTGACTCGAACGTCAATCTGCTTGTGAAAGATCTCAGATAAAAGCAGATAAAGGCATTCTCTAAACAACTTTGCAGAAAGACCAAACTGAAAGCTAAGTCGAAAAACCACTTACCCCCCTCGTAGTCCCTGGTCGGGTCTTTTGGCCCCGTGTACCTCCACATAGGAGGCACTCGTTTCTTCAAAGGACTAATTCGACGTGTGATGAAATCCTTCACCACATGCCATCCAGTCAACCCCTCTGCTTTCAAATCCTTAATGGCTTGAATATAGGGGGCAATTCGATTGATATCCTAGGGAGTCGAATCCCAGGAAGCTTTCTTTTCGGCAGCCTTCCCTTCGAAGGAAAGACTGTCTTCGGATGTGACTTTCCAGTAAAACCACCTCTTCCTCCACAACGGCCATGAAGACCGAGTGAACATCTGAATATACTCCTTCGACTTCCCATCATGGAACTTCAAACCACAACTTCCAGCTATTCCAGATTGTTGAGCCATTCCGTAGAAATACTGAAAAAGCTCAAGATCCGCTGGAATTCCCAGGTACGCCTCACATAGATATACGAATACGCTCAGCATGGTGATGGAATTAGGACCAAGGTTCACCAATTCCACTCCAAAATGCTCGAGTATCAATGTGAGAAAGGGGTGAGCAGGTAATCGAAGACCACACTCACAATACTTTGGAAGATGGGGATTTGTCCTTCCTCCCCGACGACCATTGCTTGCTTATGCCGAACCACTCCACAAGAACTTTCTCGAATCTTCCCAAAGATTGACAAGGGTTTGCATCTTCGCCAGATCCATCTCTGACTCGGCCCATTCGGAAACTCTCCCAGCCATTTTTCTCAGAAAGAGGAGATTTTCGACTGGGTTGGTGGCGGAGAAGACAAGAACTTGATGAACAATAGAATGATTTGGGGAAAGGTAAAATCTTAGGTTTTAGCCCCCGGTAGGTATTTATAATCACGTACCTTGAGCCGGAGGCGTGACATTCCAAGGGTCGCCACCGTCTCGGGAACCGCTTCAACAGACAAAGCTAACGGGCATCGTTTGAGATTCCCAAAGTGTGTCCATTCGAGAAAATCAGGTTTGCGTTTACA
Organism: Phyllostachys edulis; assembly: GCA_036346405.1. Taxonomy (NCBI): domain Eukaryota; kingdom Viridiplantae; phylum Streptophyta; class Magnoliopsida; order Poales; family Poaceae; genus Phyllostachys; species Phyllostachys edulis. The sequence goes on along the minus strand of CM070545.1, from coordinate 21,758,344 downwards.
CCTCAAGCTTAAATTACTTCCTTGGTTAGATCTTTTCAACCAAAGGAAATGATAATCGGAAAGTTCTTTCTTCCGATCACTATACTACGACCACCTCGTGATCGTAGGAATGCTTTTACGATTACTTGATAGTCGTAGGTAATTTTCTTGACCAAGCATATTTCTGGTCAAAGTAGTATACAATCGAAGAGTTTTTCCTTCGACTATCTTTCTCTGATCCTCTTGTGGTCGTAAGGCCATCTATAACTCCTTTACCAAGTAAGTTACTTTCACTTGAAGTTGGGGGCTAGATGACGAGGATATAATAATCCTCATTTTATCTTTTATCTATAATTCTTATTATAGGTAAATATGACGTCATGTGGACCCCGAGTATACCCTTAATGTTATGAGGAAGAACCTAATAGGTGGTCGTAAGTTTCGCTATCGACCACCCCCATAGTCGTAAGTTACGCTACGACTACCCCAATAGTCGTAAGTCTTACTACGACTACCTCATAGTCGTAAGTTCTTCTACGACTAGGTCATCACGACCACCTTATGATCAAATAAACCTCTGCACAAGTGGGTCTTATTGATTAAGGGATTCAAATATCATCATCTGTTGTTATTCTCATGGAGTAATGGCACGTAATACTCCATTATCTACGGTATATAGTCATTGAGCGGCGTGGAGGAGTTAATACACCGGTGATTATTACTAACGCGTCGCTTGAATTCACGGGAGGTAATGAGGCGCCGCTTTATTCGAGTAATGCGCCGCCTTCACGTACTATAAAAGGCGGCAATTAGAGAAAGGAAGGAAGAGGAATCGCCATCGGGAATACAAGCACTATCTGTAATAGTCTTAGTTTTTCCCGATTGTTCAAAATACACTCAATACCATACGCACAGGGAGTAGGGTTGTTATTCTCACGGAGAAGGCTGAACTCAGATAAAAATCCCGTGTCAATCTCTCTGCGTGATTCCATTCTAGGAGACCCCCCGAATCAAACAATCTTTACGTAAGTTCGGTTCTAAAACACCGACAAGCTTCATCATGTGTTGATGAAGGGCAAGCAAAGGATGTCATCATGAGTTGATGAGCATCAAGTCAAGAACCCGGAGTTGAAGCAAGGATGTGCATCATCAAGCTTCAAGAAGATGCTAAAAGCAAAGGTATGGCAAGCTAGGGCTAAGGATGTGTTCCTGGTCTTTTACCGGTCTCGGTGTTTGGATGGGAGACCGGATTGCTAGTATAGGTCGTCGTACTATTAAGAGGGGTCTTTGACTAGTAGCTTGAGTTAGTCATGTGTTGATGGCTCATTGTGTTTGCTCTAGCTCATCTTAGCATGTTGCCAATATTTGCAAATATGTTTTGCAAATAGGTGTGGCTCATGGATATTCCTTGTAGCATGTGACTTAGGTTGCGAATGTGTTTTGCAAATGGTTTAAGTCCATGTACCTTATTCCTTGTGGTATTGATTCTAAAAGTTGGCAAATGTGTTTTGCAATTTGTTGAGAATCATGCCTTGAACTTGTGTTTGCATCACGTATCAATTTGGCAAATGTGTTTTGCAAAATTATGTTGAAACGTATGCAAACTTTGCTTTGCTGAAAAACAAGAGTGCGGCATGTGTTGCGCGGAACTACGCTCCATAAAGATAACCGGTGGTTCCTTGGTGGAACTACGCACTTGTTGAGCATATGTTGCTCGAGGTGGTGCTGAGAGTACCGGCGTGGATATCGCGGAACTACCGCTAGAGGTAGTATCTTGGCTCTGTGCGCGGTACTACCGCAAGTCAGTAGGTCCGGCGTGTTGAACGGACGGAAATTCCGAAGAGCGTTGCATTTTGGACTTGGTTTGCTCGACGATCGCGGTAGTACCGGGCCGCGGCGTGATACGATCGCTCATGAACTACCGTTCATGTGTTGGCGGTACGTATTTTCCAGAACCGATGCATTTTGGTCCTTAGTCGATTTCGTGAGCATGAGTTGCTCTTTCGGTTGAGCGGTAGTACCGCAGTGCTTTGTGCGGTATTACCTCTGAGCGGAACTACCGCATATGTGTTGGCGGTAGTACCGGAGCCCTTTTGCAATGGCTAGTTTTATAGCCGTTACTACGCTCGCGGTAGTACCGGCCATTGGTTGGCGGTACTACCGATTGTCCCGTTATTTTCAGGGACTATGCTTCCAACGGCTAGTTGGGTTATGTGGGCTATAAATACCCACCTTGGCCATGTGTGGAAGGTTGCTGGTGGTATGATAGTCATATCCAAGTGTTGTGGCTGTGTGCTAGACACTCCTTGAGCTAAGAGCAAGCCCTCTCTACTCTTGTGTGCATGTGTTGCACTTAGTGAGTGATTGAGAGAAAACCCTAAGTGCATGTGTTTCCTTAGGTTGTGGATTTCGTATCCATAGAGCTTTGACACTTGATTGGTTCAAATGAAAGTTGGAGATTTGTTACTCTTGGTGTTTGCCGACACCTAGACGGTGTGGTGACGTTGTTGCGCCGGTGAGCTTCTCAAAGAATATTGTGAGAAGACCCGGGCGGTTTGTGAGAGGTGTGGTGCTCGCCATCTGCGGAGTGGAGGAAAGAGCAATCCTAGTGGAGCGAGGGGTTGGTTCGGTTTGGAACCGGTCCAAGTGGTTGGACTTACCTCGGAGGAAGGCTTAATTCGTGAAGCCGGCCCAATTGGTTTGGGTTTCTCTCAACGTGGATTAGGGGAGACCGGCAAGTCTCCGATCACCACGGGAAAACATCATCGTATCATTGTGGTTTGATTACTTGTGCTTTACATTGTGCAATTTATATTCCTTCTAGTAAATTGCTTATTCATTGTGTATGATTGCATTAGTTCATGGTGCTATTCACCATTGCTAGAATTGATTTGCTCAAGTCATATGCTCAATAGTTATATTCTTCAATAGACTTGCATTGTTGGTGCACTTAGTTGAACCTAGTTGATTTAGGCCTTAATTGTGCAAAACCGCATTTGTATTAGCTTCCGCATTACAAATCGGTTTTAGCCAAAGAAGTTTTTAAAACGCCTATTCACCCCCCCTCTAGTCGGCCTCCTCGATCTTACATGGACAAACCAAAATTATTTTCTAATATATACAAGTGGCTCATATAATCATATTTCGACTTTACAACATCAGTTTTATGTAATGGAGACGAGAAAATGGTTTGTGCCTTCCATGCTTCAATTGCGCTACTCTCATTTCTTATACATGATTGTTCAACAAAAGATGACCAAGTAGGCTTTATAAATCTTTCTAAACAGTAGGCACTCCTATTTATACTCACCTCTAAGTGATCATGATATTGTCCAAAAGATGGTTTGTCCAAAACATGCAATTTTAATTCAGCACGCTTATCACGAGTAATGCACATTCGATAAACATGAAACTTGTTATCTACACCATAATCTCCAATCAAATTAAATTTATAAGTGGAGGTGTAGGTACTAGCTAGTGATTTTGAATATGCAATTTCAGAAACTCTCTCAATCACACTAGATAGCTCCCTGGGTTCATCAAACATGATATAGTATAAAGAATCATCAGGGTATATTCTAGTAAGAACTTCATCATGAGTAATCAATTCCACTTTACGTAAATTAAGCACATTAAATTCAGAATATGGAATATTCAAAGGAGCACTAGAGTTCTCACTCTTACTTACCTCTTCTTGTTGAATATTTAATTCAACACCATTATTGTTACCTTTAACGTCCTCCTCAGTTGTTGTAGGTGCTGTAGGTATCAAATCATTATGATGAAACCACGGGGCAGTAAGAACTCCATCCCCAACCGTGGTTATCTCCTCATCTTTTACTTCCAACGGTGCTGGTTGTTGAAACTTCAACTCCTCTTCTTTAATATCAACCTGCACAATGTGAGAAACAACACTAGAAGTGGAGAGTAAATCATTAATTTCAGCAATAACCTCACTTTTACTATCTTCTACTTCACTCATTTCTTTTGGTGTATCCCTCACACTCTCAAATTGGATGCTCTCAACCTCACATATGGTGGAATCACACAGCTCACAATTTTCAACACTCTCACTCAATTTGGCTATGTGGCTCTCATCCTCACATGGATTTTGAAGCATCTTATCTTCCATTAATCGTGGGCCAGCAATAGCGCAATTGCCATCAACCACGATCTCCTCATATACTACGGGTTGTGACAGGGCAGCACTACTCGTCTCCTGACCGAAGAAGAATCTCCATGCTTGACCATCTTCTTAAGTGACACACCAGTGGATGAATGAGAACTAAAGAGTCGGCGCATATTTAATTGATATGCGTGCATTTGCTTAGTTGAGTTAGGATACATCTTTGCCCAAGACAAGTCCAAACCAAATGACATTCCAGTCTTGGAAAATGGCTTAGTTGAGTTCAAAACCCAACCTGCAAAAACCATTTTTGAATATGCAAGTTTTGCCCAACCATCTATTGAGTCAAAAGTGCTTCTCCTAGTGGTACCAAGGACCATTGCACCTATTGCAAAAAGGATGAGCATTTGCTTGAGTTCTGTTGGCGTAGGTTGAAAAATGATAGGAAAAATCTTACTAAAATTTTATCTCATCAACCTAGAGCCTTTATGAGACATGGTCATCTAGAAAAAAAAGAAACCTAGACTAGGATTTGTTTCACATGCTCATCATCATCATGTTTCTAGACAGGATGCTTCTCATATTCGTGTAACTATTGCTCATGATAGAACCTCAAGTAGAATCAAGGCTAGCAATTCTATTGTTTATACTACTCACAGACGCGTGTCTCAATGCTGGGTTCCCAAATCATGTTTAACTAACCCAAGTATTGAGATACATCGATGTTCTGTGTCTCAATTTTCAGGATCATCGCGGAAGGGGGAAGAACACGTGGTTCGTCGACTCTGGCTATTTACACCACATGACCGAAGAGTCAAGATGGTTCACCTCCTTCACGTGGTCGACGGGTGATGACTTTATCATCTTTGGAGATGATACACAAGGGCAGATTGAAGGAATGGGATCGATCAAGGTGAACCACAAGTTCTTCCTTAAGGACGTCGCTCTTGTGGATAAACTAAGGTACAACTTGCTTTCTGTCTCGCAGCTTCTTGATGATGGCTATGAGACTAGATTTAAGAAAATGCTTGTCGTGCGCTTGATTCAGCTGGTGAGCTTGTTGGATTTCTAGAGTTGGTAGGATCTTTGGAGCTGACTTTTAGGAATCTTTTATTAGATTTCTCAAGTGTTTGATTGCATCTTCTTCTAAGTCCTGGCTTTGGCACCGTCATTTCGGACACATTGGATTTGATTATCTGACGCGAGTTAGCAGCCTTGATCTCATGAGAGGTTTGCCTAAACTCAAAGCCGTCAGGGATGCTGTATGTGTGCCCTGTAGGCATGGCAAGAAAGTTGCCGCCTCACACCCTTCATTGACTATGGTCATGACTGACGGACTAGGACAGTTGCTTCACATAGATACTGTTGGCAATGTTAGGGTTCGGTCAGCCAGTGGCAAATGGTATATTCTTGTCATAGTCGATGATTTTTTGAGATACTCTTATGTGTTCTTTTTTGCTTCGAAGGATGAAGCTTTTGATCATTTTCATAATCGTGTTTTTCACTTGGCTTCTGAACTCCCTAATGCCCTCAGGGCGATTCGTAGTGACAATGGCACGGAGTTCAAGAATTTCTCATTTGCCTCTTTCTATGCTGAGCGTGGTATTGAGCATCTGTTCTCTTCTCCACACGTCCCTCAACAAAATAGCGTGGTGGACAGGAAGAACAAAATTTTAGTCGAGATGGCTTGGACGATGTTAGATGAGTATAGCACTCTGATGAGGTTTTGGGCCGAAGCTATTGCTACAGCTTGTCATATTGTCAATCGTCTCTTCTTGAGATCGTTTTTGGGCAAGACATCTTATGAGCTTCAGTTTGGAAGAAAACCATCTATTTCTTATTTTCGAGTTTTTTGAGCCAAGTGTTTCATTCTTAAGACAGGAAATCTAGATGAATTTGAGTCAAGGACTTCTGATGGTTTATTTCTGGGTTATCCTACACACTCAAGGGGTTTTCGAGTTCTTAATATTGAGACTAACGTTATTCAAGAGACATGCAATGTCACCTTTAATGAGACTAGTCCTGGAGCTAGATTAGATGTTTCAGGTGATACATAGACGACATAGAGCATCTTTGTAGAGGAAGAAGATGATAGAGTCGATGATGCTCTTCCATCTGCTGCTGACGCTCCTATTCCATCTCAAGAACCTGCTTAGTCTACTTCACCTTCAATTGAGGCTCCTACTGCATCTTCATCATCAGTAGTACCTACAGAGGTCGGAGAGATGCTATCTCTCCCGGGCGCTCCACTTCACATTCAGAGGCGTCACCCTCCGGATCAGATGATTGGTCATCTTCATGAACGAGTCACTCGCTCCAGGTATCACGATCCGAGTCTCTACTCTCATTCTGTATTTGTTGCTTCTTTCGAACCCTGCGATATATCACATGCTTTATCTTATTCGAGCTGAGTTAATAATATGCATGAGGAGTTAGAGAACTTTGAGAGGAACAAGGTCTGGAACCTAGTAGAGCCTCCTAGTGGTCAAAATGTGATAGGAACCCGTTGGGTGTTTAAAAACAAGCAAAGTGCGGATGATTCTGTGGTTTGACTTTGATGAAGCATTTGCTCCTGTTGCTATATTAGAAGCCATTCGCATTCTGCTTGTATTTGCTGTATCTAAGGGCTTTAGGCTGCACCAGATAGATGTCAAGAGTGCATTTCTGAATGGTTACATAGAGGAGGAAGTGTATGTTAGGCAACCCCCAAGCTTTGAGAATCACAAGCATCCACATCATGTCTTCAAGCTATCTAAAGCCTTGTATGGTCTTAACCAAGCCCCTGAAGCCTGTTATGATAGACTTAAGACCTTCTTACTTAGACATGGAAATGACTTCTTGCTTGTTTAGATTTATGTAGATGATATTATCTTCGGCGGTTCTTTCATGCACTTATTTTTAGTTTTTCTGAGACCATGTTCAGAGAATTTGAGATGAGAATGATGGGAGAGCTCAACTACTTTCTGGGGTTACAAATCAAGCAATGCAAGGAAGAGATCTTCATCCATCAGACCAAGTACACCAAGGATCTACTCAAGCGCTTCGAGATGGGTGACTACAAGTTGATCGCCACTCTCGTGGCAATTTCGACTGCTTTGAATCTAGACGAGGAAGGAGAAGCCATGGATCAACACGAGTACCGCAGCATGACCGGCTCCCACCTTTTCCTGACGGTCTCAAGATCGGACATCCACCTCGTGGTCTGACTCTACGCGAGGTTTCAGGTGTCAAGAGCATCTTCAAATACCTTCACTCTGCCCTCCAGTATGGCATTTGGTATTCCTGCTCATCTTCCTTGTCCATTCGAGGATTTTCTTATTCTGATTTCGCGGGTTGTCGACTAGATAGGAAGGGTACCTCAGGCACTTTGTCACTTCTTAAGTACTTCTCTCGTCTCTTGGTCTTCTATGAAGAAGTCCTTTGTTGCTCAATCTACAGCAGAAGCTGAATATGTAGCTGCCGCTAGTTGCTATAGTCAGATTCTGTGGATGTTGTCCACCCTTAAGGACTATGGGTTAGCTTTTGATAGTGTCCTCTTCTCTGTGATAACACTTCTGCTATTAATATTACTAAGAACCCTGTGCAACATTCTAGGGCCAAGTACATCGACATTCGTTATCACTTTCTTAGAGACCATGTCGTGCATTCGGGCTTTCTGCATCTTCTGGTCCATATACTTCTGCATATTCTCGGACCATTGTTTCCTTTCCTCCTGTTGTCACCTCGCTACGATTGCTCTTTTGGTGAAGTAACCGACCGTGAGAGTCTGTCTCCTCAACGATCGCGGTGATAGGAAAGCACCGCACACCATTGAGCACGCTATTGTACACCTCGGATATGTTGATCGTTATAATTTTGTACCTCGCACTGTTTGTGTCTATCGACGATCGAGTCACCGATCTTACGAAATAAATAGAGAAAAATGACAAAAGAGTTCTTGGATGAGAATGGGATTGCTCTTTATTGCAATGAACTGGATCTTTAAAGGGGGTTGCCTTAGACATGGCAGTGGACTAGCCCTAATTACACTTGGTGTACTGATTACTATGCTATTGCTTCAACAGTATTCAGATCGCTCTGCGGTTGTTGTCCGATGTCCAGGTCTTGTTCTTTAAATAACTGACGAAGTTGTGATAGTTACTCCTGGAAGTGGCATCCTTTGGAAGTGTTGCGTCTGGTCGGAGAAACGGTGACAGTTGGTTGAAAGCCAACTGACCAGCGGTTGATGTCAGAGGGAGATAAACCATATGATGGTTATTGTTAGAGATTTAGGGCTATAAACGTCGCATGGTTTGGAACAAATATGATATGTATTCCATTCTTCACACGGTAAGGAAGATACTTGGAATCGGATCCAAGTGTCAATTCTTTGCTTCTATGAGCAGTTACCTGGTCGGGGATTAGGTATTGGCCCTCATCTGATCAGGGTACCCATAATATAACCTCTGGAATATTCACGACCATGGGGGTCGTTAGCCTTAGGAGTTACGACCACGAAAGACGTGCGGTCTTTAATTAAATAAAAGTAATATCAAGCGATTTAATCCTCGTTAGCTAGCCCCTGAACTTTAAATGAATTTGTAGTGTGAACTCCTTCCAATGAAGATCCTTATCGGGAAAAACCCTCGTCTTAATGGCAAAGTTAACGAGGTGGTCTGTGTTCACTTTAAAGTTAAGAAACTACCTAGGGAACTGAAGAGGTTTTCTGTCCGTTGAACTTTGGGCAACTCCCTATTGCAGTTAAGGAGTTGTGGATATAAAATCCCTGCCTCGCCTTGCTTTAGGGTTTTTACGCTCTTAGAATTTCTTGCCCCTTCATCCTTTTGTCTTCTCGCAAAGAATCTCCACCGACCTCTTCTCATCTTCTCGCAAAAAATCTCTTCCGTCCCACTTCCTATAACCCTTTTCACCAAAAACCAACAATGTCCGACTCGATCACCAACTGGTTGGTTTTTTATATGAGCGAGAGGAAGCTCAAGGCTTTGGAATAGAATGGATTGCTTCCTGATAAGGTTATTATTTCTTGGAGATCTGCGGTCGGAGAGCATTCTCCTAGCGGTGAAGAGGGAGAAATCCCTATTTTCTTCACGTATATTGAATGCGGATTCAGGTTGTCGGCACACAAATTCCTATCCAAGGTTCTTGAGTACTACGGAGTTGAATTGGTGAACCTGACCCCCTATTCGATTGCCAACCTTACTATCTTCGTCTACCTCTACGAGGCGTACCTGGGGATCCCGCCGAATCTGAAGGTCTTTAGGTACTTTTACAAGATGGTGAGGTCGGAAAAGACGACAGCGTCACCTGGGGAGTGCTCATTGCGCCTTCATGACGGGAAGGCTAAGGAATACATTCACATGTATCCCAAATCCTCGTCGTCGTCATGGAATAAAGACAGTCTCTGCTCCATCGCAAGGTGGCGAGCGAGAATCCAAGGTGGAGATCTACCGCAGAGAAGAAAGGAAAGGTTGGGAGATGGATCGAAGCCATCCAAGACCTTCGCGCCAAGGGCTTGACTTCTTGGCACATGGTGAGTGACTTTTCCATGCGCCGGATAAGTCCCTTAAAGCTTCGAGAGCATTCCTTGCTCTGGTACATTGGTCGTGACGACGCGACCAGGGATTCTAGGCAATGTAAGTCCTGAATATTCTCGACCAATATGTTTTATTTAGCTTATTATTTTGTAACATTGAAATCTCTATATTCTTTTGAAGCCCTTTTCTTTGATGAAATCAGAGAGCAGATTAGAATGATCTGCGCCGGGGAGCCTAATGACAAGGCTAAGTTTCCCTGTATTTTGGCTATTGTCTCTGTAGAAGAGAGAATAGAGAGACTCAAGGTAAATAACAACTAACTCTTCATCGTTTGTATATTCTACGATTAGTATATAACTCTGCTCTAATATGCAAGTGGTCGGATTGAGGATAAAAGAGTCCGGTGAGGACTCTTCACCAACTGTTGTTCCGACCGATTCTTTCTCGATGACCATTCAAGATGATGGTCTGCTAAAGGTAAAAAGAGCATTGAATCGGAGTATATACTTTAGATAGAAAATTTCATCACCTAACTAAATTTAATTCATAACTTTGGTGGGAAAAAAGGAGGATGTGTCGACCGAAGCTACCGTGGTTGCGGACCCTGAAGTGGTCGTGACCGACTAGGCGGTTCCTGCTGAACAAACCGTCCGAGTGGTCGATGAAACCACCGTCTCCGACCAGATAGTCAGGGAACTCCTCTCCGACCCAGTTGTAACCTCCATATTTCCGAAGATCTTGAAGAAAGATAATCATTTTTGTCGTAACCATGCTTTGAAACGACTTTGTGGTCGGAGGGCGCATCTGGTCGATGGCCGATATTTTCACTGGATTTGCTTCAATTCCTCAAGCCAAAACTATGAATCTAAGAAGTTTTCCAGATAGAACTCCGAACACACACTTTTCCTTATTTAACTTAACTTTATGCCTTCTTGAGTTATTAAAAGGTTCGTGTAGGTCCGAGATATGATCACCAGTATTAATACTTTTCACAACCAAATCATCAGCGTAGGCTTCTAGATTTTGATCTATCCGATGATTAAAGGTTTTTTGCATTGACTTCTGAAAAGTTTCACCATCATTTTTTAGATCAAATGACATCTTAACATAACAGTAAGTGTCATATGGTGTGATGAAGAAAGTTTTATCTTCATCATCTTTACTCATATTAATCTGGTGGTACCCTGAATACGCATCTAAAAAATTTAACAGCTCACAACCGGAAGTAGAGTCTACAACTTGATCAATGCGTGGAAGGGGAAAGTCATCATTCGGACAAGTTTTATTAAGATTTGTTAAGTCAATACACATTCGTCATTTTCCATTTCTTTTTCTAACAATTAATGGGTTAGCGAACCACTCTGGCTGGTCGACCTCACGAATAAATCCAGTCTTAAGAAGCATGTTGATCTCCGACTGGATTGCCTCATTCTGATCTGGTGCTAAGCGCCTTAGCTTCTACTCGACCGGTTTCTTATCAAGCTGGAGAGCTAGCATGTGCTTGATTACCTCCCTAAGGACTTCGGGCATGTCGGATGCCTGTCAGGCGAATACATCCCAATTTGTTCGGAGGAATGAGACGAACAACTCTTCTTATTTATGGTCTAGTCCTGTCCGACCAGTATCTTACGGGTAGATGCGTTAGGATTTTCTAACCGACGGTATTTTTTCCCAGTGCGGACTTGGGCTAGTATGAGTCTGATATTTGATCCTACTTTTTCCGCACAAAAAAAATGCTGCAGCTATAAGTCACTTATTATTGAATTTCAAAAAGTGATCTGTTACATTCTGAAGTGTATAATCTAACCAACAGTTGGCAGTTCAAAGAAAGGCTGATCCAACGATCAGGAAAAAAACTTGGGTCAGCTCGTCCTAATAGCATGGGATTGGGTAACTAACATCTACTCATAAATGACCGGTTGGTACTGTAGTAACTAGCGGTACACATCTTTAAAAAAGTAACTTGTGGTACAGTTGAGTATCTTTATTAAGGGTGCCTTTGGTTTGTGTGATGTGGTTGATTGATACAGATGAGATTGTTTTGGATAAGATCGTCCTGAGTGAGATCGTTTAAACTGTCTCATTGGTTGGTGGAATGAGGTGGTATGAGATTATGTTTAGTTGATTGTATGAGATGATATCTATTTTCTCTTTCCTACTTTCCCTACTTTGGCCAAACACATCCTGGCTGCCATTCCTTTCTTCTCCCTTGCTTTCTTCTTCTCTCACTCCTCAAATCCATTATTCCTGTTGGAGCTTCTTCGGTTGGAGTCCTTGGTGCCGCCACATTCTTTGCCTTGCCTTGCCAGTTGTGCCTTCTCCGTGCACCTCGGCCTCTCCCGACTGTGCGCCTCCCATGGCTTGTTTCTTCCCCAAGACATCGCCGCCAAACCACTCACACAGACCTCCCAGCGCCATGGCTGCCCGCTCGGCCTGGCTCCAGCTGCCGCACCTCCATGCCTCTCGGCTTGCCTGTGTTTTCCCCCTGCAGCTCGGTCCTATAGCGTGGCTCGCTGGGGAAGGAGGTCGGAGCGGCAGCGCTTGGACGAGGCGGAAGGTGAACTGTGTGGTTCAATCGATTTCAATGAATCAATTGGTACAATATTTCAATAGAATATTCCATTCAGTGGAATGGATTGACTCTAGACCGTTTGCTTCCATTTAAAGAACCAAACGCGTGAACAATCTTATTTTTCATACCAGATGATTCAGAACCACATGATCCTAAGATTTCGAGCCCACCAGCCAGCCTGGAACGACACAGGTCACGAGCCTTTCTGCCCGCTTAATCCCATCATTCTGCTGCTCACTGGTCCCTAACAATCTGAGTCGGAAAAGACAGGCGATCAGTGTCGGACTCAGAAGGAGGACCACTAAAGCTAACGCATCGCGTTCCGGGGTCATCAGAGCCGCTGGGGGGATTGAATAACTGAGCTGGCGCATCGATCGGGCCGGGCAGAACCGCGTACGATTCAACTCAATTAATCGGCGACTTATTGCGTCTTCTCCGTTGTTAATGGAAGGGCATCCGTTCTTTCCGGTTTGTGCAGCCAAGCCAGTCGATCGCCAGTAGGCACAGGATTGGCACTTTGGCTCTGTCGCTCTCCCTCTCCCTCTTGCGCGCGCGCGCGCGCGAACGGATGCCTGAAATGAATTGGTTCGGACTTGGGAGTAAAAGATGGGAATTTTTTTAAATAATCTATTTCTGAAAAGCAAACGGTTGTGGAAAGCTCTTCGAGATGGGTGAAAGCCTAGTTCTGGGCCTGCCTGCCAGGTCACCTTTTAGTTGGCCCGTTTCAACAAACGAGGTGGTGCTTCCATCAGCCGTGACATATATCGTTAGCGGAGAAGACCAGCTCCAATATTGTGTTTCAACCGGTTTAAACGAGGAGAAAAAAAGTATTAAATCGATTCAATATATTAGAGGGATCGATTTTAACAAAAAAATATATAAAACCGAACTCTACTTAGAAATCGATTCAAAGCATTAAACAACTCATATGAGTATTAAACAGCTACATAGAAGAGAGTGCGTTTGAGAGAGGATATTATTATTTTGTGGTTTTTTAATATAACGTAGGTCCCAGATACTAGTAGGAATCGGTTCAATATATTAGAGAAAAATAAGCTCAGTTCTTAGAATCCTTATGTGACATGACTTTGAATCGAGGTCGGTGCAATACACTAAAGATGCTCTAAGTATGTGGAGTACGTGTGGACGCATCCCCTCAACATAATGTTATGCATTTCTTCTACGACCACATGATAAGTAAAAAGAAAGTCAATCCTTTGCCTCTTCGGTGTGCTCCTCTTGCAGCTGGATCGTATAGGAACATGCAAGATTCGTCTCGGCTAGAATGTACAGCACGTAGTGCTACCATCGTAGCAGGTAGTATCACAAGTTCACAGCAATCGTTTGGTATATAAGTCCTAAATATCATTTTCTTATCGAACTGACGACAAAAGGTCTAGATGTTTATCCGTAGTCTGTAGCAGGGGGTGGAATAACTTCTTAGCATCAATAGCCAATAATCCAAGATGTCTTACAATTATCGCCAGTCCAAATCTGCTGGTTTAAACTTGCAATTTTTTTTTGTAGCAAATAAATTGTTACTGTTACCATGATTTGTTGCAAAGAATTTTTTTTCTAGCGGATGGAAAAAGGGTAAGTGGAGGCCGTTTTCCATATCTGTTGCAAGGATTTCACCATCACTACACCACCGAACCACCCAAACCAAAGGGCACTCGGCAGCAGTGTACGACACTGCAAGAAGAAGCGAAGCGATGGAGGAGAGCGACAACTATCGGGTTGCATCATCATCTCGTCCACTGAACCTTGCATGGCATCTGATCCATCGCTTCGTCTGCACTGGAAGTCTGGAACTAGCGCAGTACTACTGCCGGCTGTGCACCATGGACGATGCACATGGAGTATGAGGTCCTTGCCGTTGCAACAATTATTTTGCTGCATATACGCGCATTCATGGGAATGGATCGGTGCAGTGGGAAATATCCTTTCCCATTTCATCTCTCGCGTGACCCCACTTGCCAATTCTTCTGTCATCAAAAGCCGCATTTTGATCAACAGTATGGTGGACATTCGCATAGTAGTAGTATTCAGGATAAGCAGTACCCCTACCAAGTACATTGTATACGAATGGAGAAATGCTCCTGATATGTACTAGAAAGAACATAAAAATGGAACGTGGGAGAGTGAAATTCAAATTCTACTGGAGTACGTACATGCCCTTTAGGTGGTAAAGCCAGACAACACTTTCTATACAAGCTGCGAAACAAGTTTTTTCTTGCATAAAAGAACAACGAACTAATTAACAGTGGTACTACTGTACAAATGCTATTACCACTGCTTGGTACTAGTACATCATGATATGTACTGTATTGGTGTACTAGCGTACAATAACACTTGGTTCGATGGGGCCGTCTGCTCAATAACAACCAGCGGGCGAGCGATCAAGCTAAACCAATCCATTTATCAACGGAAGGACTGGTGGCAGCTTGCGATATTTCACACCTACTGGAGTAGCATTAGCAGGTCAAAAACTGTCAGTGCCGTTAAAAGGGCAGATCATCTGCGTTCACGCTCTCGCATTTGGACACGATTTCGGCGAGTATCCGTATGCACACCAGAGATGGGCACCACCGGGATGGGGGCCCGCGCGCGGGGAAACAAACTTTCGGCGCAGAGACCACTAGAGCGCGGAGAGAGAGGGGCGCAGTGCAGGTGCAAGTATGCAACGAGAGAGGAGCAGGAGGCTGCTTCGGCGCCGCGGTTTCCGAGGAGAGTGCGTGCCGTGGTGAGTGAGGCGCGTGGCGGATGCCCGCCTCGAGCCCCGCGCGGGCAGGCGAAAGAGGGGACCGGACGCATCCGCGGCCTGCCATCCTCCGCTTCTTTTTTTTATCTGAGCGCGCGCGTCCTGACGAGTGACGACGACCACAATAACTAAACCCTGCAAAGCCAGTGGACACTGGACAAAAGCGCAGTCCCAGCCGAGGCCGGCCGCGATAAAATTACTCCACTGCCAAGTTAAAGCCTGCGCTGCGCGGCGTTGGCCGTGGCCAACCAGCCAGCCTCCGGTCCAACCGCAGGCATCTCACCCTTTGTCCGTCGCCTCCCTAACCGCCGACACGTCCGTCCCGTCCCCCACTTGCTCCTCCTCCGTCGCATTGCCCTCACGTGATCCGTGTCTCGCCCACTAAACAACGAAGAAAAGCAGCCACGTTTACATGCATGCTTTTGGACTAGTACGAGTAAAATATACCAGCTCTTCGTTCTAATTAACAATGCTGCCTCTCTCACACGCACCAACCAAATTTACTACATCTTCTCCAGTCAAATGATCCACTTGCATAGTTAAAGACGATGGGAGCTAGATTTGGCATCATCACCTGGGACGACAACGGGAAGTACTGCTGTCCTCATGATTCATGAGAGCATTCCCAATAATTTGTTAATATAACTTCTTAACTAGAGGATAGAACGATTTTTAGATACAAGCAATGCAATAGCGTGTTACTAGAATTTGCTACTGAAGGCCACACAATAAATTAATTATTGCATGGAACTCACCTCCATCTTTCCTTTTCTTGATGGGGAGGCCCTCTCCGAGCAAATTTTCTTCCTCTCTCACTCTCTCACGGAAGAAAATACGATAGGGATGGGCCTCATCTACGACTCTATTCTATCAACCGTTAATTCGGTTGATCACCAATTTCAACCAATTTCCTTTCCTCCCCACCACCTCCCCTTCCTTTTTCTTAGTCCAAGGATCTACTGCCTAGCTTGTTACTCATGCAAAGATCTCTCTTTTCACCTCGCAAAAAATGATATAGTATGGTTTTACTAACAAGCAAAAGGATTTTTGGAAGTGCCCTGAGGTGTCATCTTCTATGCGGTGGATGAGAGAAAATAGAAGCCTTGGCGTGTCGGTATGGACTCATGTTGGCTTCAGAATGGATCCGCAGAAAATAAAGGAAATATATGTACCGGTTGTTTTTGACATCGATACACTCTCGAATACACCACTTTAATCATTACTTTTTCTGATTATATACTGATGAAAATCATTAAAAGTATAATGACATTACATTATTCTTTATGACAATCAAGCACTAGCAGTATCATTTTCACGTAATAAATTCAAATACTTTTGTGTATATTTGCGGTCTAAGATTTTAAAGGTTGAATGCACACATTTAATTTAAAAAGGCATATAAAAGAACGGAGGGAGTAATAGCTTGCCACTTAGGGTGTGTTTGGTACGTGTAATCTCATATTCTCGTGTAATCTAATATTCTCCTTAATCTGGTTACTGGTAAACACATTAACAGTAATCTAAGATTCCAACGTTTGATTGATTTGAAAGAAACTACATATTAGTTTTTATCATAATTTCAAACCATGAAGGTTAACATCTATAAATTTTGAATTTTACAATTTAAAATTCCAACATTTAGAATTTCATTTTTTTATGATTCAAAAGTTCAAATTTTGGATTTTGAAAATTTAAATTTTAAAATTTGAGTTTTGGAGTTTAAATTCTCAGTATTTAAAATTCGAAACTAAAAATTGAAACTTTCAAAATTTGGCTTTATAAAATTTAATTATCGGAATTTGAATATCTGGAATCTAGAATTCGAAATTTGAAACAAAGAAAAAAAGATTTTCGAAACCCAACCTTGAAATTTTGAATTTTCAAATTTAAATTGTCCGAATTTAAGATTCCAAAATTTAGGATTCAAATTTTTTATATTTTGGTTTCGAAATTCATATTTTAAAAAAAATAATTTTTAAATTCCATAATTCAGATATTCGAATGTTAGAATAAATCATAATTTGGATTTTGAATTCTGAAAGTTCAAAATTTGGCTGTGATGAATCAAAATCACATGATAAAAAAACGCAATAACAAAGATTACTTTCTCTTGGTAATCTAAGATAGCCATCTTTTTCTACAGGAAAGAGATTTTTGGAATTGATGGTAATCTGTTTTCCAAGATAATCTTAGATTCCTGATTCAGATTTCTGGATGTTTTACCAAACAAGATAATCTCATAGGATTACTAGAGGATTCCTGATAATCTTCGGAGAATTTCACTAACCAAACGCACCCTTAAAGTAATTAGTTGGTACTCAAATAAAATGACTAATGGTGCACGTATGGATCAGCGCTGGTTAATTGCATGAAGGTGCATTAGTTTGGCATTATTTGCTTATTACTGGCTGCATGCGTTCATTTTGTTTGCCGCAAGAAACCGAATAGTTTGGTGCTGCCAACTGAATGAATGCACCGATTTCGAATGTGAACAGCTAGTGCTGAATGCAAAAGGATGGAACGTTTTCATTCACATCGGTTGAGAGAGAGCTTCTGGTCCCTATGTATGTGGGTTCCTATTTGCGTTAGTGAAAGCCAGAAAAGAATTAGTATAGCTCATGGCATGACAGTGCACATACGAGTGCTACCTTCCTCATTCAAAGATATGTGAGATAATTAGCTTAATTTAGGAAGTGCGTATGCTAGTAAAGGATGTATACACATGACAGTCTCGTTCTCTGTTCACCGAGGGAACATCGAAATGTGAAGAAAGAGAGGGAATTCAAACCACATGATTATAGTATTTTAGTCTAGCAACCATCACTCTGGCTCATTCATATTAGGATCAATCTGTTTAATAACATGGCACACCTGAGATTATAAAATAATGATACACCGCATGCCAGTGGAGCTTCAATCTGATTGCGTCTCGCTTATCCACTCGCTGAAGAAGCCTTCAGATAAGCGTTCCCGGGAAGTCGACACGATCAAAGAAGCCTGGAGTTTCCCAATGAACTTCTGAGTTTGTTATCCGGCATGTGAAAACTGAAAAGAGAGCAAGACGACGCTGCCCACGAGCTTGCAAAGTTGGGGGATCACACCAAGCATAGTGTTGTGTCTTCTAGCGCATATAATTGCTCAAGAATGTACTCCTTTTCTGAGTGATTAATATATCTATCTTTTCACTTCAAAAGAAAAGACGACGAGAGCTTGTGGTGGGAAGGGTCCAGGTGAAGCGCACCCGATCCGACGCCTCCTGTCAGTCCAGGCTGTGCTGAGCATGCGTGGCGTCTCCGACTCTCGGCACGCGCGCGTGAGATGCCGCCCGGTGCGAGGCCGTACCGGCGAATTTAAAGCAGGTGCACGGAAAGGCAAGGAGGCTCAGGTTGCCAGTGGGCCAGGCCTGCGCGACCCACCGGCTTGGTTGACACCTGGGGCGGGAGGGGCGAATGGGCCTGAGGCTACTGCGGCGGCACAGGAGCCTAGGCCACGCCGGGGACTATTCTGGGCTGCCTGCGCTGCGTGGTGGGTCTTCTTTTCTCTCTCGATCGGCCTGCATCGGCGAGATCCTTCGCCGTACGGTACGGCGATGCTCGCCCATTTCCTTCACCATCATAGCCCTGCTGCCTCAGTGCCTGTCCCTTGTCACGTGGCAACGGTGTGGACAGGGGACCAAGCCTAGTCTTCTTCTTACTGACAGCGTCGCGTTGCGCTGCGCCACGCGGTTTATAGCTGAGTTTGGTGAGATCTCGGTTTGGTTGGTTGGATTTCGAGTTTAACACAGCAAGAGGGCCCGACTGCTAATGGTGCTCCGGTGGATTGGAAGCCATGACCTTGCAGAGTTGCAGGCAACGCTTCCTGCTATCAGAAAAGGGGCATTCTATTGTCATGACCTTAACGGGCTCGTCTAAAAAGATTCTTGATGGACTTAATCTTTTGTTATTGAGACGCACAGCCGATCTTGCCTAGCCCAATTCTGACACATCGTATTTGGTACTACATCGTCGCTCTGTTTAGGCCGGGACTACTATTGGGCCCAAAAACCTCAACTGAACTACCAGGCCTTTTTTGGGCTGCATGTTCATAAGTCGAGGGAGGAAGCATAGCTGCATAGGAAAGAAATGGGCTGGTTAATCGTCTTCTATCTGATTTGGAACTGGCTCAATGTGTAGAGAAGAAGATGACCAGGCGAGCTAACTCAAAGAAGAAGGGACCACGTTGGATTGCTCCAAGTGATGGCCTGGTGAAGATGAATGTTGATGCAGCTGCATCTCGTACTGCTACAAAGTGTGGGCAGCATATCAGGTGCACAAACATCATTTGGTGCACATATAAAAAACTTTTTGTTTGGGTATCAAATTATCATAAAAAATTCTGAAAAAAATTCTAGATGTAATTTATGGTGTTTTGTTCCACCCTTTAAAATTTGAAGTTCAAACTCAAAGTATGTTAGAAGATACAAAAAAAGAGAAGTTTACTGTGAATAGTAACATTTGCTGTTTTTTTTTCAAAGACCATTTGATCTATCATCCGTCGAATTTCTCTTTTTGTATCTTCTAACATACTTTGAGTTTGAACTTCAAATTTTAAAGGGTGGAACAAAACACCATAAATTACATCTAGAATTTTTTTCAGAATTTTTTATGCTAATTTGATACCCAAACAAAATTTTTTTCCATATGTGCACCAAATGGGCTTTGTGCACCTGATATGCAGCCCAAAGTGTGAGACTTGTGTTGTATGCCGGGACAGGAGAGGAAAGTTCATAGCTGTGAGTGTAAGGGTGTGGCAAGCAACAAATGCTCCAGAGGTCAACGAAGCATTGGTGATGGCGGAAGACTGCAACTTGCAGGAGGTATATGTTCGTGATATGCTTTAGAGGTAATTATAGAGATGATTGTATCACGTCTGTTGTAAGAATAATTCATCCATCACATTAAAGAGGCCCGTCTTGCAGAAGACCTGCGTACAGGCCCAAGAAGTGCCATAACACTTCTGGAAGACTATTGTACCCCTCACTTATACTTATAATGTAGCTATCCCCTAAAGGGTATTTCCGTCATTTGTACAGGCTCGGGAGCCTATAAATACCCCATGTACCTCTCATTTTAAGGGGAGCTTTCTTGAGCAATAAAGAAGTATGTTCAAACTGGTGAGCCCTCGGGGGCTCCCTCTCCAGAGGTAACCCCCGTTGGCTCACCGACAAGAGTAGGGCCGTCCTCTCGGACCCCCGAACCTGTATAAATCCTCACGTTATTTTTTTACCCTGGTGGATGATGGCCCGTCAGATGGCCGACGTCCACCCCCTCACTTGTGTTTGGTTTTTACACCTACAACATTGGCGCTGACCATGAGGACGTAGCTAATCGATGAAAGGCTATGTCTCCTACCAAAAAATACTCTACGTCCACGAAACCTCCTCCGGCTCCGGAGGGCAATGATCTCGTGGACGACCCATTCGCTCTTTGAAGGAGCTCCAGTCGAGCACTCTCGTCAGAGATCAGGGCCATCCACCTCGGGATGGCAACGTCCTACATGCCCTAGGGCTCCCATGCGCGTCCTACTCCCTTGTGTGAGTCGATGCGAGGCCCAGCCAAGGGCGAGCAGTTCAAGGCACCCTCGCAGCCAGAAGGCTAAGGATTCTGAGCCCAACCATCACCCCCGGGACGCATGACGTCTATGCGGCACGAGCGATGAAGGCTCGCTACGAGAGCTGTCCCCTAATGCACTACTGTTAGAGGATAGTCTCGACATATAAATTTCGTATGGGCTGTCAAGACACTTTCCCTCCAAGGGATTTCACCCTCGTGGTGCGTAGGGCGTACGACCTCCGCGGTCTCCCCTAGCAAAAATCCATGGTGGCTTGGGCATCCGTCGCCTCCACTATAGTAGCTCGTGTCCTACTGGACCTAGGGTATGAGCAACCACCCTCGTGGTGCGTAGGGCGTACGACCTCCGTGGTCTCTCCTAACAAAACTCCATGGTGGCTTGGGCGTTTGCCGCCTCCACTATGGCGGCTCATGTCCTACTGGACCTAGGGCATGAGCGACCACCCTCGTGGTGCGTAGGGCGTACGACCTCCGCGGTCTCCCCTAGCAAAAGTTCATGGTGGCTTGGGCGTCCGTCGCCTCCACCATGGCGGCTCGTGTCCTACTAGACTGAGGGCATGAGTGACCACCCTCGGGGTGTGTAGGGCGTATGACCTCCGCGGTCTCCTCTAGCAAAAGTCCATGGTGGCTTGGGCGTATGTCACCTCCACCATGGCGGCTCGTGTCCTACTAGACTTAGGGTATGAGCGACAACTTTGGCCCAATACCAAGTTGATGGATGTGCTGAGGACTCGTCCCCCTTAGACTCCAGGCCACGCATCGAACGACCTCCGGGTCCCCGTATGCCTAGCTCCATTGCTTCGCAAGGGTTAACTATTCTCATGTATTCCCGATCACCGCAAAAAACCCACCTACGGGGTAAAAGGGCTTCATTGCCCTCATAGTTTGGTGCCCCACGACTTAGCCTCGTGGGCGTCACCGGTGTGCCCATGACTTACTATCAAGGGAACACGTCTGAGGTGCCCATGAGGTGCCTCATGGGCACCTCCAAGTCCACTGGGGGCTACCACCCCTAGTGGCTATTCGGTACCCCACGACTTAGCCTTGTGGGCGGCACAGATGTGTCCGTGACTTACTGTCAGGAGCACACGTCCAAGGTGCCCATGAGTTAGCCTCATGGGCACCTCCAAGTCCACTGGGGGGCTACCACTCCTAGTGGCAATTCGGTGCCTCACGACTTAGCCTCGTGGATGCCCCTCCGGCGTGCCTGTGACTTAGTGTTGCGAACACACCTTCAAGATACACATGAGTTAGCCTCATGGGTGCCTCCAAGTCCATTGGGGGGCTACCACCCTTGTGGGTCATTCGGTGCCCCATGACTTAGCCTCGTGGCCACCCCTCTGATATGTCCATGACTCAGTCTCATGGCTCAAATGATCTGCCATCGACCTGGCTCGAATATTGTTCACGGACTATCATGCTCGCATAAGGCTATCACCTCGGAGATCTTAGTATCTAAAGTGATGGGACTATTTGTCCCATGGCAACGGTTTCGATTATCTGTCATGTTGTGCGAATGTTATCTTGCTACAAGAAATAAGTGTTGATCATTCTTTCTTTCCTGCAGAGATGCTCGTGTTATCTATGTCCCTGCAACATTTCTAGATCGAACCGCGACGATTCTAAGGAGTTCTACTTCGACAACTCTCAAGAAGCCGCGGAGCAAGAGGAGGACAACTTTGCCTACACGGGTTTCTCTCCAACATTCTGTCCACCTCGAAGGCTATGCCTCGGCAGGGTGGCCCAGCGCCCACGACTTCGCCTACACGTAGGCTTCACTCCGACGCGTCGCTCGTATCGAAGGCTATGCCTCGGCTCGGTGGCCTCGCGTCCAAGACTTCGCCTACAAAGGCTTCGCTGTGACGCGTGCCCACCTCGAAGGATATGCCTCGGCTCGGCGGCCTCGCGTCCAAGACTTCACCTACTTAGGCTTCACTTCGATGCGCCGCCTGTCTCAAAGGCTATGCCTTGGCTCAGCAGCCTCACTTCTATTAATTTGCCGGCGCATGCTTCGTTTGGATGCACCCCCTGCCCTGAAGGTTGTGCCATGGCTCAGCGGCCTCGCGTCCAAGGCTTCGCCTACATAGGCCACACTTCGACGCGCCGCCCACTTCGAAGGCTGTGCCTCGGCTCAGCGGCCGCTCGTCCACGACTTCGCCTGCACAGGCTTCGTTCGGACGCACCCCCTGCCCTGAAGGTTGTGCCTCGGCTCAGCGGCCTCGCGTCCAAGACTTCGCCTACATAGGCTCACTTCGACGCGTCGCCCGTCTCGAAGGCTATGCCTTGGCTCAGCAGCCTCATGTCTATGACTTTGCCTGCGCAAGCTTCGTTCGGACACACCCCCTGCCTTGAAGGTTGTGCCTTGGCTCAGCGGCCTCCCGTCCAAGGCTTCACCTACATAGGCTCACTCCGACGTGTCATCCGCCTCAAAGGCTATGCCTCAGCTCGGGGGCCTCACGTCCATGACTTCGACGTGATGCGTACCCGCCTCAAAGGACATGCCTCAGCTCAGTGGCCTCGCGTCCAAGACTTCATCTACAAAGGCTTCGCTGTGACGCGTGCTCGCCTCGAAGGATATGCCTTGGCTCGGCGGCCTCGTGTCCAAGGCTTCGCATACTTAGGCTTCACTTCGACGTGTTGCCCGTCTCAAAGGCTATGTCTTGGCTCAGCGGCCTCACGTTTATGACTTTGCCTGCGCAGGCTTCGTTCGGATGCACCCCCTGCCCTGAAGGTTGTGCCTTGGCTCAGTGGCCTCGCGTCCAAGGCTTCGTCTACTTAGGCTTCACTTCGACGTGCCGCCCGTCTCAAAGGCTATGCCTTGGCTTAGCGGCCTCGTGTCTATGACTTTGCCTGCGCAGGCTTCGTTCAGACGCACCCCCTACCCTGAAGGTTGTGCCTTGGCTCAGCGGCCTCGCGTCTAAGGCTTCGTCTACTTAGGCTTCACTTCGACGCGCCGCTCACCTCGAAGGCTATGCCTCGGATCGACGGTCCCTCGTCTGCGACTTCGCTTACATAGGCTTCACTCCGATGCGTCGCCCACCTCGAAGGCTATGCCTCGCCTAGGCGGCCTCGCGTCCTGGACTTCGCCTACAAAGGCTTCGCTGCGACGCACCGCCCGTCTCGAAGGCTATGTCTCAGCTCGACGGCTTCGCGTCCAAGACTTCGTCTACTTAGGCCTCACTTCGATGTGCCGTCCGCCTCGAAGGCTATGCCTCAGCTCGGTGGTCTTGCGTCCAAGACTTCGCCTACAAAGGCTTCGCTGTGACGCGTGCCTGCCTCGAAGGATATGCCTTAGCTCGGTGGCCTCGCATCCAAGACTTCGCCTGCAAAGGCTTCGGTGTGACGCGTGCCTGCCTCGAAGGATATGCCTTAGCTCGGTGGTCTCGCATCCAAGAGTTCACCTACAAAGGCTTCGCTGTGACGCATACCCGCCTCGAAGGATATGCCTCAGCTCGACGGCCTCGCGTCCAACACTTCGCCTACTTAGGCTTCACTCTGACGTGCCGTCCGCCTTGAAGGATATGCCTCGGCTCGGCGTCCTTGCGTCTAAAACTTCGCCTACATAGGCCTCACTTCGACGCGCCACCCGCCTCGAAGGCTATGCCTCGGCTCGGTGGCCTTGCATTCAAGACTTCGCCTACAAAGGCTTCGCTGTGATGCGTGCCTGCCTCGAAGGATATGCCTTAGCTCGATGGCCTCGCATCCAAGACTTCGCCTGCAAAGGCTTCGCTGTGACGCATGCCCGCCTCGAAGGATATGCCTCAGCTCGGCGGCCTCG
This sequence comes from Phyllostachys edulis, assembly GCA_036346405.1. NCBI lineage: Eukaryota > Viridiplantae > Streptophyta > Magnoliopsida > Poales > Poaceae > Phyllostachys > Phyllostachys edulis. The sequence goes on along the minus strand of CM070545.1, from coordinate 21,733,985 downwards.
CATCCAAGACTTCGCCTACTTAGGCTTCACTCTGACGTGCCACCCGCCTCGAAGACTATGCCTCGGCTCAGTGGCCTCGCATCTAAGACTTCGCCTACATAGGCCTCACTTCGACATGCCACCCGCCTCAAAGGCTATGCCTCGGCTCGGTGGCTTCGCCTACATAGGCTTCGCTTCGACGCGCCGCCTGCCTCGAAGGCTATGCCTCGGCTCGGCGGCCTCTCATCCGCGACTTCACCTACATAGGCTTTTCTCCGATGCGCCGCCCTCCTCGAGGGCTATGCCTCGGCTCAGCGGCCTCACGTCCATGACTTCGCCTACAAGGCTTCGCGCTGATGCGCCGCCCGCCTAGAGGGCTGTGCTTCGGTGGGCCGATCTCGCGTCCATGACTTTGCATGCACAGGCTTCGTTCGGATGCACTCCTTGCCCTGAAGGTTGTGCCTTGGTGGGGTGCCTCAGCATTTAGTACTTCGCCTTCAAGAATGGAGTAACAAAAACCACCACTACTACAAAACAGGCTATAGTAGACGCCCCATCACAGGCGGTTCCTTTGGAACCGCTCGTATGGGTCGTCCCGACCTGCGGGTGGCGCGGGCCGACTATCACAGACGATATTTTGTAGAACCGTCTGTGATAGTCATCTATCACAGACGGTTCATTAATAGAACCGTCAGGAATTATCCTGACGGTTCTATTCACAAACCGCTGCGCGATAATCACCAATCACGCAGCGGTTCTCAATAAGAACCGCTCAGGCGATACTACTGCACGATTACGAATAAGAACCGCTCAGTAATAATTAATTATCACAAGCGGTTCTAATTAAGAACCGTTTGTGATATCTATCCTCTCGCCAAGATCGCCTGCGCCGCCTTGCGCGCCTAGAGGCCTCAGGTCATGAGCGGTTCTTTAATAGAACGTGCTCAGGAATGATCCTGAGCAGTTCTACTAAAAACCATCTGTGATAGGTGCTATCACTGAGCGGTTCTTAATAAGAACCGTCTCGATTGTTAGGCGGAAACGAAAATTTAAACATAATGGGCGGGCTGCAAACTTCGCTTTATATAACCTCCATCTCCTCCTCTGCGGTCTCTCCTCCTCACAGCTCATACCTCCATCTCCTCCTCTGCCGTTTCTCCTCCTCACACCGGCCTCCTCCACCTCGCCCGCGACCTCGTCGTCTTGGCCTCCTCCACTTAAATGCCGCCCGGCCTCCTCCACCTCATGCGACCTCGTGCGTCTTGGCCTCCTCCACTTGCCGCCCCAGCCTCCTCCACCTCACCGCGACCTCGTCGTCTTCGGCCTCCTCCGTCGCCGCCTCAGCCTCCTCCACCTCGCCGCGACCTCGTCATCTTGACCTCCTCCACTTGTCGCCCGGCCTCCACTTGTCGCCCGGTCTCCCACGACCTCACTCTCTCTCTCCCCTTTGCTTTGTGATGTGGATTCTTGAGTTGATGCTCTTTGTGATGTGGGTGATGCTCTTTGTGATGTGTGTAGTTCATGTTGAGTTATTTGGTTTGGGTAAAAATATAGATGGTAGATTGCGCACCGTTCGGTAAAATCATCATTTTGCATACGAACTCCGATTGCGACGTTCTTTGGCTCGTTGGAAAGCTAACGAAAAGCTCAATCCGAAAATCCATAAGTCAAGGTCAAATTCTCTTCGCGAGATCTCGAAAAAGTAAAACCCCAAAAAAGGTCGTTTAGGGCCTCTAAACGGCCTCCAAGTTTTGGCACCGTTTTCGGTTTTTTTTGTCGAAAAAGGCTATCACAGACGGTTCTAAACAAGAACCGCTCAGGAAAACTCATCACGAGCGGTTACGAACAAGAACCGTATGTGAAAATGTCATCACGAGCGGTTTGTAAATTAAAGCGCCGGTGATATTCTCGAATCACGAGCGGTTTTTATGAAAACCGCTGCGCGATAATAGCCTTCGAGACGGTTTCAACAAAAACCGTGCGTGATAGTGCGTATCACGAGCGGTTTTGAACCGCTCAGTGATAACTACTCATATCACAGACCAACAAATATAGGCGGTTGAAACCGCTGCGTGATAACGATTCAACCGTCGTGATGAGGCTTCCTGTAGTAGTGCACCCCACACGAAGGGCCAACGAGAAGCGGCAATTTGGTACGTGCCCTCGCGTGGAGCGCTCACACGATATGGAGCACAAAATAAGCGTAAGTCTTTGGGCATCCATGTGCCCACAAGGCCAAAATTGGCTAAGTCGCAGGTGCCCTTGCGCGTATTCCTCAGCCCTCGTGCCTCGCGCTGCACCGAGTCAGAATTTGGCAAAGTCTCGAGCGTCTGCATTCCTGTCAAGCTGGAGTTTGGCCAAGTCTTTGGCCAAGCATATTCATCAACAGGATACAAGACCTCAGCACTCTTCTTTGCCCCTCGGGCGTGCTTGCAGGCACCCAAGGGGCAGGGGGCTAGTGTTGAGTAATCCTACCACCTCGCCTCCGCACGAGCCCCGGCCTCAGGGCACCTTCGCGACGACTTCGTGTAGCCGCCAAGGGCAACCGTCGCGCCTTCGTCGACATCAGACCACCTCGCCTTCGCACGAACCCTGGCCTCGGGGCACCTACGCGACGACTTTGTGTAACCGCCAAGGGTCGTCGCAGTGCCTTCGTCGACATCGGGCCATCATGCATGCCCGCATGCCCGAAGCCATCGCGCACCTCGCGTGCCTTCATGCGTGGCCTCATGCCCGAAGCCCTCGCGTGCCTTCGCGCGTGCCTTCACGCCCAAAACCTTCGCGTGCCCTCACGCATACCCTCGCGCCCACGCCCGAGCCGTCACTTGATCTTATGGGCAAAATGTACATGGAAACACAATTTCAGGAACCTAACGCCCGAAGCCCTCACGTGCCTTTGCGCGTGCCCTCACGCCTGAAGCCCTCGCGCACCCTCGCATGAGCCTTCGCGTGTGCCCTCACGCCCAAAGCCCTCGCGTGCCCTCACGCCCAAAGCCCTCACGCACCCTCGCGTGCCTTCGTGCGTGGCCTCATGCCCGAAGCCCTCGCATGCCTTCGCGCGTGCCTTCATGCCCGAAACCTTCGCGTGGCCTCACGCATAACCTCGCGCCCGTTCCCGAGCCGTCACTTGATCTTATGGGCAAAATGTACATGGAAACACAATTTCAGGAGCCTAACGCCCGAAGCCCTCACGTGCCTTCGCGCGTGCCCTCACGCCCGAAGCCCTCGCACACCCTCGCGTGCCTTCGCAAAACCCTCGCGCCTGAAGCCTTCGCAAAACCCTTGCGCGCCCTCGCGCATACCCTCGCGCTCGAAGCCTTCGCAAAAACCCTCGTATGCCCTCGCGCATACCCTCGCGCCCGAGCCTTATTGTTCACCAACAACAAGCAAACACAAGCTAACAAACTGCACGTATACACATAGGCAAAACACATCCGCGATCACTATTCATACACAAGAAAGAAATCTACGGCAACAGAGGCGGATGCATTTCATCAAACAAGTGGCGTGCAACGCCGAAACAGGAGTAGGAACGGCCTGAGGCCGCTGGTGCCGGCCCAACGCCGACCATCGACACCGCGCCTCCACGGACGCGCGCCCTGTACATGCAAGACACCCGAGGCCGTGCTGTGCCCAAAGGCCGCACCTCCGAGCAACACGCCAGCACTCGAAGCCGCCGCCAACCTCGCTGCCGCCCCGCCGCCACCTCGCGTGGCCGCCGCTGTGGCCGGCATCTTCGAGCAGCACGCCAACACCTGAGGCCGCCGCTGGCCCTGTTGGCCGTTCCGTGCCACATCTGTGTGGCCGGCTGTGCACAACTGCTAGATCGCGCGCTAGGAGGTGCGGCACCCCGCTGCTCCCTACCTACGACGGCGCCCCATCAACTCCCCATCAACTCAAGAACAAGGAAAAAGGAGGAGGACAGGAGGGCTCGCCTTTCACGGACTTCATGCGAGAGCCTCGCTCGGCGACGGAGCCGACCCCGCCGGCGGATGTGTGGAGGCCGCGTGTACAAGTACGTCCTAGCTCGGACTCACCTGCACCCCAAAGCCATCCTACGGCCTAGGCACCCGCGTACGGACGCCTTGTATCTCGGACGCGTCACCATCCCCGGCCGGCGTGGCCGTCGACATTCACGCCCAGGGCGGCATCGCTCGCATGCCCGACCCGGGCCTCATCCGCGACATCAAGCGCACCGTCACCATCCCCGTCATGGCCAAGGCCGCGCCAGCCCGCCGTTAAGGCCGTCGCCCACGCGCGCTGCATAAGCGACTCGCTCGCGAGCTCCGGCCACTAGAGCCGCCGCTCGATCCACTCGAGTTCTCTCCCACTCCTGGAGTGCCTCCACCGTCGGCGCCCCCGCGTCGTGGCGGCCGCCCTCGTCGGCCCCATTGCCGAGGATGCCGCCGCGAGCTCGATGATGGGCGGCCGCCTCCTTTTCCTCCGCCGCCGCAGGGAGCTCCTTCTCCTTCACCGGCACGCGGGTGGCGACGGAGACGCAAGACGCGGACGCCGGGCAGAGGCGGCGCCGGGTGGAGTAGAGGGCGGCGACGCTGGGTGGAGTAGAGGGTGGCGGCGCAACGCCTGGAGAGGGAGGCCGGCGGCCAGAGGCGCCAGGCAAGCTGCAGGAGTTGAGCACCATGGAGCTTTTGGTTGGGGGAAGAAAGAAAAGGAGCTGGGATATTTCGACTGAGAAGGCATGTCCATTTGGCTGAGAAAAGATAAAGAAATAGAGAGAGAAATCGGCAGTTCCTTGGATTCCCACACAAGCTAGGCTCACATGGAAAAAGCAAAAGCTCCCTAATCCCCATGCAGCTCAAAAGGACAGCGAGACCCACAAAGAAGCTTCTAGTTCGCATCCACCCGGCCAGCGCCTTGCGCACGCCTGAAGACCCTATCTTGGAGCGCCCTGCAGATGGCCCCGTGCTCTACAGCCTTGGCGCCCGGTGCGGCGTCGCGCCCTCGCGGCATCATGCTCTCGTGCCCTCGCGTCCATGCGGCCTCGTGGCATCGCGCCCTTCCGCCCTTGTGGCGCCCTCGCACCTCCGGAGCATTCGTCGCCTCGCGCGGCACCCCTCGGCGTCTCCACTACTTCGCACAGCCCCACGTGGCCCCTCGCCTGCCACCTCGTGCCTCCGGAGCTCCTCATACCTCTGGAGCGTCCAGCGCATGCCTTGTGGCGCCCCGCTCCCAAACGTCCGACGACACCACACGCCCTGCGACGCCCACAAGACTGGAGGAGCCTCGCCCGTCGAAATGCAACTACCGTTCAGAACCACCAGGACTTTTTTGAAATATCAACCTCTGCATAAAAGGCACAATTCAAGATCGCCCCTTTGGCGTTTCCCTAAAAGCGCCAAGGGCGAGGGCTAGTGTTGTAAGAATAATTCATCCATTACACTAAAGGGGCCCGCCTTGCAGAAGACCTGCGTACAGGCCCAAGAAGTGCCGTAACACTCCTGGAAGACTATTGTACCCCTCACTTATACTCATAATGTAGCTATCCCCCAAGGGGTATTTCCGTCATTTGTACAGGCTCGGGAGCCTATAAATACCCTATGTACCTCTCATTTTAAGGGGAGCTCTCTTGAGCAATAAAGAAGTATGTTCAAACTGGTGAGCCCCCGTTGGCTCACCGACAGGAGTAGGGCTGTCCTCTCGGACCCCCGAACCTGTATAAATCCTCGTGTCATTTTTTTACCCTGGTGGACGATGGCCCGTCAGACAGCCGACGTCCACCCCCTCACTTGTGTTTGGTTTTTACACCTACAACAACGTCTATATTTATGAATTGTATAATAAATGTTATTATGTTCTTTGAATCAATCATCAGTTATAAAGATTAATAAGTATGTGACTTATTGGTGAAGCTTTTTAACTTATATGATGTCGTTCTATATGTATTCCTGGTCGTATGTCACTAGTCATACCACTAGTGATTTATCGGCTAGGACATGTATTGATTGATAACCATGTTTCACCGGTCATAGATATAGAGATATTGAATCAATAATGTAAACACATGTTCCAGAACATGGTGTTGGATTGACCCACCTTAAGACACTATTGAGATTGTTATGATTTTGTGTGTCATCAGTTGGTCTCAAGCAATAATGATGTATAATCATTAGACCTGAGATCAGTATGATTTCCTACATATGTAATAGTACACTTTGGGGTTATCAAATGTTACTCCGTAACTGGGTAGTTATAAATGTAGTTTTCAGGTATGCTACAAAATATACGGAGGGATATGATTGGTCGGATATGTGATTTGCCCCTCCTAAAATAACAGGAGAGATATCTCTGGACCCCTCGATATGGTCTGATAAAGAAAGTGCATGGCCATACCACTAGTGGTTGAAGAGTCGATCGCGTGAAGTTATCCGACACTTGATCAAGAATGTATTGAACATTCCATAGATGATATAATATCTCACCTGGAATTCAACCAGATATCATGAGGCAAAGGGAGAATACACGAGCAGGTCGTTCAGTTCGATCAAATACGGACTAGTCGTATGGAGATACGTGCTGATCGTAGACTGGTCGAACATGATCACAAACTAGTCGAGAGCTAGTCGTAAGGAATTACGAACTGGTCATGACTAAATACGAACTGGTCGTATAGGGATACGAGCTGGTCATAAGTGATAAGAACCTACTCATAGATCATATTGCATTAAGGTTCGTCCAATATAATTTATGTGTGTTCAGGAATCGTTATGTCCTGCTAGGAACCGCTAACGACTAGCGGTAAGAAAAGAGTTTTCGAGTCACAACTGATTACACACGAACCTACAGGGTCACACACTTAACGGATTGGAATAAACGAGTTCGGATAGGATCCGTCATGGGCTCTATATAAAGAGATGCTTGAGGCTATTGGGATATACAAGACAGACACGTAATATGAGTTGCTCCATCGAAACCCTAGCCATCATCTCTTCGAGAGAGTCTTACCGTACGAGTTGGAGCTAGCACACCAGCGTACGGTGTTCCATCCCTGGACGTGTGGATACCGTAGAGGCACTACTGCGGTTGCTATTGCGCTTGAGAACGATCCACAATCTTCGCAAGGAACACGATTGGTTGCTGGAAGAGACGATCGGCATCGACTACGTTGGACGATCGACTACGCTGGACAATCGACTACGCTAGACGATCAACTACGATGACTACATCGACGCACCATACGTTGGACCAGATTGCTCCAACTCTTCTTCTGCTGTACTGCGCGTCTAGTGGTAACGATCTATGATCTCCTACTTGCATGGCTTCCTAGTTTACATGATAGAAATTTTGAATTGCCAGCCGGTATAGCCTACCCGTATCCCTTCAGTATGTGTGGCCTCCGATTGCTCAAATGTGATCAAGAATATATAGGAGATGTCGAGATGTGCTTACATGATGGCGCTGCGAGATATTAAGGAGCGTGGCTTGAAGATTAGTGGTGTGCAGTTTGTGCACGAAGGTAGGGAATCTAATTTTAAAGCACATAATTTAGCAAATTTTGCTTGTACCTTGGAGTTGGACGCCATGCTTGGTTAGTTACCTCTCTTGTGTTCTTGGATATCTGAACCTTGATGATGAATAAAAGTCCCAACCTTCCTCTCAAAAAAAGGGAAAGAAATGCTAGAGGTAAAAGTTGTTCGTCTAGAGTTTTCAATGTAAAAGTTTGGCACTTATCTTTACTAATTAAAAAGGAAGACATTTTAAGATACATTCTACTGGTATTATAGGATGATAGTATCAATCAAATCTGATGACTGATTTGTTAAAGGTATAATATTTTTTTTTTGTATTTATAATTTTTTGTGACGGTATGGTGGACTTTTCCAACTAGGATTGAAAACATTACTCTTGTGACATGTGATCTCCACATAGGCAATTATAATTCCACCCCTCTCGGGATTATACTACTCATACTATCAGGTGTAGTATAACTAAATCACAACTAATCTGAACCATTGGATCAAAGAGAATAGACGGTCCATATTAAATGAAATAAACCGTAAAAAACTCAAAAAAAAGAAGAGTTGGTGAGTGATGGTACACCGTTTCCCATCTCTCTCTTTTCACCTCCCTAAAAAGTCTCTAACAAATAAAAAAAACAACTCTTCAAAAAACAAATTTCATAGCCCCCTCCCCACTCTCCCAACAAACAAATTAGAGTTTGACTGGGTGCGACAGCAGAGCTGAGGACACAAAGTAGGTTGAGCACGTCAGTGGAGGCGCGGCGTCAGCTTGGTTGAAGCTGGACCGAGCGCGAAGGTGGAGTCGACGGATTAGAGCAGCATGATCCCAATGACGTTAATGTGCTAAGGTAATATGATATTTTTTTTATCCGTAGCAAAGCACACACGTTTAGCTAGTGTAAGTTGATCTTGTGTTGCTCTCAACTTTAGACCGGAGGATTCTGTAACATGAAAAACAGAAGAAAGAAATGCTATAGTCAAAAGATAAGTTGCTCTTGTGTTGCTCTTAACATTAGACCGAGGATTTTGTAATCAAAAGACAAACAATGCGCCCACTGTGGGGCTCGAACCCATGACCACAAGGTTAAGAGCCTTGCGCTCTACAACTGAGCTAGACGGGCACTTGACAAGTTATCATTGGAATTTTTTTTGTCATAAATACTTACTAGGAAGACATTGTGCGCGTTGCTGCGCCATTGATTTTCGATTGCTACGGAAACTTTCTTGTTTTCTAAATTCAACATAGTGGATTGTAAGTTTTTTTTTTGCATGATTCCAATTAGGCAGTGCATATGTTGGGTTCAAACAATTTATATGATTAGTAGTAAGCACAATGTTATATCTCACAGTGAAAGATAACACGAGTCTCTTTTTTAATGTTGTGCGCATGCAAGAGAACAGACGTGGTTAGGTGGACAGCGTGTAAGCAGATGTTGTTATACACATGTAGGTTTCATAAAAGGAAAAGCACATACGTATTACAGAGGTACCATTTCCATCGTTGTACCGGGCTATGCTAAAAGAAACAGTGCAATATACGTTATCTGAACACTGCGAGTTATTCAGAGCAAAACACGAGTGCATATAGCTAACCAAAGCTCCTAGTTGCAGAAAATATATTGCAAATCTGAGTTAAGAGTGTATGCTCAGATTGTCTGATCAAAAGATCAGAAGATGTACAGTGCACCGTTATGACAATGGGTTAGGACACAGTAGTCCTGATCTACAAAGAAAGGACAAAGATAGAAAGTTAGTATGGATTAGCAGTTCATACAGTAAGTTCAACCTTTTTTTGGTTTTTGGTTGTATAAGATGGTTAAAACTCTTTCTTTTGGGATTTCAATGGTAAATCAGTGAATTGTGAACCAAAACGTTTTTTCTTGTGAGTTTCTGAGCTATACAATGATTCTAGCATGTATTAGTACATCTTTTAGTATTTGAATCTAACCGTGACATCATGTCACTTTCCTAAAAGGAAAAGTATATACGTATTACAGAGGTACCATTTCGATCGTTGTACTGGGCTATACTAAAAGAAACAGTGTGCTATGCATTATCTGAACACTGTGAGTTATTCAGAGCAAAACATGAGTGCATATAGCTAACCAAAGCTCGTGGTAGCAGAAAATATATTGCAAATCTGAGTTAGAGTGTATGCTCAGGTTGTTTAATCAAAAGATGTATAGCGCACCGTTATGACAGCGGGTTTGGACACAATAGTTCTGATCTACAAAGAAAGGAAAAACACAGAAAGTAAGGATTAACGGTTAATATAGTAAGGTCACCCTTTTTTGTGTTTTTGGTTGTATCAGATGGTTAAAACTCCTCTCTTTTGGGATTTTAGCGATCAATCAGTGAATTGTTAACCCAAACAGTTTTTCTTGTGAGTTTCTGAGCTATACAATGATTCTAGCATGTATTAGTACATCTTTTAGTATTTGAATCTAACTGTGACATGAGATCGGGGCTATAAATGTATTGTTAATTAGAATTGCTCTACAGAGATGTGTTTAATGTTGATTTACAACCAAGTGCCTCCCCTTTTTTTTAAAAGGAAAACAATGATCTTTCGAACAAAGACTTCCTAGTAAAGGCTGGATTATATCGGTCTGAAAAAGAACATATAACATGGAACTGACTGAGTACATTATGTCTATATTTGTCTAAATACATTTTTTTTGTTTCATTTCGTTTTTACTTGAAAAAGCATGATGATGAAAAGAACTGAGAGGTTGATATGAACAAAAGAGGCATCTAGACATTTGTTTTAAATAATGTTATTGGAAAAAAAATGAGGTCGCATTGAAAGAATTTTGGTAGTCTATGCCGTGTATAGTCTGTAGCTATTCATTTATGTGAATCAGTTCTATAGTTGTTTGAAGTTGCAGTATCTTCGACTGTACCGACCTATTTTCTGCACAAAGTGATCATACACTAATTTATAGGTTGCATGCTAAGAAAGATGATAAACCATAAACCGTACTTGTATAATTGGCGAGGTGATCACGGAAGAGCAGCATATAAAATGAATTGAACTGACCTAAGACTTGCTAATGGGTCTTCCGGTGTCATCTTTGAATAGCTTCCTAGTTTTTTTACACCTTTGTAGAGGTGCTACGCGTGTCATTATCTAGAAAATGTCAACGCATGTATCTGATGTTGTGTATGGTAAACCATGGCCTATAAGAGTGATATTTTTTCTAAGGAAGGACCAAAACCTTAAATTCAGTTTGTACCTTTTAGAGCTGAGATGCCATGAAACGCGTTGCAACTATAGGATGATAATGCGCGCTTCGTTGCGCCTTTGATTTGAGGGTGGTTGACCAATGTACTTAGCTTTTGAATTGTACACAATAGTCTTGTTTGGCATAGAAAACCTATTTTTTTTTATGAATATGCTTAGTTAGGGTATAACAGTGACTCATCATCATCAACGTAGTCCATGTTCGATAATAAAGTCTACCAAATAAATATTAAGAATGGTGTTACAAAATTGTAACCACCACTGACAGGTATCAGTGGTAGTTTAAATAAGGAAAAAATATATATTGCGATTAAGCGTGCCAAGAATTCATGCAAGCCTTTGGGAGGTATACTGACAGCACAATACGCAGGCCTGAAAAGTTTACCAATAGTTAGTAATGTAACAGTGCATTAAACAGGATTGAAAACTCCTAGCTATGTCAGTTGATCATAGTTTGTTTTGGATTTCAAGGATGTCAACTGATAAAATGAGGTTCATCGTTTGAATCTTCATCGCCTTGTAGGATGAATTCAGTAACATTTTTGAAATGTGGCTGCAGTTTTGTTAGGCGATGACAGTTCCAGCATAAGACCACATAGGCATAAACAATTGAGTAGTTGGCTGAAAAATCAAGCGACAAAGACCATTAAGTTCTAGAGACAAACAAGCAACCCTTATCAAGGACAGCTGGGTACTGTTAATAAATGGAACTACATACAATCTGTGCTTAATGGGGGTGTTTTCGCAGGCTATTAAATAACACAATGATAAGATTCATGACACAGCAGACTTTTCATAAGAGGCATAACAAGTCTTGTGGGAAAAAAAACAAAGACGAAGAGACAAGAAATTGGAAATGTATGTACATAAGTGTAACAAATCGTGTTTGATGTTCAAAGTAAGTCAGTTAAAAGATCCTAGCCTAATTAGGAGTGTGGTGGCAGGCCTATCATGATTTTTTTTTGTTCTCTTGGGTAGAATTGTCATTTTGTGCTGAACTTTTAGGCTTTTGTTAGAGGAATATGGAACACAATGTTAAACATGGAAACCTGTATAAAGGTAAAGGTAGAACTGAAGCATATATCCTGTATTGTATCTATATGGTAGTGATTGTGAAGGAAATGACAGAAGCAATAGTTGTGTAATCAGACTCTATGTAGAACAATCTAAAAATACATAGTATCATCTGAACAGAAAGAAACGGTTTACTCAAAATAACAGAATAACATATTGGAACTAGACTATACCGAAGCGAAAACTTTTAAGTTCTAGCATAATAGCATAGTACTATTTAACCAGTTTAGTCACAACATATACATTGTGGAATCAAACTGTACTAAAGTAAAAAGTTTCTGAAAGTATTGTGTGGAACTAAAGCTAATAAGCAAACAAAAAAAATGCAATAATGCAATGACATCGAAGAAAAGTTTAATAGTATTCTAGCTGCAAGGAATATATGAGGCATTAAAACATCTTTATATCATGGTAACGTGAATAAAAGGAAGGACATCCATACTATAATGCTATATGGTACTCGACAATAGCAAAGAAAAACACTATGCATGCACTCTCTTTTATTTCTGTAATAGTAACACTAGAGGCTAAGGATAATCTTGTTGCATGTGGTACAATGAGAATATCTAAGCAGTTAACAACAAAGGAGGGCATGGCTATATGCTATATGTATTTTTTTGTTCTCTTGGGTAGAAGTGTCATTTTGCGCTCAATTGTCAGTCTTTTGTTAGAGGAATATGAAACACAATGGTAAACATGGAAAACGGTAGAAAGGTAAAGGTAGAATTGAAGCATATATCATGTAGCTGTATTGTAGTGACTGTGAAGGAAATGACAGAAGCAATAGTTATGTAATCAGAATCTACGTAGAAGAATTTGAAAAATGCATAGTATCATCTGAACGGAAAGACACAGTTTCCTCAAAATAACATATTGGAACTAGACTATACCGAAACAGATTTTTTTAGTTCTAGAAGAATAACATAGTATTAATTTACCAGTTCAGTTGCAGCATATACATTGTCGAATCAGACTGTACTAAAGTAAAAAGTTTCTAAAAGTATTGTCTGGAACTAAAGCTAATAAGCAAACAAAAAATGCAATAATGCAATGACATCAACAACAAACATATGACTAATAGTATTCTGCCTGCAAGGAATAGGTGAGGCATTAAAACAACCTTATATCATGGTAACGTGAACTAAAGGTAGGACAACCATATTGTAATGCCATATGGTACCTGACAATAGCAAAGAAAAACACTATGCATGCACACTATATTATTTCTATAATACTAACAATAGAGGTGAACGATAATCTTGTTGCATGTGGTACAGTGAGGATATCTAAGTAGTTAACAACAAAGGAAGGCATGCCTATATGTTACATGTAGTCTTTATATAGGAACTCTCATTTAAGTGCTGGAAAAATCAGTTACCTCTTTTTTGGTACATGTACATTGCAATACAAAAGAATTTCATGCAGGCATAGCTAGATATAGCGCATTTTATTCTCTCTCCATTTGAAAAGATATTTCAGGCTTAATTATCTTGCTGATATAACCACAAGCTGCAACCTATGACTACACAAGAAATGGCAGAAATTTGTAGCTGCCGAAACCATTATACTTCATAAATGGCACAACAAATTTACAGGTTATAGCAGAGGAGAAAAGGAGCAAAAATATTTAGTACCTCGTTTACAAAGAAGGCATGAGACCCATAAGGAACCCGGTTTGGTACCTCAACAAATGCTACTGGATCAGCAGACATTGTCTTTGCATCGATCACATTAACTTCAGTTAATATATTGTTTCTTGTCACTCTTTGGTCCTAAGTCATATATGCCTCTCACATTTCTTCCCACTTCAAGTTGTTTCTTGCCACTCTCTGGTTCAGCATGTAGATAAAATTTTATGATGCTAGTCACCTTTGTTATGCTGCCCAGTATAGTGCAATATACGTACAACTGCTTTCTTCGTTCAACAAAGTAACAAATTTAAAAGTAGGATAGCTTCATGAAACATCTAATACAAGCTCAGTGATGCTAAGTTGATAGTGCTTGACAGTTGATGATGTGACCTTCACAGAGGGGGGGGGGATTTAGTGCAACAGATAATAAGCATCTTACGCATGATATCCTACAATGTATCATTGCTTCTTGAAACTGAAACTTCCAATAGAAGTACATGGCAGTATAACACTCACTAATTCGAGGAAAACCTACAGTAGAAATAGTCGATTGCTTTTGTGAAGCAGTGTCGGTTTTCATGTTGAATCTCATCTCATACGTACAAAATATAACATCAGACCAAGAATTGTATCACTGGGAATCAAAATAAAGGTTGAGATTGCAGGTTGTCGCTTTGGTAACCATTCACCTTTCTCGAGGCGGTAGGTAATTAGAATGACTTCGTCACCCTCTTCCCAAGCACTGGCTATGACAAGAGATTTTTAGTGACCAGTTCACAAAGAATACTAACATGAAATGAAATTAGGAGTAACCAAATAACACGTCAATTTGATGCTTAGATTCGAGCACTATGAGACCAAAAAAGCATTTAATTACCTCTTTTTGGTCATAAATTCAAGCCTAAGGAGGGAAGTCTCTCCTACAGACCGACACTGTGAGTGGCCATCTCCCAACGAAACCTGAACCTGGCCTTCACCTCAAAACGAAAGGCACGATGTCGGTGTTTTAGAACCGAACTTACGTAAAGATTGTTTGATTCGGGGGGTCTCCGAGACTCAAATCACGCAGAGAGAGGCGACAAGGGAATTTTTATACAAGTTCGGGCCTTCTCCGGGGAGAATAACAACCCTACTCCTATGTGTATGTATTGATTATGCTGGATTACAAGATCAGGAGAAAGACTTGAGTGAGACATCTTGTGCTCCTGATTCCTCTCTTCTTCTCCTCCTGATAATTCTGCCTTTTATACAGTCTTCGAAGTGTGCTGCCGTTTCTCCAAACCAAAGGCCGCCTTAATGCTTCAGATCGTGGTGCCGTTACTAGAGATTATTGTGAGAGTGGTAACGTTCCTACGTCGCCAGGCAGTTATCACCATAACAGAGAGTTAAATCGTGCCAATATTCCAGAGAATAACAGTGTAATTGGTAGCTCATATCCTTAGATATGGTACAGAAGATTCTCTGATCGACTAGGCCCACATGTCTGTGAGTCCTATCGACTAGTGACTGGTCGTAGAAGAACTTACGACCAGGTGGTGGTCGTAGAAGAGCTTACAACCATAGACTGATCGTAGGAGAACTTACGATCAGGGCATAGTCGTAGAAGGGCTTACGACTATGGGATAATCGTAGAAGGACTTACGACTATGGGGTGGTCGTAGAAGAACTTACGACCTCCAGCTTCTCCCTTATGAATATTAAGGGGTAATCAAGAACCATATGATGGCATTATTATCCATAATATGAATTACATATAAATAATTAAATATGGATTATTAGATCCTCGTCACACGAAAAGGAACCAAATAACCAAAGTCAGAACCAATCGTTGAGTTCAGAAGGGAAGGAAGCAGAATGGAACAGGAAAATCATGTATAAAGGAAAATAACAGAGTTCATCACAATCTGCAACATGGGACATCGGTAGATCTGCACAAATTTGAAAACTACATGTATTAATAAATGTGTAACCAGAAATCCACAACATGACTGGAGACCGGAGGAAGGAAGAGGGGCGGATCGCTAGCTTCATTCGGCGCAATCGTATCTGTTGAGTAGAGGAGGCAAGGTGCAGGTGAAGGGGAGGAGCCAGCAATGAGGCGACGACACGCAAGGGAGGAGGAGGAGGCAGGCGAGGGAGGCGACAGGTGAAGGGGAGGAGGCGGTGGCACGGGCGGAGGGGAGGAGGCGGGCGGCGTAGGCGAGGGGGGGGGACGAGGCGGCGAGGGCTAGTCGAGGGAAGGGGAGCCAGTGTCACAGGGAAGGGGGAGGCGGTGGTGCGAAGAGGGGAACAGCTGGCGGCGGGGCAAGGGAAGAGGAAGCAGCGGCGCTAGGAAGAGGAACGGGAATGGGGAGGGAGTCGATGGAGGGTTAGTGACGGGAGTAGTCTAGAGGGTTCCATCCAGTTCGAGAGGGCACATAAACGATCGAAGCTACACGCGACGGGCGGGCGCACACGACGGTGAGATGTAAACAACGGCGCGCTGCGAGACGCGCGTTAGCGCCTGACTTCGCATTTAATGCCTTGGAGCAGTCGCGTCGTGTAGAGACTCGCACACGGAACGCCGTGCGGCGACAGGACGATCGAACGACCCGTGAACCACGCGATGATTGAACGGGCCGGAAGCACGAGGCGAGCTGTAGCAAAAGGATGATGTGGACGCGCTGGTTGAGCACCGATTCTAGGCGCCATAATAAGGTTAATATACTAGTGCGAACAGACTCCGTACCATGAGAAGTTCACATCAGAATGCTTTTGCACCTCGTCGCTATCACTGTCAATAGGGTAAAAACGGGTCGGATATGAGTGGATATTGCTCTTCTTGTATCCTAATTGATATTTTTACCTTGGGTTTGGAGTCAAATTTGGATGCTCTGGAAACGGATGCGGATTTTTTGTGATACGAGCACAGGTCAGATGTGGATCAGATTCAAATCGGTCACAGTAACTTGACAGATAGCGTACACATAAAGAAAAATATATAACTTCACCAACAAAAGTGTCAAATTATACAACCTATTAGAGAATTATTTATCCTACTTAACAACATAAACATAATCAAATGTAAATTCATATTACATATTAGTCAATGACTAAAGCACCATAGAAGATATTAGAGGATATTGATATTTATCAGATATCTTATAAAATACGGATGCCGATCGGATATTGCTCTTCCCGTATCCTAACTCATATTCCATGATATATTTCGGCTATAGGTACGGATAACATCGGATATAGATCGGAACTAAAAATAGTACCTCGGATGGATTTTTCCTGGATACGACATCAGATCGGACGGGAATTATCCGCCCTGCTCTTCACCCCTACTCATCACCAAAGGAACACTACTACAGAAAAGGCTTTCACGCACGGTTCGTAGCGTCATCACGCAGCGGTTTCGTGAGCCGTCTGAGTTTATGGGTCAGTGATGACATGAGGTCATCACAGACGGTTTTGAACCGTCTGTGATGTATACTTTCACAGACGGTTTGTGGTTCAAACCGTCTGCGATAAGTAATATCACAGACGGTTTCATCCACAAACCGTCTGTGATAATACATATCACGAGCGGTTTCAGCAAAGCAAATGTCGTGATAAGCACATATCCTGAGCGGTTTGACCACAAACCATACGTGATAAGTACATATCACAGACGGTTTGTGGCTGGAACCGTCTGTGATGACTTTTCTCTATAAAGGACCAAGCAGTGGCTGCTTGTACCATTAAATCCGGCATCATATATATATTACATATATATTGTTCGTAGTCTCTCAGCCACTTTGGGGATGATCGTCCCATGACATGAGAAGGATGAGGCGGTAGCCACGGGCAACCTCATTGAGCCCTTGCAAGTATAAAAAGTATGGATGCAAAAGAAGCGGTCGGACATCCAATTACTGGATTGGGCGTCGCTATGTTGAAAAGTGTCGTTGATCTTGAGTACTCCGTGGGAAGTGGCATCATGTATTAGCAACTAACTATTCTTGAGCATGTAATCATCTTTAAACCCAACAAGAACACCAAGCAACCATTCTCATATTTCAAAAGAATTCTCAACTTGTTGCTTGGTGTTCTTGTTGGATTTAAAACAATTACATGCTCTGGTTGCTAATTCATGATGCCACTTAATCATTCTTCTCATGTCATGTGGACTAATTCCTAAAGTGGTCGAGATATAATATATATATGATCTCAATGGAGACTTTATAGAGAAGAGATTATGAATGGAATGGTAGGGCGACTGCACGCAAGAGGTAGGAGAACTTGGGGTATGAACAAGGGACTATTAATATGAACTAATTATCAATTCAATTTCAGCATAAGACTATTTACATCGTTACATCACGAGCAAGGGACTATTAATATGAACTAATTATCAATTCAATTTCAGCATAAGACTATTGACACCATTACATCACGAGCAATGGGACTATTAATATGAACTAATTATCAATTCAATTTCAGCATAAGACTATTGACATCATTACATCACACAGACAAGGGACTATTAATATGAACTAATTATCAATTCAATTTCACATAAGACTATTTACATCATTACATCACGAGCAAGGGACTATTAATATGAACTAATTATCAATTCAATTTCAGCATAAGACTATTAACATCATTGAAGCGGTTCATCGACAAGAGAACAAGACCAAGGGTGTCCAAACCCACCACACCAAGAGTAGCCCTCGGCATCCATCATGAGCACTAGCTAGCCATTTTCATCACAGAGCAAGGAGGGTAGAGAGAGAGGGACCTTAGTGCAGGCGCAACCACGATGGCGACCCCACCACCAAACACAACCCTCATCCATTTCCTTTACCTTGCATAAATCACACAAACATCGGACACAACTTAAGGCTCATGCATAAAATCAAACTCAACAAAAGACATTAAGCTAACAGATCTAGAGGAGAATAGAGGAGGATGGGAAAGCAAAGCCGGCCGAGACCTAGCGGGCGCAAAGGGGTCGAGGCGACGGCGACAGGTCGGCGGCGGCGAGGTGGGGAGGAGCGGAGTTAGGCGGGCGCAAACCCTAGCGGCCGAGGCGGGAGTGTGCGAGTTTGGGCATCATCGTGGTTAGGGCTAACGGTGACGCTGAAAAAGACACTCTTATCGTCACGAGTGTCTTTTGCGAGATCACCATATGCTACAACCGTCGGCGACAGGAAGAATGGCGGTGTCGTGGCGACGGAAGAATGGCGGCGTCAACAATGACGAGGGAGCGACGAGAGTAAGGCGGCTGGTAGTGACGAGTTAGGCGCAAACCCTAGCGGCAAGTCGGGCTAGCTCCTACTTATAAAGAGACTTATCGAGACGGTTCTATTATGGAACCGTCGGTGATAATATCACGACGGTTCCATAATAGAACCGCGTAATATAGACATATCACGACGGTTCCATAATGGAACTATGCGTGAAATGGTTTTTCTCAAGTATATACACTTACATGACATGAAGAAATTACATGTTTATATTAAAAAGCGAAACCTATAATTAAACAAGGTTTTTCTAGTGGCGAAGGTAGGCTGCTATCTCCATCGCAATACTTCATAAGCGGCAGTGTCGGCATCGAGGCAGTTCTCGATCATCGTGACGAAGCTGAAATCGTCCACCGTTGACGCGCTCGTTCAGTGTCTCGAAGACCCTCGATTGTTGAACCAAGAAGAATTGAGCCCATAGGCTCTCTTCCCTTGCTTGAGGTCTCGGCTCAGTCGACTTCGATGCGCTGCCGCCTCGATTTCACAGATCCAAGTGACGGCAAGCCTCCAGAGGCGTGCAGCGTCGTTTTGGAGGACTATGTCGATGACGCGATAAACTTCGCCGAAAGCGAAGGTAGCCGCCACCGCTCCGCAAATTCTGCTGGCAGAGGAGTGAACACACCTGTTGATCAAGCAGTGTTCTTCCGCAAAGACGGTTCAACGTACACCGAGAGAGGTGCTGACAAGGCGGGAAGGCCATCGATCTGCAAGCGACAAGGAAGAGGCGACCATTTCTTTTTTTATAAGTATGTGGGGATAATCATCTTGGATGGCGGATGATCCTTTTTATAAAACAAGGAATAAATTCGGGCGTGAGGCGAAGAGCGCGATCGGGAGCCGAAGCGGATCGATGCGATGAAGAGACGATCGGGAGCCGGGCGGATTGGCGGCAAACGAGCGCGCCGGCGATGAAGAAACTCACGCTGAGCGATATTATCACGAGCGGTTATTGTTAAGAACCGCTCGTGGTATAATAATATCCTGAGCGGTTCTTGTTAACCGCTCGAATGCATACTACCGAGCGGTTGTGTTTTAAAACCGTCGCGGATCTTGATAATATCACGAGCGGTTCTTGTTGAACCGCTCGTGATACTCCTGACGGTTTTCAACATGAACCGCTCGTGATATTGCCTCTTCCGAGACGGTTTTTAGCATTACGGCGATGCGCAGAGCGGTCTCTAAACCAAAACCGTCTGTGATTGAATGTAATACCGACGGTTTTGGTCAACCGTCTGTGATGAGGCGTCCAGTATTAGCCTTTTTGTAGTAGTGGAACAAGATGAAATTATTGGGTGCCATGCTCCCAAAGCAGCATCAAACTCTACAAATGATCAGACGCCCAAATCCGAATTAAACATGTCTAAGCACAAAGCGCACACGTAATCACCAATTCCATGCCTTAATTAACTCCACCGTGGCATAATGAAGACATACATAAATAATGGCACAAACACATGAATGCCAAGCCAAAAGTCCGAACCCGCGATGACACTGACACATGCTAGTACACTTCCACGCTGATCAGGCCGTGCAAAGCTCGCGCGAGAACCCGACGCGGCCGTTTGCGACGTCGAACAGCACGCGGTGGTTCTGCTGCTGCATGCTGGCCAGCACGTTGAGCGCCGCGTTCACGCCGTCCGAGGGCCCCGCCGCCATCGCCAGGCACGCGACGCCGCCCGACGAGCTGTGGATCATGACGTTATCCTCCGGCAGTGTCACGGTGACTGCCCCCGCGAACACGAACGTGATCGTCGGCACCGAGACGACCGAGGCGTTCACGTTGAAGCACGTGTCGAACCCGCCCAGCGGCGCCGCCACTGGCGCGTGCACCCTGCTCCGGAACGCGTCGCGCACGGCGGCGTACACCGGGGCAGCGAGACGCGTGTACATTGTCCCGGCGTCAATGATCGTGCCGCTGCCGGTGACCGGGTCGAACGCAATAGCCGACGCCGGCACCGACACGGCCTTGCTGCCTACACGGATTCCGATCATGTTGACGTAGTAGAGGGAAGGCCGGCGAGGGTTGTAAAGCAATGGCGTGGTCTTGATCTTCTTCGGTTGCCCGATGGGACCGAGCTTTAATGTGCCCGAGAAGTTGGATGACTTGTAGCTAGGGAGGCAGTAGGAGAAAACAGAGCCGTACATGTCTTTGGTCTGTGACAAGAAGGACAGCGGCCCGCGTCCGAAGCCGATGAGTCCCTGCGGCGGCACGGAGCTGCCGGTGACGACACGGAGGCACCCGAAAGTGTAGGACGCCACAACGTCGTTCTCGAGGGCGAGCGAGTCCTGCCCGAGCATGGCTTGGAACGTGGACGCGGCGTACGTGAGGTTGAACGCGCACGACGAGCCGGCGCCGCCGGGGCAGGAAGGGTTGGGCACCTGCGCGCACTGCAGCGAGCCGCAGCGCACCGGGAGGTACGTGGACGACTGCGTCGGGGAGAACGACGGCGCCGCGGCGCAGCCCGTGCAGGCGCTGCATGGCACCCACGCGGCGTCGTTGCTGGGGTCGATGGCGACGAGGAGCGCCTGCGCCGGCGTGCCGAAGCGCACGCGGGCGACGTAGTTGGGTATGCCGAAGATCTGCCGGCCCGGCGCGATCGGCACGAAGGAGTGACCTTTCTTCTTGGGTTTGGCAGTCCCCGCCGCAAGCATGACCACGCGTGCCGCGTCAGCCGCCGACTGGGAAGCGAGAGAGGCCGCCCATGCGGTGAGCGGCGCCCCGTCATTGGGTGACACTGTGTGAGAACGTGCCAGGTGCAGCGTTGAGCTGCGGACGGCAGTTGCAGCCGTCCAGAACGTGGACAATAAGACGAGGAGGGCGGGGAATCTAAGGAGTGACATGGTTGCTCCTAGTGTGAGGAAGGATGGCAAGATGTGAGATGCAAGGAGCTGAGTGTAGGTGTTACATGGTGGTGTATATATAGGAGTGTGCGCTTGATGGCGAAGTGTCCTGCTTCTCCCCTCAGGAGATGGATCTTAATATTGAGTTGCATGTACTAACTAATTTATCCAAAAGCTTAAACTGATGAGGAAAGACAGACAATTCACCTATAATTCAACGCTCCCTCTCACGTGTAGGCTCCCTCAGACCTAAAACGTGAAATAGAAATGAGCTGTAATTATTAATTTTTAAATTGTGTGAACCGGATCTTGAACTCAAGACCTCTTGGCTTTGATACCATATTAAGTTGCATGCATCAACTAGTTCACCCCAAAACTTAAGCTGATGAGGAAAGACGGACAATTCATCTATACTTCAACACTTAATTAACTGGTTGGATTGTTTTACGGCTGTAGTGCCGTGGATGTCGATCATACGGGATGAAATGACCAACATTGTATAAAATAGTAAGTTTGCTGGGCGTATATACCAATCCGTGTCATTCGCATCATAGGAACAGGTATACTAGTGCTGTGACTTGTGACTGGGAGATGTCAGTATAAACACATAAACAGGTGCAATCATAAAATACTTCCAGTTTGGACATCAAATCTATATGAAAATTTTTGAAGAAAAAAATGTAAACGCACTCTTCGCATTTTACTCTATCTATGTATAAATTTCAAATTCATGTTGTCAGTAACAAAAATGTTTAATTTCTGACAAATAATAAATCAAAAGGTAAAGGGAAAAAAAAGGAAAAGTAAACACAAATGTTGCTATCCACAGCAAAACTCTCTTTTTCCGTTTCCTTTTAACAGATTTTGAGTTCGAAGTTTACATTTTAATTGGTTTCACAACACTCCGTACACTCCAACGATGCGTTGCTGAATTGACTAGTTGGTGTCGAAAACTATTTTTGAGGACTTGTTTCCGAAAACTACATGGCGTAATTGCTTGGCAGAGGATACATTACTACTGTCTCTGTTCTTTTCAAATGATTACCAAAGTAGTAGATAAAGTCGATAACATCATTTCAAAACGTACAATGAGAGCATCAGTTAAATTCTTCAAAAAGAAAGTTGTTCCCATGCCGCGTGGATCCTGGCCTTTGTGCATAACACATACGCGTGATGGCGATCCATAAACAGCATGCAGATTGCAGGCATCCATGGACCAGCTTGGCCAGCTCTTGATCTAGAGCGCCGATTCCAGTTTCTAGATCATGTGGCTGCTGCATGTGTTACTTTGGCTGATCACTGATCAGTGTCCGCAATGGTGGTCGATGAGGGTGCACGGCACAGACTGTACTCCATATTGTTGGTTGTTGGGATGGAGCGCGATGATGATCCTCATCGAAGTGTTGGCACTGTGAGTTTGTGGACAAGTGCGGGTTTGCGGGAGGCAGGGAGTAGTGCGGCGACGGGATGAGGAGTTGAAAGGTAGACGATGAACCTGCGCTTATGTGCTTGCTAGCTATGGCTGCTGCGTTCGGCTCCGGCAGAGCACGAGAGGAGCGCATGCATGTGATGCGCACTCCAACGATGGTGGAGTGGTACATTTCCGCGTGTAGACGTCAAATTGTACGTCGTATTCCATGCATAGAACTTAATTCGTTTATATTTTTTTTGAACCGTAAAAGTTAATTCGTGGTGATTTTATAGATTTCTGCGTTTTAATTAGTAAAAGACTGTAGTTTGTCATTTGCCAATCTGTAGCTCTGTAGACTAGACCAATTTTGGACGTCTGTTTTTGGGTGAGGCTTCCTTCAGTCTTTTGGCAGATTTGCACTTATTCTGATAAGCTAATGTGATGCGGCAATGCATGGTCTAGGTGGGATGGGATTATCGCACCGGATTACATGCAACACCGGCCCAGACCATGTTCTTGTTCTGCTCTCCCTGTACAATATTTGGTTCCTGTCAGACACACACACACACACAGAGAGAACATTGCATGCCAAGGACAATGCAATTTGTATACCAAACCAATGTTCCATTTGTACAGCCCATGTATATCCTAGTGCATTTTCAATTAATCTAGCACAAGCACTAATATACTGGCTATGCTGGCTCGTCTGTATGTAATTTTCGGCATCAATTTATATGCTTTCCTTGCCGCTCTTTCTATGGATGTTCTTCCATTGCAGAGGAGGTCCTGGTGGTGAGGGAGGGCCTCATCTTGACGATCTGCTCGTCGTCCACGCCCATCCTCTTGGCGGACATGCCCGCCTCGAAGAAGCGCTTTACAGCGTTCCTCATGTACGCAATGCCTTCCCTCACGTTCATCCTGTCCCTGATCCTGTCCTGCAGGCTGGTGAGGAGGTGGTCCCCGTTCAGCACCGACGCGAGCTGGATGATTTCCTGCTGGAACTCACTCAGCTTCGCTTCCTCGTTCGCCTCGGTTTGCCGTATCCTTGTCGGCATTGGAAGTTGCTCTGCGTATGTACATGGGGAAGTATTCAGAATACAAAGCAAACCAGACATGCGTACATGATCTAGTTGCATAAAACGGACTAATTTTTCCTAGCTAGTAGCAATACCGTGTTGTATAGTAGCTGTACAATAACTCCAGGTTTGCTAAATATTTACCACTTATTTACTCTACGGATCGAAGTGCTTAGCAAAAATGAAGTCCTACCTGGGCAATCAGTCCTTGGTTCAGTTCTCGTTTGCACAACGCTTTCGAATGTTCCAGCCCATGCGTCTCTTTTAGTCAAGAAATCTTGTGGCAGATCGAACAGCTTTTTCACGGTTGCAGGAATCGAGGAATGCTCGTATTGTGATGTTGGGGTTGGATTTCCATTTGGCCCATGGACAACTGGAACGACATTTAATCAGTAAGTTTTATAGTTGAGTGATCAGAACACTCAGATTAAGCTAGTGTCAGATCTGCAGAGATTAAAAACTATAAATGCCTACTTACCTGTTCCCTTCTCAATCCACGGAGAGATCATGATGGTCGGGACGCGCACACCCAGCCGGTCGAATGTGAAGTTGTACGGCGCCGGGCCGACAATTCCGTCGGGGCTGGGCACGCCGTCGACGGGCGTGGGAACGTGGTCGAAGAAGCCGCCGTGCTCGTCGTAGGTGATGATCATGAGCGTCTGGTTCCACTGCGGGCTGGCGCGTAGGGTCTCGTAGATCTCCTTGATGAACATCTGGCCCTGGTAAACGTCGTGGGAGGGGTGGTCGTCGTTGGCCGGCTTGGCCTTGGAGTCCATGTAGTGCTGTTCGACGACGGCGTAGTTGGGGAGGGAGCCCCGGCTGGCGTGGTCCTTGAAGGCGTTGTGGAACGGGTGGAACTTGGTCAGGTACTTGAGCTTGCGCAGGTTGCGGTAGAAGAGCACCGCCGGCACGTCCTGGAAGTAGACCCCGAACGACAGCCCGGCGTCGTAGACGTTTTCGAAGATCGTCCTCTGCGGATACCCCCTGGCAAGCAACCTGCATCGTGCAATTCACAATTAGGAACTATTTTTGTTGTCAGAGAGAGCTAGGATAATTTCTGTTCTCTGAGAAGTCATCAAAAGAGTGCTCAATTGAAAAGATAAACATCGCATCGATTGTTCCCCAAAAATCAAACAGCTGGTCTGAACTCTGAAGTGTTGATCGGGGTGTGCAGAACTTTCTTATTGCTGATTTCAGCTTTCCTGACTGGGCAGGGGGCAGGGCTGCTGGGCCCATTTATTGGGCGGGCCAAAATCTAGCACGGTTGGGTTGAGGCCTGACTAGATTTTGGGCCTCCTGTGCTCAGCTTGATCTGGCCTCCTGTTGTTGGTCAGACCGACGTAAGGAGATGTTGTCGATTTGGTAGACCATAATCAACACCACTATCTCGCACTTTGCTGGTCAACACCACAAAAGCAATATGCCACCCAAATGGCGCACAACAGCCGTGGTCCAAGGGACTCATGAGTCAAGGCATCCTAGTTCTACAACACACCCCACTGTATTTTACTCCTTCCTGCAGGCAATGCAAGTGTGGAACAGCCGAGCAGCACACATACTCCACTGCATAGCACCGCATGATGCACAGATATCAGGACGACACCGCCGGTCTGTGAGCCATTTTTTACCCTCAAACGCGTAGGAATTTAGGAATCTTCTCATATCTCACTTGACCCCGTTCACCGACACAAGTCTGTCATTAGCTCATGGCCGAGTTTATGTCCTCCGACTCTTGTCATAACCACGGCAAGATGACCAAAAGAGACGCCTGTAGATTCACTGACAAGCGAGGCCAGTTAATCTGTGGTCCCACGGTTCAGTGCGGTGACCAGTTCTTATTTCGTCTCTAGATCGATCAAGGGGGACCACCCTCTCGAGGTTGCGTGCCACCTCCCATCGCCTCATTTCACATGGATGACAGATCGAGCCATCCTTGGTGATTAATTATTGATTATACTACTAGTTTACTACAGGTTCACCCTAGTGCACTAATCGGATCTCTGGAGAGAAAGCAAAAGCGAAAGGCAGAAGCGACGCATGGTCCCCAATCACAATTTGCAAAAGCAAAGACCACCGATGATATTTGTTGTACCGGTTAATCACAACCGGACATGTGTCTCTTTTGCTATATCAAGTTGTGACATTTCTTGTACTAGTGTGGCAGTGCCCTATCATAATGATGTAGCACCCTAGACAGGAGAATGTGAGGTTAAAACTCTTTTGCAAGAAGATACTACTGAACAAAGAAAACAGAGGAAGCGAAGAAATGTGAGGCGCCATAGTCTCTCCAGGCATGATGTATGTTAGGAATTAGGATGGTTTGTTTTGACGAACTGTTCGGCTAGGTCGTCCGGCTCAAAAGAAGAAGAAGAAAGATAAGGAAACCGTGGCTAGATTTGGGTTGCGGTCCTACACAAAAAGATAGGAGTAGGCGAATAGCTATCGCTGATTTCTTAAAATAAAATAAAAAAGGAGTGTGGCACTGAGGGAAAAAATGTTACATGGGGCGTAGTTTTAAAGGAGTACTATTGAGTTTCATCATCTTTGTGCATGTTGGTCCAATTTAGATCGTTCAACGACCGTCGTCGTCCAGAGTATGTGCAGAAGCAGAATGGCGGATCAGCTTGCTGTCTAAAATCCTTTTGCCTTTCAGAGTCTGTGCAGGAAAGTAGTGTGCCCAAGATAGGTGCGTGCAGTGACTCCTCTGTACCTTTGAATGCAATTTTTTTTTAAAAAAAAATCATGCCTTGCGTTAGCAACCACAGGGGTGGAGCTAGGTCTAGCAAAAAACTACAGATAAAAATGCAAAATGCTACTATGCACTTAGATGTACTAAAATAGCATGATGCAAAACAAGCTGGGCCGGCCGAGACCCAGGCTGACACTGGCTCTGCCCCTGCCCGCAACACAGAAATTTTCTTACGTGTACATGTAAAAATTGCCACGTGATTTTACAAAAGGGTATGCAATTAGATCACTAGTTGACAACTGAAGTGCATTTCAAATACTATTGTTGTACTAGTGCAATTACAAATCTAGAAAATGCCACGATAGGTAACATCACATGATATATATCCAAAAATATGTTTTAAGCAAAATTTGGTATCCATTTAATCACAAAGCTGCCTATCGATGTTGATACAATTACAAGCTATTTAAAATGTTTTCACATTAACTCTTTGTTTAATATGCAACTCCGTAGTAGTAACACTTTCTATAACTAGGATGAGCATGACATTTTTGTGCTTATCTAGCATGCAACAGCTCTATAACACCCTACCATGCCAGTATGCCACCGCTAACACCATCCATCAATAATTTTGGCAACCAACCCCTGCATCGATCAGGTCGCACGATGGATCAACCACGTCCACACGCAACGAATCAAAATGCATTGTCGCAACCAGCTCAGGATATCAACAAATCAATTAAAAACGCGGAACATAATAAAAGAGCCGACAGTGGGGAGTTAGTTAATGTGCGTACTCTGGGTTGTTGCTGGTGGCGCCGCCGGACGTGCCGGAGTGCACGAAAAGTCGGTTGGGCTGCGTGGACGTCGGCACGGACGCGAACCAGCGGTCGAAGACGGCGAACTCCTTGACGAGCTCGCGGTAGACGGCGACGCTGTCCGGTGCGAAGCCGTTCATGACGGCGTCCGTCATGTTGGCCCCCAGCGACCGCGCCTGCTGCACGAACCCGTCCATCCGCGCCGGGCCCGAGGCGTCGTCCGACCCGAATATCTGCTGCCGGATCTCCTGGAACGAGTGCCCCGGATCTGGGTCCACGAACTGCGCGCCCTCGCCGAAGTAGACGCGCCCGGCGGACGGATCCGTCGTGTTGATCGGGTTCCACTCGCCGCCCGTCACGCCGTCGATCGCCGGGTTGAGACGCTTCATCCACCCCAGCATGTGGTCGAACGACCGGTTCTCCATCACCACCACCACCACCGTCTTTATCGGGCTCCCAGCCAGGCCCGGCCGCGCGACGCCGGCCAAGACGATGAGGAGCAGCACGGCGACGAGGAGGCCGTGCGGCCGGCGGCGGCCGCACGTGGGAATCGCCATTTCTTTCTCGCTGTCTGCCTGCTTTGTTTGTGTGTAGTAGTGGGGAGGGTTGGGGAGTGTGGTGGGGGGGACTCGTGATGGACCCCCTTGGCGGCGTGGCGTGGCCCTTTATTGGGCGCGGCGTGGGGTAGCTGTTGTCTTATTGTAGACCGGCATAGACAGGGTCTACAAGGCCAGACCAAACTGGGCCATGCCATGCAATGCACGATGAAATCATAGCTAGCACAATTTATTGATCAATACCTCCTTATCCAACAATTAGTCAACCAAAAGCATTTTTCAGATCTTTTCCTCATTTGTAAATAGTACTACCACAATGAAATCATCTCCTTAAAAAATAAAGTCATCAAATCAATTATACTAAAATCATACTCCCTCCGATTGAAATTACTTGACGTCCTGTAGTCCTTAAGTCTCTTTGTCAACATCAACTATAATAAATCGGAGGGAGTAGCATGTATAACTCAATTTTTTTTATGTTAGTCACACTTCTAATAAGACAAGGAAGATTATCCTGAAAACTTCACCGCATAGTCCTTATAAATTCAGTATTGTATGGTCCATTGATTTTACACCCTAATTGCTTTCGTTTTTTTACGAGAAACAGTATGGGCCTCCCTACTGTATATCTATTACTATAAATACAAAAATAAAATGTTTTATGTACAGAGGAAAAGGAAAACAAAAAAAATTACAACCTTCTAAAGGTAAAGAACATTAAACAATTGTTTCTAGCCAATCAAAGATAAATTGTCTATGGTCTTCTTTGACTTGGTGCACATGCATTGTAATTTCACTCTTAAAGAGGCTTTTTCTAACTAGAAATATTCGACGTTATCTTCTCAAATACTTTGCCATTCTTTTGTTTCCAAATGTGTCATGCTATAATAATAAATATTTCCATATTATCGGTATTGTTTGATGTTCTTTTAATGTACATCAATGTTGTATCTAATATCTAAACAAAGCTTATTTCCATCCATACGTGTTCTATTTTTGTGCATACTAGTAGCTCGGGCGCACCCTTGAGCATGTCTATTTTGACGATGCTCAAAAGCCTACAACTTGACGACGCATTTACTCCACCTGCAGTTGGACAAAGATGAGGTGATTTTCAGGTCAAGTTCTTGTTGAAGAAATGTACCTTCCAAGCATTTCTTACGTAAATTACCGGTCCTCACGTTGCAGGCTAATGAAGTAAGACTGGAGCTTCTTGGTAGCCTCCATGAAATCCCTAGCGTGGCTCTCAACATCAACTGCTTGGCATGAAACCGATAGCAAGACACAGTCTGAACAAATTAAACTACAGATATACAGATCGTAGTATTCTAAGCACCTAAAATCTAATCTACCAGCACTACTATAGAAAAGGTCTTCACAAACGGTTTAAAAACGTCATCACAGACGGTTTTGTAAACCGTTTGAGTTTATGGGTCAGTAATAACATGAGGTCATCACAGCGATTTTTGAACCGTTTGTGAAAAAAGCTATCACAGACGGTTCTTGTTTAGAACCGTCTGTGATAGTCTATTTTCACAGACGGTTCTTGTTCAGAACCGTCTGTGATAGTTTTTTCTATTACAAAAAAAAATCGGATTTTGAGCCGAACCAATCAATTGCTGGACAGTAGTTTCCATATACAACCTCTAGCAAGACAACTAAAATCCAATTAAAATTCTGATGGCAAACACATTGTAGGAGAGAACTATATAGCAAAAGGGAAACCAAAAGGTTTCACAACGTCTCCTCCAAATGGGAAAAAAAAGAATAAAATTATAAAGTTAAACTAGGTAGAAACCATCTGTTCCTCCAAGATCCTGAAGAATTCATCGACTTCTTGGATTGGTCTTGTGAGCTCCTCTATGTACCTCACTAGTATATCACAAACTATTCTTGCCTATCGTCCGAATTCGACTCAAGCTCGTCGGCAAGGAAAAGGAGAGACAATCGAAAACCTCCAGCGGCACTCCGACCTTAGGTAACACAAAATTAAGATCATTTTTATGGACATTAAATCATAAAAGGTACAAATAAAATAAGAACCATCAAACAGCCAACAAATTATGTATGTTTTGGGGATATACACGTACCTTCCGGCAGTCTACCTCCTGCGGCTGACATGGAGCTCCTGCTCGTCCCTCCTCCTCCTCCTCGTCTGCTGCGTCTCCTCGCCGAACCGCCTAGTACAGAATGTAACTTAGTTTAAAATTCTCACACCAAGGTATTGGATCAAGGTGAAGTCCTCCTTTGTCTGTGTAGAGTCGTAATCCTTGTTTTTAGGCTTTGCATTCAAACCTGCAAGGTACCCATTGTCGAACAGTTATATAGTAAACAAGATTTTGAATATCTTTTATCAAATTGATAAATTGGTGGGAACTGTTGTAATTGAGGGTCATTTTGGTAATTTGTGAATTAGAGAAAAGAAGAAAATAGAAAGAAAAGAAAAGGGTGGCGGGGCCCACCTATCAGTGAGAGAGGAGGGAGAGGATAAGGCTGGAGACTCAGCTCTAGCCCTATTCTCACACGCGCGTGCGGCGTGGTGCTCCCGTGCGGCGACGGCGCATGAGGTGCTGGCGGCCCATGCGCTTTGGCGTCGGCCGTTGGCTACAACCGCGCCGCCCACTCCTCCTCTCCTCTTCTTAAGGTGGCCGACGGCTCCTCCTTTCTTCACCCAAAATACAGAGTTCCCTTTTGAGTGCTTCTTCTTTCTCTCCGATTTTGGCTTCCGTTTTTAGGGGATTTGGAGCTCTTACGCCACCGTGGTTGACCCTACGCCGTCGGTGGTGAGGTCTTGGTCTTCTTATGTGCACATCCCGCCGGTTTCCTTCGTGAGCTCTTTCCTCTGTGGGTGTTTGATGGGGAATCTGGCACTTGCACGATTGGAGCCCGTGTTGGTCGGCTCTGGCTTGATCTTGAGGTGGAAGGAGCCTTCGGTTTTGGTGATTGATGCACATTGAGTGTATTCGACCGGTGCACCGTGGTTCTTGTGCGGCATCCCCTGTATCTCGTCTTCGCACACTAGTGTGTCCCGGTTTGTGAAGTTGTCATTGTATCTCTGTCAACCTCATCCGGTATTTGTGGCACAGTAGGGCAATTTGTGTGCCTTGCCCGGTTCTACTCGGTGGCTTCGAGTGGCACCCGCTTCGCAAGTTTTCTGGTTTTCCATTTTACACATCACTTGACATATTTGTTGTACTAGTCAAAATCTAAAATTATGATTAATTGGATTGATACTAGTACTGAGAGATATTGGTTAGTGATATTGTAGGCTTGGTTTAAATGCTCAATGAGGATAATTGTCATATACTGAAATTGGATTGATAGCTAATTCAGATTTGAGCTCTAATTGTGTTGCTTACTATTGTCAATTTATCTTTAGCTTTCAGCTCTGTTACTTTCAGTAGGTTCGGTTGCATTTTGTCTACTAAATTGGTTTGATTCGCTGTTCTGTGACCTTGCTGGTCTTCTGTCAGTCGATAAGCTTACATGCTGCAATTTGTGATCTTTTAGCTTTGTTAGTCACTTACTTCTCTGTTGACTAAAATGCTAAAGTATTGATTATATGATTCTCTGCACTCTGCTAAGCAAATCCAATTCTTAGTTGGCTAAAAGAAAGCTTGCTGTTTATGAGATCAAATTTTGATATATTAGTAAAACATTCTTTAGAGCTCAAAGTCTAATTTTTTATTGTCATATTTAATTTGAGAAGAGTATAGACATTAGTAGCGAGGAGGCCAAGATTTTATCATGTGCAGCCCGACATCTGAGAGCATTAAACATTCAAATTAAATCTGAGCATTATGCTGATTTTTTTTGTTAAGTTCTATCTTTTGAGTATTTTATCCTGTTTAAAGGACGTGAATATAATACATGCTTTAATATTTTTTTATCATTTAAATGCTGCTAAAAATATGTTTTAATTGTAATAATTGTTGCTAGAATTATTCCTAAATATTTACTTAAGCCGCAGATTTTACGACGGGAAGAACGGTTGATCCGGTGCATGGGCGATGTTTAGCGTGGGACGCTCATGTTTCTAGGTGGTCTGTTCCTTGGGACTAGTGGGTGGGAACATATGTGCCGCTTTCGTCAGGTTTGCCAACGTAGCCGTGCGGCGTGCCTGCAGATGCTGCTGGTTCTCGACGAAACAGATCAGCAACTCAGCAAGCAACGCGGGCCCGTGCAAAAACACGGTTCAAACCCAATGTTTTACTACGACGAGTAGCTAGTAGAACTAGATTGGTCACAAGTAGATGATGTTTAGGTGGCGCGGTTAATTCTCGTGTGAAATACTGACTCATGGTGATATCATCAAGGGGTAAAAGAGAAAGAAGTAAGCTAGTACCAGCTGCATTTTCCGAAATACTAGGAGTAACCCAAATAGGTATGAGTTTATGATTTATCTTAGCAATTCCAACTGTACGATGGTGCGCAGATTTAAATGTGTAGTAATATGCTTCCAAGATTCCCTTTCTTGCGCGTTATCAGCTGGTGACTGAATGGTGGGCCCTTTGTCATGATCCCTTCCCCTTTTCGTGTAATCATGTGCGTGTGTAGCTATCAGCAGAAATGGCACGTCCATGCACCCACGACCCATCCCCTGCTGCCGTGCACGACTGCCACCGGCTTGCTTACTTAATGCAGAAATTAGCCCAGTAACATCTTATTGGGACGTAATCAGAGGAACGATATTTTATCCATAACGCACTAAAAAATAACATCGTGAACACAAAAATTTTGCCGAATGACATCGTCGTTAGTTAATTCTGTTTCTAGAATTTTTCAAATATAGAAACCGAGCTTAACAAATTATCAATTTTTTTGTGGAGCATTCCGACACAGTTTAATTGATTGTTACATGCCTTTAGGACGAAGACTTTGTTTGGAACACGGTAACTTTTTCCGATTCTTGTAAGAACTAAGTTGTTTTGAATTAATTCGGCACTTTTCTACATTAGAGTTGCAAAACATTTCCTTCAAAACGAAGCTGATTTGTATGGTGAGAAAGCGTGCGTGCGTACGTTCCTGTGCATATCTTCTGCAAATACTAGTGATCGTTTCTAACCTTGACGTGCACATCATTTTCCTGTCTCTCCGATTGAGCAGGGAGCAGGAGCGGCACGGGATGGCCGAACTGATGTTAATGCGGCAGCATTTTAAAAGTTTGTAGCTTTCTCGCTGCCCAATTGTTGTACGCCATCTAGAAAGTAAAGTTCTATTCCCACTTAACTTGTCAAAGAAGCATGCAAAATTTTGCAATCATTGGTATCCCACAATAGTACTTTAGATCTTGCAGGTGTAAACAAGGGCGGAGCCAGATTTGGCCATGTCCTGTACTAGATTAGCCCCTTTCTTAACGAGTATACCGTCTTTTGTTTGTTTTTTTTGACAATTTCTCTATTGGTTTTAGTTCCTAAGCCCAAGGCTGAAGTTGTGAGGAACTAGCTATTTGTAGTTAGAATACTCGCACCTTTTGACAATTTCTCTATTGGTTTTAGTTCCTAGGTCCAAGGCTGAAGTTGTGAGGAACTAGCTATTTGTAGTTAGAATACTTGCACCTTTCGAAGATAGCAATCATCGTGATTGATCCGCGTTTCCTTATTACTTCATTAGTAGTATACTAGTAGTAAGAGTAAACATTGTTCGAGCGATACTGACAAGCAAATGCTAAAGGCGGTTTAAACGGATAAAAAGCACATGCATCCGATGTCGCATGATAGATGAAAGCTAGAGCTAATGATCGAGGGCACCGCATCTTTAAATGCCACTCACCGCCCTATAGTTATGCGCCAGCAGCGACTCTCGATTCATCGATTGCTCTCACAGAGAGTCAGCAGCACACTCCCGAACTTACTTAGCCGAGCGTTTCGCTGTCGATATCTTTGCATAAATGGATTTTTTTTATTTGGCCCCATGATACTGTCGCAAATGTAAAAATAGTCTCTTTGTCGTCGTTTTATGAAACTAGCCCCCAGACAAGCGCGGAATCATCAGAGCTTAACACGCGTCTCTTCCGCGATTTGAAACGGCGGCAAGGCGAAGCGGCCGGCGAAGCCCTGGCGTGGAAAGAGCTAGGGAAGCCACCTCCCACAGTGGCGGAGCGCGGAAGGACCACCTTCCGCGGTGGAGGAGCGCAGAAGTGGGCGGCCGCCACATTCCGCGGTCACCGGGCGCAGAAAGCGGCTGGGACATGTGCCCCTTTCGCGGTCGTCGCTCATTGTCGTGCCTAGAGGACTGTCACGCTAGCGAATATCTTTCGCGCTCAGTGATCGCGGAAGGAGATGCGTGTCCGCTTCCACGGTGATTTTACGCTCGTCTGAGGGCTAGTTTCGAAAAAACGATGAGGGCTAGTTTCGAAAAAACGATAATAAAAAAGGCTATTTTTGTATTTACCTGATACCAGGAGGCTAAATAAAAAAAATTCGCATAAAGGAGGTACTGCATGTATAGCTAGCTATCTATCGTGTGGGGCACGGTGTTGGTGGCATGTCAAGCTCTACAGTAAAAGACACTTGTTTTCGCGCGCTTCGCTGATCTCCATCAAAGATGTTACGCGCAGAAGCAAGGACAAAGCTGTGTGTGCGCGTTCAGTGGGCTGAATGGATTGCTTTTGGTTTCGACGCATAGCTGGGTGACTGAGTGATAGGTAAACTGGTAACGGAAGCGCGTAACGTAACCGTGGTGGGTGCACGTCATGCCATGAAAGCTGAGATAGCTCACGACTCACGCGTAGGTGTAGCCACCACAGAACTGAGAAGATCAGATTGGATCGATGGGACATCGATCTAGAGATCTGCAGGTGCGCGCAAGCCCACCCATCTCCTCGCCCGGCGCCGCGCAAGCCCAGAGATCCCACCCAACCAAGCGCACAAATGGACGGGACTCGGCGGTGGTGGGCTGTCGCGCGGGGATAGACGGATCATAGATGTGTGTTTGTCAGGCCGCGCCCTTCCAAAGTAATGGAGTCCTCGGTCGGTTGATTAGGCCCAGCCGTAGTGGGGTTTTCTCGGATCCGCTAGGTAGTTTTTAAATGGGCCGCGTCGTTCGAGTCTTGGTTTGTTGGGGTTGGGCGCCGCAAATGATGTTTTCGTGGACGACGGGTGATGTATCCGAGTCCGGCCCTAATATGGGGCTGCTCTAAAGCCTAACCACCGCGCCGCCTCCTAGTACAAATCAGGCCCATGCCGCACTGGTAGACAGTATCATTTTTTCACGCCTTGTCCTACTGGACTTTGAGCCAGAGCGTGAAATTAGGGTATTGTAGTAACCATAACGTCCGATACCATCGAACGTTAGCAACTCAAGCCCACGGCCGTGAGAAGCCCACGCATCGGTCGTAACTCCCATCGCCCATTCAACCGTTTCCGCTCGTTTCTTTCCACCGTTTCCACTCGTTTCCTCTTCGCCTCGTTGTTATTATCCACACCCCTCCTTTAATCTTTATCTCCCTCTCGGACCCAGATTTCATAATCCTAAAAAATAAAGGGTTATTTTCTAAATCAGTAAATAGCACTTACAGATACATTACTAAATTATTCCATACATAACATAAACTAAACTATTCATTGATTAAATAATATCAGAGTATACATAGGCCACATCGGACCAAATTTTACAATAAGGACCGAACATGCCAAAAGATTACAACATGGAAGTAGCGGAGGCGACAACAGAAGCAAAACGATGAGAGCACATCTCTCCACAGGCAAACGACTGGGGTTACTCGTATGCGCCTGATATTATCTAAAGACTCAAATAATATAGGATGCATGCAAACACCAACGGAGTTAGCTAGATTGAGGTGAGATTAAAACAACTACGCAACTAAACTACACTTCATCATCTCCTTGGACTTCAACACCTGGATCCTCGTGGTATGCGTAATGTCCTTCATCCGTGGCTTCTCAGGGTTTGGGGGAAAAGAGCGAGAATGAGCACAACTTTCGTGCTCGTGAGTCAACACACAAGATGCAATAATATATATGCATGACTTAACAAGGATGGTCCGGATTGTTTTATTTGCCAAAGCAACATTTTCAATTACCATCATTAGAAATTCCTATCATTTAGCATTTTGACCAAATTGCATTTTATTAAAGAGACTAACTGTGCAATATTAAATATAGCGAAGATTACCTCCACCTTATGCTTACTTTTGATTGGGACTATCCCCACTTATTAACATCACTGAGTTCGACGACCTAAGAAAAATTCAATCTCAAGACTAGGTGAACCTAACCTGATTTCCATCCCACTCACAAAATTTTATAAATAGAACTAGATCTAGTAAGTTCCCATGTCCGCTTTTGACCGTAGGCACGGCTTTTTAAACAGTTTAGACTCTGCAGAGGTTGTACACTGTACCCACAAGAGACAATCATACTCGTTTCCCCACATGATTCCTTAGTCATGTAGTTGAGAGATCATCACAGTAACCTTTCAAATTACCTCGTCCCTTCCACCATCTCACCCATATGGGCTTCTCCCACTTGTGGTGGGTCCTATAAGTTGTGCGGGATGTTCACCACCACGACTAGCGTAGCTGGCAACTTCACCCTCCCTTGGTGTCCCATTCAAACTCAACCGTAACCAACGCTTGCACGACCTTACTCTGCCACCAGTGAGATGATTTCCAAGGTACAATAAATTTACTAAACCAAGTTGCACTTTGCAGGTGTACGGTTGCACATGTTTTACAATGGGAGGTCATGACAAGATTAAGTCCTTAATCTATTCCGGGCGGTTCATATCGCATACCAACCACTCTTGTGCTCCGGCGGCACCCACCACCATACTATCCGCCCAGATGTGTGTAACATCTCAAAGTTTTAATTTTGATTAAAAATAAAATTTAATTATTATCCTTGAGTTTTCAGAATTTTCTAGAATTTTAAAAGTGTTTTCTATTTATGTTAAAGCTAAAATAAATTATCCGGAAAATTAAATGACAATCTTGAATTGGAAATATTTTATTTAGGTCCAAAATATCTCAGGGAATCTCTGTGAATTTTCCCATTATTTTGGGACTCCTTTTGCTATTTTCTAAAATCCCAATAGGTGATTTCTATTTATGAAATTGCTAAAACTCCAAAAATTCGGAAACTTGAATTGGGCCGAAACCCATTTCTTCGCCCTATTCTCTTTCCTTTCCGCGGCCCATCCTCCCGGCCCAACCGGTCGCGCCATCTCCCTCCTGCTCATCTTCCTCAAGACACCACGCTGCTGCACACGTGCGCCATTCTCTCTGCCGCGACTGTCATCTCTTGCCTGCGCCGCGCCGCCTGCCAGTCACCTCGCTGCCCATGCCGCACGCCTCGTCTGCATCATCTTGCCCATACACACCACATAGAGTGCATCGCCTCTTTAAGCCATGACCGGGCCTCCATTTGCCATGGGTCATCCTTCCCTGTCGTTTCCTCCGCTTACTCAACCCTCTCCCTTCCCCAACTCGAGTTGAGCTCAAGCTCCAACGATGCTCACGGCCGCTCCACCGCACCCACCGCCTGAGCCACTGAGCCCCCCAACCTTCCCCCTCCCTCAGCCTCTGCCCCACTCCGCACGTCGCCACCGAATCGCCATGGCCGCCGCGCAAACCCTCCTCCACGTCGCGGCCCCAAACCCATCATCACCTCCGCCACCGACGCCTTCGCCGCCTACCACCCGCCATCCGCGCGCCCGCTCCTCCAGCGCTTCTTCGTCGGTCACCTCGCCGACCACCGCCCGACTCTCGAGCACCGTCGACCCTCCTCTTGTTGGATCCGCTTTGAGCAGAGCTCCCATTGCCGATCTGTGCTCCCAACGCCTGGATCCGCCTCGGCTGCCACTCCCGAGCACCGCCGCGTCGACCAACTTCACCTCCTCGGCTGGGCCAATGCACCCAAGCGCCATCGCCCCTTAGTCTTCCTCGCACGCGGCACCCGCCCGAGCTGCGCCGCCTCCACCCTTGAGGCCACCTCGCTCGGCTGGTTCCAATTCAATGTTGTCAGCCGCCGATGCCTCTCCTCACCGGCGCAAGCGCCACCCGAGCCATGCCCTGACCACGGTTGCCTCCTCTACTGGTCCCCCTTGTGCTCACTCTGTATGTTGTTTTTTGTATGAGTTGAGTAAGTGCCTGACAGTGATTTGTTCAGTTAGGAGATTAGGTGATAATTGGTTAATTTAGAGGTTGATTAGAAAATGTTAGTAAGCTGTTACCACATATAATGCAAAGACGAATTTCATTAGGAATGATACTAGAAATAGAATTTTCTCTGTGACTGCATGCCAGGTCTTAGTAATGTTATATTTAAGATGCCTAGTTAAAGGAGTAACTGGCTGAGAGCCCATCAAATTAGTGATTGATTTGAGTAATCAGCCTAAGGATATTAGTAGGTTAATTAGTTAGTAAGATACATCCTCAATCTGTGTCAATTAGATAAATAAATCAGGATTAGTAGAAATGATTAGTTTTGACTAATTGAGAAGTTTGACATTAACCTTTATTTAAGGGAGTCAGGTTGACTAGAGTTGGACATAAACCATGAGTAGTTGGACAACATTAGGTAATTAGAACTTAAAATACTATAGTCATATTTGGAAATATGCTAAAATTAGTTAAGCCCGATCAACATGTAATAGTTATAAAAGCTAATTGGGCATCGCTAGTCTATGAACTAGCCTATGAATAACCATTGAGCCCTCGGCCAGTAGGTCACATTGTGAATGAACATAGGATCATTTTATATCTTTGACAATGCATCCAGTGTAGGTTTAACTAATGGACAATTTATTAGGATAAGCTCAAGTAATTAGAGCTTAACATGAAATCATAAGTAAATTAGTTAGTCCAGTTAAGAAAACGATAGTCTACATTCGTAGCTAGAAATGGTGTTGAGTTATTCGATAGTCAGCTTATGTAATTAGAGATTAGTAGCAGTGATCAGTAATCAGCTCAGGTAGCTAGAACCTAGAATGATAGTTATATTTAGACATATACATACGTGCACGATCTAATAGTCAGTAGACCCTAGGTCATCATCATAAGATAACACATCATAGGAACATATATTTACAAGTGGACCTTTACTAAATTATTGATTAGGCAAAATAATTGCTTTAGTTCAAAACCTAACTAGGATTGTGGCCATGTCACAACCTCATACTAGTAAGTCCGAGCCACACAAGTAATAAAGCTAACCAAAGATCACCATCAAAGTCTGCCGAAAGAGGAGAACATATAAAAGGATTGATTTTGACGGTATGATCATCGTGGATGTATACATAGAATGCTTGGAGAGAGTGCTTGTGAGTACTAGGTGGCCTATTAAGAAAAACATCATCACCTGGGTTCTAGGTATCGCCCGTCGTCACCCGTTCTCAGTAGCAGAACCCTTCATGACCCAAAAGCAGATATGAAAGTATTACCTAACCAGGTAATCTCTCCTATCTAGGTAACCAGCAGGGAATATCCTTGTGAACACTCTCTCTCTCTCTCTTTCTCCCTGTTAGATTTATCTACTTTTGTCTGTAGTATTTCCTTCATCAACTCCTTTGGATATACTTCATCTGAAGTATTTCCTTCATCAACTCCACTAGGTACGATTAGTTTTATCTAGAATACTCCCGTTCTTCAAAATGTTGTTAGATATGTTTACCTTCATCCAAAGTGTTTCCTTTTATTTGAATATATTTGAATTTGGTTTGTTTTTAGTATAGATTTCGACGACCCCGAGGAAACTTATCTTTGTGAAGAATTAGATCCTCAAGCATATAAGCAAGACAAGTTACATCCTTTGATCATGTTTGAATCCCAGTATTTAAAATTATTTAAATTTTGTTTTAAACTATTACTGCATGCTTATTTATATTTAGTTATTTAAATTCCTATTTTAAATTGTAGCTATTCCCAATACCTTGGTATAGCCAAATATTGCTATTGAATTAGTCATTCCTTGACACCATAGTTAAAACCTGGTTGGTACATTAGTATGACAAGAACATATTGAAAAACTTTATGCTTAGACCAAAAATATTGAAGTTAGGGAATTTAGCCAAATGTTCAAATATGATTTAATTGAGCTTATGGTATTGTTTTACCATATGACTTTTGCAAATGATTTTTGAAAAGCAAAACAAAATAAAATTTGATTTAGACCTAGGCGAAACGAATGTTTAGTGGGTGCATGTTTATGCACGAGATTGATTCATTTATATGATCGAGGCCCATTGGTTCTTTTGGAAAGTCGTTCAAGTCAATTAAGGACCGGTCTTCAAGCCGCATCTTGCCAAACCTTACCATACAACCATATGTCCAGAGTGGGGAGAACTTGGCTAACTAATTTGTAATATTTCACCATGGTTGTGCCATCCGGTTGCGTGGATGTCATTATGACCTACTTTTATATATTCCCACATGGCGCAAGAGGGGGCTTAATACGGCGGATGGTTCAATCCAAATGAAGCGAAACCTTAGCGAGGCGGGACTACGGTGGGATGGTGCATTGCAAAAGCCTTGTGATAATGACTTAGTCACACACTTTTGGTAGTGTGTCAGACGGACACTATAAGTCAATTGTCTCTTGTGGGTAAAGCTGTACAACCTCTGCAGAGTGTTAAATTATTCGAATAGCCGTGTCCACGGTCATGGACATGCTGAAGCAAAGCCAATGCAAAGTTAGATTTTGGTTTTGATTTCAAAAGATTTTATCAAATGATTTATCCAAATGGGAAATTGGGCAGGTAGCCATGTGATAAGAGGGTATCCTTCACCACTCTTGTGTGAATGTTATCTGACTATAAAACTTGAGATTTACAAAATGAATTTTAGTTATGGAGTAAACTGCTTTAGAGCTTAGTACAAGTATTGAAAAACAAAACCTCGCTTTATGCAAAATCAACCCTATAAGCTATCCTTTGTTATACCCTCATGCATTATAATCTGTTATTGGGTGTAACTTGCGGAGTACATTCATTTGTACTTATCTTGCTTAATAAAATGTTGATAAGAGGTGAAGGACTTCACAACTGTTGAAGATCTCGACGATTAAGCCGCTACCCCAGTCAATTGCCTGTGGCAGATTAGCTGGGATCTACTACTTTTTCTTCGTCTTCCATTGTGTTCATCATTGTTGGCTCGTAAGTCTTTCTGGTAATAAAACTTTGATTATTATTCAATAAATGTGTGATATGGATTGTTATTATTTTTGTTTAACTATGTATACTAGCTATTGATCACGAGACTAGTGTGGAATACACAGAGGATTTGGGAGTGTTAATCCCGGGTCCTTACAATGTGGTAACAACAATTTAATAGGGTTTTGGGGGAAGCAAAAATACATTATCTCAACACTCCAGTCATTTACCCGCTATGACTACCCAAAACCACTTTCATGTTTAAAAGATGATGATTAGGACATTTTAATGCCCCGATACTTAAGCAAGACTAGCATGTCGCTTAAGTACAACCTATAGCTAGTATAGTTACCAAATAGTTACTAAGGTGACAAGAATTAAGGGATTCAAATTTGTCAAGGATAGTATAATGATCATTTAATTACCAAGTAGGCATGTAACTAACTCTTAAGGATTTGACATACATTTGCATAGAGAAATAAAGCATGCAATTTGGTATTTTAAAGGAATATAATTTGCATAAAATGTAGGTTTAATATGATCAAAGTATTGACTCGTCTGGGTCAATTTACCGCGGCCTTGATCTTACTTAAAACCTTCTCAGTCAATGGTCTTGAATTCTTGGTCCGCATCTTTATCCGAATCTTGATCCCGCTCGAGTTGTTGTTTCTTCGGGACTCCAACTTCTAATTACACGATAATCGATTAAAAACCAAATAAATCAAAAAAACTTCAAAAGACCAATTAAATTCAATTAAGCTTGATTAAGTTTTGCTATGATCAAGATTATGAGAGAAGATTTAGCGAATTGGGGATGTTTGACAAAGGCAAACAACAATTTGAGTGAAAGAGGAAATGGTGGAGAAAATCTGCCGGGAAGGAAAACAAGGAAGGATCAAAGTCGAAGAAACTTTTGTAGGGATATTCCACTTCTGATTTGGAAGATGGCAAGATATCGCCGATCGAGGAAATGACATAGCTTGATCTTTTAAATTCAAGAGCTCCTTTAATTATTGGATATTTATTAAGGAAGTTCCATGAGTTGGGTTAGATTTATGATAGATATAAGTCTCTCAAGAACACTGGGCATTATTTGATGAGCATTAAACATTAAAGATCAGGCTGTGAGTTCAACATACGAAGAATATAATTTTACTTCGTCGATTTAAACTTGGGGTCCATATTTTACGAGAGTTCCCTTCTTAAGGTTGTGCCTTGAATTGTTGATACATTAGTTATTTCTTAAATACCATTGGTGATAAAGATAGGGTGACTGATATTTGGGCAATATTATATTTTTAGTAAGACTTCAAATTAAATCGCATTTTAAATTAGATGGTAAAGGCATAACGGTTAATTACTTCACTTTTAATTTATTTGCCGTTTACACAAGGTTGTACATATATCAATAAATATGCTATACTTGAGATAAAGATAAAGGACTTAGGATTTAAATGATTATTTTTCCATAATTATTAAATCACCATTTTAGAAGTCTTTATGATTTTTGGGGTATGGAGATAATACTAGTTATTTTTGCCGAGTTTATTCATACACTAATCATTTTTAATTAACTTTGATAATTTTAGATCCGGGGATAAAGGTGCAATAGTTACCATAGAATATTTGATAGGATTTTCAAGTTAATTACTCAAGTTTCTAGAGCAAGATATTGAGAGCATCAGAGTGATATAAAAAAGCTTCAAATTCTATTTCTGTAATTTTGTAACTTAAGTTCTTACATCTCATAGTTTTTACATATTAGTGGAAGATTAATTAAATTAATTTCATTAATTAACTAACCATGATTTACAAAAGGGGTTATCACAATATTTGAAAGTTATCAAATAAGCTTTGCATAAATTACAATCTAAGAGATGAATTAGCTAACTACTGCCTCCACTTAACTTCTAAGAGAGGTAGGCCCACAAGCCATTGAGAGAAAGTGAGAGGTAGAGAGCAACACATAAGAAACCAGAGGAGGCCCAGCTGATGGGGAAGCTAGGGGAGGCGCACGGCTGCTGACTGGGCGACGGTGAGCGGTGGCTGGGGAGGCGGCGGGGACCGGTGAAATGGAATGCCAGGGAGAGGAGGAGGCCAAGGGAGGCGGGGTTGGGGCCGGGGCGGTCGAGGAGGTGTGGCGACGGAGTGGATCGGGCATGGGGTCGGTTGGAGGCAATGGCGGCCGGAGGGAGGTGAGAGGAAGGGGAGGTGAGCACGGTCATGAGGGAGGTGAGAGGAAGCTCACCATGCAGTCTGTCGAGGCGGGGAGCATTGAGCAAAGCCAATGACAGCGGCCAAGGCGTGTGGGGTGATTCATGGCGGCGGCCTATGGTGGTGGGGAGGCTTGCCGGTGGTTGGGGGAGATCAAGGGCGCCTAGGTGGAGCTCTGGCTGTGAGGAATCGGCTCAAGGGGCAACGAGGATGAGATGGCGACGGTGGAGCTCCAATCGGCCTGAATCGGGGAAGAGTGGTGTT
This sequence comes from Phyllostachys edulis, assembly GCA_036346405.1. Classification (NCBI taxonomy): domain Eukaryota; kingdom Viridiplantae; phylum Streptophyta; class Magnoliopsida; order Poales; family Poaceae; genus Phyllostachys; species Phyllostachys edulis. The sequence goes on along the minus strand of CM070545.1, from coordinate 21,690,326 downwards.
CCGGCGATTCCTGTGAATGTGATTTCAATTAAAGCGAAGGGGAGGTAGAGGGCACATGGGAACACGTTTGGATGCGAGAGGACTTGAAGAATCTTCGCTGTGGCGGTTAGAACGGTAGGAGAGGCGGTGGTGGCCAGGAATGGGGCACGGGTGGTGCATGGCTCGGGAGGAAGGAACAACAGTGGGGAGAATGGAGGTAGGGAGACGTCTTATAGCTAGGGAGGGGAGGAGAATGGAGCCATTGGGGGCGCGACATGGGCAACGGTGTGCGGCCAGGGCACGCTCCAGCGGCATGGGTGCGGCGAGATGGGTGCTTTGCACTAGAGGTGTTCATGGGTGGCCCAGCCCGGCGGCCCGACTCGAGCCCGACCAGTCAGTGGGCACAGGACTCCATTTCCGCCCAAAACCCGCAGCCCGACAAAAAATAAAAAAAAAAAACCCTGTTTTTATTCTAAAAATAAATTAAATATTACTTTTTATTCCAAAAACATTAAAATATCAGTTTTTATCGAAAAAACCAAATTTTGGGCGGTAGAACTGCTGTCCGTTCTTGGACGGCTTTTCAAGCCACCAAAGCCAGACTTTTGAACAGTCTCTACTTGCGGTAGGCGCCGGATGGGATGGGAGCGCGACCGGGCGAGACGAGGCGAGTAGGCGAGTGAGGCGCGGCGAAAGTTGAGTTGTGGCGTGGGCATGGGTGTGCTCGGCGGCGCGGCGTGGCGTGGCGGCGACAAAGATGGGAGTGGGGCGCTGCACGCACAGTGGTGCGAGCGGCGACGCTGCACGACGGATCTGGCGTGGTGGCGTGGCGGCATGGTGGCGAGTGGTGCAGGGGGACGGGATGGGCACGCACGGTGCGTGGCCAAGGCGTGTCGCTGCGTGTGCGGGATGCCAGGGGAAAATGGGCAAGCCCCAAAGGATTTGAAAATGGCCTTGAATTGGAGCTTTTGAACTCAATTTGACAAATTGAAGTTTACTGCTCAAATTCTGAAAACAAGTCATCACACCCCCTTCTCAAAAGTAACCAGCGAGAGCGAGCTCTAGCATTTCGCGCCTCTACCACATGTGAGCTCCACCTCCGCTCCTCTTCTACCTAGGCATGGTGGCCGGCGACGACGCGCCGCTCTCCGCGTCGTTGTGTTCACGGAGCTCGTGGTGCAGTCCCTGCTCCGCCGGCCCACGTTCATCGGCGCTAGCCTCCTGTGCTCCACCGCCTCCTCCCCCATCCACGGCGTCATCGGCGAGCTCTCCGCCGCACAGATCTGTTGTTGCAGATGTTTCAAGTACGGTTGTTGCAAATGTTTTGGAAATTTGTTGCAGCATGTCTTATTACTTGTTGCAATAATTATTTTTATTTGATGTCGTAAGTCTTCTTATTTATTGCAGCATATTTTCTTAATTGTTGCACGGAGTGTTTCATTTTATTGCAATGGGTCTTCTTAAATATTGCATCAAATTTTTCAAATTGTGTTGCACATGGTCTTTTTTTTTGTTGCAGTAGAGCCTGCTATTCTCAATTCTGTTGCTAACATTTAGTTCTATTGTTACACGAGCAATCTTAAAATGTTGTCACTATTGTTTTCAAATTTTATAGTATCGTAAGATTGTAAACTTTTTGTTTGAGATTTTTGATCTTGTTTTAGTACTTAGCTAAGTCATATACTCATGATATTTATTCTTCTTCCGATGGGAAGATGATATAGTTTTTTTTTCCAATTTTTCTCGGTATTTTTACACTGTTATTCTATATTTTGTTATATACGTTGATTACAATGGTTATACAAGTTATTCACCAATATTGCATCTGAGCCTGATAGAAAATTTCCCACCGAACGTCAAATTAACAAGAGACGAGTAGAAAAAATCGACAATCCGAATTCACAAGGGAATCACCGGAGTGCGTACATCACTACAGATAATATATACATACACGGCTGCCAAGTTAACAAATGAATTAATAAACAACGTATAAACACCCTACACCAATCAAGTGACGAACTAGGCTTCAGGCGTTCATCATGATCTTGAACTCGTCGAAGCTGAGCACGCCATCCCCGTTGAGATCGAACCTGCAGATCATGGCGCGGCAATCGTCGATGTCCTGCTCCGACCCCAGCCTGCCCAGCATTCGCTTCAGGCTCGTCGGCGTGATGCACCCTTCCCCTTCCGTCTCGTACATCCCGAACGCCTCCTTGAGCCCCCTGTACCTCTCCTCCTCCTGCACCTCCGCCTGCACCAGCCTCACGAACTCCTTCTCGCACAGCAGCCTGTCGCCGTCCGCGTCCACCGACGCCACCAGCGCCTCAGCCTCCTCGGCCGACACGTCCTCGCCCAGCGTTGCCTTCATGCAGAGCTGCAGCTCCGCGGCGGAGATCTTGCCGTCCGCGTCCCTGTCGAAGGCGGCAAACAGCGTCCTGAACTCGCTCGATGACGCAACCATCCTCGGTCGATTTCCTTGCCTACCGGTTAATCTCGGTTCAGTAATCTCGGTGGAATGGTTAGTGGGAGTTTGCTGAATTATGTGCCTTCTTTGCTTGCTAATGCTACGATGCTGCAGATGTTGGTGCGCGGTCATGTGTGTATATATACTGGCCTCTGTAGTGGGAAACGCGAGTTTCGAAGCTTCACGGCAGGGAGGGAAGATGCTGGATGGTCGTGATAAATATACCGTGTTGTAAGTTGGACCAAGAAAGGGATCCGTGGAGGAGAAAAGCAGGGGAAGAGACGGGGAAATCTGCTTCTGGGAAGAGGAAAATTCGATGTTGTTGGCGTGTTCGGTCCGATTTGGACAAGGGGTAGTGCGTTGGAGGCGCTCGTCTCGTCTGATTGGCTGGGAAGCTTCGGCCGCTCCGCGTGCGCGTGGTTACTAAGCAGCCAATTTATGGACCAAGCTACAGCATTTGGACGCTGTCGCTGTTGTGTCACTGTTCTTGAGAGTAATTTTCAACAGTTTAATCGAAAGGGATAAACGAAAGCAGGTACGCAAAAGTCTGGCAAAGTACCAGCAATATTCTATCCAACCTTTCGTGACTGGAATTTCACTGGTAAAACTGGCCAATATGAATTAGTCCCATTGCTGATTGTACATGTAGGCGAATTTCTGTTAAAAAACAAACATAAAGTTCTCATGCCCACATGGTGACGTTGAGGCAGTCGTCAGCTAGATTATGAGGTGGGGGTTGGCTCAAGCCGGGCCGTCGAAAATCCTGGTAACTTTTGCACCTGTTAATTCAGACTTACACCAGCGTTTTTGGCATGTTAGGATCTCAGGATTAGCAAATGGGCCACTCCTTTCTTCAAACCCAAACGAAAATGCCAGTACGCACGCGTTCGGTATTGCCGTACAATCGGGTGTCCCTATTGTATCTAGAGGTGCTAATGGTTTAGTTTGGAATGGATTAAATGGGTTGGGTTTTAATTTGAATTGACTTTGGATGGGTGGAAATTGGTTAAGGCATCTAACGGTTTGGGACGGGTTGGATTTACAGTGTAAACGGTTTGGTTTGGTTTGGTATGGGTTCAAAATTTTTGGGTTTCGAATGGTTTCAACCCGTGGTACAGCCGTGGTTTTAGCCCATAGGAAACCGTACTCTCCTCCTATCTCCCTACCGCCTAAGGCCCATTCCCCATTCCCCGGTCCTTCGTCACAGGCTCACAGCCTCAAATCTTCCTCGCCGCCTCTCATGAGTCGCGAGAAGACCATACCCTCCTCCCCCCGCTCGACGCTGACACCCGGTCGGGACGCTAGCTAGCAATGAGTGCGCCGCCTGTGGTTGGTCGTCTTCTTATTCTTGTTTGGCGACCTCTTACGTATGGAGTGGCGGCGCTTGAGTCTTGGCGGCGATCCCGTGGCGCCGAGCTGGCGTCTTGGGCGACTCTTGGACATAGTCGATGGGGAAGTTGAGGACGGTGGCATCGCCACGCCACGAGAGAAGCGGTGCGTCGTGAGGCCATGGCGTGACCTCGGGGTACCAAAGGTGCCGAGCAGCACACGGCGCCCTTGCGCAGAGTCGCGGATCTCGGTGGTGAACTTGCCCCAGGGGCGCTTGCGCACACCGATGAAGCCCTTAATGGTGGTCTTTGGTCTTTGGTGGTGGCAACGCTTGGGCCACCGCGGAACCCGGCTCTTCTCCGCCGCCATGTCCGACTGTGGGAAGCAGAAGAAGAAGGTAATCTTAGCCACCTGTTATTGATTTCATTCGGATTTGGTTGGTCTGTCATGATTTCTCATGGATTTTACTTTTTTTTCACTAGTTCGATCGTTCTTGATTTAGTGGTGGGGTTGGAAGGGGAGGGGGCGTGGGAGTGGTGGTGGAGGAAGCTGATGATCTTACGCTGTCCAGGCGAGGTGCCGTTCGACCGGTTCTGCATCGGCTCCCAGTTCTTCATGTTGAATTAATTTCCCGTTATGTGGACCTACATGAGTTTAATACATATTAGCTATCTATTATTTTGGTTGGCTCAAATATATAAAGTGATCAAATAAAGTATTTATTAAGAGTCGAGTATCTGTTAAGGAAAATATGGACTTGGATTTTTTAAATATGTGTAGAGACCTATTTAGAATCTATCTCTAATTATGGGACGAGATAAGATTCCATGCCAAAAAAGCTATAAATAGGGGGGAGTCCTCCCAACAGGGTAACTTATGCCATACCACTTATCCCTATCTGTAGTTGGAGTTTGTGACTTACCTCTTGCTGGGAAAGACCAAACCCTAGGTAGACAGAACAACAGTTCATCTACTACTTCAGATCAATTCTTCATTGATCATGGCATCATTATCAAGTATGCTTCGCGTTTACAGATTTTATGGGTATTATAATTACCACATATACGATTTTATTAGTTTTGATTATCAGGTTTAGATCAGAATTAATCTATCAATTGGTATCAGAGCACGTATGTGTGTTTTGCAATCCATCTGGTGTTTTGGATCTGTTCTATTCGTTCGCTTTCGCTGCTGCGGAGAAACAGGGAGCACGGCTACCGACTACCGAGGTCGAAGATCGAGTTTTGGCTGCTTTGCGCATCATCTGTCCGGCTGCGCTTGCATCTGGCGTGCCTCCCGTTTTTTTCTTCTGGTCGCTCCCGTTCATCTCGATCTAATCTGTTCTTGGCTTCTTGCCCTCTGCTGCGCGTCATCTGTTGATTGCGGCGCATCTGCTTCGTGTGCGCTGTGAGCGCATTCGGATCTCCACTGCCGCTCAGCGCGACTGCTTGTGCGCCGCCGCCGCGCGTTTGCTCGGGTGCGCTCAGCCAGCGCCTCCGGGATTCCGCCCGGCACGTCGCCTCAGGTTTCAGCCGCTTCCGCGAGCCGCGTATGCTCGGGTTTCAGCCGCTGCCGTGCGCTGCGACGCCTCCAGGAGTCCTTCGGCTTCCGCGCGTCCAGGCACCCGACCCCACCGCTGCCTGCCCCCTCTGTGGCGTCTGCGTCGCCCACCTCTCCTGCATCCGTTCTCTCTCTCTCTCTCTCTCTCTCTCTCTGTGTGTGTGTTTCTCCCAGCCAAAATTCCTGCGAGAAACGCACAAGAAGTTGGCTTACTCGCTTCCTCTAAGGCCAATTCTTGCATCACTGCCGTCTCTCCACTCCAAAGGTTTTTGGAGTAAGAGTCTTGGTTGTTCGGTGTTTGTCAGAAGGGTGAATGGGATCAGAAGGACCTTTTGTTGGGACTGTTCACGTTAATGGATTTAAGAAGTTTCATGGAGTTGCTGAGAACCCAATTGAGAAAATTGTGAGCAATCTTGATCTGCCATTGCCGACATAGAGAGCGGGTCATCAGGGGCAGGGGCATGTTGTTTTTTTTTGTTGTTGCTAGTTCTGGTATCATGATTTAAATGTAACATTGCTTATATTGCTTTTAGTTCTGTTATGTGAATTGAGCTCCAGCAATATTAAGGTTCTGTTATTAATCTGTCAATTACAATATTGTGCAAATTGGTTATGCTCTCTGATTAGCAATTAGTAATTTGCTTAATGGCACTTTGCATAATTGCATTATGGTATAAATTGTGGACTTTTATAAATTGTCATCTTTAAGGATAATGTATTGATTCAAATTTGGCCAGCTAGTGTTCTGTATAGGTTAATTGAAATTTTATGTTGCCAAAGCAACCTCTGTTATGTAGGTTAATTTATTTAGAACAACTAGGCAATTTTTTTTGTATGTATAATTCATGCATCTATTGACTGGCCCAAAGGAAAGTCAATATTTGGCCGAATTATATATGCAATTGTGGCAATAAATATGTACCAGTCATCAAGTTTCCATGTGAACAATAAGTCGGACCAAAGTAAGGCAAATTGTTTGACAGGATTTACTGTTAGTATTTGTTTGCTACATCAAGGTTACTATTTGCAAGTTAATATTTCTGTCCAAAGACTAAATATTAATGGAGCGCTAGGTATCTTGCGTGATGGTATATACCAAATTTTGAATCAAGCCTTAAGTACTTTATTCATGTCATGATGTGAGCATTTATTCTTTTATTTCAGCTGCAAATCCTGCTTCCAATATTTCTGCTAGCATCAATTCCATACCCATGCTTACTGGTGCAAATTTTAAAGAATGGAAAGAAAACATTTCAATTATTCTTGGGGTAATGGATCTAGACCTCGCGCTTCGTAAAGAACAACCCATTTGCTCTTGTGGCTATGACTCCATTGAGGAAAAGAAGTAGTATGAGAAGTTGGATCGTTCAAATCGCATGAGTCTTATGATCATGAGGCGTCTTTGTTCCGTAAGTTTTTCGGGATAGAACATCGAACAGAGCCACTCTGACTAAGGGTTTTCTTGATAGTCTTGAGCAAAGGTTTGTCAAAAGCGAAAATTTGAAACAAATACGCTTTTGGCAAAACTTATCTCAATGAAGTATAAGGGTAAAGGAAACATAAGAGAGTATATTATGGAAATGTCTCATCTTGTTTGAAATTAAAGGCACTCAAGTTAGAGCTATCGAGGATTTGCTCATGCATTTAATTTTGATATCCCTTCCGCACACTTTAATCGGTTCAAGGTGAGCTATAAGCATCAAAAGGACAAGTGGTCCCTTAATGAGCTCATCTCCTATTGTGTGCAAGAGGAGGATAGATGGAAACAAGATAGAACAGAAAGTGCTCATTTGGCTATGACTCCTAAAGTAAAAAATAACAAGAGAAAGAGCAAAGAAGATGCAAGTGTGCCATCCATAAAGAAGAAACAAGGGCCTGAATTAGCTTGTTTCTTTTGTAAGAAGGATGGTCACGTAAAGAAGGATTGAGCCAAATATCACACTTAGCGTGCTAAGAAAGGTACAATTCTTGCTATGGTTAGCTCTAAGGTTAACTTAACTTCTGTGCATGAACACACTTGGTGGTTAGACTCCGGTGCAACATTTAACATCAGTGTGTCCATGCAGGGTTGCCTGAACTGCCGAAAGCCAAATGATGCTAAAAGATTCATCTATGCGGGCGATGGCAAGAAGGTGGAAGTTGAGGCTATAGGCACATTTAGGTTGCTGTTAAAGACATGATACTATCTGGATTTGAAAGAGATTTATATTGTACCGTCTTTTAGGTGGAATTTGGTTTCTATTTCTATATTGGACAAATCAGGTTATAATTGTTCTTTCGGAAATGGTTTATTTAGTCTTTTTCAGAATTCCAATAAAGTTGGTACCGGTTCTCTAATTTGGCATGACAACCTATATTTGCTTGATACTATTGCCTCATATAATGAAGTCCTGCATACGGTTTCTAGTGGTATAAAGAGAAAATTTACTAATGAGAAATCAAGTTCCTTGTGGTACAAGCGTTTAGGTCATATCTCCATGCAGAGAATTAAGAGACTTGTGTCAGAAAATTTTTTGGATCCCCTGGATTTCACAGATTTCGACATTTGTGTTAATTGTATAAAGGGGAAACAAACAAACATGAGCAAGTTAAGTGCTAATAGAGTTTCAGATCCCTGAGAACTGATACATACGGATATCTGTAGCCCATTCCCTATGGCTTCCTGGAATGGTCAAAGGTATTTTATTACGTTCATAGAAGACTTCTCGAGATATGGTTATATTTATCTTATTCATGAGAAGTCACAGTCCCTGGATGTGTTCAAAAATTTTAAGACTGAGGTGGAAAACCAACTTGGCAAAAGAATTAAGGTCGTTCGATTTGACCGTGGTGGAGAATACTATAGCAGAAATGACGGATCAGGTGAACAACGTCTAGGACCTTTTGCTAAATTCCTAGAGGAATGCGGGATCGTCCCTCAATACACCATGCCGGGATCTCCTAGCATGAACGGTGTTGCTGAGAGGCGAAACATGACTCTTAAGGATATGGTGAGGAGTATGATTAATCATTCTACCTTACTAGAGTCTCTCTGGGGAGAAGCATTGAAAACTGCAGCGATTTACTCAACAGAGTACCAACTAAGGCGACTAACAAAACCCCGTACGAAAAATGGATAGGCAAAAAGCCTAGCATCAGGCATATACGTACGTGGGGATGTCCATCTGAGGCAAGGCCGTACAGGCCTAACGAAAGAAAATTGGACTCAAGAACTGTTAGTAGCTATTTTGTTGGATATTACGAAAGATCAAGGGTTACAAATTCTATGATCCCACTACTAAGGGAATTTTGAAAGCGAAATGCCGGTTTTTGAGGATGTTGAGTTTGAAGGGAGATATGGTTAGGAACATTATTTTTGAAGAAGTTTCTGAAGGGGATTTATTTTCTCTTCCTTTGGTTATTCCCAATAATGATCGGGATCAGGTTATTTTACCCGGTATTATTGAGGAAAATACAATTCAAAATAATGTCCATAAGGTTCTTCCACCAAATGAAGTTCCTATAGAAGAACAAACTCATCAACCTCAAGAACCTGTGCCATTAATGAGATCCACTAGAGAAAGAAGAAGTGCAATCTCTGATGATTACATTATCTTTCTTCAGAAAATGAGGCTTGTAGTGAAATTTTGGGAGAATATCCTATCAATCTCCAAAATGCCCTGCAAAGCCCAAATCCAGTTAATTGGATCAATGCTATGAATGAAGAGTTAAAATCCATGAAGGACAATGATGTTTGGGATCTTGTCCCATTGCCAGAAGGAAAGAAACCCATTGGTTGCAAATGGATATTTAAGACCAAGCGGGATTGAAGGTAATGTGGAAAGATATAAGGCTCGTCTTGTTGCTAAAGGATATACTCAAAAGAAGGCATAGACTATAAAGAGACTTTCTCACGGTTTCTTCAAAAGACTCTTTTAGGGTCATTATGGCACTTGTGGTATTTTTTGATCTTGAGCTTCATCAGATGGATGTAAAAACAGCGTTTCTAAATGGAAACATTGATGAGACGATTTATATGGTGCAACGAGAAAACTTTGTGGTCGGTGACCGAAGCAAATGGTATGCAAATTAAAGAAATCCATCTATGGGCTCAACAGGTTTCCGGCAATGGTACCACAAATTTCATGAGGTTATTATCTCTTTTGGTTTTGAGGTAAATACAATTGAGGATTGTGTGTATCATAAATTCGATGGGAGTAAGTTCATATTTTTGGTTACGTATGTTGATGACATATTGCTTGCTTGTAACGATATAGGCTTGTTGCATGAAACCAAGAAATTTCTCGCTAAAATTTGAGATGAAGGATCTTGGTGATGCTTCTTTTGTATTAGGAATTCAAATATCCGAGATCGCTCTCAAGGTGTACTTGGATTATCACAAAAGAACTATATCGATAAGGTATTGCAAAGATTTGGCATGTAGAAGCTGTAAACCTTTAGATACCCTGTGGCCAAGGTGAAAAATTCAGTCTTAGCCAATGTCCTAAGAATGATTTTGAGGCTAAGAAAATGCGAACATCCCTATTCATCTTTGATAGGGAGCTTGATGTATGCTCAAGTTTGCACTAGACCGGATATAGCATATATTGTTGGAATACTAAGCGGTATTTAAGAAATTGAGATTGGATCATTGGGTGCATGACAAAGCGGGTGTTGCGGTATTTGCAAAAGACAAAGGATTTCATGCTCACATATAGGAAATCGGATCAGTTGGAGATCATTGGGTATTCTGATTTTGATTTTGCTTTGGTTGCCAAGATACTCGCATAAATCCACTTTAGGTTACATCTATCTACTTGGTGGAGGTGCGTTTCTTGGAAAAGCATATCGATCACTCGTTGCCTCGTCCACAATGGCATTTGGGTATGTTGCTTGCTATGAGGCTTCAAATCATGAGATATGGTTGCGAGAACTTTGTCACAAAGGTGCGAATTTTGGATCGGTCGATGAGACCACTAAAGTTATATTGTGACAAACAAGTCTGCGATTATGTATTCTAACAACAACAGAGCTCGTCAAAGTCTAAGCATCTGAGACATCAAGTTCCTAATTGTGAAAGAAAGAATTCAGAGTGGTAAATTGTCAATTGAGAATATAGGTACAGACTCCATGATTGCGAATCCGTTCACTAAAGGCTTGACACCTAAAGTGTTCCATGAGCATGTTGCTCATATGGGTGTGGTTTCACTTATGGAATTCAGTTCAAGTGGGAGTTTGTAATTTGTTTCTTATGCTCATGAGACAATATCAGTTTAGTATAAAGACCTTCAGTTATATTCTCTAGAGAAATAAAGTTTATGTTTTTTTACTCTGAATTCATATCATCTCATTTGGTTCTGAGGAGATGTTTTGATCTCATAAGGTATAAAGTTGGACTAGTTGGAAATAGACATGTTATGATCGCATCTCATGTAATTTCCATGCTACACATCCATATTTGATCCATGTCATTCTTTTATGTCGACATATGTGACCATTGATGGGTTTAGTTACGCTTTAAAGTGACGAAGACCGCTTTGATCCTATGTTGATATAATTGATGGACCGGATTGGTTTGTAGATGCTCATGACATAGATAGAAATTTTGGAGCTCATAAAGTTTTCAATATGTATTTACTCATTTGTCCAAGTGGGAGATTGTTGGATTAATTTCCCGTTATGTGGACCTACATGAGTTTAATACATATTAGCTATCTATTATTTTGGTTGGCTTAAATATATAAAGTGATCAAATAAAGTATTTATTAAGAGCCGAGTATCTGTTAAGGAAAATATGGACTTGGATTTTTTAAATCTGTGTAGAGATCTATTTGGAATCTATCTCTAATTATGGGACGGGATAGGATTCCATACCAAAAAGGCTATAAATAGGGGTCAGGTCCTCTCAGTAGGGTAACTCATGCCATACCACCTATCCCCATCTTAGTTGGAGTTTGTGGCTTACCTCTTGTTGGGAAAGACCAAACCCTAGGTAGACAGAACAACAGTTCATCTACTACTTCAGATCAATTCTTCATCGATCATGGCATCATCATCAGGTATACTTCCGCGTTTACAGATTTTATGGGTGTTGCAATTACCACATATGCGATCCTATTAGTTTTGATCATTAGGTTTAGATCAGAATTAATCTATCACTTCACCTCGCCGCCGCCACGTAGTGCTAAATGCGTCATGGCGCCGCCTCTGGCGCAAGTTCGCGACGCCGTGCTCGCCGGAGATGCAGGACTTGTGCTACTGGAGAGCACTACTTCCCATCTTGCTCGACATGGTTAACCACGTCATTGCGCGCGATAGCAGAACTCACCCGTGTCGACTGGACCGGTAGCGTCGAGGGCCACCCGCACATGTACACCGCGTCCGAGGTGTCACCGCGGCTCATCGCCGATGTGCGCCGGTGCGATAACTCCACCATCCCGTACCGGTAAGTACGACGAGGAAGAACAAATAAACAAGACGAACTTCTGGATGATGATTCTGGATGATGAGCTCAGAGTAGTGGGTTGGGGATGGGCTGAAATGGTTTAAGAAAATGGGTTGAACCCATATTAGGGAAATGATTTGGTTTGGTTTGGATTGATGTGTGATGTGGGTTGAGTTGGTTTGAGTCTTGATGGATGATTAGTGGTTTGGATTGTTTTTGGATAATGCAAGTTGCTATCTATGATATGGGTTGGATGTAGATTGGATTTTAGATCATTATCAGGCCTAATTGTATCTAGTTGGTAGTTGGCCGCTGGCGTATGTGCGCGAATGTGACAAGTTTCTTTTCTTTTTTCTTTTTTGAAAAGGGCAGGAGCTCTGCGCCTCTGCCATCCGAACCTAACAAGTTTCCTCGCCCAGGCCTTTCGAATATCGATGCAGAGCACCCAGAACGGCTAACCGCAGCTAGAACCGTTGTCTCAGTGTCAGAGTGCCAGTGATAAGAAGTACACATTTCACATTGACCACGGGCGATTTAACCTTTCTAACGCTATCCGTTTAATCAAGATGCATATGATCGAATTTACTATTGGCCAGATAAGCATATAAAGAACGTACAGTTTCTGTAAAGGAATGGTTCAATCACAATTCACAATGAACAAGCATAATAATAGTTTAGCTAGAAATTAACAACAACGGCGGCCAGCCGGCACTTCATCCCATCATCATAGTCTTGAACTCGTCGAAGGTGAGCACCCCATCTCCATTCAGATCGAACCTGCAGATCATGAACTGGCACTCTTCAATGTCCAGGTGCAAGCCCAGCTTGCTCAGCATCAGCTTCAGGCTCAACGGGGTGATGCATCCTCTCCCTTCCATCTCGTACATCCCGAACGCCTCCCGTAGCCACTTGCACTTGTCTTCCTCCTCCTGATCCTCCATTTCTTGCACCAGTCTCACGAACTGCTCTTCGTCAAGTAGGCCGTCGCCGTCGGTGTCCGCCGACGCCATCAGCGCCTGCAATTCCTCGGCCGACATGTCCTCACCGAGCGCCGCCTTCATGCAGTGCCGCAGCTCGGTGGAGGAGATCTTGCCGTCGCCGTCGTGGTCGAACGACGCGAAGACGCGCCTGAACTCACCTGAGGCAACCATGTTCACCTTCACCCAACTAGAAAGATTGACGCAGGCGGGCTTGCTTTCGGTGTTTAATTAGCTGTTTGAGACACTGACTTTGGTGCTTGAGAGTTCGTATGTATTGGTATTTATAGTTGAGCCAATTGGGCATGCTATTAGATTAAGTTCAGCAATTAGCACGTACCTTTCTGAGGGAATAAAAAGAACTAGTAAAAAAAATTGACTAGAAAAGTGTACGACAGTTTTAAATTGCACAGGAATGTTGAACAGATAAAAAAAAGCCAATACGGCGATACGGTTGTGTGTGTATTAAAACTATAAAATATGGTACTTGATAAGTTTCAGTCAAGGACTTGATTTTACTCCAGCTGTCTAGCAGTAGAACATAGATTGATAGGTCAGAAATGTCTCAGGTAGCATATACAATAGAAATTATAGACTTGAACTCCATTTGTCCAGCATGCATGTAAATTTATCAATGTATCATATAGACTGCAGTTAGAAATGTGACATAATTAGTTATGGCGTTATCACTTGTGGCAATGGACAATTGAAGTTAGAAGACTTAGCTTCTGCATATTAGGTGAACTCCTCTTCTTGGCATGCGGTATAAAATGCTCTTGCAATAAGAGCATCCATTTGGGCGCAAATGCCAAGATTAAAACTCTTGTCAATTGACAGTTGCCCTTGCCACCTCCTTTTCTTTGCATCAACAGAACACATTTGGCTGCCACTGCCTCCTTCGTTGCTTGCGGTATTCTCACTTGGCAAGGGAACTCTTCTTGTACTGGCACTTGCAGTTGTTGCCTCTGCTGCTGCAACTTCATCACGAAGTTCTTGAAGTATCGGAACCATGAGCAAATGAGCAGATCAAAACCATGAGCAAATCAGCACAAAAAAGACCCGAAGAAAATAAGCTGGTCAGAACAATGAGCAAAGCCAACTCAGATTCGCAAGGGAATAAAAAAAATCCAGACACTTACAAAAGGGATCACCTGATGTGTAGAAGGAGGCTCACCGGTCGCCGGACTTGCAACTGGGAGGGGCAACTTTGGAGGCGATGAGTAGAGGAGAAGGCTCGCCGGCTGCCGGACTCGTAGCTGGGAGGGGCGATCTTGGAGGCGATGAGAAGAGGAGAAGGCGACAAGAAGAGGAGGAGGCTCGCCGGCTGCTGGACTCGCAGCTGGGAGATGCGACTTTGGAGGAGATGAGCAGAGGAGGAGACGACGAGAAGAGGAGGCTCGCTGGCAGCCGGACTCGGAGCTGGGAGGGGTGACCTTGGAGGCGGCGCTCTTGAAGGAATAGGGGGCACGAGTCTGATTTGGAGCGCTAGGGTTAGTTGTCTTCTTGTTGGGCTGAGAAGGGGTGTTTGCTAGGCTGTATCGTAGTATCAGGCTGTATCGGTAATTTATTTTATTTATTTTAAAGCATGCATATTTTAGATACTTCCCGATCGTGTCGGTCAGCATGCCGTCTCGATATGTATCGGGATCTTGTCTGACTCCTCTGAGGCGTATCGGTGCATAAGAGCCTTGCATAGTTGATAGTGGCATGTCGTATGTGAGTGAGTGGTGTCCCACTTTCAACTTTATTTGGTTGTGGCTAGTGGTGGCCAAATGGGCCGCCCAGCCCGGCTCGACCCATCCTGGCCCACGAATTAAACAGTCATATCGTGCTGGCCCACGTGCCAACGAGGCAGCCAAAACATGACCCGATGTTCTTTCGTGCCATGCCGTACCGGCCTGAGTCTGGTTGGCCCGATGGGCCAAGTCCGACCCACTTAATTTGTTATGCACGAAAGTTCAAAAAATAGAAAAATCCAAAAAAAAAAGAAAAATGTGTAGAATTAATAAATACATATGAAAATTGTCAAAAAAAATGAGAAACATATTAAAAATATAACAAAGAGCTTTATTAATGTTCAAATGGCCCGCCTCTGCCCCTATGGCCTTCCCCCATCGCCTCTCTGCAGCCAAGCCACATGGGCCGTGTCGGGCTCATGTTATGCCTAGCACAGCTCGACATTGTGCATGCTAGGCCGGGCCGACCCGTTGTGCCGGGTGCGCGGCCCAAGCACGGCCCGACCTATCGTGTCATGCCGGCCCATGAATAGTGCGGGCCGAGCTAATAGTGTCGTGCCTCAGGTCAGCTCGGCTAGCACGGCCTATAGCCATCTCTAGCTGTGGTGTTTCGTATGAGATTCTCTTCTCTTGAGAGTGCATAGTACTTACATAATTACATTATAGGATCCCGCTAGTAAGGAGATGCCAACATATAATTTTTTTTATTTTAATCCTTATTTTAATTTTATTTTAAAGTTAACCTCTCGCGAACTTTATTTCCAATTCTTACTCCTTTGGTCACGCCACCTCCCATGGCGTGAGGAAAGAACACTGTCATGCCACCCAGGGCGGCGTGGCCAAGATGCCACACGAGCCCTCGGCCGCGCGTCGTGCCAGCGTGGAGCTTGCGTGGCATGTGTGGCATGACAAGTCTCCCTTGTCACGCCTTTGTATTTGGCGTGACAGAGCCCGATACGAAGGAGACGTTCGGACCATCCGATTCCAATCGGACGGTCCAAACAGGTGGAGACGTTCGGACGGTCCGAACGTTACCCTTTGTCACGCCATTACTAATGTCGTGACAGTAGTGCTGTGTCACGCCAGGCAGATTGGCGTGACAAGGGCTACTTCCAGTTTGTTTGTAAATTATGATAGTTTTAGATGATAACAAAGGGACTTCCTTTTGAAAGATAAAAAACAATTGAAGATACATAGATGCATAACACCATGTACATGTAACATTTAACAATCCACAACTTGAAAATGGGGACCTTTGTACGTAACCAAATATAACACCATCCTTTTAACTGAGAGTAAATACATATGTGGACCGGTAATCTTTTTGTGCTCTGAAAACCTTTGACACTTCACAATATTTGTAGGGCGTGTCCTAGAAGTGATACATAATGCATCCTGGAAAAAAAATAACTAATATGTAGATTGTGTGGTACAACATGAGGCACTATTATGAAAGATGCATATAAATCCTAGTGGAATGATAGGTGGTGCTCTTCATAACTTTGTGGTCGTAGACCAAGCTATAAACTTCCTGAACTCATTTTTTTCATGTTGTTGGATGCCTTGCTACGTGGATAATTGAATGCGAAAAGACAACGAGATTTAAAGTTGCGAACTAAAATAGACTTGACAATAAAGCTTGGAATAACATGGCGCACAGGGTTTGGTTACGTGCATAAGAAACAACATCATGCACGACGCAACAAATCGAAGCTACTCCTACGATACATATGCGCCTTTTTTGAATGAAAATAAATTAGACCTTCCGGGAACTAGCACAGAATGGTCCGACCAACTGCATGGACCAAGGCCATTTTCCCTTCCTTGCTAGCTCGGCGTTGAACTCCTCGCTGGCCTCTTTGGCCTTGGCCGCCAATTCCCTCTTCCTCTCGCGCTCCCTCTCGCGAGCCTCGCGCTCCCTGCGCCTGCACGCCTCGAGATGAGCTTGCGTCTCCCGACGTACGCGCTTGTTGTGCTCGTCGTTGCGGTGTCGCTCCTCCCGCATCTCGTGGTCTCTTTGGTCATGCCACTTGTCCATGTCGAGAGACCACTGGTCATATGGGTGGATCTCGTGGTCGATCCACTTGCGGTAGTCACATAGTAGATCCAGAGACTACAAGTAGACGAGAGAGGTTGTTAGTACGCACTTTGAAAGAGAAATAATACGGGAACACACTATAACTGGTCCTTACTGGCTGCCGATAGGTCCTCGTGTCCCAACGTCGGTCGGGATAGTCACTGGAGTAGTTCGCGCAACCCCAGTAACGCATGCCCAGGCTGAGCGGGTGCTTGGACTTGAAGAACTTGCATATGTCCCTACACCAACAGAGGGGCGGTATCTCCCCCTCTGGCAGGTGTTGCGGCGAACGCTCGGTTGGAACGTTCGGGATGGGGTTGCTGCTACGAGGGGGGTTCATTACGAACGCGTGCCATGTAGGCACGCGTCTCTTGTTTGACCTGGGCCCTAGTAGCCCTTGCTCGGTCATCCTCCTCCCCAGCAGCCCTTGCTAGCTAGCGGATCCGGTCCCATTGCCTTTGCCTGTCGTCCATCCCAGCGTGGTGAAGGAAGCTCTGGTGTTGTATTGTTGGGTTTGGTT
The DNA here is from genome assembly GCA_036346405.1 of Phyllostachys edulis. NCBI lineage: Eukaryota > Viridiplantae > Streptophyta > Magnoliopsida > Poales > Poaceae > Phyllostachys > Phyllostachys edulis. The sequence goes on along the minus strand of CM070545.1, from coordinate 21,673,260 downwards.
GCGTAGCCTGTGAGGTGTGGAGAGGAAGCTTTGGTGTTGTAGTGTTGGGTTTGGTTGCGTAGTGTTCTCTCCCTGATCTCTTCCACCCCCTTTTATAGGCCATATGGTTGGCATAGTGTGGTAAATTTTCTGCAGAGACCTGTCTTTTGGTTCTAAAAAACTGAGGACGTAGAGTGTTGTCATGTCGATCTAAAAAGCTGGCGAGGCAGAGTGTTGTCATGTCTTACTTTGCAGATAGAAGTCATGTCTTGCTTTGCAGCGTGCTATCATTTTGGTCTGAAAAGCTAACGAGACAGAGTGTTGTCACGTCTTTCTTTGCAGAGTCATGTCTTTTCGTTCTGAAAAGCTGGTGAGGCGGTCAGGGTTTGTCAAGTCGATTTGAAAAGCCTAAACTCTAAGCTTAAACCCTAAACCTAACACTACTACAAAACAGGCTATAGTAGACGCCCCATCACGAGCGGTTCCTTTGGAACCGCTCGTGGCCTCCGCAGAGCTTGTCGCCCCTGCCTCCTCCAACTCGTCCCGGCCTCATCGTCACCGGCCTCATCCAACCATCACCCCGGCCTCCTCCTCACCCCGACCTCGTGCCACTGGCCTCCCACGACCTCGTGCCGCCGGCCTCCTCCACTCGTCGCCCGGCCTCCCACGACCTCACTCTCTACTCCCCTTTGCTTTGTGATGTGGATTACCGAGTTGATGCTCTTGTGATGTGGGTGATGCTACCGTGATGTGTGTAGTTCATGTTGAGTTGTTTGGTTTGGGCAAAATATGGATGGTAGATCGCGCACCGCTCGGTAAAATCATCATAACTTTTGCATACGAACTCCGATTATGACGTTCTTTGGCTTGTTGGAAAGCTAACGAAAAGCTCAATCCGAAAATCCATAAAGTCAAGGTCAAATTATCTTTGCGAGGTCTCGAAAAAGTGAAACCCCAAAAGGTCGTTTAGGGCCTCTAAACGGCCTCGAAGTTTTTAGCAATTTGTTTTTTGCGCAGAAGGCTATCACAGATGGTTCTAAACAAGAACCGCTCGCGGAAAACTCATCATAGACGGTTTTGAACAAGAACCGCTCAGGATATTAACCTTCACGCACGGTTTTAATGAAAACCGCTCAGGATATTCTCGATCACGCACGGTTTTTGATGAAAACCGTCGGATAATAGCCTTCACGCACGGTTTCAACAAAAACCGTCGTGATAGTGCGATCCTGACGGTTTTGAACCGCTCAGGATAACCGCCGTTATCACAGCATCAACAAATATAGACGGTTCGAAATCGTTCGTGATGACGGTTCCAACCGTGCGTGATGAGGCTTCCGTAGTAGTGTAAAGCGCAAACCCTAACCCTAAACCTAAACCTAAAAGCCTAAACCCTAAACCTAAACCTAAAAGCCTAAACGTGTGCCCACTTCTCCTTCTGCTGCAAGACCTCGTCCAACCACGACTTACCCCGTTCGTTGGTCACTCCCCTCAGCTCCGTCAACTTGACCTCGAATTCCCTCTTCTCTAAGCATCCGCACAATAGCTTGAACTTTTTGGTGAGATCTTCCCTGTTGCATTGCTTAAAGAAATTAGCCACTACATGACTCATGCACCACCTATGCAGCACATCCGGATGTCCGTCAAGTCTGCTCTTCACAGCGTTCAGAATGCCACGGTGCCTGTCCGAGACGATGCAAACCTGTCGTCTAGGCCCAACGAGGCGTAGACGAACTATATCCAGGAACCATTCCCAGCTTGCATTGTTCTCACCCTCTATCAATGCGAATGCTAATGGAATCAGCTGGTCCTCCGCATCAATACCCACGGCGAGCATCAAGGCACCATGGTACTTCCCCGTCAGGAATGTAGCGTCAACAGATAAGATAAGCCTGCAATGTTTGAAGGCCTCTATGCATTGCCCAAAGGACCAATACACCCTCCCAAGGACATGTTTCATAATCCCTCCATCGAGTTCCATATGGTTGCCGTGCCAAGGGTAAAACACCATGCCCGGATTCTTGGCCTGCATAGCAGTTAGGATTCGAGGAAGCAAACCGTAAGCCTCCTTCCAATCACCCCACAATAACTGCATCGCTCTCTGCTTTGCCCTCCATGCTTTCCCGTACTTCACACGGTACTTAATGAACCCGTATATAACCTCGATGAGGGTGGCGACAGTCACATCAGGATCGATATCCACAACCGTCATAATACGCCTAGCAATGAAATTTGCGGTGGCTTGGAGGTGCTCCCCGGACACTTGTGCGGTCCCAAAAGTGTGAGGCTGCTTCACATTCGCTATTTTCCATTGTTTGTCCCTTGTTTTGCGACCTCATACCTTCCATCCGCACCCCCTTTCGCACCTCACGGTGCACCTTTTGTTCACATCGGAGTGTTGTACTATGAACTGACGATGGTGCCGCATTGAGTATTCTTGCAGCCAAACCTTCATGTCCTCCATGGTTGGAAACAACATGTTCTTCCGTATTACGTCATTCTCCGGGTCCACAATGACATCCCCGCTCTTCAACCCATTAGCACAAACCACCTTATTAGACATACCGACATCATCGAAAGAATGCACCGACAGGACCTCACCCATTACACTGCGAAGAACCCTGCCTTCCTCTGAGGAGAAAAGAGGTGCGGGAGCCTCATCTTCGTCGAGCTCCATCCTTCGTCAGACTCCACTTCACAGGTTGTTCCATCACGAAACAACTCCTCCTCAAGCTCGTTGTTCATGACAGTGCCGTTCAAATCAGTCATAGGGTCAATAACACGTTGCGGGGAAGATACAGGCAGATCTACCAACAAGGGGACATGGTTGGTACGACTCACGCTAACGAACTCTTCGGAAGGTCGCTCTTCCATTGGGGGGGTCGCAAATGATAGGCAGCGGGGTCTAGTTCCTCCGTGTTACCATTGATCATATGCAAATTGTCTGGCAAATCCTCAACAACGATTGTCTTCTCCACCACCACCTCCAACAACCGGACCTGAGATACGAGCACAATTTCCTTGTACATGTCCCAATCATCGGCGGACAGCATTGGCACCAACAAGGCATGCACTTTATAACCCACCCCTGCGTCATATCGTCCTTGCATTCCGACAACGACCCCGGGTTCATCCCATCCAAAGGTCGACTTAATCCTACCCACAAGAGTTTTAAAGTCCAGTGATTTGCAAAACAAAAGGGCGATTCGCTTCCATGTCGCTTGAAGTCGATGTAACTTCGGTTTAGCTAATGGCCCCACCAGTAAATACACGTACAACTTTATCCATCTACATCCAATAAAATATTGCAAAGTCAGTACTGCATGCCATATGAACGAAATATCGCAAGTACGAAATATCACAATCAACATTGGATATAACAAAAGCATGTTAGTAGTTTGACGGTACAAATGTATGGATAATTAAAGCTTGTTTCCTCCATGTTGTGTATTGTGATAGTAATTTACTGTAGTTACGGTAATAAGCATGATGGTTTGCAGTCATCATGGAACAATACCTCTTTTTAAATGAAGTTTACGAGTCGTTTCACAATGAATTGCGGTGTGTTAGGCTATATACAGTGGACGAATAACACCAAGAAATAATGAGATGCAAAAAGATCCAAATCCTATACTATCGAGTCTCTCGTGCTCAGTCACGCTCGAGATCCCATTCTTGAGACCGCCCAAACCACGTGTTTGGGACCGCTCAGAGCTTTCCTCTAAGTGCGACCTACACTACCCTGGATTCACGTGCCCAGGTACGCTCGAGATCCCGTTCTCAAGACCGTCCAAACCACGTGTTTGGGACCACTCAAGGCTCATTCTGAGTATGCCCAGGACTTCGCTCCTAGGGACGCCAGAGCTACACGCTCGGAGTGCCACGAACCACTCATTCGGGAAATCTTATATGCAGATAGGAGGTAAGTCAAAAATTTTGCCTTCAGCCAATATTATAATTCTATAGAATTCAATGTGATTTGCGCCACCCATTTTTTACATTCCAACTAAATTACATGTATTAGTTATGGACTTATCATGTAGTGCACCAAATGAGAACCTTCAAAATGGACATAGCAGACCTATTATTCATGTACGGGATCGACACATCTTAATATAATAACTCGTATCATTTGAAAGGAATGTGCATAGGCACTAAACTAGATTGTTGTATTGTTTATAATTTTAAGCAAACACGTCCCTACTTCATGACAATTATCCGAAGGATAAGCTAGGCAGTTTTATAACTATTGTACTGATTAAGAAACAATGACATGAATTATATTCACAAGTAATGCTTCAAGTGTGAGTCATGATGCATGATGCATTTTGCCATCATGGAGCAACGAACAAGTTAGGCAGTGAAATTGTTTTGCTGAATAGTAGACAATTTCTCCTCAGTTAGCTTGGAGATCATGGATGTTGCCTACAAGGAATAATCACCAACCAGAGTGCATTCATCAAAACATAAAATTTCAAAAGCGTGTTATAATTTAGAGACAAACTAAAAACTAAATGCGTGTCCCAGATTTTGACTTCTCTGTGTTAGAGACTCGGGTATTATTGTGCACAGATAATGCATGCGAGACTAATCTTATCAAGACCAAACAAAATAAATCCTACTTTGCTACAACTCATCAAATGCAATGTATCATGGCTTAAAGTAATGAGGAAGTTCACAGCAAGCAGGTTAGTTTATGTAAAACAAAAATCCTGAAGGCATTGAATTTAGACAACTAGCATACAACATGCATTGTGTTACCTGTTTAGATTAGACGAGAGCTATTTGGCTTGCCTCTCTTTCTCAAAGTATGGAGTTTAGTGATAATATGGCAAAATTGTTTTTATCTTTCAAAATTGGATAGTGAATCTGGTATTACATATTCTTAGATAATCAGATACTTTGCATCGATCAATTCATTCAGGTAATAAACATAAGTGATAACAAACCTTATCTAACAAGATAACATGTTAAAGCTGCATTATTTGAGACAAAATTGGACTAAATCATATGTTTTGATGGTGGTAATGATCCTAAGTTTTAACATAACAGCATATTCTCCTCAAAGCATCAAATTGTTTTGCCATTACACATTCAAAACCCTCAAAATCAAAGCCCTTCCACAACATCGGCGTTGCCTTCCTAAGTACTACCATGGTTGATTTGTTCAAATTGCGATGTCCAAATGAAATGGTACTCACAGGATTCTCCTAAGTGCTACCACTAACCGAACCAAAACATCATCACACATTCACACATTCAACAAGCAATGTCCAGATCCGGCAACATCATCAGTGATTATCCTAAGCACAAGATGATGAGAGACGACTCATGGCTTACCTTCTCTAGTGGTGGAGGAAGGGAGGAGAGTCCAGATCCGGTGCTTGATGGTGCAGTGCCAAACCCGGCCACGTAGCCGGCGTGGAGGACGTGCAGGCACGTGGAGCAGGCCGGCGTAGGGGGCTGACGTTTGGAGCAGGCCGGCGTGGAGCAGGCCGACGTGGAAGAGGACGGTGTGGGGAGCAGGCCAGCGCGGAATCCGGTGGCGGCGACGATAGATTTGGGGAGGTTGGAAGAGGCTCGGGAGGAAGAGAGGTGTCAGGGGAAAAAGAAGAAATGAATCGGCGGCCGCAAGCCCGCTACCAAGTCACCATTGTCACGCCATTAGACTTGGCGTGACAGGGCAGTATTGTCACGCTCTCACTCATGGCGTGACATGTGCCACACAAGCCCTCCACGCTGGCACAGCGCGCGGCCGAGGGTTTACATGGCAAATTTTGTCACGCCGCAACCAAGGTAGTTAGGATCACGATCCAAGTCTTAAAGTCTTACGACTCTACGAACCCACGACAGCCTGTCGATCCAAGTCTTACTGCCGATCCGATCCTACTCAAGGTCGGTAGGATCGCGATCCTACTCTAAGAGTCTTACGGTTCTCTGAACCCACGACGACTGTCGATCCAAATCTCACTTGTCGATCCTACTCGTAGAGACTTAGGGCAAATTTTTTAGAGGCGGACTTTTTCGATATTTTGTTTTAGAGCAAAATTTGTTGATATTAATTTCGAGAATGAAACTATAAATAAACAAGGAGCATGCAAAATATTGTATCGATTGTGGTAATGCTAGTACAAATATCTATATTATGGCATGAGCAATCTTGAGCTTGATAATGATAAGCTCTTTTTATTCTGGAGTATGTCTAGCTACTTTTAAGGAACATGCAAGTGGTAAACCATATAACAATCATACAAACTTATAGTATAGATGTTAAATATGTGTATTTTTACAAATCAGTAGAATCGCCGATTCTCACGATTCGATCTACGATTCGATCCACGGAGGCAAATCGATCCGACTCGGGATCTCGACTCGACTACCTTGGCGCAACTGTGAGCGTGACAAGACGGTTTAAGCCACGCCGACGAGTGGCGTGATGAAAGAGGTCAGAATTGGAAATAAAATTCGTGAGGGATTAACTTTAAAATATTAATAAAATTCGCGAGTGGTGTCCCACTTCAAACTTTATTGGGCTTTGGCTAGTGGTGGCTAGATGGGCCGTCTGGTCCGGTCCATTCTGGCTCACGAACTAAACGGACCGGGTCGTGCCGACCTATCTGCCGATGAGGCAGCCGAGGCATGGCCCGATGGTCTTTTATGCCGTGAGCCCATTTGGCCCAACAGACCAAGTTCGATTCATTTAGCCCGTTAGGCACGAAAGTTCAAATGATCATAAAAATGTGTAGAATTCAGAAATATATATGAAAATTGAAAAAAAATAAGACAAACATATTAAAAATATAATAACAAGCTTTATTAATATTCAAATGGCCCATCCTCTGCCCCTATGGCCTTCCCTCGCATCTCCTTTCCGTAGCTGGGCCACATGGGCCGTGTCGTGTCTGGCACGGCCCGGCACTGTGCATGGCGGGCTGACCCGTTGTGTAGGGTGCGCGGCCCAAGCACGGTCCGACTTGTCATGCTATGTTGTGTTTGGACTAGGTCAACACTGTCGTGTCTTGGGCCAGCCTGACCTATCTAACCACCTCTAGCTGTGGCGTTTCGTTCGAGATTCTCTTCTCTTCGGTAGCGCATAGTACTTACATAACTACATTACAGGATCCCCTAGTAAGGAGATGCCAACATACTAGTGCATCTGTTCGTCTGAAATTCTGCACTCATCCCTGTTTTCTAAAACAATAATTGCAGTTATATAGTATCGCTTCCACTAGGCGTCCCGATGCAATGATCTACTGCAAGAACATACGAACTGATAATTCGAGCATTCTCTACCCACTTCCATGAAGTAAGATCATTTTTTTTACTCGTGAGAAAAGACCAAACATAATGGAACGGCCGAAACACGACTTTTGTCATCGCCGGCTGCGCAACAAGTTTATTATATGCGCGCCATACGAGGTCCCTTTCTGTTTCAAGAAGCAGGCGTTGTAACATTACTGTCGCAAAGAAGGACCCATGTATAATACTACTACTACGACATACTCGTTCAATTATCGACTTCCCTATTCCACAACACCTAAAAACTTCTACTGATAATTGACACTATCAACAGACTCATTCCTCAGGCTCCACCCATTGATTGTGCCTTGAATTTATCAACACAACTTGCAGTACGCTTGTATGCACCCTGTATATTTACACACCCCTAAGACCTGACTAAGCACCAGAAGCATTGCAGCATTCCAAGGCAAAACGCCCCTGCACCCACTACACCAAAACTCAACAGCAACGATCTCTGAACGTTTTAGGTGATCATAAAAATATGGTGGTCGCGCAGGCGAAGTTCAGCCGTGTGTTGTCGGCGTCGATCGGGCGACGACGGCAAGATCTCGGCAGCCGAGCTGCGGCTCTGCATGAAGGCGGTGCTCAGCGAGACACATCGCCGAGGACGCCGAGGCTCTCGCTGCGCCGGTGGACATAGACGGCGACGGGCTGCTGGACGAAGAGGAGTTCCTGATGCTGGTACAGCCAAAAATGGAGGAGGACAGATACAGGGGACTAAAGGAGGCGTTTGGGATGTACGAGACGGAAGGCGAAGGGTGCATCACTCCGTTGGGCCTAAAACGGATGCTGAGCAGGCTGGGCTCGCATCAGGACATCGAGGAGTGCCAGGCCATGATCTGCAGGTTCGATCTGGACGGAGATGGAGTGCTCAGCTTTGATGAGTTCAAGATCATGATGGATGCATAGCAGATTGATTATGATGTACCGCTTGTTAATGAGTCCAGCATGTTCTTTCATACGTGAATCTGTTTGTGTACCCACATGTATGTATGCACGGTTCGTAAATAGAACCGTCTGTGATATTTCTCGTATCACAGACAGTTTTTAATAGAAACCGTCTGTGATATGTACCTTCACAAACGGTTTTAACAAAAAATCGTCTGTCATTATCCTAACCACTTTTTTTTTTTGCTAGCCTTAGGAATTGCTAGTCATGCTCTCTGAAAACAAGCATGCAGAAATCAGATACATCACAGATAATCAATTTTTGACAACTCAAAATGATTATTACTCAAAATAAATTACAAAAGAATTTGTTCAAGTATTCTCGCTATAGTTAGAATTGGATTACAATTGAATAATTTGTTTGCACGTGGTTGAGAGGTACCAACGGGGTGAAACTCTACGTCGACGACGGAGTGACAACTCAAAGTGATTATTACTCAAAATAAATTACAAAAGAATTTGTTCAAGTATTCTTGCTATAGTTAGAATTGGATTACAATTGAATAATTTGTTTGCACGTGGTTGAGAGGTACCAACGGGTGAAATGACGACGGAGTGAAAGTCTCCGTTGGGGTTAATGATATCTATCTTGATGAAGTCGCAGAGCTTCTCTCGAACGTCCACGATCTCGCTCGCAACGAGTGCACCTGATTCTATCGTGAAGCCCTGTCACTAGCAAGAGTAAAGTGGTAAGCATATATATTTAAATTTATAATTCAAAAATAATTATTTCGAGATTGACAAACCTGGGGATCCTTCGTCTTAGCATTAATGATTTGCCGCATATGATGGCAAACGTAGAATGCACATAGCTCATCAATTTTTTTGCTGGCGGCACTGCAAAAATAGAACTACATATATAGATACAGTCAATAGTCAGTTCGAGACGCATTATTACGAAGTATGATATAGTATTATTGTGTTGTAGCGCGTATTGGAAATCACGTCCTATGTGTCAGTGTGTCCTTCGATCCCCCCTTGTATAGTCCTCCGTCGCGAACATAGGCTTTGAACGACCTACATGATTCCAAAAAGTTATCCTCGGCCATTTCAAACGAAGGAAGACTACAATAGAGTTATGTATGGAGGAAATGAGCATACCTGTTGAGTATTCCTGTCGAATCTGTCAAGTCGTGCTTGTTGCTGATTAGGGAATCAAGGTATATTACATTGTTCCTCTTGGTATAATGACTAAAAGGATCCAAATGGTTCCTATTCATGTATGTCGCTATAGTCATTAAACCTAAGTTAAATCAGCATATAAAGTATAAATGAAATTTATATAGCAAGTAGTGAAGCACTTACCCCTGGTTGTAGGGCACTACTATGTAGTCCTTGTTGTCCCGACGAAGCAATCCCACCGTTATGTAGTTCTCGGCGAAGGATGCGCTCGCTTCGATGGTTTGCATAGAGACCACATGTGGGTCGAGGAAACCCACCGGTTCGAATATTCGGGCTTTTTTCATCATGTATCTATACATAAGCAATGAGTTGTGATATTTATCCAGATACGTGAATGCGAACTTGATTGTACACACACTTACAAAGTGTCCAACATCGAGAAGCGAGGCGCCGAGGGCAACGAGGTTGAATAGGTCGCACAAGTCGCTGAAGCCCACGACGGCGACCCGACCCGCTGAAGAAATGCTCATTCTTGTACCGACGGTGATTCCAAAGATCGCACCCTTTCTTTGGTCTTCCGCATGTACTAGGCATGTAAAGCCTGACAAGCTAGTCCACTGCGGAGTAATTCTGCGTTGGAGCACAACGGTTTTTCGATGGAATACTTCTCAGAGTTGGCAAGCGCCTTAATGTTCATTGATTTCGATTTGGCCTTAACGATTGGCAGTGTCTTCCTGCGAGACGACTCGGGAACCGATACGGTGGCACGCTTTTCTTGTTCCTTTGGCGTCTTCTCTATGGGAACCGATACGGCGGCACGCTTTTCTTGTTCCTTCGACGTCTTTTCTACGGGAACCGATACGGTGGTACGCTTTTTTTTATTCCTTCAGTGTCTTCTCTACGGGAACCGATGAGGTGACCTTCTAGGGCGAAGGATGATGAGGTGGAGTCATCGAGGGTCCCGTTGGAGAGGAATGGTCGTATCGAGATTGCGGCTTCTTTGGGTCGTAGCGATGTCCTTCTTGGGCCATCGGATAAAAGTGTGCATGGCATCCTCTAGTGTTCGATGTCTTCATTCAGCGAATCTCCAATGACGGCCATGAAATTGTCATGTACCATGTCCATCCGGACCTAGCGTAACCCTCGCCCGGTGGCGTGCCGTCTTCTTTGTCCCTTCTGGCATGGATACGCCACCTACCAAACCTCAATAGAAATAAACCCAACCATCCTCACTTGGAGCTTGCAGGGCATCGACTCCTACAAAACGATACACAATTAGTTAAGGCGTCCTATAGGTCTATCTTTGGAGTATTCCAGAGATGTACATTACCTTGATGTCGTCAATAGGTAATTGGACGTCATCATGTTCAGAATTATGCGTGGAAGCGACGCCATCGCTCCCAAAATAACGAGGGCGACTTACATCGTTCAGGAGTTGATTCAGTTGATCATGCAATTGTGTTATCTGTCCTTCAAATTTTGCAGTAAGCATCTGTACCAACCGGTCCTCATGCTCGGCCTTGGATCTCTTCCTACTCCTATACGTGTTGTAGTCGCCTTGGAATCTATAACTCCAAGGTACGGTAACCCCAAGGCCTCGTGTGCGACCCGGGTGCTCCTTGTTTTCCAGGGCCGTAGATAGCATATCCTTCTCCTGTCTGCTTGGAAGGAGCCTTGAGAAGTTTGTGTAGTCAATTCATGCTGCAAGAGGTCAGTATGTTATTATAGACATTATGAAGTTATGGACTTATTAACAACTAGGTAGTTCGACATATTTACCACACGTTGGGACACTTCTGGTCTCTTTGGGTTTGTGAAAGAGATCTGCCTCAAGACGAGACTTTTGCCTCGCTTAACCAACTTAGGGAACGCTGGTCTGTGATCCCGTGAAATGGCCCGATTATGTTCTCCTCCTCCCACGCCCATTGCATGGATTTAGCAGCTGCCAGTGATCAAGTTGAGTCTGTGGGGGTGAGTGTTTCGTGTCCGAGAGCTTTGTGCGCCACTTTGCTCCTTAAATTCGCCGTCGCCTTCATAGCCACAAAGGTGTCCCATGTTTCCGCGTTAAGAATCCATATTTTGCTAAGGCGCCTCACCCGTGTTCACATACTTCGTGACAAGAACGCTCTTGAAGGTCCTCCACGCGTTATCCATTGAGAGCAACGCCTGCCATTCCACGCGTGCCATGTCTGCTTCTGGGATAGTAAACTTGCTTGAAAGTTCTATCCACAGTGCGCCTCGCTGTTCTTTCATCAAAGGCTTCCAGATTGGTGTGGTGATGTTGACCCGTTCCCTTGCAAGTATCCCGCAGATGGTCCGGAATCTCGCCGCTGATCTCTGGGGACTCAGAGGGATCCCAACGTCACTGACCTCCGTGATGATCAGTCGGCCCGCAGGCAATTTTGATTTTCCTCTACCATCTCGCGTACGTATCGTTATCGTTGACGGAAATCCAAACGCATTAAGCGTCGTCGGTGGCAGCGGCGAAGACGGCACCTCTGCCATCTCAACCAGTCTATACTCTTCACTAATTGACTTTGATAAAACAATATAAGCATTTAAATGACTAAATCAACATAGGATTGTTGCAAGCATTTAAATGACCAAATCAACATATACATATGAAGTATCTCCATGTCATACAAAAAGCTCAGAGTATTGATGTTAAAGAGTGCTCTCAGGATGGTTGGATGCAAAGGATTTAACCTTTGCAATCTCAGTACATCAGTCAATATATCTTCACTAATCAAATTTAACAATTATCAAACAGATCTTGAGCTAAACCTAAAACTTTCCTGTTGAATGTCAAATGAACATAATTAATTGCAGCAATCACTATTAGCCATAAAGCATAATAACAGCATGAAGTAAATGACCATAATAACATGTGCCCATGAAATTCTTTCAAGTCATTTAAACACAATATTATGCTCAACATTAATAGCAACAAACCACCAATTAGCAGATAAGACATCAAGATTGATGTTATTATGTGCTCTCAAAAGGAGAATAGCTAAAGAACAAGTCTTTGCCATCTCAATCCTATTGTCTATACTCTTCATTAAATGAATATGATAATATAAATTCAAACTATGAGCTCTAAACAATACTTTGTCTAATCACAAATGATCTCAACTCATAATTAAAAACAGATTAAACTTCCAATCAAAAGACTACTAGAAGAATCACAAACCGGTCGTTAGATTACCAACAAAAACTGAATACTCTCAATAGAATCAACATGAAGTCACGTGTTCAAGGATAAAGCCGATTGGTCGACATAAGAGTATCCACTTCAAATGCTAGAGATCAAAAGAACCGTAAGAATCGTAATAACTAGCTTTCAACCGAAAGTAACCAATTAACAAGATATCAAATTGACAAGACAAGTAATACAATAGAGCTCAAGGATGAACTAACTATCACATTCAATCTCAAGATAAGATGTAGTTCATCATAGAGCATGTCAACAAAGCCCATCGATCAATTTGCAATATCTTCAAGACTAGATTCGTAAATCGAACTAATACAGATCAAGGTACCAACTAGCACCGCAAATTGATTTCAGATTTGACATTCATCACAGAGTGATCAACCGAGCCCACATAACCACTTTGCTATCTCTCGATTGCACAATCTAATATAGAATTTAAAGCCAATCCAAAGACATAAGTATATAGCCCAAGTGATGCACAAACGTAATATAGGAATACTCACAGAGAGGATCCGACAAGAACTCACGGTGCAAGGAGGAGGTGGTGCGGGGAGGAGGCCGACGCGGGAGGAGGGAGGCGCAGGAGGAGGAGGTGGGGGCAGGGAGGGGGCCACAGGAGGAGGAGGCAGCGGGGAGGAGGCCGGCGCAGAGGGAGGACGCTGACACGGGGAGGAGGCCGCGCGTCTCGGCGGAGCAGCGTTGCCGATGTCGGGGGCGGCGGCATCGAGGTCGGAGGCGGCGATGTCGGTGAATGGGCGAGCCCTAGAGGAGGCGAAACGAGCGCGCGAGAGCTTAAGGGCTAAGTGCACTGGGAAGAAGAACGGTCGAGCCCCAGAGGTTTTTATAAAGGTATATGATGATGACGGTTACATTACGGAACCGCTCAGGATTACTTATGATGCGGTTCCAGAATAAACCGTCTGTGATAGTCTAAGATATCACACACGGTTCGTAATAAGAACTGTGTGTGACTTATCACTGAATGGTTCCATTATAAACCGCTCGTGATAGTCTAGAATATCACACACGGTTCGTAATAAGAACCGTGTGTGACTTATCACAGATGGTTCCAGTTATAAACCGTCTGTGATAGTCTAGCATATCACACACGGTTTGTAATAAGAACCATGTGTGACTTATCACAGACGGTTCCAGTAATAAATCATCTCGTGATAGAGTGCAGATCACGAGCGGTTTCTTTTGGAACCGCTCAGTGATATTAATAACACGCATAGATTCCAAATGAACCGTCTGTGACGAGGCATCTTCTATACCCTGTTTTGTAGTAGTGGCAGCACTAAAACAAAAAATCTCACTCTTATAGAAATTAATCTTTAAACTAGATAATTTTTCATAGACACATAAAATAAGTTTGAGGTTTTTGGCTTATTCTAAATCATTACTCAAGAAGAGGATAGTGTCATCAGCATACTGTAATATTGACAACCCATCATCAATCAAGTGAGGAACTACTTCTGCTAAAAGACTAGCTTCTTTAGCTTTTGAAATAAAGATGGCAAGCATATCCGCAACAAGATTAAAAATAATAGGTGACATTGAATCACCCTGCCTAAGACCCTTATGAGTTTGGAAAAAGGAGCCAAGATCATTATTAACTTTTATTCCAACACTCCCTCCCTTAACCAAACTTTCCACCTAAGAACACCATTTAGATGAAAAACCTTTCATCCTCAAAGTTTGAAGTAAAAACGGCCATTTTACTTTGTCATAAGCTTTCTCGAAATCAACCTTGAAAACTATTCCATCCAAATTTTGTTTATGTAGCTCGTGGATGGTTTCATAGAGGATAACAACTCCATCAAGAATAAATCTCCCCTGCATAAACGCCGACTGGGAAGGTCTAACAATCTTTTGAGCTACACCCATAAGCCTATTAGTAACCACTTTAGTAAAAATTTTAAAACTAACATTTAAAAGACAAATAGGCCTATATTGTTGTATTTGCTTAGCATCCGATTTTTTGGGAAGCAAAGTAATGATCCCAAAATTCAAGCTAAAAAGAGACAGAGAACAATTATGAAAATCATGAAACATGGCCATCATGTTATTTTTAATGACTTCCCAAAACACCTGATAGAACTCGGCTGGGAAACCATCTGATCCAGCTGCTTTGTTATGTTCCATTTGAAAGATTGCTTCTTTCACCTCTTTTTTAGAAAAAGGCTCTGTAAGAAAATTATTTTCCTCATCCAAACTTTAGATATATCATTTGTAAAAGCATCAATCATAGATAAATGATTAACTTTGGATGGTCCAAACAAACCTTTATAATAATTGGTGATATACTTTTTTAATTGTACATCATCCCGAATTATTCCTTCCTCTTGGTCGAGTTGAAAAATTCTTTGTCTTCTATGCTTACCATTAGCAATCAAATGATAATACCGTGTATTTCTATCACCCTCCAAAAGAAATTTCACTTTGGACCTTTGGTACCACTTAATTTCTTCTTCTCTTAACAATTGTACCAATCTCGCATTAGCAACTTTTTTAAGATTAAGGTCTTGATCAAACAACCTCAAAGCCTCAGCTTTTTTTTTATCGAGCTCATCAATTAACAAATTAAGTTCTATCTTTTCCTTTTTTTTAAAGTCCCACTAGTGTTTTTAGCCCAACCACGTAGATAACATCTAAGAGATCTAACCTTGCATTGCCAATTATGTAAGGCATACTGACCGCTATTTTCTTTTTTCTACACATTGGATACCATCTCCCTAAACCCCTCCCTACATAACCAGCCTAATTCAAATTTAAATAAAGGCTGACTATCTCTATAAGGGGCCTCTCTCATATTCAACATTAACATTGTGTGGTCAGACAAAGACCTTTCAAGCGCATTAACTATGACCAAAGGAAAATGCTGCTCCCACTGTGTACTCATTAAAACTCTATCCAGCTTTTCAAAAGTTGGATTATCTAACGAATTGGTCCAAGTATATTGTCTACCAGATAAAGCTATTTCTCTTAAATCCAAACTATTAATCACAACATTAAACAAGAAAGGCCATTTACCCTCAAAGTTATCATTAGTTTTTTTCACCCGCATGTCTGATGATATTAAAATCGCTCCCAATTAAAATGGGAAGTGGTTCTTTCCTACATGCATGAATAAGTTCAGTAAGGAACTGCTCCTTGAAATGAGGCTAAGCTGCACCATAAACAGCCACAAGAACCTATTGGAAATCATCCTCTCTGTTTTTTAAATGAAACTTTACATAAAAATCACCAGCATCAATAGAACCAATGTCATAGACCCGAGGATCTACCCCTAAAAGGATACCTCCTGACCGACCTTGTGGCGAAGAAAAGTACCATAAAAAATCCCCTCCCCCACAAAGATGATTAAGCCTAGTCATTGAAAAGTCTTTTTTACCAGTTTCAAGAATGGCCACAAAATCTAAATGTTGATCCTTAATCGCATCACAAATGTAATGATGTTTAGCCAAGTCACCCAGACCTATACTATTCCAAAAAAGACCTTTCATTTTAACTGTAAGTTGATAGACCTAAGAAGATGATTTGTTCCTTTCTTCTTTCTAGAGCTGGAGGACCTCTTTTTATTTGTGACCAAAGTAAAATTAGAATGGTCGTCCTCTAAAGCATCTACATCTAGATCACTACATAAATGATTAAGGGCTGAGAAATCATTGCACTCCTCGTTCTCGTCCTCCAACTCCTCAACATCTACAATTCTTGTCTTTTTGAGTCTTCCACATTCAAGATTCTTAATATTTTTAATAGAACTAACAATCTCTGCACTATCACCTGTAAGCCTTCTGGACCAGGTCTTCATCACCGGAATTCTGATTCTTGATACGCTCACTCTGCCTAGGCTCCACCTTATCAACCATATGGGATAACGCTAGTCGAGAAACTCCATCAGGTGTTGAACCTTTAGCAGTTTTGACAATCACAGAATCCTCAACCACCCTTCGGACAACCTCTGCATCGACCACCCGATGGATTTTGTCCCCCTCGGTAGTAAGGGCAGCCTCGGAAACCATGCGAGGCGACACAAACAAACTGCCCCATACTACTTTCCTCCGTTGCAGCTGGCAGCATTTCTTGGAACTCCCTAGTAGCTTTCTCTTTTGTGTAATCGGGTGGATAGAAAGAGTCGGCTGGCCTGTTAGACACAATAAACTGCCCCATACTACTTTCCTCCGTTGCAGCCGGCAGTATTTCTTGGAACTCCCTAGTAGCTTTCTCTTTTGAGTTACCGGGTAGATACACTACTACAAAAATGCTAATACTGGACGACTGATCACAGATGGTTCATCGAAACCATCTCAGATAAACACAATCTCGCATTTTTGTTTCCGATCGTCGTGTTATTTTTTCACGCTAAAACCGCTCGTGAAGAGGTCATATCACGACGGTTAATGTTTAAATCCGTTGGAAGTATCACAGACGGTTAATTAAAACCGCTTGTGATATTACCCAATATCACATCGGTTTTTGTCGAACCGTATGTGATACTTCACGCACGGTTTTTGTGGATATCATAGGGATATGTGCATGATCTTAGGATGATGATACAATTGACAATGGCTTTTGTGGTTTGTCAAATCATGCGTTTTAAGCAAAGTCTCAAAGGGTCAAACATCGGTGGTCCGATCGGCCTCTTTAGCGATCGACCGCCTTGCCTCAAGTTGATTTTAGGTTTGGTGGATGACGGTCGATCGGCCAGAGTGGCGGCCGACTGCAGAGGAGCGGCCTGACGGCCATCGCCGAGCGATCGACCGCCAAAGGTGACCTTGGATTTTGAGTCGGGCCAAAAATAGAGGGTGTAGGCAAGAGAGGAGGTTCTACTGCTCTTGGTTTCATAATTTTTTGAGCCTCCAGGCAAAAGTTCTATTCATTTGAAAATTCCATAGAGTTCTCGAGTTTCCAGGTTGGAAATTTGGCTAAGTCTCAAGTGGGTGGTCAGATTGGCCTTTTGTTGGCAAATGACTAGCGATGGCTGGTCGACCAAGCCAAGGGTGGCTATCGACGGCTTAACTTGTTTCGCTCGTCAGTGTGGCGCGATGTGTGTTTGTTAGGTCAAGTTCATGGATTTCATTACATATGTGTTGCATGTTGCATGTTTTGGCTAACAAGGGTCAAGTTGTGAAGAACTTGTTCCCGGATTTGATTTCTTTGTCTATTGTTGTGCAGGACGCTTGGAGGTCAACGACAGCCAACGGCGAGGATGATCGGGACTAAGCTAGGAGAGCTGAGGTCCGAATGATCGAGGATGGGTGAGGTCAAGAGACTCGATCATGGCGTAGAATGGACAAAGGTGACCGAACAGCGATTGGTGCGACGGGTTGGACTGCGGCGCGGGGCCTGCAAGTGCCATGGTGGTTTTAGCGAGAGCCGGACGGAGAGACTTGCCGACACGATGAGAGCCGTTGATCAACCACACGTGGCGAAGCAAAGTAGTGCTTCACCAAGATTGGACTTGGTCTTGGAGAAAGATCAAGAAGGGTTATTTTGGTAATTTCACCAAATACCGCCTTTGTGACCTTGGACTAAACCGCGGCACAAGACGGTGCGTGGAGAAGCGGTTTAGGTCAAGAGAAGATGAAGACGACGCTTTAAGATATGTGCGTGTGTCCCGTTTGTGTTGGGCCTTAACAGGGGCCCATTAGGTTTAACTCTTCTAGAAGCTAAGCCTCACTATAAATAGGATGGGGTGCTGTCATTCAGCCCCTAAGCACCTCATTTGCAAAACCCTAGTTTGTCTTAGGGCTTAAAGAGGAAGAGAGAGAGGCTTAGGGTTTTAGTGAGTTGATTTGATTTGAGTGCTCATGGATTGAGTTCTTGTCCTCCTTGAGGGAGTGGCTGTAACCAGCAACAACCATAAATCAATCTATGCAAGATTGCACAAAGATGAGTTCCTATTTGTTCTTGTTCTCTATTTCATGATTTTGGGGCTTTCTTTGATCCGATGGGTTTCTAGTAGTTTCTTGCCCCATCTACCTTGCTGTGACTTGTGGGAATACATCTAGGATCATCTTGATCATCAATCTCCCACGAGCAAGCTTTGGATCAAGTTTTTCGTTTTTGCTCGGTTTTGAACCCTCCTTCGGTAAAATAGAAAAATGTTGAAACTTTGATGTGGATCTACTCAATCGCTGATTGGAATAGGTTCCTAATATCCTTAGGAATGTGTGTTCCTAATTTGGTCAAGTTTGGCCGTGTAGATCAAAAGTTAACCGATTTTCGTTTTGGTTTTTGAGTTGTAGGCACTGTTTAAAGTCAGTCCGGGTCGATCAGCTCCTTTCGTCGCTTGGCCGACCGCACTTTGGCCCGACCGCTCAATGAACATCGATCTGACCGCCCGAAGAAGTTTGAGCCCATTTTTGTTCTTTACTTTTGGGATTTTGGTTTGAATTCAACACAAGTCTTCATTGTTTGTGTGTTGATCTTCATAGCTCTCATAGCTATTGAAGTAAACCTGGTGTTGAATCTGAACAAGGTGAAAAATTAGGTGAGCTCCTATTCACCCCCCCTCTAGTCGCCTTTCCGGTCCTACAGTTTTAAACATTAACCGTTTGTGATATTACTACATATCACAGACGGTTTTTGTTGAAAACCATCCGTGATAATTAACTCATCACAGACGGTGCAGTGTACATATATAACTCCCCAACAGAGTCTTCTTGATTTCCATCTCTGGCGCTACGGTAATCGCGGGAGATCTCTAAGCCCGGTGAGTCCATCGCCACTCCGTGCCCGGTTTGAGTATCGCCTCACCTCACTAAGTCCGCTCGTGTGGTCCATTTCAACTATTGTCGCCGAGGAGCTTGCCGCCATCGCCTCGGTTCACCGATCGACGACCAGCCGCCGTGGACCTTCCCTGACTTCATTGACACCTTTCTCGTGATCGAGGTGAGTTACTGGAGCATAATCATCCTTTAATTTGAGTAGTTTCAGGCGTTTACGCCTAAATCGCTAGTGAAGCCCATGGCGCCGCCACGGGACATCACCGTTGGTTCGCCTCAGGCGACCTTAGGGCCCCGAGCCACAACTATTAGCAATGCGATGTCACCCTAAGCCCAATTTGAGCTTCAAATCCTACTATTTTTAATCATTTAGTTAATAAACTAACGAGTCTATGACATGTGGGACCACCATAGATTTTATAAATAAAATCATGAAGTAAAAAATGAGTCACTAATAAGTAGGGCCCATATGTAAGTTTATAAAATCTAGAAAAATGGAAAAATGAAAAAAAGCCACCTTTAGTTCAGAGAAAAATACACTTTCTCTGTTGGAAAGCGTAATTAAGCCTCAGAAAATACACTTTCGAAATCACCATTTTATTTATTTCTAGGGTTTTCAATACGAACCGTGTGATGGACCGGTCGATATACGCCGAGAACCGTGTGAGTGAAGAATACATTAATGGCGTGTGCTTTTACAAGAGTCAGCCGAGGAGGATATGTTGAATAAGGGCGGAATATATGTATCGCCTATGCATTGACCGCGAGAATCAATATGTTTAAGAACCGAGCGCAGATCAAAGCACACTTGATTCAAGGGTTTCAAAAGGGTTATACACGTTGGACCACCACGGTGAAGAGCATATTATACAGAAGTTAACGATATGTCACGGATGATGTCGATTGTGGTTCCGATTCGATAGGTCGCACGATGACAATCTAGATCGATGCTTCGCGATGCAGAAGAGAACTGTGATGAGAGGGAGTATGTTCAATTCCAGGGCTTTATGGAGGACTCGAAGAAACCTTTGTTCCTGGGCTGCAAGCCAGAATACACAAGGTTGTCATCCGTGCTTGAACTGCTGAAATTGAAGGCAAGCAACGGTTGGTCCGACAAGAGTTTCACGGGGCTGTTAGGTCTCTTAGCGGACATGATTCCGAAGGGAAAAGAGTTGCCCAAAACCACCTACAAAGCCAAGAAGGTTCTTTGTCTATTGGGAATGGAAGTAGAAAGAATACATGCATGTTCGAACGACTGTATCCTCTACCATAACGAGTATACAAATATGCATATATGTCCAGTGTGCAACGCATCCCGATACAAACGTAAGAATCAATCAGATGATGATGAGGGAATCAAGGTGAAGAAAGGACCTCCTGCTAAGGTGGCGTGGTATCGTCCTGTAATTCCCCATTTAAAGTGGTTTTTTGCGAACCAAAAGAATGCAAAACTGCTGCATTGACACTTAGAGGAGCGTAAGAATGACGAAAAGCTAAGACACCCTGCTGATTCCGCCCAGTGGAGAAACATTGATAGGAGGTTTGCAGACTTCGGTGCGGAACTGAGGAATATAAGGTTTGGATTGAGTACAGATAGAATGAATCCTTTCGGTAATATGAGCATTCGACATAGCACTTGGCCCGTGACGCTTTGTATCTACAACCTTCCTCCTTGGTTGTGTATGAAGCGGAAATATATTTTGCTGTCGATACTTATCGAAGGGCCAAAGCAACCTGGGAATGATATTGATGTGTACCTAGCACCATTGATGGAAGATCTAAAAATACCGTGGATTGAAGGGGTACAGGTATGGGATACGTACAAACGAGAGAACTTCACTTTACGTTTCTTATTGTTATGCACCATAAATGATTATCCTACCCTTGCTAATTTGTCGGGCCAGAGTACAAAAGGGGCCAAAGCTTGTACTCACTGCTTAGATGATACCGAGAGTGTGTCACACAAAACCGTGTATATGTGTTATCGTAGGTTCCTTCGGAGGGCTCACCCATACCGCAGGATGAAGAAACAATTCAACGGAGAGAAGGAGGATAGTTCAGCTCTAAGGCATTTAAGTGGAAAAGAGGTCTATGATATGGTTAAGGATTTAGATGTTGTGCTCGGAAAGGGACGTAAATCGAGGACCTGTTAGAAGAACATGTGGAAGAAGAGATCAATATTTTGGGACTTAACTTATTGGGAGCACCTAGAAGTTCACCATCGATCGACGCCATGCACGAGAGAAGAATGTATGTGATAGCTTGATTGGTCTCTTACTGAACATTCGTGACAAAACAAAGGATGGTGTCAACGCACGGCTTGACTTGGTTGATATGGACATCAGACCTGAGTTAGCACCAACAAAGACCGATAAAGGATGAACGTACCTTCCCCCTGCTTGTTACACTTTGTCCAAGGACGAGAGAACTGAACTGTGTTGGTGCTTGTATGGTGTGAAAGTTCCGTCCGCTTATTCCGCCAACATGAAGAAACTTGTTTCAATGGAAGATTTGAAGTTAATTGGCATGAAGTCTCATGATTGTCATGTGCTGATGACACAAATGCTCCCTATTGCAAATAGAAGTATTTTGTCGATCAAGGTCCGAGAGACAATCATGAGGCTATGTTATTTCTTTAACACAATTGCTCAGAAGGTCACCGATCCTAAAGGACTAGATGCTCTGCAGGACGAGGTGGTGACGACTCTATGTGATCTTAAGATGTTTTTCCCTCTATCGTTTTTCGATATCATGGTCCATCTCATTGTTCACATTATGAGGGAGATAAAGATGTGCGGGCTCGTGTTCCTACGTAGCATGTACCCATTCGAGAGGTTCATGGGAATTCTCAAGTCCTATGTACGGAATCGATCTCGGCCAGAGGGCAGCATCGTCGAAGGTTATGCAACCGAAGAGGTCATTGAGTTTTGTGTTGATTACATGGCTCAGGTCGAACCGATAGGTGTGCCTCGATCTCGCCATGAGGGGAGGCTCGAGGGTATCGGGACCATCGGAAGGAAATCAATTACTCTAGATATGGATGCGTATGCTCAAGCCCATTTCACGGTTTTGCAACACATGACTGAAGTGTCCCCGTATATTGACCGGCACAAGGACGTGCTTCGGCAACAGAATCTGGAGCGGCCGGATGTTTGGATCACGAGACAATACAATGCATTTGCTCAACCAATGGTTGAAGGAGTGACTCGCTAGGAGCTCGTCAAGTGATATGCTGACATGGTTGGCAAAAGGGCCAACATTTACAGTTGTGACATGGCGAGGATACGACATAAATGGGTAAATATTCTATACGCAGACTCAGGATATAAAGAGCACTAACCAGAACAGCGGTGTCCGCATAGATGCATTCAATATCGATGGGTTGAGGAGCTCCTACTATGGGCAAATAGAGGAGATATGGGAGCTCGACTATGTGCTTTTCAAGATCCCCCTATTTCGGTGTCGTTGGGTCCATCTCCCACATGTGAAGGTCGACAAGTACGGCGTCACTACCGTGGACCTCGAATGTGTTGGATACAAAGATGAACCATTCGTACTAGCTAACCAAGTTGTTCAAGTCTTCAATGTAACCGACCCGGCAAATAAGAAGTGCCATGTAGTTCTTCATGGAAAAAGGAGGATTATCGGAGTTGAGAATGTAGTGGACGGGGAAGAATACAATCAATTTGACGAGTTGCCTCCTTTCGGAAACGACATAAGGGTCGAGGAAGAAGAACGTGACGAAACTAGCTACGTACACGCCGATCATTATGAAGGGCTAATTTTTAAAGATTAATTGAACATTGTGTGTATATGTTCGTTATGATGAATGGTTAATTTTAGTTCATTTGAGTTAATTGATTTGTACTGTGAAATGATGTGATTGTTTCTGAAATGAATGTGAATTGGATGTATATACATGTACTTGTTTTGTTTTCTGCTTGTTTCAGAGGGCATGGCTAGCATTTCCTGAGGCTAGCCAATAAATAGAACTAGATTAACCAATACAAAATAATATCACAGACGGTTTGTAGATCAAACCGTTTGTGATTATATATCACAGACGGTTCCTTGGTAAAAACCGTCTGTGATACAATATATCACAGACGGTTGTTGATTGGAACCGCTCGTGATATATCATATATCATGCATAGCTTGTTGATTGGAACCGCTCAGGATACATCATATCATAGACGGTTCTACTTTAGAACCGTCGTGATATTATGTCTATTCTACTTTAGAACCGCTCTATGATGTCCATCCCTATTTATATTCAGACTCTAGGGTTTGCTGCGCCTCAACTCAAATGATTAAGTTTTCAACTCCTCGCTCCTCTCCCGAGCCCGCCGCCGTCCTCGACGCCACCTCCTCCTCGAGCCAGCCCGCGCCTCCTCCCCGAGCCCGCCAGACCTCCTCCTCGAGCCCGCCAGACCTCCTCCCGAGCCCGCCTCCTCCTCCCCGAGCTCAAGCGCCCTCCCTTGACGCCGCCTTCTTGCTCCTGCATTGCTCTCCTCGTCCTTCTCCTCGACGCCCAAAGGTAACAATAATATCGAAGTTGCCAACCCCGACGCCTTTCCTCACTCTTTCTATCAATAATCATATGTTGTCATGGTCCTCATTGACTCATGATAATTGTACTTGTTTTAGGAATTTGTATTTGTTCTAGTCCGTTATTCATATGGTATTTGTTTTGATATCGCCATCGAATATATTGCAATGTAGTGTGGTGGGCTTGAGATGAATTGCTCTATGATGATAATAGTCTTGTACTAAAATTGTTTTGATAATCGGGTTTGAACTTGAGCTCTAATTGGAATGCTTACTCTACATCTGATAGCAATATCAAAATGTTAAATCTTAGCTTTATGCTGATTTCATTTGTTTACATGATGTTTGTGTTGAGCATATTATTCCTTTTAAATGACTTGGAGGATTTACATGTTTATGTCAATTATTATTAATTGGTGTGTATACCTATACACATAGAGATCGAATCTTATGATAATATGTTTCTGCATGTTAGAACTTCTATTTCTTGTGAAAATGTCTTCCGCTCATTCTTCGTCATCGCCGCCTCATGTGTCTGATGATGCACCATCCTCTGGAATATCCAACTACGGTAGAAGAAGAGGAATATCGAAAAGGCCTACAGGCCGATTTACCATCATGTAGGTCGATCAGTCTGGGACCCCTATCAATCCTCACGCATGTAGTCATGCAGTTGATGTAGAACGAAAGGTAGAGTCGAGTCGCGCAGCTTGATGTAGACGTAGCAATGAAAGCGATCACGCGAACGCTCCCCAAAAACCTTATTCATCCTTGCTCGTGCAAGCCTTCAAGGATGAAGGTTCCGGAGGTTCGCTTCTCCCGGTCTTGACGCCAGACAGCGCCTCGCCGGATGGAGATAGCTAGAGGCATCAACAAAAACAGTGGAGTTCTGTTGTGTGTAAACTTGGAGAAGAACCAGACTCTGTTCTTTAAATAGCTAGAACCAGAAAGTCCAAAGACCAACACTCCAACAGTCGCTAGGAAGTCCAAAGGCCAACAGTCGCCAGGAAGTCCAAAGCCAACAGTCGCCAGGAAGTCCAAAGGCCAACAGTCGCTAGGAAGTCCAAAGCCAATAGTCACCAGGAAGTCCAAAGGCCAACAATCGCCATCATGAACTAGAACTCTGTTCGCCAAAAACAAAGAGGCCAGAGACCAACGGTTGCCATTGATTCGCCATCAATTACGAGTCGGTGCGTTTCATTTTCCGAATAGATAAAGAAAAACGCGCTCGCACCCGACACGCCTGCGCACGCGCGCACGCACATGCACATGCACGCACGGCATGACACGGCACGGCTCAGCTCGACACGGCTTGGCTCTCTCCAATTCCATAAGAGGGCTACCACGTTCCACCTCATAAAGTGGAGTAACTCCCCTTCATCCCTCCATGTGGGACTAAACAGTTTTAGCACTTGCATATGGGCCTTTGAGATTTTTCCAGGAATTAATTAGAATTAAAATTTGGGCCCAGCCCGTATTAATTCCAACAAACCCCACCAGATCCCAAACGCACACGCACACACACGCACACGCATCAAGACGCACAAGATCAAGACGGCAGCAAGCACGAAGACGGCATGAGGCTCGAGGCAAGAGAGCGTGTGTTGGCTCTTCCAATTCCACAAGAGGGCTACTATGTTCCACCTTATAAACCGTGTAACTCCTTTCATCTGTCCATGTGGGACTAAATAGTTTAGCACATGCACATGGGCCTTTGAGATTTACCAGAATTAATTAGAATATAATATTTGGGCCTAGCCCATATTAATTCCAACAATCCCCACTGTGATCTCAAGGGCACATGTCAAATGCCTTGATCCACAATATTGTTTTAATATACCAAAGGTTTTGATGGAGACCGTTAAGGTTGAACATCCATCTAGAATGAAGTTACACTTATCCACAATCGCACAATGGACTAAGCCTTGAATTGACAGCTTTGTGTGAATAAGTTTCACTTAGTCCTTAACTGATACTAGGCTGCCAGGAATCCCCGTGGGTTGGAGCATATAAGTCATACTCCTGGCCTATTCATGAGCTTCCTAGAAATTACCCTATTTCATAGACTGTGACTAGCAGTCGGGCTCATATAGGTGTGTTCTTTCAAGACTGCTCTGTAGGACAACATCTTTGCTTAAACAAGCCACAGAACACGTTAAGATAAAAATCAACCAGTCATACAGATTTAGGAGAGAATTGCATCTCCAATGGAGTTGGTCTATAAAGGTACTCTCCTCCCAGTTAACCAATAGCTTGTTTCACCAATCCTACTTCACGAGATCTCCGATCACATAGGATGGGTTACCACTATGGTATAACTCACGTGGGTCTCAAACCCATCTCCCTCGATGCATTGTCTATCACATTCCGTGATAAACCCTTTGTGAAGGATTCGCATGATTCTTAGTCGCTTGGATATAATCCAAAGCTATTACTCGAGTTTCTCATTTTCCCGACAGACTTCATCTTCTCTTCACATGTCTTGATGGCTTCATATTATCCTTAGAATCGTTTCACCTTGACAATCACAACCGATTGTCACAGTTCATCAGAATAGCCGATACCAGTTTTTCAACCACCAGCAAATCCATCAAGAGCTCACGAAGCCATTTGGCTTCAACAGTGGTAGTATCTAATGCTGTGAGTTCTGCTTCCATTGTTGACCTCGTTAAGATGGTCTGCTTGCAAGACTTCTATGAAATAGCGCCACCTCCAAGTATGAAGACATATCCACTTGTGGCCTTAATCTCATCAGCATCAGATATCCGGTTTGAATCGCTATAACCCTCCAGTACCCTGGGGTACCCGGTATAATGAATACCATAGCTCATAGTACCCTTTAGATAGCGCATTACCCTCTCAAGAGCATGCCAATGATCAGATAGCCAAAACCAGAAAGTCCAATGGCCAACAGTCGCCAGAAAGTCCAAAGCCAAGAGTCGCCAGGAAGTCCAAAGGCCAACAATCGCCAGGAAGTCCAAAGCCAACAGTCGCCAGGAAGTCTAAAGGCCAACAGTCGCCAGGAAGTCCAAAGCCAACAATCGCTAGGAAGTCCAAAGGCCAACAGTCGCTAGGAAGTCCAAAGCCAACAAATGCTAGGAAGTCCAAAGGCCATCAATGCCATCATGAACCGTAACTCGCTCACCAAAAACAAAGAGACCAGAGACCAGCGGTTGCCATTGATTCGCCATCAATTATGAGTCGCGCGTTTCATTTTCGAATAGATAAAGAAAAATGCGCCAAGACTCAACACGCTTACAAGACGCTGCGTGTGCATGCACGCACTAACGCACATGCGCAAGACGCAAGACGGCTCGGCTCGGCCAACAGACGCTGCAGGTTGGCTCTCTAATTCCACAAGAGGGCTACCACGTTCCACCTTATAAAGTGGAGTAACTCCCTTCATCCCTCCATGTGGGACTAAACAGTTTTAGCACTTGCACATGGGCCTTTGAGATTTTTCTAGGAATTAATTAGAATTAAAATTTGGGCCCAGCCCGTATTAATTCCAACAAGCCGAACGCGATGCAAAGCTACGAGAGGAGATTCGTGAATCCCTCAAAGATAAGATTCGTGAATCCTCGAGATGAGATTGATGATCGCGTCGAGTCGCGATGCAACAAAGAAATGGAGAGCTTTGAGGAAAGGCTTAGGAATTGCAAATCCCAAATCGCTTGTAAGCCCTCGCCTCATGTGGCCACCAAATTTCTAAACTTCCGAGTAGCTACGTGTCCAACCCTAACCCTAACCCTACCCCAATAGGCGACGGCAGATTTCCTATCAATGGCATCCAGGTAATAATTATTATCTCTGAAATGCTCGATCCATTGATAGGCCTGTTGGAGTAGCTAGTTTTGTATCGTTATGTAGGTGGCTTTGAAGTGCAAGCTCCAAGTGAGATATACCTCTGCTGTTCAAGATGTCGCTGGGGCTGTGTATCCATCCCAGATCGGGGCTTTAGTGCACGTGTAAATCTAACGGGTTTCATAAAAGTGAATGTGGACGGTGTTTGTGCCAATTTCGGGCCGCCCCGCCACATATTCCCCAAACAACGAGGTCATGACTCTAGAGCAAGCCGTTGGAACATTCATCCATGGGCCAAGGGACATCCGCTCAGAGCTACCGCCCCTGTCAACTTCACGGAATGTCCCGCAATGGTATCAAGTCCACGAGAGCTGACTGCATTGAAGCTACCTGCACCGACATGGCAAGGGCCCGATGCATCTACACCTCGTGCTCAGTCGACTCTTGTGAATTCGACCTCTACAAAGCGAGGTAGCAAGGGCAAATCAAAGACCATCGACTCTAATTCTGATATCCCCTTCTTGCCGTTGGCCCAGAAATTCGTGCTAGACGAGCTGTTGGTCGAGAAGTTAGACAGCCCTACCCTAGGATGAACAGACCAATAAGATGGATGAACAATGACGCTCGGGTGTCACTGTTAAGTTCAAGAAGGTTCATTGTAACAACGAGCTTCAAGACTGTATCTTCACGGTGACTTTCGAGGACTTGTTCTCGTCTCTTCAACCTCAACCACCGACGCCTCACTCATGCGATGTCAAGTAATCGTAAGTGTGTACAATCACGATCAATGTTTGTGTAATACCGATAAATGTTATATATAACTCCTTGCTTTTGTATATATATACATGATGTCCGGGTCAAAGAAGGAATTCACCAAGAGGTTTTCTTGACCCACACGTGGTCTCCGAGCAAACCATCAAGGCGTAATGCAACATTCGCCGAGGATTACGTTATAGCGTTTTTCTTTGGCTCGCCGCAACAAGGAATACATACTTTTGCCCTACAACCGTGAGTAAGTGTTGCACTATTGGCTATACCTTGTTGATTTGTACTTTATAAGCAACATGAACTTAGGTTTAATGACCATAGTGACGCACTGTAGGTTCCATCGATTCTAATTGTAATTATACCAAAATGGAGCTCGTAATATACCCGATTCCCTACAGAGGACCCCTCACAACTTCACAGCTTATCCTCAAGATTTAATCAACAAGTAAACACATTTCCTCCATAGAAACTCTATTGTAGTCTTTCCTTCCTTTGCAATGGCTAAGGCTAATTTCTTGAGTCACGAGGGCGCTCTGCGGTACTATGCTAAAGGAGGGAAAACAAGGAAGGACGTCACACACGATCTCAAATTCCCAAAGACACGCTAGCTAGTACACATTAATCCTATATAACACTTCAAGTAATGCCTCTCTAACTAACTAATTCTATTTTGTAGGTACCACCGGCCGCTGTCGGGCCACAACGCCTATGGATGCTATGTTTGCCACAACATGAAACTACTTATCGGTTCTGTGATCACCAATGATCCTCGGGTTTGTCAATCTTGCAACAATTATTTCATATATACTTACCAATTTATATAAGCACAAATTTAATCTTCCTAGAGACAGGTTGCGACCATCGCCGAAACTGCGTTGGAATAGAGCGAGCTCATAAAAGTTCGATCACACCTTGTGTCATTCCTGAACAGTCAGGTCATAAATCCAGATGGGAGTTTCCATAGTGTAGATTGAACTTGATTGGGATAAGATTGAACTTAATGGTACATGTGTGTAAATGTACATTAATAGTTAATTTTAGTTAATTGATTTGTGAATTGGATGTACTTGTTTCTGAAATGAATGCGAATTTGATGTGCTTGCTTCTGAAATGAATGCGAATTGGATGTGCTTATTTCAGACGGCATGGCTAGCATTTCCTGAGGCTAGCCAATAAACAGAATTAGATTTAGCAATGCAAAAAAAATCACAAACGGTTTGTAGATGAAGCCGTCTGTGATAGTCGATAATCACAGACGGTTTGTAGATGAAACCGTTCGGTGATAGTCGACTATCACGCATGGTTTGTAGATGCAACCGCTGCGGATTAATCGATTATCACGCACGGTTTTGAGTTAATAACCGCTCGTGATATTATGTATTACGCATAGCTCAAAAACCGCTCGTGATGACCTCATGTCATTATCGACCCATAAACTTAGACGGCCACTTAAACCGCTCGTGATGACGTTTTAAACCGCTGCGTGAAGGCCTTTTTCGTAGTAGTGATAGAAATAATCGGTCGGCCTATTAGCCACAACAAAAGACTGATCTGATTCGACAACCAGCAAGCCTGGCTTGACAGCATTAGGAGGCGAGGAAGAATTGACTGTCTGGTTGGCCACGACAACAGAAAGAGCTGCCTCAGCAGCAGGCATGCCTAGTGTGACAGAAAAAACCTCTACCCCGGTCTAACCTTCCAGCTCCTCCTGTACCAATTGTTTATCAACAGGGCAGACACCTGACACAACAATTGTATCCTCCATCTGATCTGATAATTCACAAACTTTGGTAGCAGCCAACCCCTGCCCCTGGACTTTCAGGGTGGACACACCATCCCCTCTATCAGCAGACGCAATCTCCTTTCTAATCGCCCTCAGTGTAACCCAGATGGTATTCGAAGCCAAAAGCCCCAAAGAAGTCCCCTTAGTACCTGAGGTAGCCTGTCCCTTATGGCTCTCAAAGGCATGTGATGAAAGATTTGAATTATTCTTCGGTCTCTTAGGATCTCTATCTTCCATCTCAACATCTTTGCCCCTGCCTGATTTGTCCTCTCCCTCATGATCCTCCCTTCGATCGACGTCATCAACAACAACATCCACTACAACATCTTCTACTTTGAAAAAAAATGTCTTAAACATATTCACCAACCACAATCTCTACACTAGAGGGTATAGCATCTACGTCTAGTACTCCCACCAACATACGAATCACATCATTCTTACAGGACCTTTTCCATGTCCACCCTCATTGCTATGACAATGATCGATCCTATAGCACAAAGGCTTAGAAAGTCATGAATTTCATGAGGCACTCCTAAAACCTGAACCCATACCTTCTGGAGTTGATACTTGGGCGTAGGTTTCAGATTCCATTCCACAAATTGCAGCACCACCTTATGCTCCTTCACATGCACATCACCAATAGCCGCCATACGAAGCATATCAAGTCTAGTTGAAAAATGAACTAAAAACACATTTTCCCCATAAATCTCCACCTTTGGTCGCCAGCCATTGAATTAATCTTTTAGCTCAAGAATCGTAATATCTACGCACACATGATCACCGTGATCCCAACCAAGCACGCCTTATTGTTTCTTTCCTCAACTTCTTTGTCGGTTGTTGGGATATGATAAAACCCCAACCCATCAAAGACCTTGAACCCACAGATTAGCAATAGGTCTTGGCATCAAAGATAGCGGACACTTATTAGCCAAATGGTCCTTCCCTTTACATCTAAAACATATTAGATTTGAAACTACACCTATGGAACCGGTGTTGACTTGAGACAAATTTCCCCCTCCGAATCGACCACGTCCCCACCCTCTGAAGGTACCATCTCCAGGCCTCCCACGGACAGTGAGCGACCTAGCTTGATGATTTACCAACAAACTAAAACATGAACGAAACCATACAATTCAATTGGATTGTAGGGTGAATAACACATTGAATTTGGTGAAGACGATGGAGGTACAAATTGATTTGAGTTGGCAACTGGTTAGTCCACAGTTCTTTAAACCCCTCCTGAACTTTTGAATGGCGACTCTTTTTGGGTTCACTTCTCTAGGGTGCAATTGGTTAATAGAGTTATCCTTAAGGCTTAACAATCGAGAGGTAATGAGATTAAACCCCAGAAATTCCATAAATAACCCACATAACTTGTAGTTAGTGGGACTCAAACCATACTCATCAACAATAAACACACGGGTGAATACCAGTTGGACTAGCCGCCGGTTGGCTTTTGGCTTCACTTATGAGAGTCTTACTAGTAGATCATCAGATTATCGATCAAAACATGTTGAATTGTCACATAGATCATGTGATAGTTCAATGGTGAAGACGGTTTTTTATCAAGCAGAAGGCAACAGGGTTCATTAAAAAATGGATGTGCTCCATTGATCATCCAACATTTTCTGTGTGACGTAGATATATGAGTACCACACAACAGTTTTACAGTAATAAATTTTACAGTCTAGTGTGGACTGTAAAATAAAAAATTACTATCAAAGCTGACTTAGTGTACATTTAAAATTTTCGAATCGTTAATTTTGGAAGTTTAACCTAAACTTAAATTAATTGATTACATACTAGTCCATAATAGAAGATCAAGCTTGCCCTAAACAAGAGTAAAAATTTCCTGGTAGCAAAAGAACCCATTAAAATCGCCTAAAAAAGGAAGTCCTAAACTCACAGAAAAAAACTCAAAGGAGGCAAAGATGGTGATTGTTCAGAAATGCCGCGCCATTTCAATCCGAACCCACTTTTGGCCAGTGGACTTCTTTTGACAACTAGCTATAACGCTGCCAAGAATGGTAAAAGTAGTGCCTATTTCATGTCTCTGTCAGCATCCACTTGAGTGAGTTCAGTGCTTGCATTTCGTGTACATCTCTCTATATAAAAGGAGGCAGGATTGAGCTCCCCTCAGGGTGGCCACGTCATCAAAAAAAAGTAGACCGTTGGATCATTGTCGTCGTCATCTGACCAGGATCGTGTGGAGAGCTCCTAAAGGGATCTGCCGTCCGATCGCGTCGGGTTCGCTGCTGGCTGTCCGACCGCGTCTGCCGAGGAACCCTAATTCCATCACGACCCTTTCTCCTCATGCCCCACGCCGTGCTCCCATTCCCCTCGCTTGTGTCCCACTCTGTCACTGCCTCTTCCCCTCTACCGTCCTCCTCCCGCTTCTCTGCCTCCCCTCCCCTGTAAGACCCTGAAATTCTTTAGAGAGAGAGAACAAAAGGGATTAGTGGGTGCGTAATTAGGTAAAAGGGGATACGTGAAAACATGATGTTTTGGAGTTTTTAGAGAGGATTCGTTTCCTGGAACGGGTCATGCGGGAGGAGTTGATTCGTACCGGGGTAAAAAGGGAAACGTAGCGAGAGAAATCAGAAACTAGAAACTAGGAAGTTCGTGAAGTGGATCGAGGCTACTAGGCAGCAATGGTTGTCGGGGGAGATTGGGCAAATTCCCGTCTTCCAGGCGTTCTGTGAGTGTGACCTTCGATTGCCTACTCAGCCTTTCCTCACTCTCGTACTCGAACACTTCAGGGTGGAGTTGGTGAACCTTGTTCCCAATTCTATCATGATGTTAGGTGTGTTCGTTTACTTGTGCGAGGTCTACCTAGGGATCCCGACCGACTTGGAGTTATTCCAGTACTTGTATGGAATGACCAGGTTAGCTGGAGTCACTGGTAGCTATAGTCTGGAGCTCCACGACAGGAAGTCGAAGGAGTACATTCAGATGTTCACCCGGTCGTTATGGCCGGGATGGAAGAAGAGGTGGTTCTACTGGGAGACAACCAGTGAAGACAGCCTCTCCTTTGCCGGAAGTCCGGTCGAGAAGGATTCTTCTTGGGATTCGACTCCCAAAGATATCGGTCGGATTGCCTCCTACATTCAAGCCATCAAAGACTTGAAGGAAGAGGGGCTTACCGGATGGCACGTGGTGAAGGATTTCATCATGCGCCATATTAGCCCTCTGAAGAAGAGAGCTCATCCCATGTGGAGGTATTCGGGGCCGCAAGACCCGACCAGTGATTACAAGGAGGGTAAGTAAACTTCCAGTCTTAGCCTTCTTTCGGTTAATTTTGAACTTGGCTTATTGAAAGTTTACTTGCTCCTGCAGACCTCTCACAAGAGGAAATTGATGCTCGGGTCAAGCTCATTTGTGAGAAATCCCCGCCACCGAAAGTGGTGGCTCCTCAAATCTTGGCGGTGCTGTCCTCAAAGGACAAGATGGAGTGCCTAAAGGTAATCAAGAATTGATTCCATATTTAGGATCTTGTAGTCATAGAAAAACTTACGACTAGGCATTGGTCGTAGAAAAGCTTACGATCAGGGGGTTGTCGTAGAAAAGCTTACGACAAGTTGATGGATGTAGAAAAACTTACGACTGCTTTGTAATATCTCTGTTTCTGATTTCTTTAGAAAGTATGCATGAAAAACAACCGGGACGATGAAGAAGCGTACTGATGGTTGTTGGCGTGGCAGCGGAGCAATTTGATGCTCCTCTGGCCAAAAAGCGTTGGCTCGTGAAAGTCGCCGACAAGGGAGGCGCAAGTTCAAGCTCTACTGCTCCACCCGGGCCCTTTGGAAAGTTTGCTGCAGACATGGCTGCTGCAGAGGAAGCAAGGCGATCGAAGCGAGCATCAATGCTCTCAAGCACAAAGTGTAACATCCCAAAGTGTTGTTACCAAAATAAAATTAATAAAGTTATTATCTTTTTGGATTTTCTGAAATTTGAAAGAGTTTGATTGTTTTATTTGAATTTCTAAAGTTTTAAAAGTCAAAAGTAAAATTTATTGAAGTCTTTGAAGTTTTCTTGGACTTAAGTTGAAAAGTAAAATTTTAATTAATTTCTGGAATTTTAAAAGCTTTTTCTAATTATTTTAAAGCTAAAATAAATTATGTGCAAAAACTATTACTAATTATAAGTTAAAATTATTTTTATTAGGTTCAAAATAATTTTAGGAATTTTTATGAATTTTTCTAGAATTATTGGACTCTATTTGCTATATTCTAAAAATCTTTTTGATTTGTTGTTTTATCTTAATTTCGAAAATAATAAAAATATGTATATATATAAAAAAAATGTTCTTCCCGACCGGTCACCCATCCCTGGGCTATAACACAAGCTGTGCACGCTAAACCTCCAAATGCATGCACGCACTACCAACGTGGGTATTTGCTTTCAATTGTCTTTACTCTCCCTCCTATCCTTATATTCTTTATTGTCTCTCTCTCCCAACAGTCATCTTCTTCCCAACGTTTCTCTTCTCTGTTGCTTTATTTCTCTAACCGAGCCTTCATGGCCGACTGCCTTCCATGGCGGCCGCGCCTTCCCATCACCTCAACGCCCGACCACCACCATCGGCAGCGCCGCCTCGGTCCCACTCCACCGCGCCACCCTTCCCTTCTCCTCTCCCTTGCCTCCTTGCATAGCAGCCGAACCTTTGAGCTTCATCACCATTAATGGCAGCCATACCTTCATTCTCTCATTCCTCTCCATTCAAAGCTTTCAACTCTTGTCCGCTTAAGACTAAGTCCAGATTAATCTCCTCTTGATACCATGCTTTCAATTGTGCAGTTCATCAAGTGCCCATCGCTTTCTTCCGCTTCCAACCGAACCGACGCTCGTAACTCTTTGCCTACCTGACGTTGCAGCTCCCGGTTGCAGCTATATAAAGGGCATGCCATCTCCTCGTAAACTCGCTTGCATCCTCTCCAAGTTGTAGATTCACCATAGCACGCCCACCATTTCATTCTTATTTCTCCATTGACAGTAGCTTGTGCCTCCTTTGCCGCTGCTGTAGTGTTTGGTAAGCCACCTCCGATCATCACCGCCAACACCGCTGGCCAGTCCTCTGCTACCTTGTAATGCCATCACCTTGAGCTTCTGCTTCGGTTGCATGCTTATGTTTTCCACTTCTGTTTGGCTTCATATCCATTTTTTGCTTTTGTCCATTGAAGAAGATGATGAATAGTGCTACTAGTTAGATGCCCATGATGGTCCTTTGCTCAGTGCTCTAATATTTAGTCTTCATTTTGAGATCAGCTGCTTGCCCTTTGCTTGTGTTCATTCTTTGCAAAGATTAGCTAGCAAGCTTCGTCAGATATTGGAAGATGATGAACAAGATCGCAACTAGATAATCATGTTAGACCTTTATACATGTCCATTTAATTCCTTCCAAAAATTCTTGCTCTCACATGCAAACTCCAAATCCATCAATTTTTTCTCCTAAATTCATCTACTATTTTCAGTATTTATTTTCAGTATTTTATTTGAATTTAGCTTATTTTCACATTTAGATTTCGACGATTCCGAAGAACCAAAATTAATCAACGACCAGACTTTTGAGCAAGGCAAGTTACATTCTTGACCATATTTGCACCCATTATTTAAAATTATTTAAATTCTGTTTTAAATTATTATTGCATGCTTATTTATATTCAGTAATTTAAATTCCTGTTTTAAATTCATAGATATGCCTAAATCCTTTGTATGGCCAAAGTTGATGATTGAATCAAATACATTGTCAACCTAGATAAAATCTAGTTGATACAATAGTATAAACTAGGATCACTTGAAAATATTGCAAAGACACGCTTAGACCAAAAATGTTTGATTTGGGGAATTTCAGCCAAAAATCAATTATGATTTAATTTGAATCCATGGCATTGGTGTATTATGGAAGTTTATAAATGACTTTGCAAAATAAAATAAAATGATGGTTTGTACTTGGGCGAAATGGTTGTCTGGATGGTGCATGTTTATGCACGGGCTCAATCTGGTTAGGGTCGAGGCCCATGGGTTTTGTGGAAAGTCGTCCAAGTCAGTTAAGCACCGGTCTTCGAGCCGCATCTTGCTATGCCTATAATGGGCTATGCCTCACCGTGCAACCACATGTACTCGGTATGGGGAGTAGGACCTGGCTAATTAATTTGCAATGTTCCACCGTGGTCGTTCTCTTCAGATGCAATTGGTAGTCATGTTACGACCTATGTTAGTCCCACTTGGCGCAAGAGGGGGCCCAAACCCGCAGTTTTTATTCCAAAGGGGGTGGCGAAACCTTAGCGAGGGGTAACTGCGGTGGAATGGCGCATTGTAAAGGCCTTGGCACGTGCTCTAGACTGCTTACCTAAGGTAGTGAGCGGTGGCATAGATATATGCCAAACAAACTAGAGAATTCATGTCATGTGGGTAAAGCTGTACAACCTCTACAGAGTGTAAAACTATTCGAATAGCCGTGTCCACGGTCATGGACATGCTAGCAAAGCCACTCAAAGTTAGACTTTGGTTTTGATTTCAACATGATTTGACTCAAATGATTTCTATCCAAATGGGAATTGGGCTGGAAATCTTGTGATAGGAGGGTATCCTTCACCACTTGTTGAACTTATTGCAAGTATTTAAAGAAAACATTGCTTTACGCAAAATCAACCATAGCCTTCCTTTGAGATATCCATGTATGCATGCCATTCTGTTATTTGACGGGTGTAACTTGCGAGCACGGTAGTTGTGCTCATACTTGCTTTATGCAAACAAATTTCAGAGGAGAAGGACTTTGCTACCGGTGTAGATCTCGACGACTAGGCCGCTACCCCACCGATTGTTCTGTGGCGATCACCGACTCCACTACTTCTTCATCTTCCATTGTGTTTGTTTATTGTTGGCTTGTAAGCCTCTTTTGTAATAAACTCTGTTGATTATTAATAATATTGTGCGATTTATGGATGTTACCATATTTGTTTACTGTGTGAACTAGCTACTGATCATGGGACTAGTTCAGAAATGCACAAAGAATTTGGGGTGTTAATCTCGGGTCCGACACAAAGCCTCTAAGATCAAGGTATCATTCTACTACGACAATAAGACTTTCACAGTTTATGCCTCCCGTGGCTTTGTCAAGCAACTAGAAAAGGAGAATTAGGAGAGTTTTATGTCTTTTTTGAAGGAAACTGCTGCACCAGCAGTGCTTGTGGTCGAGGGCAGTGCTGCCCTTGAGGTGGTCGAGACAGGTCTCGACCATCCGGAGAGCCAGGAGGCTCAAGGAGCGGTAGTGCTTGTTCAGGACCCACGACTAGGGATGGCAATTGTGCGATTACAAGCGTTCGCGATTTAATATCCTAATGGGCGGGTATGGGCGTTTTACTTTGCCCACTGTATAAAAACAGCACAATTTTACCTATCGTAAACGTAGCGCGCATGGGTAAACTCTACTGCACCGCCGCCCGACACTCCGCATATCTCATCGACACGTGGGACCGCACACTTGTGACATAAAACCCTAGCCTCTTGGTCGCTCCGCTTCGGTAAGTTCACAACCGAACCACCCCACCCCAAGCCCCAAGCCCCAAACCCATCTCCTCCAGATCTCCTCCTGGGCTCCCCAACCGCCGCCCGGCGCCTGGTCAGCCGTCTTCCTGCTAGCCGCCCTCCTCCAGCCGCCTCCTCCCAGCCCTCTCTAATCCTATTCCTCCCGATCCCTATCCTCCGTAATCCATTCCAGATCCCTTCCAGACTTCGGCGCTTTCCTCATGCACGCCTACCATCGCCTTCCTCATGCCCGCCGCCTCCTCACGCGGTCTGCCCCTGGATCTCCTCCTCACGCCGGCCCCTCCTCCTCGGTCCTCCTTAATCCTAATGCCCCTCTCCTCATAGCCGATCTAGATCTCTTTCTCATGGCACGGACGCTCCTCTCCTGCCACACGGCCTTGACAGTCGCCAGTGTGAGCGTTTTCAGTGGGAAGATCATGCCGAGGAGCCCCGCTGATGCAGGCGGCGGCAGCAAAGAAGATCTTCTCCCCAAGAGCTCGCCTCCAGTGGATCAAGACGCCACTCGGGCCACTTCGACCGCCACTCAGGTGCTCGTCGCCGCGAACTCCGAGGGTGATGAGGAGGAGAGAGTCGCGTCGTGGGGTGTGCTCGAGGACTCACTGCCATAAAGAATCTCCGACACGGCTGAGGACGGGTGTGCTCCAATGACGGGCCGACAACAAGGTCATGTCGCAGCTTGAGCCAGATGGGCGGCGATCCAGAACATTTTTTGGTGAGCGAAGTTTCGATCTTTGGGAATCTTTTGTTATGCGCTTATACGATGCATGCTTCCGCTTTGTCTGAATGCATGGGCAAGAAACAGCAAGGAGGCTCCAGAATTCCTTCGTGATGAGAAGCCCCTTTGGGGATGTGTGATGATTGATGTGTGATGAACTGATGATTGATGAACTTGATTAGTTGTTGAACTTGCATGTCGGCCTCACACCATAGACCCTATTGATGCAACTGGTGTTTCAAACTGTTCTATAATTAACTAACTATTGCTAGCATGTCACTTGTATTGCTCGTGACTATAACCACCTCTAATCTTTTTATATTGTGATTATGCTATGATGCTTGAATCTTGA
Source organism: Phyllostachys edulis (assembly GCA_036346405.1). Taxonomy (NCBI): domain Eukaryota; kingdom Viridiplantae; phylum Streptophyta; class Magnoliopsida; order Poales; family Poaceae; genus Phyllostachys; species Phyllostachys edulis. The sequence continues at coordinate 21,634,446 of CM070545.1, read as the reverse complement.
TATCTATCAGTATGACCCCTTTTTCTGGTTTGTTGAATTCATGCTATATCTATAAATAAATAACAAATGATTGCAGTTGTCATTTGTCGGATTGTTCTTATCGATTCTTATCTTACATTTGTAATTTTAGCCCGTAAATCTTGATCTCTTATATCGCAAATTTAATGTATCATCGATAATTTGGTCAGTAGCAAGGCTGTTATATGCTATTTTGCTTCGTTTGTGATTTTAGTTTAATGGCAAGGAATTGTACCTTTTGTTTCCTTGATGTTGTGGTATAACAAAATCTCTTTATCTCGCAATATCGGGGCATATGTTTGCTTGGTTCAGCCGATAAGAATGTTATGATTGCATCTCACATCCTTCGCCTTTCTTTTAGAAATTTTGGTCCCATGCAAAATTACTCTGGTTGACCATTGATCTCATCACTTCATTGGCATGGGCGAGGTTCGTGGGTACAGGCATGCAGTGGGAGACGGGTATGGGCGAGGTTTTTCGCCTGGCCGTCCTTCATGAAAGCATGCCCGTGGGGAAATCGGGTCGCGGGTATGGGTATGGGCGAGCACTACCTGCGTGCCGCTACCGACACATCCCTACCCACGACCAGACGTGGTCATGGCTGTTCCCATTCCTCAACTCAAGTCTCGACTAGACGTGGTTGAGAAGAAGTCAAAGAAATCTTCCTTAGGGAAGGTTTCTTCCAAATTCAAGATCAAGTTTGGTACACGAAGATATGTAGAAAGATAAAAGTGTGAGAACATCATTTACCTTTTGCTTTTTACCATCTGACGTGTTTCCTTTTTATGATCTTAACCCGACCCCTCTAACCATCAAGTACGTTCCTACCGAGGAACCCACTGCCATCTCTCCGGTGTCGTTTTTGCTGAAGCGGCTACGACCACTGAGGTGGTCATGGAGCCAGAAGCGAAGACGACAGAGGTAGTGGCTGAAGCATCCGGCCATGGGGGTGAAGCATTCGATCACCGCGTCTGGAAGGAAATCATTATGGATGATCCTCCCAGCCCCCAAGGTCAAGTTTCTGATGCCGCTACCACCGAAGAAGAGGAAGGGTCCGATTTCTTCGACGTTTCCTTCGGGTTCTTCGTTCCTGCTACCGTCGTGGGATTTCATGCGTTCAGATCTCGTGCTCGTGTTCCTCAACCCAAGGACATTCCCAACAGAGGGGATATTTTCGATAACGAGCGTCTCGAAAAGGTGTGGTGGGACTGAGTTCAAGAGATCGACGAATTGAAGAACCTTGCGAGGGTATTATCTTTGTTTGCTCGAATGACCATGAATGTAAGTATCTGTCGTTCGGTACTCACATACGTGCCTTTTCTTCCTTCTTACTGTCTTTCTCGCTTCTTACTGTCTTTCTTTATGCAGAAAGCTTTGGAACAAATTGACACTATTGCTGAATACAATGCATAATTTGTCCGCCATGCATAGAGAAAGCAAGATTTCACGAGTAGCAAAGAGATGGTAAGTAACTGCTATTCGTAGTCGTTTTATGTTTCGACCACTTACATAGTACTTATGGGGATTGTCATAGAAGATCCTGCGACTAGGTATTGGCTATAGGAAAACCTAGGACTAAGGTATTGTCGTAGAAAAACTTACGACTAGATACTGATTGTAGGAGGACTTAGGACCAAGGTAATGTTGTAGAAAAACTTACGACTAGGTTTTGGTCATAGAAGAACTTACGACCGCTTATTTTGTGCTGATGTCTACTCTTTTTCCTCTGGCACGGCCCAACACTGTGCATGGCGGGCCGACCCATTGTGCAGGGTGAGCGGCCCAAGCACGGTCCGACTTGTCATGCTATGTTGTGTTTGGATCGGACCAATAGTGTCGTGTCTTGGGTCAGCTTGACCCATCTGACCATCTCTAGCTGTGGCGTTTCGTTCGAGATTCTCTTCGCTTCGGTAGCGCACAGTACTTACATAATTACATTACAGGATCCCACTAGTAAGGAGATGCCAACATACTAGTACATCTGTTCGTCTGAAATTTTGCACTCATCCCTGTTTTCTAAAACAGTAACTGCAGTTATACAGTATCGCTTCCACTAGGCGTCCCGATGCAATGATCTACTGCAAGAACATACGAACTGATAATTCGAGCATTCTCTACCTACTTCCATGAAGTTAGATCATATTTTATTTACTCGCGAGAAAAGACCAAACATAATGGAACGGCCGAAACACGACTTTGTCATCGCCGGCTGCGCAACAAGTTTACTATATGCGCGCCATACTGGAGACGTCAAACTCTTGGGAAATACGGCAAATAATTTATCAGCAGCAACTGACGAGGTCCCTACTGTTTCAACTTGTTCATGAGTTTATTGTATCTAGTTGGTAGTGGCCCGCTGGCGTATGTGCGCGAATGTAACAAGTTTCTTGTCTTTTTTCTTTTTTGAAAAGGGAAGGAGCTCTGCGCCTCTGCCATCCGAACCTAACAAGTTTCCTCGCCCAGGCCTTTCGAATTTCGATGCAGAGCACCCAGTCCGGCTAACCGCAGCTAGAACCTTTGTCTCAGTGTCAGAGTGCCAGTGATAAGAAGTACACATTTCACATTGACCATGGGCGATTTAACCTTTCTAACGCTATCCGTTTAATCAAGATGAATATGATCGAATTTACTATTGGCCAGACAAGCATATAAAGAACGTACAGTTTCTGTAAAGGAATGGTTCAATCACAATTCACAATGAACAAGCATAAGAATAGTTTAGCTAGAAACAACAACGGCGGCCAGCCGGCACTTCATCCCATCATCATAGTCTTGAACTCGTCGAAGGTGAGCACCCCATCTCCATTCAGATCGAACCTGCAGATCATGAACTGGCACTCTTCAATGTCTAGGTGCAAGCCCAGCTTGCTCAGCATCAGCTTCAGGCTCGACGGGGTGATGCATCCTCTCCCTTCCATCTCGTACATCCCGAACGCCTCCCGTAGCCACTTGCACTTGTCTTCCTCCTCCTGATCCTCCTCCATTTCTTGCACCAGTCTCACGAACTCCTCTTCGTCAAGTAGCCCGTCGCCGTCGGTGTCCGCCGACGCCATCAGCGCCTGCAATTCCTCGGCCGACATGTCCTCGCCGAGCGCCGCCTTCATGCAGTGCCGCAGCTCGGTGGAGGAGATCTTGCCGTCGCCGTCGTGGTCGAACGACGCGAAGACGCGCCTGAACTCACCTGAGGCAACCATGTTCGCCTTCGCCCAACTAGAAAGATTGACGCAGGCGGGCTTGCTTTCGGTGTTTAATTAGCTGTTTGAGGCACTGACTTTGGTGGTTGAGAGTTCGTATGTATTGGTATTTATAGTTGAGCCAGTTGGGCATGCTATTAGATTAAGTTCAGCAATTAGCACGTACCTTTCTGAGGGAATAAAAAGAACTAGTAAAAAAAAATTGACTAGAAAAGTGTACGACAGTTTTAAATTGCACAGGAGTGTTGAACAGATTAAAGTCCTTGCATAGTTGCATGCTGTATGTGAGTGAGTGGTGTCCCACTTCAAACTTTATTGGGCTGTGGCTAGTGGTGGCCAGATGGACGTCCGGCCCGCCCGATGGTTTTTCGTGCTGTGAGCCCATTTAGTTCAACGGGTTAAGTCTAGCCCATTTAACCCGTTAGACAGGAAAGATCGATAAATCAGAAAAATTCATAGAATTTATAAATATATAAGAAAATTGAAAACATAAACAAGCATATTGAAAATATAATAAAAAGCTTTATTAATATTCAAATGATCCGCCCTCTGCCCCTATAACCTTCCCTCGCCCTCCCCTCTCCGTAGCGGGGCCACATGGGCCGTGCTGTGCCTGGCACGGTCCGATACTGTGCATGGCGGGCCAACCCATTGTGCCTGGTGTGTGGCCCTAGCACAGCCCGCTTTACTCGACAGTTGTTGATGGTGGGCTCGACCACGATCGGAAAGCGACCTAGTTGAGTGGAAGGGATCAGGCAGTCACCCTTCTTCAAGGAGATGGTGACTTCCGACCATCTCGGTAATTTATTAACAAGAGGAGGGTCAATGGAGTTTACCTCGTGTTCGACAGTCTTAAGTTGTCGTTTTGACTCATATGCCGATGATCCCCCATAGATATGCTCAATGGTGTGCTCGGGATCTTAGAATAGCATCTCCTCGTTGTCATCTGACTGTGTACAACCACTGGCTTACCCTACCTCTTCGAGAGTAAGAAGTGGTTCTTTGTCGTTGTAGTAGTCCTAGAGTTTTTATTGGAAAACTTGGCAGTTGTGAAGGTCATAGCCTTCCTTTTTATGGAAAGGACACCACCTAAACTTGTTGTTCTTCCGCTCGGGGTGCTTACATTTGCCTCAATCAGAGTATGGCTTGGAGCCTTAAGGATTTTTATCGCTCACAGCGAAGACCTCTTTGGAACTGTTGGCTTGAAGCTTTTGGCCCTTTGCCTTGTTCTTGGATTTCTTGGCCTTTTTATCCTTCTTCTTACCACTTTCGCCCACCTCTTGAGGAACTTTCTCATCTCGATCAATAGTGTTGTTCCACTCGACTGCTTAAGCAGCGGTAGCATATCAATCGGCCATCTCGAAGAGTTCGGCAACAATGCTAGGAGGATTTAAGGCGATATCCTTTGTGATCCTTCTGCTACAGACTCCCTGCTTGAAAGCTCTGATGACAAAAGAATCAGAAACCTCAGGAATGGAATTTTGAACCTGACTAAAGCGTCGAATGAACTAGCACAGAGTCTCATGGTCATTTTGTCTCATCCTGTGCATGTCGTCCTCCTTCCCAGGGCGATGGTAGGTGCCTTGAAAATTTGTCAGTAGGAGGTCGCAGAGGTGCTGCCATGAATAAATCGACTCGAGTGGCTGATTTAACAACCACGATCGAGCAGATCCCTTGAACACAGTAGGAAGATAATTTACCATTACATGCTCTCCCCCTCCTGCTGCTCGGATAGCGGTTGTGTTGATCTAGAGGAATTCAATAGGGTTTTGAGATCCATCGAATTTCTCCATATTCACTGGTTGAAACCGAGGCAACCAGCGAAATGCTCGGAGGTCGGGTGAGAAAGCCTGACATCCGATAATGACTTCTTGATGCCTACTTTGTAGAAAAGAAGGATTGACGTCACTAGGTGATTGTACACGATGATACTCGGTCATAGGTGGACCTGACCTTTGGTGGATCTCAACCTTACGAGGAAAATACTCCTCGTATTCCATCTGCTGACGCAGATTTTTGGGTTGGAGTGATGAACGATCACCTCTCCTGGGAGCTTATTGGTCATCAGGCGTTCGAGGAACTCTCCTTTGACTGGGGTAAAGATCTGGAGAGCGTCGTGATCGGTTGTTACGGCGATCTCCATGTCGTGAGTTTTTCGAACGATTGGAAGCAGATGAGGTCGTACCGTCACGACTTTTAGGTTGATGTCGGTGATGGTGCTCAAGTTTGGCCATCATGCTTCGAAGCCTTTACGTGATCTCTTTAGCAAAGAGGTCGTAGCCAGGCGTTCGAGCAAGTTCTCGAGATGGGTTCTCGAGAAGGTCATTGATGCGCTTGAGTTCTTGAGCTTCCTCCGACTGATAGTGAACGCAACCAAACGGATTTCTCTGAGCTACAATTCTTCTCTGTCGGGTTGCCTCAGTGACGTCCATATCTGAGCCTCAAGCTTGCCTCAGTGGAGTATGAGTATTTCGAGAATCTTCTTCACACTCATCAGAGTGTTGAGTCTGTTCATCGCCGGAGGTGTCCTCGTCATTGCCACGAGGGGTCGCAATGTGTGATCGTTGGAGAGCATCCTTAGTCCTATCTATAGAAGAGTGATCGTCACCTGAGGGAAGGATGCAGACCCCCGTTGATGATCTCTACCTGCGCTTGAGGTCTCCTCGCTTGAGGAGTAGTCGAGAGACACCGTTTGGCGACTTGGAGCTAACCCCTCTAGGAAGGGGAATTCCGGGTTATAACCGTCTCTGTCCGTAGGTGAGCCTTGCGATGGGATGGTCGAACTTGCAGGAAAAGTATGTTTGACCCCATCCTTTGTGGAGCTAACCTAAGAGAGACGACCACCAGGTGCTGATGAAGCTCCGAAATGATTGCCTCCAGGACTTGTCGTGCCAGGTCGGACTGTCTTAGACAGACCTGAACACTTGGAGGGAGAACCCTCGCCATGCTCTAAGCCTGTCTTGGTATAGTCCTGATTGTGGTCGGATTGACCCTTGCCTTCTGAGGAAGCTGGTTCCTCATCCGGACGTAATGTTACGGGGGATAAGGATCACTCCTCAACTCCATTGGTGATATGGTCTCCTAGAGAATGATCTCCGGAGGCGATATCACCATCGGATGATGCAATACCCAGCTCATAGTTGAAACCGGCATCCATGTCGATGTCTGCGTAATCGGCCAAGTCAAATCAGTTCTCCTCGTTCCACTCTCCTGCCATGAGAGCATTAGAGTTGAAAAAGAGCGAAGGAAAGCTGATGACTCAAAGAACCCCACGGACGGCGCCTAACCTGCGGTGTTTTAGAACCGAACTTACGAAAGATTGTTTGATTCGGGGTCTCTAAGACTCAAATCACGATAGAAAGACGACACGGGGATTTTTATACAAGTTTGGGTTCTCCGGGGAGAATAACAACCCTACTCCTGTGTGTATGTGATGAACCCTAAGGTTCTATTTGTTGGCCCGATCTTCGATGAGAACAATAAGTCCCAGAGGCGCCGCTCAACCCCGACGATCTGGCTCACGAACATGCAAGGCTCGAAACCACGCAATCGCTGAATCGATTGACAAGCCATTATCAACCGCGGCACGAATACTGGGCTGACGACTACGAAGGTCGATTCCTACATACAATCAAGAAGCACGAAGAACAAGATAAAGCAATCTGAAATTGCAAATAAAGATTGAAATATTGAAATTGGGATTTTGATAGCGGTATTAAGGTTGGTCTAGTCGACACAAGCCAATACACGAAGTTGCAGCAATGCTAACTCTTAACTCAACAAAATACAAAGAGACTAGAGGGGGTGCGTCCTCCTTAAATAGGGGATAAGGAGCCACAAAACTAAAATAAATAGCAGGGTGGTACTAAAGGCCGTGGGTTACTGTTTACATGAACAGTACCACGCCCCTAGGTGGGCCGCCAGCATATGGGCCTAGTTGAGTACGATTACAAAGTCCAGATTGGCCCAAACAGGTGATATGATGTCTTCTTTTGATGATTGCGATCAGTTCAAAAGGATTTTGGAGGTGAGGCTAGATCCGTTGGAAAGATGCCGAAATAAGCTTTCCATCAAGAACTCGTGGACCTCCAACGGACTCCATATGTGAAAGTTATGCCTGTTTTAAGTTGGTGCTGTCAGGCTGATTGTAGAGGACGAATTGGATTCCAAAACGGTTCTAGCTTGAACTGCTTGCTTGTCTTGGACCAAAAGTGACATGGTGCTGCACATATATATATATTTCATCATTAGGTAGCATCATATAGTTCATATAATATAAAGATACTCCTAAAAACAAGCTCACCTGATAATTTAAGTGAAACATACGAGCTCTTGTAGTTGGAACACTAAACATAGCAAATATGGTTGTATCCATAGGGTTCATATCCTCATCAGTATGTATTGACTATGCTGGATTATAAGATCAAGGGAAAGACTTGAGTGAGGCGTCTTGTGCTCTTGATTCCTCTCTCCATCTCCTTCTGATGATTCTGCCTTTTATACAGTACTCGGAGTGTACTGCTGTCCTTCCAGTCCAAAGGGCGCCTTAATACTTCAGATGATGGAGCCGTTATTGGAGATTATTGTGGGGGTAGTAACATTCCCACATCGCGAGGCAGTTATCACCATGATAGGGAGTTAAATCGTGCCATTATTCCAGAGAATAACAGCGTAGTTTACTACCCATATCTTTATATACGGTGCAGAAGATTCCCTGGTCGACTATGCCCACATGTCTGTAAGCCCCATCGATTAGAGACTGGTCGAAGAAAAACTTACGACCAGATGATGGTCGTAGAAAAGCTTACGACCACAGACTGATCGTAGGAGAACTTACGATCAGGGCATAGTCGTAGAAAGGCTTACGACTACGGGATAGTCGTAGAAGGACTTACGACTATGGGGTAGTCGTAGAAGGACTTACGACTATGGGGTGGTCGTAGAAGAACTTACAACCTCCAACTTCTCCCTTATGAATAATAAGGGGTATACTCAAGAACTATATGACGGTATTATTATCCATAATATGAATTACGGATAAATAATTAAATGAGGATTATTAGATTTTCGTCAAGAATATATGGCTAATTCTGAAACTTGTAAAGAAGCTATTTGGTTGAGAGGTTTGTACACTAAGCTTTGTGGAGATAATTCTTGCACCGCTATATTTTGTGATAGTCAAAGTGCTATATGTCTTACAAAGGATCAGATGTTCCATTAAAAGAACAAAGCACATTGATATGATATATCACTTTATTTGAGGTGTTATTGCTCAAGGTGATGTTAAAGTATGCATGATAAGTACTCATGATAATCCAATTGATATGACGACAAAGCTAGTTCCTGTTACTAAGTTTAAGCTTTGCTCAAGCTTAGTTGGTGTTATAGTTTAGTCCTAGAGACTAGTTGGCGCACGGTGATTTTTTTTATCTTATCAAGGAGTTATTTGGTGATTGATGGTTTTTTATTATGCTAGAAGAGGAAATTCGTCTCAAGGTGGAGATTGTTTATTTGTGATCCGTGTGTGATCTGAATTTTCTAATATAGAAGTATCTGAAATATGCCATATTAGCGGATTAGTTTCCAACTTAGACTCTAAGTTCTTTTACCCCTTTATATACTTCTTGTAAGCCGCACGAGGAGAGTTGACGTCTCACTGTAATCCCTGCGTTTTGCAATCACTTCTTATATAGTGATCATCGTCAGTTGGCACCCGTAGTTTTTTCCTACAAAAGTTTTTTATGTAAAAATTTATGTCTCCTTTTGCCTCTATTTTTCAAACACTATATGCGCGCCATACTGGAGAGTGGGGAGTGGAGACGTCAAACTCTTGGGATATACGGCAAATAATTTATTGTATCTAGTTGGTAGTTGGCAGCTGGCGTTTGTGCGCGAATGTAACAAGTTTCTTTTCTTTTTTCTTTTTTGAAAAGGGCAGGAGCTCTGCGCCTCTGCCATCCGAAACTAATAAGTTTCCTCGCCCAGGTCTTTCGAATTTCGATGCACAGCACCCAGTCCGGCTAACCGCAGCTAGAACCGTTGTCTCAGTATTAGACTGCCAGTGATAAGAAGTACACATTTCACATTGACCATGGGCGATTTAACATTTCTGACGTTATCCGTTTAATCAAGATGCATATGTTCGAATTTACTATTGGCCAGACAAGCATATAAAGAACGTACAGTTTCTGTAAAGGAATGATTCAATCACAAGTCACAATGAACAAGCATATGACTAGTTTAGCTAGAAACAACGGCGGCGGCATGCTTTCGGTGTATAATTAGCTGTTTGAGACACTGACTTTGGTGGTTGAGAGTTCGTATGTATTGGGCATGCTATTAGATTAAGTTCAGCAATTAGCACGTACCTTTCTGAGGGAATAAAAAGAACTAGTAAAAAAATTTGACTAGAAAAGTGTACGACAGTTTTAAATTGCACAGGAGTGTTGAACAGATTGAAGTCCTTGCATAGTTGCATGGTGTCCCACTTCAAACTTTATTGGGCTTTGGCTAGTGGTGGCTGGCCGCTGGCCGGTCCATTTTGGCCCACGAATTAAATGGATCGGGTCGTGTCGGTCTATTTACCGACGAGACAGTTCAGGCACGGCCCGATGGTCTTTTATGCTATGAGCCCGTTTGGCCCGACAGACCAAGATCGACACATTTAGCCTGTTAGGCACGAAAGTTCAAAAGATCAGAAAAATGCGTTGAATTCAGAAATATATATGAAAATTGAAAAAAAAGACAAACATATTAAAAATATAATAACAAGCTTTATTAATATTCAAATGGCCCACCCTCTGCCCCTATTGCCTTCCCTCGCCCTCCCCTTTCCGTAGCGAGGCCACATGGGTCGTGTCGTGTCTAGCACAGCCCGGCACTGTGCATGGCGGGCTGATCCGTTGTGCCGGGTGCGCGGCCTAAGCACAGTCCAACCTGTCATGCCATGTTGTGTTTGGGTCTAGCCAACAGTGTAGTGTCTTAGATCAGCCCGACTCATCTGGCCACCTCTAGCTGTGGCGTTTTGTTCGAGATTCTCTTCTCTTCGGTGGTAGCGCATAGTACTTACACTAGCTGTGGCATTTCGTTTGAGATTCTCTTCTCTTCGGTAGCGCACAAATACTTACATAATTACATTACAAGATCCCACTAGTCAGTGGCGGAGCCATAGTGGATGCATGGGGGTGCAGTTGCACCCTCAAAATTTTTTGCAAAAAATCTGATATATACACCCCTTAAATACATAAAGTATATGATACATATACTAATATACAAACTATCATACTCCTGGCAGCCCATTTAGGATTTAGCATTAGGCCCAACTAGTCCGGAGGCTTCTTTCGGTTGTATCTCCCCTGGTGGCTGGTGTCTAGTGCTCCTTTTTTGCTCTGCATTTCTCCTCTTATCTCTCTCTCCATTTATTTCTCTTTGTGGTGGTCTTCAGGTCTCGGGCTCTTGGCCGAAGGGCTTGTACAAGGGGCGCTACCACCGGCCACCGGTTGCTTGTCCTCTGCCGCCGCCGACGTCGCCTCCTCATGAGCCTTGCCGCCTCTCATGACCTCGTGACTCAGCCTTCTGGCTGGCTCGCCGAGCAGCGTACATGTGCTTACTGCCATGCGCCGTCGCCGGTTCTGGGGGTGATGCTACCGATGCCGCGTGTATTGAGGTACTACTATCCGACCCCGTCTCCATCCTGCTCCCTCTCCTTCTCTGTGACGTGGATACTGTATTGAGGCTAGTGTCCTATGCTTTGGACCCTTTGGTAGTGCTCTGTGAATGCCTGAATGGGTGATGTTATTGTTTGGCTCACTGAGTTGATTGATGTATGGTTACAATGGCTAATTCTTAAAATTTAGAGCTTAGTTCATAGTTATGGACCTATGGTCAAATGACAAATGTTATTCTGTTGTAAATGTAGGTTTGTAAAGCACTAAAATATTTTGTGATGTTGGTTATAGTGCGAACATGTGATTTGACATATTTGAATTTATGTACTATGTCATTTGAACTTATATTGGAACAGATGTGTCTTAAGTTCGCACTTTTATCGTTAAAATCCTAACTCCGCCACTGCGCCTAGTAAGGAGATGCCAACATACTTGTACATCTGTTCGTCTGAAATTTTGCACTCATCCCTGTTTTCTAAAACAATAATTGCAGTTATACAGTATCGCTTCCACTAGGCGTTCCGATGCAATGTTCTACTGCAAGTTACGAACTGAATGTTCTACTGCAAGAACATACGAACTGATAATTCGAGCATTCTCTACCAACTTCCATGAAGTTGGATCATTTTTTTTTACTCGTGCGAAAAGACCAAACATAATGGAACGGCCGAAACACGACTTTGTCATCGCCGGCTGCGCAACAAGTTTATTATATGCGCGCCATACTGGAGACGTCAAACTCTTGGGATATACGGCAAATAATTTATCTGCAGCAACTGACGAGGTCCCTTTCTGTTTCAAGAAGCAGGCGTTGTAACATTACTGTCGCAAAGAAGGACCCATGTATAATACTACTACTACGACATACTCGTTCAATTATCGACTTCTACTGATAATTGACACTATCAACAGACTCATTCCTCAGGCTCCACCCATTGATTGTGCCTTGAATTTATCAACACAACTCGCAGTACGCTTGTATGCACCCTGTATATTTACACACACCTAAGACCTGACTAAGCACCAGAAGCATTGCAGCATTCCAAGGCAAAACGCCCCTGCACCCACTACACCAAAACTCAACAGCAACGATCTCTGAACGTTTTCAGGTGATCATAAAAAATATGGTGGTCGCGGCAGGCGAGTTCAGCCGTGTGTTCTCGGCGTTCGACCGCGACGACGACGGCAAGATCTCGGCAGCCGAGCTGCGGCTCTGCATGAAGGCGGCGCTCAGCGAGGACACATCGGCCGAGGACGCCGAGGCTCTCGTTGCGTCGGCGGACATAGACGGCGACGGGCTGCTGGACGAAGAGGAGTTCCTGATGCTGGTACAGCCAAAAATGGAGGAGGACAGATACAGGGGACTAAAGGAGGCGTTTGGGATGTACGAGATGGAAGGCGAAGGGTGCATCACTCCGTTGAGCCTAAAACGGATGCTGAGCAGGCTGGGCTCGCATCAGGACATCGAGGAGTGCCAGGCCATGATCTGCAGGTTCGATCTGGACGGAGATGGAGTGCTCAGCTTTGATGAGTTCAAGATCATGATGGATGCATAGCAGATTGATTATGATGTACCGCTTGTTAATTAGTTCAGCATGTTCTTTCATACGTGAATCTGTTTGTGTACCCACATGTATGCATGCACGGTGAAATATTTTGCATGTATTGTGTGGACATTTTCCCATTTATCCTATATTAACTTGTTCATGAGTTTAGCATCGTTGGTTTATATCAACCGTTCTGGCACCGCTTATTGTTGGTCGTCGTGTGAACAGCACACTTAGCCTCGTAGGATTATTGAGATTAATTACCTGGACTGATGTTTAGCCATTTTTTTTAGACGATGGAAGAGAAAAAAAACTCCTTCAGCCTCTGCATCAAGGATGCATACAATCGAATTTATTTAAGAGACCAAAGTATCAAACAATCCAAGCTGTTAACAATGGAATGCAGCCTTACAACCAAAAAACGATTGAACGTTAAACTCAACCATTGCAAATCCTGCGACTAAGCCTCCACCCATGAGAATTGAGGATTTATTTCGCCACAAACTCCAGCCTTTGACTTCCAGTTAACAGGGACTCCTTCTGGGTTGATGTATGCAGATTTGCCCAAGTACTCAGTCAGTGCCCACTCAATAAGATGACCTGCAAAGGATTAGTAATGCTCTTCTTATCAAAAACAACATCATTCCGACATAACCAAATAGACCAACATAAAGCACTAGCTCTCACTAGGAGTTGTGACTTTAACTTTTTTGGGCTACCAGTTAACCAACTCTCAAACATATTTGCTATGCTCGTAGGGGGAGATAAATTGAAAGCACATTGAACAACCCACCAAGCGAGTCGTGCAAAGGGACAATCAATAAAAAGATGTTGAATTGTTTCTTTTTTAATACAGAAACAACACTTTGTGCTTCCCATCCAATTTCTTTTAATCAGGTTACCTTTAGTTAAAAATACCCCTGTTTGGAGATACCATAAGAATATTTTCACTTTTAATGGAACTTTAATTAGCCAGAAACAATTCCTAACGGGGGCTTGAAAATTGTCAATAAGCGCTGCATAGAAAGATTGTACCGAAAAAAGACCCGACTTATTCAGATGCCACCTGAAAGTATTTTTTTGAGTGCTTAAATGTACATTAGCAATTCTCAACATTAACTCATTCCAATTATGTAATTTATGCCCAATAAGAGGTCTTCGAAAAGAAAAATTTAGGGGAGTCAAGCTCAGAATATTTGCCACTAAATCAATTTTTCTCATGGCCACATTATAAAGAAGTGGATATTGACCTTTCAGCGGAGAATCTCCTAACCAAATATCTTCCTAAAACCTAGTTTGCATTCCATTTTTAACCTGGAATTAACCAAATCGAATAAATTGATCTTTAACCTTCATAAGACCCGACTAAAAATGAGAAGTTCCAGGCTTATTAACCACTTGCGAAACACTCTTTTCACCCAAATATTTCTTTGTGAGCAAAGATTGCCAAACTCCTTCTTCATTAAGCAATTTAAACAACCATTTCCCTAATAAGTTTTTATTTTTTATGTCTAAGTTCTGAACCCCTAGACCGCTATGCTCTTTGGGCGAACACACTAAACTCCACTTAGCAAGCCTATATTTATGCTTATGACTGTCACTTTGCCAGTAAAATCTAGTCTTTTGAGCACCTCTCTAGGAACCTAAAAAAACATAAACATTGGTAGGTTGCTTATTAGCACCGAATTAATAAGTACCAATCGACCACCAACAGACATAATTTTTTCCTTTCTAATTGCTAAGTTTTTTCTCAACTCGATCCTCTACCTCTTTCCAATCATTATTCCTTAATTTCTTGAAGTGAATGGGAATACCTAAGTATCTAAAAGAAAAAACACCCACTTCACAACCAAATAACTGTGCGAACTGGGATTCAACTTCTTTGGCAGCACCAAAACAAAAAATCTCGCTCTTATGGAAATTAATCTTTAAACCAAATAATTGTTCAAAGACACATAAAATAAGTTTGAGGTTTTTGGCTTGTTCTAAATCATTACTCAAGAAGAGGATAGTGTCATCAACATACTGTAATATTGACAACCCATCATCAATCAAGTGAGGAACTACTCCTGCTAAAAGACCAGCTTCTTTAGCTCTTGAAATAAAGATGACAAGCATATCCGCAACAAGATTAAAAAGAATAGGTGACATTGGATTACCCTGCCTAAGACCCTTATGAGTTTGGAAAAAGGTGCCAAAATCATTATTAACTTTTATTCCAACACTCCCTCCCATAACCAAACTTTCCACCTAGGAACACCATATAGATGAAAAACCTTTCATCCTCAAAATTTAAAGCAAAAATAGCCATTTTACTTTGTCATAAGCTTTCTCGAAATCAACCTTGAAAACTATTCCATCCAAATTTTGTCTATGTAGCTCGTGGATGGTTTCATGGAGGATAACAACTCTATCAAAAATAAATCTCCCCTGCATAAATGCCGACTAGGAAGGTCTAACAATCTTTTGAGCTACACCCATAAGCCTATTAGTAACCACTTTGGTAAAATTTTAAAACTAACATTTAAAAGACAAATAGGCCTATATTGCTGTATTTGCTTAGCATCCGATTTTTTGGGAAGCAAAGTAATGATCCCAAAATTCAAGCTAAAAAGTGACAGAGAACAACTATGAAAATCATGAAACATGGCAATCATGTCATTTTAACGACTTCCCAAAACACCGATAGAACTTGGCTAGGAAACCATCTGGCCCAGCTGCTTGGTTATGTTCCATTTGAAAGATTTCTTCTTTCACCTCTTTTTCAGAAAAAGGCTCTGTAAGAAAATTATTTTCCTCATCCGAAACTTTAGATATATCATTTGTAAAAGCATCAATCATAGATAAATGATTAACTTCGGATGGTCCAAACAAACCTTTATAATAATTGGTGATATATTTTTTAATTGTACATCACCCCGAATTATTCCTTCCTCTTGTTCGAGTTGAAAAATTCTTTGTCTTCTATGCTTACCATTCGCAATCAAATGATAATACCGTGCATTTCTATCACCCTCCAAAAGAAATTTCGCTTTGGACCTTTGGTACCACTTAATTTCTTCTTCTCTTAACAATTGTACCAATCTCGTGATTAGCAACTTTTTTAAAATTAAGGTCTTAATTAGACAACCTCAAAGCTTCACTTTTTTATCGAGCTCATCAATTAACAATTTAAGTTCTATCTTTCCCTTTTAAAAGTCCCACTAGTGTTTTTAGCCCAACCACGTAGATAACATCTAAGAGATCTAACCTTGCATTGCCAATTACATAAGGCAGACTGACCGCTATTTTCTTTTTTCCACATCGGCTACCATCTTCCTAAACCCCTCCCTACATACACTACTACAAAAAAAAAGCTAATACTAGATGTCTGATCACAGACGGTTGATCGAAACCATCTGTATTAAACACAATCACATACGGTTTTTGTTTAGAGACCACCTATGTAGAGGTAATATCACAGACGGTTCATATTCAAAACCGCTCAGTGAAGATAATATCACGCACGGTTCATATTGAAAACCGTCGTGAAGTATCCTGAGCGGTTCTAAAAACGAACCGTCTGTGATAATTAGACTTCACGACGGTTCATATTGAAAACCGTCATGACATATCCACGCTTCGTGTTTAGAACCGTCTATGATAATTGTAGACTTCATAAATGGTTTTAATTATAACAAATGCGAGATAATATCACTTCAGCTCTGGTGAGTTTCTTTGTCGCCGATATGTCTCTTCGTTGCATCAATGCCGCTTCGGCTCCCCGATATGTCTCTTCGTCTCACGTGCTGAATTTATTCTTTGTTTTATAAAACGGATCATCCGCCATCAAAGATGATCATCCCCACATATAACTCTACTACTTCTAAAAAAGCAGAAATGGCTCCCTCTTCTGTTTCCTTGTCGTCGGCATTGATGGCCCATTGGTCTTGATCAGACAAGCAACTCTCCAGCCGTGACGTTGGCGTCATCGCCGGAAGAACACTGCTTCAACAAAGGTTCTTCACTCCGTCTGAGGATTTGCAGAGCAGGTGACGGCCACCTTCTGCCGTCTTGACATCCTCCTCCGCCGCGTCTTTCGGGTGATCTCCCACTTCCGGCGAGTTTACCGCGTCGTCGATGTGGTCCTCCACAATGATGTTGCACATCTCCAAGAGGCTTGTCGTGACTTGGACTGTTTAATCAAGGCGGCGGGCAAC